>CM035155.1:110498721-111698721 GCA_020205615.1 Panax quinquefolius
GGATTTTGATAAGTGGATTTATATCCATGAATCGATGCCTAATTAAAGCTTAAGTTTTGTTAATTCCTTGTTTTCATGTTAATTTTTACTTGATTATTGTTCTTTTATGTGTAATGATGGTTGGTTGTTGGGCAAGTGATAAGAAAATGAGTCATATGGAGCATTATTTTAGCAAGTATGAAGATTAAGCAAAGTCGAATGTAGTGTGCTAGCTTCACGATTCGCATATATATAGCCTTTACACCCACGCCGGGGGGGGGGTCTTCAAGTCTGCAAAGACAAGAGCTGCCAACACTGGGTGGGCCATTTACATGCATATACCCGCTTGTAGTGGGGTCCCGAATGCTAACTATCCTATCTTGATTCAAATATTATTTGAGACTTGGATTTTGGTTCTTGTATGGCTTTAGGACTCTAGTTTGCATGGATTTGAGCAGAGATTCTGTCAGTGTACACATATAACAAAAAAAAAAAGATCAAGGATATAGAAGAAGGCAATTATAAGAGATTAATTATAAATTTTCTTATCGAGCATCGGAGTGATGATTTTGAAGGAACGTTCATATCAATTGCGGATTAAGGCTAACGTGAAGGGTGTTCTGATTTATTCTTTGTTTAGTCTTATATTTTTAATTGAAAAGATGTTATCTTTAATTTTTTTAGTCATTAATTCATTGATGATGAACTAATTTACTTTTTAGGCTTATGATTGATCTTTAAGTGAAACGATGATTATGTAACTTTGATTTCTAGTTTAATAAACTATTATCCAGTTTATCTATATTAATTTGAGCTTGAATTTATGAATTGCCTGATCAACAGTTCTTTGTGGATTTGTATGAATTCGAGAGAGGAAGTACGAGTCTAGACTTAGTTAATATAGCATGTATTCTTGAATTTTGTGAATGAACAGAATATTAATGAATGTTAAGGTAGAGATATGCTTGATATCGCATGTAATCAGATAAAGGACTTAAACTTATACCTTCTTCAATTATAATTCGCATAGAGATATAGTGAGTTAGTTGATTAAGCTGTTTAACTTGTTTCTATCTAAATTGTGGATTTGCGTTATTACGATATTAGTACATCGAGAGGTGGCTAGTGCTACATACGTGTTCTTGATTAATAAACTGGGATAATGAATTAAACTGAAAGAAAAGGTGTAAAAATCAGAGTGAAACTTAGGGTGAAGTCGTAAGCCTAATTCTCCAATAATTGTTTGAAATTTTAGTTTTTAATATTTGTGATTGTTTTATGATCGTAGTATTTTTAATAATTTGGTTTTATTAATTTTAATCATTGATTTGAATAGTTTAATAAAATTAAGATTAATAAGAAATTGATAATTGTGAGGTTAAATTCTTACTAAGTATTCTTCGTGGGAACGATACTCTACTTACTATTATATTACTTGTTGACCACGTGATTGCGTCAAGGTCATGTAATTAGATTTTACCCAACATGTCTTGAGCATCCACCGTCCGGATACCAAGTTGTGATCGTGGAGCTCTGCTCCTCGTAAAAATTAAACTCTCATTTTGGTACCTATACTTGCATGGGTTCGACCTTATTAGTACTTTTGGAACCCAAATCTGCTTTTCCTTTGGGTTTGATATACGAGAGTTATTGTAGCATATTGCGTTTCTTATGACCAATTTTATGACATACATAACATCTAACATGATGCATGCTTGTGTGTGTATTTGGATTCTTCCTCCATTTGGACTTATGTGGGTTCTTAGCAATCCTTCCTTTATAATTGGTTTCTTTTTCCATATATCCTCGTGATTCATGATTTATGAAGAGTGAGACTTAACTCTCTTTCTTTCTACCCGGTTGGTTCGTGGAGTTGATTTTATTCGACTCTATGACCCTTCAAGGTTAGAGAGTGGTGTCTAAGTTACTTTTCTCTTTTACTAATCCTAGGCCAAGATGGGATCTGTTATGCCTAAGAACATGGATTGGATCGTAAGAGCGGGATGGATCGGTTGTTCCTTTTGTGAGGATTTCACAAATGTAATGCTTCTATTAAAATTTGAAGCACCACTAGAGTTAGTTTCCTTTATCTTTTCCATATATGGTTCTGAGGTGGATTCCCCAAAACCTAAACCTATTCTGTCAGATGTACTTCTCTGACTGGAGATCAGGGAGTCCATGGATGAAGATGATTTATTCCATATTGAGATTGTCTTTTCTAGTTCCTCAATCTTGGAGGTTAGATTTGACTTTCTTTATGTGTTGAGTTCATTGGTCTGTTTTAAGAATTTATTCTCAACTTCAAGTTTGGAGAGAGAGTTAGTGCTTAGAAGACCTGTTTCTAGTTCTTCCTAAAATTTCTCTTTCTCTTTTTGAAGAAGAGAATATACTTTAGATAGAACTCTGAACCACTTAATATATTAATGCAGATAAGATGTTATGCAATGTAGTGTAGTTCTTAAGTCATCAATATCTACATTAGTAGAGTTAAAATCGAATACCTCATCTATACTTACTTCATGATTGTCATAGCTTTTCTTCTCCCTTGCATGTTTAGCCATTAGACATACATTTCCCACTTGAGGATCCTCATCATCACCAGACTCAGTAGTTATGTCATTGTCTGAATCACTCCATGATCCTCCAGCCACGAGACCTTTGTCTTTCTTCTGGAGCCTCTTATTGCCTTTGAATTCTTTCTTTGAATTTGATTTTCTCTTCCGTTATTCTCTAAGTGGTTTGTTGCAGTTAGCAATGAAGTGACTAGGTTTCTTGCAGTTGGAGCATAAGTCATTTATCTGCTCATGGCAGTTGTTGTTGTTGTAAAATCTTTTAAGTTTACTACTTCAGCTTTTGCGCATGAACCTCTTGAGTCTTCTTACCAGCATTGCAATATCCTCATCATCATCTTCCTCAGATTCAAAGTCATTTTCAATGTTAGCTTTGGAGATATTATCTGTTGCTTTGAGAGTAACTCCTTTGTCCTTCTTTCTTCCTTCAGATATATAGAGTCTCTGTTCGTCGAGTCAGCTCTAGTTCATAGGTGAGAAGGTTGCCATATAATTGTTAAACAGTCGTTGCATGAAGATTCTTTAATTCTCTGATGGCAGTGGTCTTGGCATCCCACTTGCTAGGTAAAGCTCTCATAAACTTTATGATTGGATCTTTATTTAGATATATTTTTCCAAAAGCTTGAAGAGAGTTGAGCAGAACGTTAAATCTCTCATAAGTGGAAGTGACATTTTCACCTGGAACATGGGCAAACATTTTGTATTGTTGAGTCCTCTGACTTTTTCTGTTCCTTCATGCATAATGAGTAGTGCTTCCCATACTTCCTTTGTAGTTTTGCTGTTGACCACATTTTCAAACAGATCATCTTCTAGAGATTGGAATAAAATATTCTTGGACTTTTTGTCGATTTGAACAGCTTTCTTTTCGTTGTCAGTCCATTCTGCTTTGACCTTGATTTGAACTCTGTTTGGATCGTCTGGAGTGGGTGCAAGCTTTGTTAGAACATAGGGCCCATTCAGAATAGTTTCAAATAGATCTTCATCAATTGAATCCATGTAGGCTTGCATACGAACTTTCCAGTTGGCGAATTTATCTTTATTGCACATTGGTGGCTTGCTGCCTCCTCTAGCCTTTGATTCGCTTATCAGTTGTGCCATAGGATCTACTTAAGCTTTGTAGGCTGTTTGATAGAACTTGCTTCTGTAGACACTCGAAATTTTTCTGCCTACCTATTATTAACATTTCAGAAGTGCGAATCGCTTTCGTAGATAACCTCGAAGACAAATTCGCCTTAATCCTTGATACCGCCGGAAGTTCAAATTCAACCCTAAAAACACACCGAGAGTATCCTTTCCCCATCTCGGAGATAACCCCGAGGATATCAGTGCAAATACCAGAAATTCCACCGGAGAAGGCCGATTCATCTTGGAGATAACCCCGAGATGTTCAGTCTCAGTCCCGAAAATAACACCGGGAAAGATCATGTCAACCTTGGAGATAACCCCAAGGAGTGCAGTTACAGTTCTGGAGATAACCCTAGAAATGCTTGTTTCAAATGCATGCAGTGTTTTAAGGCCCAACAATCTTGAGTATCATGTCCAAGTTCCCCAACATGATAAAGACACTTCCAAGTAGCTTTAAAACCCCTCCCATTAGGGTTGGCTGGTGGAAGAAGACACGTGATTTTCTTCTGAGTAGTCAGAAGAGAAAGAATATTCTCGAGCGAGTCCCCTAAGGGTGTGAACGTTCGAGGGCGCTTTGATCTCCACCTTTAGACAATGGAGGGTTTGAAGATCGTGCTTGGAAAGGGGGAGTAGTTTCTCCTCCAGTATAGGCATGTTCTGATTGCCTTTTTGACCTTGTAGTATTAAGGAAACATCCTCCTCTTTCTTTTATGGATTCTCCGGGTTGTTTCCATAAAATCCGGATTGATGTGCTCAAGAATCGCTTTAAGAGCGGCTAGGTCTTGAATCTTTCCTAACTTCAATCCCATCTCAAATGCATCTCTCTCGTGTTTGATCATTCCGGAAAATGGTTTGCCAATACCAAATAAGACACTCTCATAGAAAGGAGATTCTTGTATGTTTATGAAAGTCATGACCATTTCTGACTTTATCATAGAAGGAATAACTTGAGCAGCATGGCGCCTCCACCTTTAAGCATACTCTCTGAAAGACTCATTAGACCATTTCTTGACTTTGGTAATCTGCATATGCTAGGAGCCATCTAAGATTGAAAAGCAGATAAGTGAGGAAGGCATGAGCTAGCTCTTCCCAGCTATGGATCTTTGAATTGTCTAATCTAGTATACCACGAATGGGCTTCTCTAGTCAAACTCTTCTGGAACAGCTGCATTCTGAGCTTCTCGTTTTTCGCATAAGATTCAAGTTCTCCAATGAATACCTTCAAATGTGTGTAATGTGAGACCCCAGATTTTACGAATAAAGATTTAATTTTCTTGAAATATTTTTTTCAAAATTTTGGCGTGGATTGGAGATAACGTTATAGTTATGGGTAATATTTATAAATTTTACAAAGTACGCAAGTTGTTATATAATATTCGATTGGTCGGGGAATATTCGTTTTAACAGGGAATATTCGTACGACGACACAATCATTGGTGGACCCCACAACGAAATTATTTTCTGATTGAGAAAACGACAAAAATATTTTTATGAAAATAACGGCGGAAGTTTTACCGTTAAAACTGTTGAACTACCCGGTAGTAAAAGTACAAGGAATACGCATGGTTGCATAAGTAGCACACTGCAGATTGATTATTGATGCTTACGTGAGAAGTTACTCAGTTACACTCAATTATTGCTATAGTAATTGCTGCATCATATCTCTCATATTATTGATTCAATTATTTTCACAGTATCATCTGCATTATATGATATATTATTAAATCAACAATTGAGATGACAAAGTTATTCATATTATTAAATTGTAATATTTACAATGTCTAGAAGTTATGTCAAGGAGAGGTTTGGTCACCTAATTGCGCGCCAATAGGGAGAAATCCTTATTGGAAAGCCCCCTCTTTCCTAGGAATGACCCGGTTGTTAAATATTGTAAGTTATGATATTAATGATGAATGTTATTATAATCGAATTTGAGTTTGGAGTTGAATTTGGAGACGCGACGTGATATTTGAGTCCAAACGATGAAATTAGTAGAAATAAACTATAAACACAAAATTTTCCGAGGTCGACTTTTTGGTCAAAAAAAACAAATTGACTTTTTTTGAAAAAAGTCAAACTTTGAAATTTCAAAATAAAATTTTTGAGAAAAATATTTTCATTGTGTTGGGATTGTTAGTGTTAGTGGAAATTGACATTTATTTCAATAGTAATTGATGTCTGGAAGTTATATTGACCAACCGGGTAATTAATCGGGTAAATGAGCAATTAATTGCAACTAATTCACATGCTCATATAACTATTTGTTCACATGTGTGTACTATTGAATCAAATTCTTATACTATTAGGGGAGTTGGTGCAAGATTGATGATACTTGCATGACTAAGTTAAAAATGGAGGCATAGATGGATGTACTATACTGTAATTAATTTTTTCACATGTTTAGAACTATTGAGTCACATGATTTACTATTGATTCACATGATTTACTATTAGGGGAGGTGGTGCAAGTTTGATAATACTTGGATGACTGAATTATAAATGAAAGAAAAGTTGGAGGTATTGTACTGTAATATTTCGAGCCCCAAAACGTAAAATTATCGAAACTATATTTTCCTATAAATAGAAGATCATTCTTCCTTCATTTCTCAACAATTCACAAAAGCTATAGAGAAATTATTATAGAGAGAAATTATAAAGAGAAAGAAGAAGAGAAGTTTGCTACCTCACTATTCCAGTAGCCAGTTTTCTTTTGAGGTAAGGGGTATTATTTCTTTCTTATTCATGAAGAGAACTTCTGTTATTCCATTCTTTATTATTATGTTGAATAACTCGCTTATGTTTATCTGACCGTATACATGGTGAACTTCTTCATTATTTCATTCTTTATTATTATGTTGAATAACTCGTATATGCAAAGTAATCGCATACATGGTGAAATTCTTCTATTATTCCATTCTTTACTATTCTATCAGAATATCTTGTCTGTGGGTTTTACGCCGGACCTGGTTCCATTATTTATTATTCGCTTAATATCCTGCGTCTGCATTTGCCACGCCTTTACCGGTTCCATTATTTATTATTCTGTTGGAGTATCCTGTCGGTGCGGATCACGCTTGACCTGGTTCCGTTCTTTATTATTTTGTTATGAATAACTTGTCTATGCGATTTCTATTGCATGCATGGTGAATCCTTCTGTCATTCCATTCTTTATTATTCTCATTGGAATAACTCTGTCATGTGAATTACCACATGCACGGTGAATGATCCTTTGTATTCATTCCTTATTAAATTATGAAAATGATCCGTTTACGTTGATTATGATGAGAGTCATAATAAAAGCATTGGACTGATGAAAATCATGGGTATATGTGGTATTAGTAAGTGTTATGATGAGTTATGTTGGTTATTATGTGAAAACATGAAAGTTTCTTAGAAATCACAAAGGGTTGAAAAATCAGATTTTGGTGAAAATGGAACATGAAATTCAATTGACCATATCTCCTATTATATTTCGAATTTTTTAGTGTGGTCAAGTTCTAGAGTTAGATCTATGAGTTATATAACTTATCCAAGTGGAATCACTGGAAAATGTGTTATAGATTTTCGTGTGGACTGTTTTTAGCAAAGGAGTCCAAAGCTGCAAAAGAGGAAAATGCTACTGCCCAGAAACTTAAAGGGGCTGTTTCAGCCACTTAATTTATGAGAAAACTTTCGGCCTTTTGGTACATGAAAGTATATGGTATAAAGTACCTCCTGTCCAAAAATGAGCTCATTCCGACTTAAAATGAGCAAGTTATGACCATTTCAATATTAAGGTTTTTTCGACGAAAAACGCTATAACTGGAGTTTTATAACTCCGATGACCATGAAATTTAAACTGGAAGCTCATGCTAACATGTGTAAGATCCTGCCAAGATTTGGGAATTTCTGGAGTTAAACTTGAGGTAGCTAATTTCTTAAGGAATTAATTAGAAATTGATTTTTGAAAAATAGAAAATTAATTTTAAAATTCAGAGAAAAATATATGTTCATTATGGGACTATATTCTCATCAATCCCGTAAATGAAATATTTTGGGGACCGATTTGGTATTTTCATGAAAATTATTTAGTTATGAACATATGAAGTTAAATATGTTATGTGAAGTAACAAAGTTGGAAAATAGGATTTTATGGCTTGGAAATCCTATATAAGGTATATGCAGATTTTGATAAGGGATTTGATCATTGGTGATGAAATCTTATGAGTATGGCATTTTGAATAATTAAATGCATTATTTGGTAAAGTATAAACAATTGAAATAAATTGTTTATAAGTTTAAGACGTGATTAAAATATTGTTATGATATTAATAATATTTGATTATGAATTTATTATGTGATTGATAATATTTGGATAAATGTAAAGTCTTTAATATTTATCCTTGTTTCCAGTTGATTAATGTTTATATCATTGTCATCATCCTCATGCTTATATCTTTGGCTTACGTGCAGAGATGGACTTGGTATGATTATGACTAGGGATTATTCAGTATAGTCATGACCATGGATGATTTAATGAATATCCTTGGCTCGTAGTACAGGAATGATTCGAAGATGTGGTTTATTTATTAAGCTGAGTCTCAGCGATAAAAATTGATGAAAAATCTTTTTAAATCATAGAAAATAGTAGATTTTATTCTCTACTTGACTTTTCTAATGGATTGCTTGTTCCGCTGCAGTTAAACTAGATGTCTATTGTATTTTATCAGTTTAACATTATTGAAGACTAATGATAATTTATTCTACATTATTTTAGTCGTAATATTTCTTACTGGGCTAGTTGAGCTCACCCTTTCTGTAACATTCCAGAATTTTTATTGTTATATTAAATATTTATTAAAATATTTAAGTATTTAATGGATGTGTTTATTGTTAAATAAATAATTGTTCAAATTTGATTCAATTTGGTTAACTATTTGTTAAATAAATAATTAAGGAAATTAATTATTTTATGCTAATTTAATTTAATTATTAAGTTAGAGAGTTTTGATTAATTGAATTACTATTCTTTTATTGGAATTTGTAATTAAAAAGGATGTGTTAGTTGATTAAATAAAGTTATAATTATATAGAAAATTATAATTTTGTGGTATTGATTTATGTGTTGTAATAATTTAATAAAAGGTGGCAAATAACTTTGCTATAAAGGAGTTACTAAAATAAATTAAGGGAGTTTAATTCAGCTTTTACCAAACAAGGCCTAATGTCTATTAAGTCCTTAAGCTAATTGTGTTTTACCAAACAGGGCATAAGGATTAATTGATTGTTTTTTTTGTGGTTAGCCAAACAAGCCTTGTGGCTTTTGGTTTTCAAAACTTAGATAACTGATATCAGTTATATGTTTTATTTATATTATATAATTAATATATATTATATCTATATACGTTATATCATAAGACGTAAGAATAGAGGAGAGAGGTAAGGGAGAAGAAAAGAAAAACTCAGAGGAAGAAGTAGAAGAAAAGAATAAAAGAAAAAAGGAAGAAAGGCTAGGAGATTGGAGAAAGAAGCTTGAGAATTAAAGATATAGCCATCATCTTCTACAATCAAGGTATTCTCCTACTTTCTTTTTAAGTTTTAAAAGTTTTAGTTTTCTCTTCTCCAATTTCTCTGTAAAATTCTTGTGATAGGATAAATTGTTGATTGTATGTGTATTTATATGATCAACTAGTGATTGTAAAACTATTTTTATAGGTTATATATGCTATTAGTCAATGAATTGATGTTATGAATGTGGTTTGTGAAGAAAACTTTTTTACAGATAGTTTATGTGAATGAATATGGGTTACTTTAAAGGTGGAATTGAGGGCTAATTAGTTGTGTAGTTAATAAATTGGCTATTCAATTTGTTAGAGTATGTATATACTTTGATAAAATGCTTTAAATTAATTGGTTTGGTTGAAAAATAAAATCACAAGATTGATTTTCATCAAAAATATCAAAAAGTGAATTTTTATCAAAATAGTGAAATTGGATGTTTTAAATTAGTTGTTTATGTTGTTGTATGGATAGAATCATGTTAGGAGTTCTTGAATTATGTTTACATGAAGTCTTTGTATGAATTATATGTGAATTAGACTGTTAGAAATGAGCCTGTAGGCCAAAATTGGCTTTTTCTTATACTGTTGCCAAAGTCGCTTTGTCGAAATCGGCCGCTGATTGCTGCGGTTTAGTGCGCTAGTCTTACCTAGCAGTTCATTTTTCGAGCCGCAGCGACGGCGCCATACCACAGCGTGGCCTTGTAGCTTTATTCTCATGCTTGCATCGCCATCTCTCATACTGTAATACCGCACTCACAATATAAATCGTGTAAATAAGTGTGAAAGTTAGAAATAATCTCGATAATGTACTTTTTGTACTAAATTTTAAGGAATTATTATGTGATGATACTAGGACTGTAAAATGTTGATTTTAGTATTTTTATACTATGAATAAGTATGTTATTAATGATTATCTTGTGTTATAACTTGATTATGTGATTAAAAATCCAATTTTTACATGATGAACGTACTTAGTTATGTTTGTAAGGTGGTAATGACTAATTATGTCATGATTACATATGTTTATAGGATATTGTGATTTGAATTGTTCGGTTTAGCCCACGAGCAAGACAAGTTTTCTAATCCTTTATCTTGTTGAACTAATTATGGTTTCCAATTCGATTACCTTATAAATGATGCAAGTACTCTAATCTATTTTATTGTTGAATTAATTATTGTTTCCAATATAATAATGCAAGGTTTCTAAATTTTTTGTTGATATTGAACAAGTTATTCTTGTATTTAACTTGTTGTTTAGCATGCTCGAATATATTTAAAGAGTTTATCGTTCATATTGCCATGCATGCTTAGTATTCAATTCTAAATAACCTTGGCTTAATATTGTTCACGCAAGGTGTGTTATAGTTATTCAAGTTGTATGCTATTATATTATTCTTAAAGCATGATTTTAATTTACCATGAAGATTTAATTTCGAGTATTCTATAATATGATGTTATTAGTATTAATTCAACTAGTCCTCTAGATGATGATCGTTGGACTTCAAATTACCCTTAAAAGCTTATCCAAACCAAACTCTCTTTGGTGCGGACTTGTACTCTAAATACTGAGATGAACAACCCTATTATTAGGGGATAACTTACGCGTAGTGTTAAATGTTTGTTCACAATACATGGTACGAAGGGCTGATCCCACTAAGTACGAGGAGTCCTTATAGTCTTATGACTGTTAAAGTTGGAGTTGAAAGATTACTCGCAACTATGGGCATAGTTCATGGTCTTATGACCGTCGGTTATGTTTATTCCATACTTTGAATTTCAGTTCCTGATTATCATTGTTAGAATACTATCTAGTTTTGATGAGCCTACTCATTGGCAGTTATTATTGTTATTCTTCTGTTGATTCATTATTTTATCCAGTGAGCAATTATTTTTCTCACTCTTGCATATTTATAAACTCATTGCAGCTAAAGTGGAGAAGGTAGATGAACCTTCAACTAGCAAAGGAAAGAGAAAATTGTATGAGTGATGCCGATTTTGTACTTTTATTTATTGTGATGATCATAGACTTCTTAATAATGATGTTATGTAAAAATTTAAATTCCGCATTTGAATAATTGTATATAAAGGTTAGACAACCTGGGAGATTTTATTATGTAACCCTTTAATGGGAAAGATTTTATTTATCCAGTTTTATTGTGATTGGAAAGTTAGATATGAATGTTTGATTAAGTGAACACCAAATCCTGTGGGAATGAAGTACCTTGGGTTTGGGGGTGTCACACTTTCTTTCATTGTTCTCTTAAGGAAATGAGAACGCAGCCGGGACTAGTAGCGGAATGGAGTGACGGTCCAGATGATAGCATTATTAGTCCTCACTATTCTGCTAAATAGTGTGACAATAAATGTAATGAGGACTCCATTGAGAGTGGATATTGTCTAGAAGGCAATATTCTTGTTTAAACTCTCATCTTATGTTTTGTCGTATGTTACACGATAGTTGTATTATTAAGTTTGTATTTAAATTTTGTACCATGTATTTGGCGACTTAAGATGGGTGATGTATACCTGTTTTGGGGGTGTCACATGTAAGGATCCCCTAATCCGTCATACTTTTCAAAGTCAGGGGTTTTGAATTTCTCTGGATAATGAACACCAGGGAATATGAAAAGGTCAGCATATGAAACACTTTCATGTGTTCCAATCCCTTTGAGAGAACGGATAGTTTCTTCCATTTGAAGGACCTTCTTTTAGATATCACCGGTGTCTGGATCTCATTTGAGATGGGTGTTTTCAGGGTCTTTGTTGGTCGTATCCAACTGAGGTTCTGGATTTTTTTTATCCAAACCTGTTCCTCCTTGTGTAGAGGATTCTGTATGTGTAGGCATCTTTGTACCCTGAGTAGACTGATGCAATTATTTCAGCAGAACAACCAAATCTGTAAATTGTTTACTTAATCCGTCAAATTTTTCTCGAGCAACGAGATTAGACTGGTCCGAAGAAGACACGATTGCACATTTTGGGGCTCGAAATATTATAGAATAATACCTTCCTATTTTCCTTTATTTTTAATTTAGTCCTGCAAGTATTATCAAACTTGCACCACCTCCCCTAATAGTAAATCATGTGATTCAATAGTTCAATCATGTGAATCAATAGTTATAATCATGTGAAAATACGAATTACAGTATAGTACCTCCATCTTTAACTTAGTCATGCAAGTATTATCAATCTTGCACCAACTCCTCTAATAGTACATGAATGTGATTCAATAGTACACACATGTGAACAAATAGTTATATAAGCATGTGAATTAGTAGCAATTAATTGCTTATTTATCTAATAAATTACCCGATTTATAAATATAACCCCCAGACATCAATTATCATCGGAATAGATGTCGATTTCCACTAATACCAATGTTGGTTAAAATCTAATTACGCACAACACGCAAGTATACGTGGTCAACAAGTAATAAAGTGATAAGTTAAGTATCGTTCCCTCGGAGACAATTAGCAAGAACTCAAGCTTACAACTATCAATCTTTAACTAATTCAAATTTTATTAAACTAATTAAATCAATGATGATAAAATCTTAACAATGAATACCCTAGCTATCACTAATAACCCACAATGGTAAAACTAAATTTTCAAACAATACTTGGTGAATTAGGCTCATGATTTCACTCTAAGCTTCACTCAGATTAATTCACTTATACGTCAGTTCAACTCAATATCCCAGTTTATTAATCAAGAACACAATTGTAGCATTAACCACCTCTCTTGTACTAATACCATATTAACTCGAATCCACAATTAAGATAGAATTAAGTCAAACACTACAATCAAATAACTCACAATATCTCTATGAAAATTAAATCAAAAGAAGTTTAAGATTAAGTTCTCTTTCCAATTACATGCGATGTCAAGCATATCTCTACCTTAACATTTATCACAATTTTGCTATTCACAAAATTCATGAACACATGCTATATCAATTAAGTCTAGATTTAAACATCTTCTCTCGAATCCATTCAAATCCACAAAGAATTGTTGATCAAGCAATTCACAAATTCAAGCTCAAATCAATATAGATAAACTGTCGAATATTTTATTAAACTGAGAATTTAAGCTAATTAACCATTGTTCCACTCAAAGATCCATCATTCACCTAAAAGATAATTAGTTCATAATAAATAAATTAACTATCTTGAATAAATAAAAGGAGACATCATCCCAATTTAGATAAAAATTAAAGAAGAATAATAAAACACCACCCTTCTCTCGAATTCAATTCCTGCGATTTTCGTGGAAGTTTTTTCCCTTATCTCTGAGACCTCCAAGCTTGATCTTCAATGATCTTTCTTCTTCCCAAAGTGTGTTGTATTTGACTCCTTTTCCTTCTCCTCTTAAAGACCCAATCACTTGTCTAGATACACTCCTATATCAACTCTACTTACTATCCAAAACAACCTTAAACAATCCCACTTACTATCAAATCACCGCTAACTAGCTCTTCTTTAAAAAACACGATTCTGCAAGACTAAGCGCGATTCATGCTATCCTAGCCTTCTTCTGCGCTACCAAATAAGTAGTCCAACAAAGAGGGTAGCCCGGCTCGGCGTGTTCGGCGCTCCCACACAAATAAGCGATTCATAAGCTAGCCCATCAAGAGCTTACAGCCCGCTTAACATTTGCTGAAAATGCTTCTACACGTGGGATGCCTCTACATTTCCTACATTAAACAAAAAACCCATCAACAGTAACATAGAAATGCCTAAAAACAAACACAAAAATACTCCAAATGAACACAATTCATGGTTTAAAAACCTACTAATCAAAATCCCCCAAACTTAAACATTGCTTGTCCTCAAGCAAACACAATGTCATGCAATGCAATACAACTAATCCTAAAATTTTAAATCCAGTATTAAGTTAATAACCATTGTTCACTGACAAGGCCTCAAAGAAATCATGTAAATATAGCAATACCTCATAACAAAACCAATCCATAATTTCTAGCCAACCATTAAATCTCAAACCGATATCACTACTATAATGTGTGTGCACCAACAATATAGATTGACATACTATCAAATTTAAAACACAACACACCTCTTCTAAGGCATTAAATGAAGTAAATATAAGAAATCCAAAACAAGCTCATTCCAACTAAAGCTAGACACAAGCCATCATAAAGGGTCAACTTAGGGCATTTATACCCCACTTATCATTCACTAGGGCATTTTGCTCTTATTTCCCATTTTATTCTCATTTTTTAGCTACACACATAACTATACCTTTGCCTTATTCCCTTAGGCTTTTCAATGCTACCTTAACGAGCTTTCAACCAACGACTCCCGGACCATTAAGACCTTAGGGCGCTAGGTGTAAAGACAATCCCCTGCCATTACTACATACTCAAGTAACAAAGGCCATAAAACTAGACAGGCACGCCATGGTGTTTATTCATACTTTTTTTTATATAAATAGGCTTATATACCCCAAATATTCCCCCAAACTTAGGTTCTTGTCTAACAATAGCCATCACTACTTATTTTTATCATTCTCGCATTTAAACTAGTGATGCCTTTCGAGAGCCTTTATTATGAATCAATTTAACGCAATCAATCTACAAGTTGGTGTGTTAAATGCAATCCTTTTATAATAGTTTCAAATAGTAGAAAAAAATTCAACTTATAACACAAAAATTACTTCAAAGTTCCCTTACTAAGTATCGCACATTTTCACCAAATTCCAATCTCATCATTGGCCCTGAAAAACAGCAACATATCCCAACTATCCATTGGATTCATGCAATTTTTTTATTTTATTTATTTTATTTATTTTTTATTTTTAGATGCACACGAGGAGAACTAATATGCAAATGAAAAACTACAAACTAACATGCAAATTAAGAAAAACATCTTAATCCCCCAAACATAAATTAAGGAATGCCCTCATTACTTCAAATATGCTCAATCAAATAAAAAAAATTTGAGGACTTCCCTGAAAACGCGTTACTGTGCGTCGTCGTCCGAAGGAGGATATGTTGACAGGATAGGAGGAATAGGCATAACGACCGGCTGAGCATTAGGATTACAACGAGCAAATGCCTCAGCAAGTGTGTTGAAAGCATTTGCATTGTACTAATGCATTAAATCTTGACGCTTTGTCAACCACATGAATTGATTCCTTGGGACCCGTGCTTGTTCCACACGAGCGGGTTCCTCACGAACAGGTTCCTCATGAACTGTTTCTTCCCTAGCCGAGGATGATGGTTGGCGGATCATGATGTAACCTTCACCACGCAGGTGTGATTGTGCTCCATCCTACGCTTTGTACCTCTCAATAGTTGCATGATCAATTATGGCCGTTGGTTGTTGAATTGGCTCATTAGGTTGCCACTGCACCCCGGATTTTTGGCATAAGTCGGTAATAAGAAACCCGTGAAGTAACCCTTTGTGGTACTTCCGTGTGGCCTTCGATCGATGGATTCTTGAATACATTCCCCCACATCAACATTGTAGAAAGCAATTGTATTGTTCACAAGATAGTGGTGGTGAACAATTCCATACAATAATCGGGCTTGTGCTTTAGTAACATTGGTTTGATGACGCGTGGGCATTAAACGAGCACATATAAACGCATGCCATGCTTTACCATATTGACTCAATGCCGCTTGGGGAAAACTTACTTTTTCATTCGTTCCGGCTTTAATTGCCCATTTTATTCCTAGTTTGCATAGTCGGGCAATCAACTCATCTAACTTGGGCAACCCATCTTCATACCGGTCCTCTTGTGGCGTTTCTAACCCAAAATATTCGTTGATAGCTTCAGCATAAAACGCTACCGATTTTCCCCGAACCATGACAACATGATTGACATGTTCAATTGCATTCGCATAAAACTCCTTAACTATGTTAATTGCCGCTGGAAGTGGTTGCTCTACTAGTTGAAACCAGTTGTGTTCTATAATTTGCAACGCCATATCACCATCCAAATGTGTATTTGGCTTTAATCCTCGTTCTAACACCAAATTTATCTTGTCAATATATGTATTGAATCTCTCGGCGGCCCTCTCGCTAACAAATTTTGTATAGTCATATGTTGGGCGAGACGAAGAGGTTGATGCCCTTTGTCTTTTGTGTGAAGTCATATTGCTTCTGGTGTTGTTAAACACAAAAAATCTAGTTCTGGATTTTTATCAAACAGGTGGTGGGCTAATGTGACTCCCCAAACTTGATTTGTTTATGATGGTTTGCTACCCAACCAATTCAAAACCCAGCACCTTCTCCTTGATGACTCTATTTCTCATCTTTCCCACTCAATTTGATGTCACAACAAGAGTTTTTGTGAGGGATGAAGAGAATTAGTGTACTTTTAGTAAGTTGGGTTTACCTCTTTAAAGAGAAGTCCCAATTTGTATCAATTTATGCAAGGGTTGTGTTAGATTTAGGATTGGGTTGTGATTTTTGAGCTTTGTAGTACCATTATGTCTAGAATGAAGGAGCTTCATATAGGCAATAAGAAACCAACATGGGTAGGAGTTGGAACTTGAAAAGGTTAGTGGGTTTTGGAATTTGGAAAGGAGAAGGAGAATAAAGATGCTTTAATATGAAGTTATGGGGAAGAGGAAGTGCAATAGAATTAGCAGAAGTGGAGAAGTGGTATTGTTGTAATGGAGAGGTGGAGTGGTTCAATTTAAACACGTCTCTATTGTTGCAGATTTTCGAGCAAATGTGATCCACGCTTTATTGCTGGCAACGCTCTCGACCGGTTTCAGTGTGTTGATCGCACTTGATTGAGGAGAATTTTCCCGACCTTGTGGCGTGGTGCTGCGTCGTCCTAAGCGCCAGCTAAGCGCTAGTTGTGCAAAGATATGTTGGCTTAATTGAGGCGCTTCTGCGCCAAAGATGACCGATCTAGTAAGCGCGGTCGGTATTCTTTGTGTGGCTATTCTGTGCGTGTCTGATGGTAAGGGTTGCTTGAGCGCACTCTGCGCCATCTAGACTGATATAGTGGCGCGGTCCGCGCTGGTGTGGTGCGTTGCGCGCTAATGGTCGGCGTTGTTGGCGCGGTCAGCGTTGAGTGAAATTTGGAGAACTTACTCGTAGCACGTGGTGACATCCTTAGCAATTTAATGGCGCGCTCACGCTAATTGTCCAAAGAATCGCATGTACACTTTGTGTTCTCCGTGCTCCTGCTCCTGCTCGGGGTTTCTGCAATTATTCTAGAGATTTTGTTACTCTCTAAGTAGACTATTCTATTGACTAAACTAAAAACTAAACTTTAAATGAAAGTAAGAAATAAAGTTTAGAGCTTGGGTTGCCTCCCAAGTAGCGCTTGGTTTAATGTCGCTAGCCTGATAGTCCCTCATGTCTTATTGCATGTATGTGAGGCTAATATTGATGGTGTCCACATTTGCATCCTCACCCCAGTAGTGCTTCAATCTTTGACCGCTAACCTTGAAAGTTTCCAATGAATTTCTGTTATACAGCTCCACGGCGCCATATGGGAAAACAATTTTTATGGTGAATGGCCCTGACCACCGTGATTTAAGTTTTCCTGGAAATAATCTCAGTTTTGAATTGAAAAACATCACTACTTGACCTGGCATAAAAGTTCGATGCTTGATTTTCTGGTCGTGCCATTTTTTCACCTTTTTCCTTGTATAATTACGCATTCTCGTAAGCTTGTAATCTGAATTCGTCAAGCTCATTTATCTATAGTAATCTCTTTTCCCCCACTGCTGCTTGGTCGAAGTTTAGTTTTTGAATAGCCCAATAAGCCTTGTGTTGTAGCTCAACTGGTAGGTGACATGCTTTTCCATACAACAACTGGTAGGGTGACATGCCGATTGGAGTCTTGTATACAGTCCGGTATGCCCAAAGTGCGTCATCTAATCAGAGCGACCAATCCTTACGATTTGGGTTGACTACTTTTTCCAGTATTTTCTTGACCTCCCTGTTTGACACCTCTACTTGTCCATTGGTTTGGGGATGATAAGCCGTCGCTATTTTGTGATTGACCTCATATTTGGCTAGGAGGGTTGTAAATGCTTTGTTGCAGAAATGACTTCCCTCATCACTTATTATGGCCCTCGGTGTTCCAAACCTTGTAAAGATATTTTTCTGTAAAAACCTTAGGACCACTTTGGCATCGTTTGATGGTAGCGCTGTGGCTTCCAACTATTTTGAGACATAATCCACCGCAAGTAAAATGTATTGATTGCTAAGAGACGAGGGGAATGGTCCCATGAAGTCAATGCCCCATACATCGAAGATTTCAACCTCTAAAATTGTTTGTAACGACATCTCATTTCTTTTTGATATGTTACCCACTCTTTGACATCGATCGCATGTTTTGACAAATTGGTGGGCATCTTTAAATAGTGTTGGCCAATAAAACCATGATTGAAGCACCTTCACTGCTTTGTTCTTGTACTACCATAATGCCCGCCATATGCAGATGAGTGACATTCGTGCAAGATGTTCTTCACTTCGCTGTAAGGCACACATCTTTGGATCATCTTGTCGGCACACTGTTTGAACAAGTACGGCTCGTCCCACATATACCATTTGACATCGTGCAGAAACTTCTTTTTCTACTATCGTGTAAGATCAGGAGGTAGTATGTTACTCACTAGATAATTGACAAAGTCTGCATACCATGGCACTTCTGACTGAATCCCAAATAATTGCTCATTAGGGAAGAATTCATTGATGACACACTTGTCCTCTTTCTGTTTGTCAAGATTTTCCAGCCTCGATAGATGATCTGCAACTTGGTTCTCTGTCCCCTTTCTATCCTTGATCTCTAAGTCAAACTCTTGTAGGAGGAGAATCCATCAGATAAGACGTGGTTTTGCGTCTTTTTTCGTGATCAAATACCGAATTGCCGCATGATCTGTATAGACTATCACTCTTGTTCCGATCAAGTATGCCCAAAATTTATCAAATGCGTACACCACTATAAGTAATTCTTTTTCTGTTGTTGTGTAGTTCAATTGAGTCTCTGTGAGTGTTTTACTTGTGTAGTAAATAGCATGAAATATCTTATCTCGGTGTTGACCCAACACCGCCCCAATTGCATAATCACTTGCATCACACATTAATTCAAACGGTATGCTCCAATCCGGGGCGACGATAATGGGAGCTATAGTTAGCTTTTTCTTTAGCAATTCAAAGGCCAACTTACACTCCGCATCAAACTTGAATACTGAATCCTTCTCTAGGAGACTACACAATGGTTTTGCTATTTTTGAAAAATCCTGTATGAACCTCCTAAAGAACCTGCGTGTCCTAGAAAGCTTCTAATACCTTTGATTGAACTGGGTGGAGGCAATTTCTCAATTGTTTCCAACTTCGCTTTATCGACCTCCAATCCTTGCTTGAGAGACTTTGTGTCCTAAAATTATGCCTTCTTCCACCATAAAATGGCATTTCTCCCAATTAAGTACCAGTTGTGTCGGTAGCATCTTTGTAAGACCATTACTAGATTTTCCAAGCACGCATCAAAATTATCCCCATGAGGCAGAGAAATATCCTCCACATTCTTTACTACCATATCTCGAGAAGATGGCCATCATGCATCGTTGGAAAGTGGCAGGTGCATTACACAGTCCGAATGACATTCTCCTGAATGCGAACGTACCATATGGGCATGTATATGTTATCTTTTCTTGATCCTCAAGAGCGATGACAATCTGATTGTACCCCGAGTATCCATCCAATAAGCAATAGTATGCATGACCCGCCAGTCTGTCCAGCATTTGATCGATGCAGGGTAGAGGGAAATGATCTTTGCTAGTTGCTTTATTCAATTTTCTGTAGTCCATGCAAACTCTCCATCCAGTCACTGTTCTTGCTGGAATCAACTCATTGTTTTCGTTTTGAATCACAGTCATACCTCCCTTTTTTGGCACACATTGCACTGGACTAACCCACTTGCTGTCTGAAATTGGGTAGATGATACCTGCGTCTAACCACTTCAGAATTTCCTTCTTCACTACCTCTTTCATGATGGGGTTGAGCCGTCTCTGTTGTTCCACGACCGGTTTAGCATCGTCCTCCATCAAAATTTTGTGCATGCAAAAGGATGGACTAATCCCTTTGATATCAACAATTGTCCATCCTATCGCCGATTTATACTCTCGAAGCACTCGCAACAGCTTTTCTTCCTACAATTCGTTAAGTGTAGCAGAGATAATAACAGGTAGAGAATTTGAACTGCCTAAATACGTATACCTGAGGTGTTTAGGTAGTGGTTTCAACTCAAGAGTTGGTGGCTCCTCCAATGAGGATTTCATTCTTGTCGTGGTTCGCTCTTCCATGTGCAATGTTTCGAATGGTGTTTTAAACCTGCTCACTCTTGGCAAAGAGTCCAATACTTGCAAATATTCTCCAATTTCTGGATCGTCGAGTCCTTCATCTCCCAATAACGTTGTCACCAATGGATCGTTCTCCAAGCTTTTGTTCATGTCTTCTCTAATTATGTGGTCAATAAGATCCATCCTAAAGCATTCTTCACCATCCATCGGGAATTTCATTGCCTTAAACACATTGAATTTAATTTCCTGGTCTTGAACCCTCATAGTCAGTTCTCCTTTTTGTATGTCGATGAGTGTCCTACCCGTAGCCAAGAAAGGCCTCCCTAGAATGATTGGTATGTTTTTATCTTCCTCAAAATCTAAGATAATGAAGTCTGCAGGGAATATGAACTTGTCCACCTTCACTAGAATGTCCTCTACAATGCCTCTCGGATATATTCTTGACACATGCACCCGCCAACTGCAAAGAAATGTTTGTAGGTTTTGGTGCGGGCAACCCCAACTCGGGTAAACTTGTTAGGTAAAATCTAATTACGCACAACACGCAAGATATCGTGGTCAACAAGTAATAAAGTGATAAGTTAAGTATCGTTCCCTCGAGAGACAATTAGCAAGAACTCAAGCTTACGATTATCAATCTTTAACTAATTCAAATTTTATTAAACTAATTAAATCAATGGTGATAAAACCTTAACAATAAATACCCTAGCTATCACTAATAACCCACAATGGTAAAACTAAATTTTCAAACAATACTTGGAGAATTAGGCTCATGATTTCACTCTAAGCTTCACTCGAGATTAATTCACTTATACCTCGCTTCAACTCAATATCCCAGTTTATTAATCAAGAACACAATTGTAGCATTAACCACCTCTCGGTGCACTAATACCATATTAACTCAAATCCACAATTAAGATAGAATTAAGTCAAACACTTCAATCAATTAACTTACAATATCTCTATGCAAATTAAATCAAGAGAAGTTTAAGATTAAGTTCTCTATCCAATTACATGCGATGTCAAGCATATCTCTACCTTAACATTCATCACAATTCTGCTATTCACAAAATTCATGAACACATGCTATATCAATTAAGTCTAGATTTAAACATCTTCTCTCGAATCTATTCAAATCCACAAAGAATTGTTGATCAGGCAATTCACAAATTCAAGCTCAAATCAATATAGATAAACTGTCGAATATTTTATTAAATTGAGAATTTAAGCTAATTAACCATTGTTCCACTCAAAGATCCATCATTCACCTAAAAAGATAATTAGTTCATAATAAATAAATTAACTACTAAATAAATAAAAGGAGACATCATCCCAATTACGGATAAAAAATAAAGAAGAATAATAAAACACCACCCTTCTCTAAATTCAATTTCCGCGATTTTTGTGAAGTTTTTTTCCTTTTCTCTAGACCTCCAAACTTGATCTTCAATGTCGTTCTTTTTCCCAAAGTGTCTTCTTCTTTTTTTTGACTCCTTTTCCTTCTCCCCCTTGTAGACCCAATTCCTTGACTAGATACTCTCCTATATCAACTCTACTTACTATCCAAAACAACCTTAAACAATCCTACTTACTATCAAAAACTGCCAACTAGCTCTTCATTAAAAAAAACACAGTTATTGCAGCAGCGAGGTCCATGTTGTCTAGCTAGCCTTCCTTGGCCTTCAAGTATTAGTCCAACAAATGAGTAGCCCAGCTCAAAGACGTTCAAATAGCTCCACACAAAGACATCTGCGCTAGCCCATCAGTAGCTTATAGTTCCGCTCAACACAGCCTCAAATGCTTCTACACGCGGGATGCCTCTGCATTTCCTACATTAAACGAAAAACCCATTAATAGTAACATAAAAATGCCTACAAACAAACACAAAAACACTCTAAATGAACACAATTCATGGTTTAAAAACCTACTCATCAACCAATAGTCCCAACACAATGGAACTATCAAATTCATCTTTAATCAACACAAACTTATTCATCATTAATATTATAACTCACAATATTTAACAACCAGGTCGTTCCCAGGAAAGAGGGGGCTTTCCGATAAGGATTTCTCCTTATTGGCTCGCAATTAGGTGACCAATCCTCTCCTTGACAGAACATCTAGACATTGTAAATATTGCAATTTAATAATATGAATAATTATGTCGTCTCAATTATTGATTTAATAATATATCATATTATGCAGATGGTACTGTGACAATAATTGAATCAATAATATGAGAGATATGATGCAACAATTACTGTAGTAATAATTGAGTATAACTGAGTGACTTCTCACATAAGCATCAATAATCAATACCGTGTGCTACTATGCAATCACGCGTATTTTACCACCGATTATTTTATAACAACTTGCTTACTTTGAAAAATTTTCACATATCACCCTTAACTTTAACCTTTTATCAATTTAACCATTTACTAAATAGAATAATTATAAGAAAATTGAATACTTTTATTTCATAAAATTTGGGGTCTCACAATCTCCCATCTTTATGAAATTTCACCCTCGAAATTCGTACACAGTAGTTCGAAGAGATGAGAATACCTTGCTTTCTTTTCGGATTGTACCTTCCCGGTTATATCCTCTGTATCATGATTTTTCCATTGCTCATCTCCTGTATTTCAGATATCATTCTAGAATATATCTTCAAAACAAAGGTTAATTGACATATCACAATTTGTCAACATAAGTAAGAAAATTTAGCTTAGGTAGGACATACTAGCGAAGGATTTACTCTCCTCTCCCCTCCTAGGTCTATTCTCCGATCTCCGCTAGAGATCATATCCCTAAGCTCTGATACCAAATGTGACGCCCCTAAAATATGGACCGTGCGATTAAAGTAAATTAATCTGGACCGTTCATGGATTACTTACTATTCATTCCATTCTTCTATAAATAGAAGCTAATTCCTTCATTATTTCTTACAAATTCACTGAAACTCTAGAGAAAGAAACTATAGAGAGAAAGAAGAAAAGTATTCTGCTACTTCACTACTCCGATATCAAGTTTCTTTTACGGTAAGGGGTATTATTTCTTTTGTATTCATGAAGAGAACTTCTATTATTCCATCTTTATTATTCTATTGGAATAACCTGTATACGCGGGCTACCCTATACTTGGTGAAATTCTTCTGTATTCCCTTCTTTATTATTCTGTTGGAATATCCAGTCATGCTTTTTCTGTGGGACTGGTTTCGTCTTTATTATTATTCTTGGAACATCCTGTTGGTGTGAATTTCACCTGACCTAGTTCTGTCATTTAGTATTCTGTTGGAATAACCTGTCTATGCAAAGTACCGCATGCATGGTGATTTCTGTTGTATTCCATTCTTTATTATTCTGTTGGAATATCATGTCGGTGCATATTACGCCTGACCTGGTTCCGTTATTTATTATTCTGATGGAATAACCTGTCTTTTCAAAGTACCGCATTCATGGTGATTTCTTTTGATATTCCATTCTTTATTATACTCAGTTGGTTAAAGTTTTGACTTCTACACTCCATGAAATTAGTGGAATATTCTTGATATTTGCGCTTCATCCTGTATCTTTTCATGGAAATATTCTTTTGAGCATTCTTGAATTTTACTTTACAAAGAAGTATCATGTTAACAATTTGGACGTTATTAGTTCCTGAATAAATTAATTCTTGAACTTGTTCTATTGAATTCTTATATCATTGTCATCATCCTCATGTTTATATTATTTTTGAAAGTCATCTGTGGCCTGTAGTGCATAGATGGACTTGGTATGATTATGACCAGGGATTATTCGGTGTAATCATGATCGTAATGTTACAAATGATGTGGTAAAAGTCCTCATTGGCTCGTAGTGCATTGATGGACAGTTGTTGACATGATCATGACCATTGATGAATACACAAATATCCTTGGCCCGTAGTGCATGGATAATTTGTGGTCGTGACCCTAATGAATATCCTTGGTCAGAAAAGTGTGGATGATGTGGATTATTTATTAAGTCGAGTCTCAAATGATAAAAGTGATGAAAACCTTTTTAAATCATAAAAGATAGTAGATTTTATTCTCTACTTGACTCTTTTAATGGATTGCATGTTCATTCAGCATGCAGCTAAACTTGATGTCTATTGTATTTTATCAAGATATAACCTTTGTTGAGGACTAATGATAATTTATTCTGCATTATCTTAGTCATAATATTTCTTACTAGGCTAGTTGAGCTCACCCTTTCTTTCACTGTTCTCTTTAAGAAATGAGAACGTAGCCGGGACTAGTCGGGGAACGGAGTTATGGTCCGAGATGGTGTCTTAGTAGTCCTCACTATTCTGTTAAATAGTGTGATAATAAATGTAATGAGGACTAAATTGAGTGTGGATATTGTCTAGATGACAATATTTGTATTAAAACTCACAGCATGTACTTTGTCGTATTTTACACGACTGTTGTATAATCAAGTTGTATTTGAATTTAGTACCATGTATTTGGCGACTCAAGATGAGTGATGTATACCTATTTTGGGGGTGTCACAATTGGTATCAAAGCTTAGGGATATGATCCCTAGCTGAGATGTGAGATAAGAACTAGGAGGGGAGAGACGGGGAATTCCTTCGCTAGTATGACCTACCTAAGTTTATTTGGTATTTAATTGGTCGGTTAGAGTATAGGGATAATATGTGATATGTTAATTAACCCTTGTTTTGTGGAAGTATTTGAAAATGGCATCCAAGAATGTTGAGAACATCAATGGAGCACAGGAGACCGTTGAGTCTCCACAGATCAATAATCAGGATAATGTGCATCAGGAAGGCGACAATCTTAATGCAATCAACAACACTGACCAAATGATGAACGATGGAATGTTCCGAGGCTTCATGTAATTCATGCAACATCAGGCGAGAGCGGCTCCTGTCCAAAATGCAGGTGAAAACACTGGCAACTCATGGACGGTCACTGCCAAACCGTTCAAGGAGCTGGGACCACCGAAGTTATGTGGAGAGCCAAAACCACTTAAGGCGGAGACGTGGATAAAGCAGATCAACAAGATATTTGATGTCTTGGGTTGCTCTGAGGAGCAAAAGGTTCCCTTTGCCACTTTCATGTTGTGGGCGGGCGCGATTCTTGGTGGGAATCAGAAAAGCGTACTCAACTTCTTGCTAAAGATGTCTTGGGAGAAGTTCCAAGAACTGTTCAACAACAAGTACTTTCCCGAAAGTATTCGTCATATGAAAGAGGTAGAGTTCATTAAACTGGAGCAAAACAACATGACCGTGTCACAGTACAAAGCCAAGTTTGCCGAGTTGTCCCGGTTTGCATCCCATTTGGTTGATAATAAGGAGAGAATGACGCGAATGTTTCTAAGAGGTTTGAAACCAAAGATACGTCAATATCTTATCTCTCAAAAATTGTGTTTGTATTCGGATGTTGTTAATAGGGCTCAATTCTTTGGCGCGATAATGAGTCAACCCAACCAAAAGAGAGCAGCCGACAAAATGATAATACCAGTGATAGCAGTCATCGAAGTGGTGACAATAATCGTGGAGGTAATCAACATGCCAGAAATGGTAACCACTTCAGTGGTAATCATGGCCAAAACAATAAGAATGGACATTTCAAGAAAAAAAGATTCAACAATAATGGAAAGACGTTAGCATCAGTACCTCTCATTAAGGAAAGAGAACGACCACCTATCATATACTTCAAATGTGGAGGGGAGGGACACATCAGTCCAAACTTTTCGATGCCCTTCAAAGCATGTTACAATTATGGAAGAGAAGGACACCTGGCCCAATTTTTCGTGCACCAAAGACAAGTCCAGCTGGGATGGAGGCAGCAAAGGCCCTCCCAGACAAGACAAAACCAGTTGTTTAAGGGAGAGAATTTGTCATGACCTCCCAGAAAGCAAAGAACCCAAACGAGGTAATCACTGGTAAGCTTATCATAAATTCTAGTGAAGTATATACCTTATTTGATACCGGTTCTACCCATTCTTTTATTTCTCCTACTTGCGCTCAACGTTTAAATTTGACTTCGGAGAAATTAGACTTTGACTTATCTGTTGAAACTCCGTTGGGAGAAACCTTCATTACATCCACTATTTATAAGTCTTGTTTGGTTCAAATCGGTTTTCCATCACATTACCAATTACCTTATTTCATTGAAAATACTTGCATTTGACGTAATTCTAGGGATTGATTGGTTAACTACTCATCATGTAAAAATTGATTATTTTCGTAAGGTTGTTAGCTTTCATATTCCTAATCAACCTATTATGCGAATTCAAGCAACCAAACCATTAAAATCAATCACTATCATCTCAAGCCATAAAGCTATTCGTTTATTGAAAAACGAATGTCAAGCTTTCTTAGCTCATGTCACGGATCTAAACAAAAATAGGTCAGTTTTGAATGATATTTCTATTGTTAATGAATTTCCTGACGTATTCCCTGAAGAACTTCCTGGCCTACCCTCAGAACATGAAATTGAATTTTGTATCGACCTTGAACCTGGTACAAAACCTATTTCCAAAGCCCCATATCGAATGGCTCCTATTGAACTTCAGGAGTTAACGACCCAACTTCAGGAATTGTTAGACATTGGCTTTATTCGTTCTAGTACTTCTCCTTGGGGTGCTCCTATTCTATTCGTGAAGAAGAAAGATAGGAGTATGCAACTTTGTATTGATTATCGGGAGTTGAATAATGTCACCATTAAAAATAGGTACCCATTGCCACGTATTGATGACATATTTGACCAGTTCTAAGGCGCCAAATTCTTTTCAAAGATTGATCTTTGTTCCGGATATCACCAATTGAAGATTAGAACCGATGACATTCCAAAGACGACTTTCAGAACTCGGTATGGGGCATTATGAATTCCTAGTCATGTCTTTTGGATTGACTAATGCTCCTGCTGCCTTCATGGATATGATGAACCGAGTATTCAATGAATATTTGGATCACTTTTTGGTCGTCTTTATTGATGACATCCTTATTTATTCCAAAAGCCATGAAGATCATGAGCAACACTTGAGGCTGATACTCCAAAAGCTTCGTGAATATAAGACTTATGCCAAGTTGAAGAAATGCGAGTTCTGGCTTGAGGAAGTAGCATTCCTTGGGCACGTGGTATCAAGTCATGGAATATATGTTGACCCTAGGAAAGATTGAAGCCATTCAAAGTCGGGAGCAACCTAAATCGATGCAAGAATCGAAGTCGTAGCTTTCTCGGCTTAGCTGGTTATTATCGGAGATTCGTAGAAGGGTTTTCTCGAATCGCTACTCCCTTAACTCAGCTGACTCGGAAAGATACAAAATTCAGTTGGAACGAGGAATATGAGAAGAGTTTTCAAGAACTCAAAAGAAGACTCATTTCAGCACCTATTCTGACAATACCATCTGGCTCGGAGGGATTTGTCATCTACAGTGATGCTTCAGGCAAGGGGTTAGGATGTGTTCTCATGCAACATGGGAAAGTCATAGCCTATGCCTTTCGATAACTCAAAGAATATGAGAGGAATTATCCTACTCATGATCTAGAGTTGGCAGCTGTTGTCTTCGCACTTAAAATTTGGAGGCATTACTTGTATGGGGAGAAAGTGGAGATCTTTATGGATCATAAAAGCCTCAAATATTTCTTCACTCAAAAGGAACTGAACATGCGACAGCGAAGTTGGCTTGAATTGTTGAAAGATTATGATCATACCATCCAATACTATCCTGGAAAAGCAAACGTGGTAGCTGACGCATTGAGTAGAAGATCATACGCGGGTACAAGTGTGATATTGTCAACACAAAGGCCCATCTTGTATGACTTGCAAAGGATGGAGATAGAATTAAAGACTCCAGGGACCCATGTGATGATGGCGAATATACGAGTAGAACCAACTTTAATCGATAAAGTTAAGCTTCTCAAGCTACAGACCTGGAGCTGATGCATATGAGGAAGAAAGTACAAGAAGGTGCTATGCCGGAAGCAAGAATCGATGAAGACGGAATACTTCGAGTCAACTCCAGACTTTGTGTTCTTAACGACCCTGATTTAAAGTATAAAATCATGATGGAGGCGCACAACACACCATTTTCAATCAATCCTGGGAGTACCAAAATGTATCGTGATCTTCGTCATACATTTTGGTGGAGCAATATGAAGAGAGAGATAGCGCTGTTTATCTCAAGGTGTCTAACTTTTCAACGAGTCAAAGCAAAGCATCAAGTACCAAAAGGTCCATTGCAACCACTTGAAATTCCAGAATGGAAGTGGGAGCACATTACTATGGATTTCATTATTGGTCTTCCCAAGTTTTCTCAAGGCATAGATGCAATTTGGGTCATTGTTGATAGATTGACCAAGTCTGCTCATTTTTTACCAATACGAGAAACTTATACACTTGAACGTCTTTCTTGTATGTACATAAACGAGATTGTAAGACTGCATGGTATGCCAGTATCCATAGTTTTTGATCAAGACCCAAGTATCACTTCACGATTTTGGGTTAGTTTGCAAAATGCTTTGGGCACAGATTTACGATTTAGTTCGGCTTATCATCCTCAGACGGATGGACAATCAGAGAGGACTATTTAAACTCTTGAAGATTTATTAAGACTCTGTGTCCTTGACTTCAATGGAAGTTGGGAAAAGTTCTTACCATTGGTGGAGTTTTCCTACAACAGTTATCAAGCAAGTATTAGCATGGCTCCATTCGAGGCGTTGTAAGGAAGAAAGTGTCATTCTCCAGTATGCTGGGATGAGGTGGGTGAAGCAACGTTGTTGGGACCGAAGTTGGTACGTATGACTACGGAAAAGATTCAAACGATCCGACAACGTATAAAAACCTCACAAGACCGACAAAAGAGTTATGATGATCTTCATCGAAAGGACGTGGAATTCGATATTGGAGATAATGTTGTGTTATGTGTTGCTCCATGGAAAGGAGTTACGAGATTTGGAAAGAGAGGAAAGCTCAATCCTCGATTTATTGGCCCATTTTTAATCCTCGATCGAGTAGAGACTGTAGCCTATAGACTTGCTTTACCGCCAAGTATGTCTCGTGTTCATAAAGTTTTTCATATATCCATGTTACATAAATATGTGAAAGACCCGAACCATATTATTGAGTTAGAACCAGACGAAATAGCGGAAGATTTAATGTATGAAGAGGTTTCTATTCAAATCTTGGATAAGAAGGAACATATTCTACACTCCAAGGTTATACCTCAAGTCAAAGTGTTATGGAGGAACCACGATGTTGAGGAAATGACCTGGGAGTTAGAATCTGAAATGAAATCAATGTATCTTTACCTCTTCAACATACTAGGTACATACCCTAATTTCGAGGGCGAAATTTCATAAGAAGGGGAGATTGTAAGACCCCAACTTTTATGAATAAAAATGAATTTTCTATAAATATCATTTTTGAATATTATGGAATAAATTTGATATAATGTTATAGTTGTGGGAAATATTTATAAATTTTGCAAAGTACGCAAGTTGTTATATAATATTCGATTGGTCAGGGAATATTCGTACGACGGCACAATCATTGGTGGAACCCACAATAGTATTATTATCGGATTGAGAAAACGACAAAAATATTTTAATGAAAATAACGGCGGAAGTTTTACCGTTGATACTTTTGAACTACTCGGTAGTAAAAGTACAGTAATACGCGTGGTTGCATAGTAGCACACGGTATTGATTATTAATGCTTATGTGAGAAGTCACTCAGTTTGATTCAATTATTGTCGATATTTTATATGTTATTAAATCAATAATTGAGATGACGAAGTTGTTAATATTATTATTTGTATTATTAACGATGTCTAGAAGTTCTGCCAAGGAGAGGTTTGGTCACCTAATTGCGCGCCAATAGGGAGAAATCCTTATTGGAAAGCCCCCTCTTTCCTGGGAACGACCTGGTCGATTAATAGTGTGAATAATAATAATGATGATGACATTTTGTTTTATTCGTATTATTAACGTAATAGAACAAATTTTTTTTATATTAAAACAGAATACTTTTATAAAGTTATTCGTTTTATTAGGCTAATAGTAAAATCTTTTTATATAAAACAGAATACTTTTATAAAGTTATCTGTTTTATTAGACAATAATTAGAATATATTATATTTTATTATGCATAGTGCTCGCATAGTGTTTGTATAGTAAAATCTTTTTAAAAGTTATTTGTTTTATTAGATTATAAATATAATATATTATATTTTATTTAAAAGATTTTGTTTTAAATATGGACCGTCCGATTAAAGTAAATTAATCTGGACCGTTCATGGATTGGTTACTATTCATTCCATTCTTCTATAAATAGAAGCTCATTCCTTCATTATTTCTTACGAATTCACTGAAACTCTAGAGAGAGAAACTATAGAGAGAAAGAAGAAAAGTATTCTGCTACTTCACTACTCCGATATCAAGTTTCTTTTACGGTAAGGGGTATTATTTCTTTTGTATTCATGAAGAGAACTTCTATTATTCCATCTTTATTATTCTGTTAGAATAACCTGTATACGCGGGCTACCCTATACTTGGTGAAATTCTTCTGTATTCCATTCTTTATTATTCTGTTGGAATATCATGTCTGTGCTTTACGCCGGACCTGGTTCCGTCTTTATTATTATGTTGGAACATCCTGTTGGTGTGAATTTCACCTGACCTGGTTCCGTTATTTAGTATTCTGTTGGAATAACCTGTCTATGCTACGTAACGCATGCATGGTGATTTCTGTTGTATTCCATTCTTTATTATTCTGTTGGAATATCATGTCGGTGCATATTACGCCTGACCTGGTTCCGTTATTTATTATTCTGATGGAATAACCTATCTATGCAAAGTACCGCATTCATGGTGATTTCTTTTGTTATTCCATTCTTTATTATTCTCAGTTGGTTAAAGTTTTGACTTCTACACTCCATGAAATTAGTGGAATATTCTTGATATTTGCGCTTCATCCAGTATCTTTTCATGGAAATATTCTTTTGAGCATTCTTGAATTTTACTTTACAAAGAAGTATCATGTTGACAATTTGGATGTTATTAGTTCCTGAATAAATTAATTCTTGAACTTGTTCTATTGAATTCTTATATCATTGTCATCATCCTCATGTTTATATTATTTTTGAAAATCATCTGTGGCCTGTAGTGCATAGATGGACTTGGTATGATTATGACCAGGGATTATTCGGTGTAATCATGACCGTAATGTTACAAATAATGTGGTTAAAGTCCTCATTGGCTCGTAGTGCATTGATGGACAGTTGTTGGCATGATCATGACCATTGATGAATACACAAATATCCTTGGCCCATAGTGCATGGATAATTTGTGGTCGTCGTGACCCTAATGAATATCCTTGGCAGTAGTGTGTGGGGATGATGTGGATTATTTATTAAGCCGAGTCTCAAATGATAAAAGTGATGAAAACCTTTTAAATCATAAAAGATAGTAGATTTTATTCTCTACTTGACTCTTTTAATGGAATGCATGTTCCGTTGCAGTTAAACTTGATGTCTATTGTATTTTATTAGTTTAACACTGTTGAGGACTAATGATAATTTATTCTGCATTATCTTAGTCATAATATTTCTTACTAGGCTAGTTGAGCTCACCCTTTCTTTCACTTTGTTCTCTTTTAGGAAATGAGAACGTGGCGGGACTATTCTTAGGGAACGGAGTGATGGTCCGAGAGATGGTGTCTTAGTAGTCCTCACCATTCTGTTAAATAGTGTGATAATAAATGTAATGAGGACTAAATTGAGTTTGGATATTGTCTAGATGATAATATTTGTATTAAAACTCACAACATGTATTTTGTCATATTTTACACGACTGTTGTATAATCAAGTTGTATTTGAATTTAGTACCATATATTTGGCGACTCAAGATGGGTGATGTATACCTATTTTGGGGGTGTCACAATACCAATTATCAAATCCTTCATAAAAAATTTGCATATACCCTATATAGGATTCCCAAGCCATAAAATCATATTTACCAATTTTTCAACTTTACGTAACATATTTAACTCATATATTTGTACCTAAACCATTTTCATGAAAAATTACCAAATCAACTTATTATTTTTCTATCCTTTGTCCAAACATATATACATATATTTCATACACAAAAAGTATTTTTCAAAAATCAATTTCTAATTAATTCCTTAAGAAATTAGCTACCTCAAGTTTAACTCCAGAAATTCCCAAATCTTGGCAGGATCTTACACATGTTAACATGAGCTTCCAGTTTAAATTTCATGGTCATCGGAGTTATAGAACTTCGGTTATAGCATTTTTCATCGGAAAAACCTAAATATTGAAATAGTCATAACTTGCTCATTTTAAGTCAGAATGAGCTCATTTTTGGACAGGAGGTACTTTATACCATATATTTCCATGTCCCAAAAGGCTGGAATTTTTCTCACAAATTAAGTGGCCAAAAATTCCCTTTTAAATTTCTGGGCAGTAGCTTTTTGGTACTTTGCAGTTTTTGACTCCTTTGCTAAAATCAGTCCACACGAAAATCTATAATACCTTTTCCAGTGATTCCACTTGGATAAGTTAGAAAACTCATAGTTCTAACTTTAGAACTTGACCACACTCAAAATTTCAAAATATAATAGGAGATATGGTCAAGTGAATTTCATGTTCCATTTTCACCAAAAATCTGATTTTTAACCCTTTGTGATTTCTAAGAAACTTTCATGTTCTCACATAATAACCAACATAACTCATCATAACACTTACTAATAATACACATACCCATGATTTTCATCAGACCAATGCTTTTATTATGACTTTCATCATAATTCACGTAAATAGATCATTTCCACAATTTAACAAGGAATGAATATAAAGGATCATTCACCATGTATATGGTAATCCACATAGACAGGTTATTCCAATAGAATAATAAAGAATGGAATAACAGAAGAATTCACTATGCATGCGATAAACCACACAGACAGGTTATTCTCAACAGAATAATAAAGAACGGAACCAGGTCTGGCGTAATCCACACCGACATGATATTCTAACAGAATAATAAAGAATGGAACCGTGTCGGTAGTAATTCACACAAGCGTGATATTCCAATGAATAATAAATAATGGAATAACAATAGAATTCACCATGCATGCGATAGACCGCACGGATATGTTATTCAAATGAATAATAAATAATGGAACCGGTCGTGTATGTAAACGTCATGCATGAGGATATTCAAGCGAATAATAAAAGAATGGAATAATAGAAGAATTTCACCATGTATGCAGTACTTCGCATAGACAGATTATTCCAACATACTAATAAAGAATGAAATAAAAGAAGAATTTCACCATATATACGGTAGTCCGCATAGACAGGTTATTCCAATAGAATAATAAGGAACGGAATAACAATAGCTCTCTTCATGAATACAAAAGAAATAATACCCCTTACCTTAGAATAAAGCTGGATACTAGAATAGAGCGGTAGCAGACTTCTCTTCTTCTTTCTCTCTATAATTTCTCTCTATAATAATTGCTCTATAGCTTTAGTGAATTGGTGAGAAATGAAGGAAGAATGAGCTTCTATTTATAGGAAAATATAGTTTCGATAATTGCACATTTTGGGGCTCGAAATATTACAGAAGAATACCTTCCTCTTTTCCTTTATTTTTAATTTAGTCCTGCAAGTATTATCAAATTTACACCACCTCCCCTAATAGTAAATCATGTGATTCAATAGTTCAATCATGTGAATCAATAGTTATAATCCTGTGAAAATACGAATTATAGTATAGTACCCCCATCTTTAACTTAGTCATGCAAGTATTATCAATCTTGCACCAACTCCCCTAATAGTACATGAATGTGATTCAATAGTACACACATGTGAACAAATAGTTATATAAGCATGTGAATTAGTAGCAATTAATTGCTTATTTATCCGATAAATTACCCGATTTATCAATATAACCCCCAAACATCAATTATCATCGGAATAGATGTCGATTTCCATTAATACCAATAATCCCAACACAATGGAACTATCAAATTCATCTTTAATCAACACAAACTTATTCATCATTAATATTATAACTCATAATATTTAACAACCAGGTCAGTCCCAGGAAAGAGGGGACTTTCCGATAAGGATTTCTCCTTATTGGCACACAATTAGGTGACCAAACCTCTCCTTGACAGAACTTCTAAACATTATAAATATTTCAATTTAATAATATGAATAACTGTGTCGTCTCAATTATTGATTTAATAATATCTCATATTATGCAGATGATACTGTGACAATAATCGAATCAATAATATGAGAGATATGATGCAGCAATTACTATAGCAATAATTGAGTATAACTGAGTGACTTCTCACATAAGCATCAATAATCAATACCGTGTGCTACTATGCAACCAAGTGTATTTTATCACCGATTATTTTATAACAACTTGCTTACTTTGCAAAATTTTCACATATCACCCTTAACTTTAACCTTTTATCAATTTAACCATTTACTAAATAGAATAATTATAAAAAAATTGAATACTTTCATTTCATAAATTTCGGGGTCTCATAGGATAGCCTCCTGGTGGAGGAACCACACAACATACATTCACATACAACGTGTCTCACCGTTTATGAAAATGATGACATGTACGAAGCACTAATATCACAGATAGATATATTGCAGTGTAGTATGTAAAATGCATTCGTACACATTCATCATAAATGTAAATGCCACATTCACACATAAGCATATAATAGTTTTGAAAAGCTTGTAGTAGCGGCTTAAACCCTCTTACTGGTGTCCCCAGCAGAGTCGCCACCTGTCGACGTCGGGATTTTTATTCGTCCCTTTTCGTTCCTTGTTCTTTAGTGTTCTCATGTTATGTGAGATTTGTTTGAAAAAACAAGTGAAAAAGGTCCGACATGTATAATGTCGACGATTTGACTGTAAAAGTCGCCAGTTGGTGTTTTTAACTGGTTGCACCAATGCAACCGATAAAAGTTTTGCACATTGACACAGTGTTGTGACACTACTAAACGGGTTTGTGAAACCTAGATTCATTTAGGTTCGGGGGTTTGATTATGAGTAAGGAAGGTGTTAGGCACCCCCCGACATCCGTGTTGCCAAGGTGACCGCCACTTTTCAAGAAACTGTTATATGAATGTGTGTGTGTGTGTGTGGATCAATGTGCAATTTATTTGGAATTAGTGCGAGGCCTCGTTCACACCTATATACAAAGGGTTTGAATTTATATGAAAATTCAGTTTTAAACATGATATAGCAATGAAGTTTTGTAAAAAGAGGTTTTTCAAACCCTGTGCTCAATAATAATTGAGACCTTTTCATACTTCCTTTTTATTATTGAATGGTCGGCTTGTTTGTTTTTATTTTTGAGATGCGAAGCATCTTTGAGAAAGTAATATACAGCGATGCCGAACTCCTCATGGAACTCTGTCTAGTGCTTTAACTAATCATGTTGACACCATCTTTGATGGTTTGGGATGATTCACCATTAAAATTGGAACTCTATCCAGTGTTCCAACTAATTATGTTTACCTCTTCTTCTTTGTGTTGAGGAAGAGGGTTTTCTTGCACATGAGGTTGATCTGGTTTGATAACCACAATCTCACTGTTGTCTATTAAATCTTGTATCTTATGTTTCACGGCCTAACAATTTTGAGAATCATGTCCAGGTGCCCTGGTATGATAAACACACTTCCGAGTAGCATTAAAACCCCTCCCATTAGGGTTGGCTGGTGGAAGAAGACGCATGATTTTCTTCTGAGTAGTCTGAAGAGCAAGAATATTCTCGAGCGAGTCCCCTAAGGGTGTGAACGTTTGAGGGCGCTTTGTATCTCCACCTTTAGGCAATGGAGGGTTTGAAGAATGTGCTTGGAAAGGGGAGTAGTTTCTCCTCTGTATAGGCATGTTCTGACTTCCTTTTTGACCTTGTAGTATCAAGGAAACATCCTACTCTTTCTTTTAATGGACCCTCCGGGGGTTGATTCCATAAGATCCGGATTGGATGTGCTCAGCAACTGCTTAAAGAGAGGCTAGGTCTTGAATCTTTCCTGACTTCAATCCTATCTCAGCCATCTCTCCGTGTTTGATCATTTCAGGAAATGGTTTGCCAATACTAGCTAAGACTCTCTCATAGAAAGGAGCTTCTTGTATGTCTATGAAAGTCATGACCATTTCTGACTCTGTCATAAAAGGAATAACTTGAGCAGCAAGGCGCCTCCACCTTTGAGCATACTCTCTGAAAAACTCATTAAACTGTTTCTTGACCTTGGTAATCTAGTACCGGTCAAGACCCATCTGAGATTGAAAACTGTATTGAGTGAGGAAGGCGTGAGCTAACTCTTCCCAGCTATGGATCTTTGAGTTGTCTAATCTGGTATACCACGAACGAGATTCTCTAGTCAGACTCTTCTAGAACAGCTGCATTCTGAGCTTCTCATTTTCCGCATAAGATCCAAGTTCTCCAATGAATACCTTCAAATGTGTGTAAGGATCCCCTAATCCGTCATACTTTTCAAAGTCAGGGGTTTTGAATTTCTCTGGATAATGAACACCAGGGAATATGCAAAGGTCAGCATATGAAACACTTCCATGTGTTCCAATCCCTTTGAGAGAATGGATAGTTTCTTCCATTTGAAGGACCTTCTTCTTGATATCACCAGTGTCTGGATCTCCTTTGAGATGGGTGTTTTCAGGATCTTTGTTGGTTGTATCCAACTGAGGTTCTGGATTTGTTTTATCCAAACCTTATGTTCCTCCTTGTGTAGAGGATTCTGTATATGTAGGCATCTTTGTACCATGAGTAGACTGATGCAATTATTTTAGCAGAAAAGCCAAATCTGTAATTTATTTACTTAATCCATCAAATTCTTCTCGAGAAACGGGATTAGACTGATTCGAAGAAGAGATGATTGGCTGTAGGCTCGTGACCTTTTTCGATTTTGAGCGGGTAACAGGCCCAATTGTTTCCCTACAAAAGACTTATGTAGTTTACTCTTAGGGATAATGTAAATGTTTACACGCTATGTGATGTTTTCCGTGTTTGGAATATTATCCTGCAAAACGGATGTCAGCTATTTTTGTAATACATGATAGCATGCTAATTTTAAATATGCATGTGCACATATTCTTCATATTTTCCATTACAATGAAATAAAATGAAATGATTTTAGAAGTAAATGGTTTTACAAGTAATTGAAAAATGGAAAGCATGAGGAGACTTTCCTCCGCATTTGGATTATCAGAGGTTGACCTATCTTAGGCTTACTCTCGCGGCTTTTTGGCATGAAGGTCCCAAGATCATTACAATCTACTTGACAGGAAGTTAATCCGGTCTTTCAACTGGAGCGAATTTGGGTGGTGCCTTTCCTGAGCCTCGTTGGAATTAGTCTCCCTATGAGTCCAGTAATCAAACACCGACAGGATAGCCTTCTGGTGGAAGAGCCACATAACATACATTCACATACAACGTGTCTCACCGTTTATAAAAATGATGACATGTACGAAGCACTAATATCATAGATAGTTATATTACAGTGCAGTAAGTAAAATGCATTCGTACACATTCATCATAAATGTAAATGTAACATTCACACACAAGCATATAACAGTTTTGAAAAGCTTGTAGTAGCGGCTTAAACCCTCTTACTGGTGTCCCCAGCAGAGTCACCACCTGTCGATGTCGGGATTTTTATTCGTCCCTTTTTGTTTCTTGTTCTTTGGTGTTCTCATGTTATGTGAGATTTGTTTGAAAAAACAACTGAAAAAGGTCCGACATGTATAATGTCGACGATTTGACTGTAAGAGTCACCGGTTGGTGTTTTTAACTAGTTACTAACGCAATATAAAAAAGTTTGCACATTGACCCAAAGGTGTGACAACTTTGCTAAATGGGTCTCTGTGGCCGAGATTCATTTAGGTTCGGGGGTTTGATTATGCGGAGGGAAGGAGTTAGGCACCCCCCGACATCCGTGTTGCCATGGTGACCGCCACTTTTCAAGAAACTATTATATGAATGTATGTATGTGTGTGGATCGAAGTGCAATTTATTTGGAAGTAGTGCGAGGCCTCGTTCGCACCTATATACAAAGGGTTTGAATTTATATGAAAATTCAGTTTTAAACATGATATAGCAATGAAGTTTTGTAAAAAGAGGTTTTTCAAACCCTGTGCTCAATAATAATTGAGACCTTTTCATACTTCCATTTTATTATTGAATGTTCGGCTTGTTTGTTTTTATTTTTGAGATGCGAAGCATCTTTGAGAAAATAATATACAAATGATCTTAGAACTCCTCATCACATGACAACCATCTAAGGAAATTGAGACATCAGTAAATAATGTACAAAGTCGCTTACACCAAAATGTCCATCACGAATCAAATCTAGATTCATGAGAATCAATCAGATCACATGATTTCTAGGCTCACATGATGCCAAGTTTATATGAAAAGCGATGGCGATTATATATATAAATCACAGTAAATATATATATACGAGACATGATCAACCACCACGAAGCACCTCCATGGGGGATCGAAATGTAAATATATAAAAGCGGTAATATATATATATATATATATATATATATATATATATATATATATATATATATATATATATGGACATATCAACCACCACAAAGCACCTCTATGGGGATCGAGAAAAGTAAATAAAGTCAGTAAAAGATGATCAACTCGCCACAAAGTAAACTCTAAAGTGGGACTAAATGTAAATAAAAGCGGTAAAAGGCCTCAAGTAAACTCCAGGGCTGACGATGAAATGTAATATATATATATATATATATATATATATATATATATATATATATATATATATATATATATATAGGGAGGAGATCAGTGCGGAGTCCGTACTTTCCTAAAGTCTGGAATTTTTTAATTTTTTTATTTTTTTGCTTTTTGTTTTTTAAAACAACCAAAAAAAAATTAATAATTTATGGAACTGGAATTTTTTCATAATACAGTGTTTTTGGTGTGATTCCGCATTTTAGCTCTGTCCGGACGTCCGGACTTGATCTCCTCCATATATATGTATATATATATATATATATATATATATATATATATAAGCAAATAAACGCTCCAGACATAAGTCTAAGCTTAATCGAGGCATAACTCAATAATGTTAGTCCATATATAAATATATACATATATAAGTATATATATACAAACAGAAATGAAAACCACGGACCGAAGTCCGGGCATACACACACAACACGACTCTCAATGTGAAGAATACTATGTGTAAAGATGAAGAGAAAGGCTTTATAGAGTGTGAGAAGGCTTGCAGTGAGCTACCAAAGCAGGCTTCTATGACTCTAGATGGATAAACACTCAGCTCCCGCCGGTAAAATATAGCTATATGTGAGCTAACATGTGTTTAAAATAAGAAAGCACTCAATATGGGATGTGTACAGAATAAATTGGACAGAGTTTCCTCGCCTCCTTTCTTCTTACAAATGGCCACCCCAAGCTCTATATTTATAGAGCTTGGAGCCACAGGTGTACCTGCAACCAGCAGATGTATACTGTGGTATGCCTAATCTCCCAGGCTCCCATGTCCCACCGTCTTGAAGTACATGTACTCGTGCACTGTGATGTCCGCTTGAACTTGCAGAACTTCAATTCGAGCATCCGAATGTGGTGTAGAAGACCTTCTTTGGACTACTTTTGTCAACAATTACACAATGACATGAGATTAGTGTAACGCCCCATAAAAATTCGGATTTTTGAGAATTAAATTTTTATTTGATTATGTGGATTAAATGAACTTAATTAATTAATTATGGGAGTAAGCTATTTAAAGGTCGTTCTATGACCTAGACATATCGGAATGTCGTAGTATTTTGGCTACGTGATAGAATTAATGTGTTTGAATTTCTAAGACGAAAATAATAGCTTTCTGAGAAATTTTTCGAAAAACACTATTCACGCATTTCAGCTCGTGAATTATTTTTGAACTTCTGAAAAATACGTAATGATAGAATATCGAGGTGAGATAGAATATCTAATAATATTTCAGTTATGGCAAACGCAGTTTTTCGTCTGCGGACTTAAAACCTAACTGTTAGGGAAAGTGAATTATGAGAAGAATTTAAATGCGTATAATGAATTAAAGCGTTGATCGTATAATACGTAGGTATTGTACAAAGTAATGAATACGAGTATAATACGAGTATGAATAAAGCATAGTATGTCGTATATGAATAAGTGTACGAGTGGGAATACGAGGGGAATACATAAATTATACGTTATAAGGCTTTACGTTAAATGAATTTGACTTATAGGATTGTGTAGAACATTGTAAAGTTCAATGAAAATTGATAAGGCCCAAAGGTAGGAATGGATAAGTCCAATGGGAATTAAAGGTTAAGGTCCAATGTGAATTAATATACAAGACCAATGTTTGTTTAATGCAAGCCCAAGTATAAGTCAAGCTAAAAGCCCAAAATATGAACTTATGGGTTATTGGATGGTTTAAACCCATGGGTGATCCAAAGTAGTGAGCAAGTAAACTTAATGGCTAAGTAAGTGTGGTGAACAAGAAGACTTAATGGCCAAGTGTTGTGAGGATCAAGTTAACTTGGAGGTTAAGAATGGAATAATAAGGAGGTGGCTTAAGGAGGTGGGAGTGGTTTATTGACCATTATACCCTAACCTAGCAACTCCTATAAATACCAAGCTTAAGATTTCATTTGTTGCTTGTTAAAATTTCATCCAACAACTTCTCTTATAAAGAAACTTCTTGGTTAGAGAGAATAAGCACTTATAAGTTAATGTTATGATGATATGGGGAATTTTGTAGTGTATCTCGATGTTTCGCATAGATGACAAGATTGCGTGCTTATGTAGCATGGCAAAGTCATTAGGTATGCATCACGCCAGTTAATGGATTATGAGAAGGTCTATCCTACTTATGATCTATAATTGGCAGTTGTAGTTTTTGAATTAAAACTTTGAAGATAGTATTTATACGTTGAGAAGTGTGAGATATACACAGACTCTAGGAGTCTAAAATATATCTTCACACAAAAGGAGTTGAATATGAGGTAGAGAAGGTAATTAGAATGGATAAGAGATTTCGACGTTGATATGTTATATTAATCCGAGAAAGTTAACGTAGAAGCCGACGCGTTAAGTAGGAAGGGTGGGGAAAAGCTATCGATGTTAACAACTCAGAATGAGTTAATAACAGAAATGGCAAAAACGGAGTTAGAGGTTAAATTGTGGAATGAAGTGGTAGAAATGTTATTCACAGCGTTGAACGAGTTAAGTAACTACAACTAGGTAATGAGGAATGTACGCGAATGAAGAAGAGGATGCATGATGAAGAGAAGATCAAGTATAATCTTTTTTTGAAAGAGGAATTTGAGTTCCAAATAATTCTAAGTTAAAAGATAATGAAAGGGTAATAACGTAATGTGCCAATAAGTATTTAAACTTCCAACTCAAATTATTGATAGGAAGTGACAAGTCATGAAAAATAAGATAACACCTTCATTGAAGGTGAAATGAAAGAACCACAGTGTCGAAGAAGCTGTGACAACCGAGATTTTGTAATTTAATTTTTAATATTTATTGGATTGAATAAATATTTTTTGATGAATTAATTATTAGATTAAATAATTAATTGATGAAGTTGTGGTAGATTAATTTAATTATATGTGTTATATGTATTAAATTAATGTTGAAAATTTTATTATTCGAAGTATGTGATTATGTGAGCTTATTGTATTAAAAGAAATATTTAATAAGCTTAATGTTATTTTTAATTAATTTAATAATTAATTAGAGATTTAATAATTTGATAATATTATTAAATGAGAAATTTAATTATATGACTGTGCATTATTGAGAAATTATTATATTTTATTTAAGTAAATTAAATAAGATATTAGATTTATTTTATAATGGGTGTGACATTATTTAAACTATATGATAAGGCTTTATTAAATAAAATAATTTTTGAAACCTTTTATTTCTAGCCAAACATGGCCTTAGTACGAGTTGATAGTAGTTACCCATGATCGGGCAACTGACCACTACTGCGTCACGTCAATTCTTTTTATACGTCTTTCCTTCCTTTTCATTTTTTTGCTAAGTCTGGCATAACTCAGAGAGAGATACAGTGAGAGTTTGAGAAATTTGAGAGAGATTGTGAGTATTGTGATTATAGTAGAGAGAATTGTCATCCTTGTTCATCTACGCTTTGGGTAAAATTCTTCAACCCAAATTCCTTTTTACGTCATTTAGTTTTATAAAATATGGCTCCCCAATTTCTGTAAAATTCTCTGTGGTTGGGAAGTGTATTGACTATGTGGTTATATACGTGATTTTATGTCATGGTAGCATGTTTAAAATGTATTTTATATGATACCATATCATCAGTTTTATAAAATTTCACAGTACGTGATTACAGAGTATGTTATATGGCCATATGGCCTTTATACGTAATTTTAATATGTCAACCATAAATTTTTCTATAAAATTTCCACTTGTATATGATTATGCATGCTAAAACGAACAAAACGAAATTTGAATGGTTGGATTTGGTTTTATAACGAATCTGTGGCGTTGAATTATAGGAATTTATGTTCTACACTTCAAAAACATCAAGAACAGTACAAATCACATGATTTAATTCTATGATTATGTGTTTTAATGGGTTAAAATCACTCTACAAGTATTGGGTAATGATTATGTATGATTTCTAACATGTGGGTATGTGTAATTTGGTGAAATTAGTGATTATGCAATGTTTATTTCGCTGAATTCTGTGTTCTTCGCGAACTAGAAATTCAGAGTCTGGAGTGTCGCCTTACCGCTACATACCTCCTAGTTCATTTCCCGTCGCGATGTGCCAAGTATCGAGCCATAAGCGCCACCAATATTTCATGAATGAAGACACATTACAAAGTGGCGCCGCTGCGCCACTTAGCAGAATGTCTAGAAATGCATTTTTTTTTCAATGTTCAAGTATAGAAATGTGTTAGTAACTTAGTCTAATGATTATAAAAACTTGTTAGACATATAATGAAGTGTTAGAATAAATTCTTAACATGTCCATAATACAATTACGTGTAAATTGAATGATCAAATGTATAGTTAGCTTATTGTTCGTGAAGTCTTATTTTTTTGACAATATGTGTAGTAATTGACTAAGTATAGTCATGAACTCGAGTTAGACAAAGAATAAACTTGTGATGTTTATTACGTGATAATTGATTGGTATTGTGAACATAAATGATATGTAGGATTTTAATCAAAGAACGAGTTTTATTAACGTGTAATCTACACACGAGGCAAGTTTCCTAACCCTACTTGTTATCATTATAAGTTGATAATTTCACTGTTCTACATCGAGCAAATTCTCATTACTATTGATTAAGTCTGTTTTTTATATTAAAGCTTATTAATCCTTCAAGCATGATGCTGTTATACAATACTTATTCTATTGTATACTTTTGAGATTTTATCCAAGTTAATTATCAGTTATTGCTAAACCTTGTAAGACTAGCGAACCCTTATTGATTCGACTAGTCCATAATTGATGAGCGTTCTAAATTTTAGAACCCTTGATGAATTATCCAAACCAAACTTCCATTGGTGCGGACTCTAATGTCAAACTGAAATGAACAACCCTTTATAGGGGATTACTTATGCGTTAGCATTAAGATATTATTATGCATGATGATGGTACTAAGGGTCGATCCCCTAAAATGCGAGAAGAAGAGTCCATAGTCTTATGACTGTTAAAGGTTTCAAGTATAAACACTTGATAACCTAGGACATAGTTCAAGGTCTTGTGTCCCTTAGAAATTCTTTTGATTCTTGTTATTCATTCTTGATTCAAAAGTTGAGCTTTTATATCAGAAGTTGTTAATTTATTCGCATGTTATTATTCATTGTTATATTGTTATACTTGTGGGCAATTGTGCTCACTCTTGCGTAATAATAACATTGCAGTTAAGAACAAAAGAACAGACGAACCTTCCACTAGTAAGGGCAAGGGCAAGATTAGTAAGTAATGAAGACTGTTTTATTATTGTGGTTGTGTAATGATGATTAGAATTGATGTTACTTAAGATTTATTTGTTATGATTTTCGCACAGATGTTTTAAGGTTAGAGTAACCTGGGATTTATCTATTATGCAGTTGATGTAACCCCACAAGGGGAGATTTATTATTTATTTTATCTATTGCATGGTTTGCATTTATTTATGGGTAGATAGATAGATGATGTTTGTACAGTGAACACCAAATCCTGTGGAAATGGAAGTACCGGATTTGGGGGTGCCACAGAAGCATTGTGGGAACTTGAGATTAAAATAAAGGAAAATGTTTCCTCAATGGTGTATGTATTATTAGCGTGATTCTGGGGACAAAATCCTTATAAGGGGGAAAGAGTGTAACGCCCCAGAAAAATTCAGATTTTTGAGAATTAAATTTTTATTTGATTATGTGGATTAAATGAACTTAATTAATTAATTATGGGAGTAAGCTATTTAAAGGTCGTTCTATGACCTAGACATGTCGGAATGTCGTAGTATTTTGGCTACGTGATAGAATTAAAGTGTTTGAATTTCCATGACAAAAATAAAAGCTTTATGAGAAATTTTTGAAAAACACTATTCACGTATTTTTGCTCGGGAATTATTTTTGAACTTCTGAGAAATACGTAATGATAGAATATCGAGGTGAGATAGAATATCCAATAATATTTCAGTTATGGCAAACACAATTTTTCGCCTACGGACTTAAAACCTAACGGTTAGGGAAAGTGAATTATGAGAAGAAATTTAAATGCGTATAATGAATTAAAGCATTGATCATATAATACGTAGGTATTGTACGAAGTAATGAATGCGAGTATAATACGAAGTGTTATACGAGTATGAATGAAGCATAGTATGTCGTATATAAATAAGTGTACGAGTGGGAATACGAGATGAATACATAAATTATACGTTTTAAGGCTTTACGTTAAATGAATTTGACTTATAGGATTGTGTAGAACATTGTAAAGTCCAATGAGAATTGATAAGGCCCAAAGGTAGGAATGGATAAGTCCAATGGGAATTAAAGGTTAAGGTCCAATGTGAATTAATAAACAAGACCAATGTTTGTTTAATGCAAGCCCAAGTATAAGTTAAGCTAAAAGCCCAGAATATGAACTTATGGGTTATTGGATGGTTTAAACCCATGGGTGATCCAAAGTAGTGAGCAAGTAAACTTAATGGCTAAGTAAGTATGGTGAACAAGAAGACTTAATGGCCAAGTGTTGTGAGGAGCAAGTTAACTTGGTGGTTAAGAATGGAATAGTAAGGAGGTGGCTTAAGGAGGTGGAGTTAAGGAGGTGGGAGTGGTTTATTGACCATTATAACCTAACCTAGCAACTCCTATAAATACCAAGCTTAAGATTTCATTTGTTGTTTATTAAAATTTCATTCAACAACTTATCTTATAAAGCAACTTATTGGTTAGAGAGAATAAGCACTTATAAGTCAATCTTCCATTGTGAGATTTTTAAGAAGCAAGAAGGAGATTGAAGCTTAACCAAGGAATTATCAAGGGTAAGAACTTAAACCATGAATCTCTTTCTCTTCATTTGATAGAGAAGTGGGTAGTGGTAGAACATGTATGCTAAGAAGAAGTAAGAATGATTAGTCAAATGACTTAAGTATTAATAAGCCGTGAATAAGCACTTTGTTCATAAATAAGTTATGAATCAAGAAAGAACTTGTAGGAACTTGTAATATGTCACAATAATGAAATTTATATCACTAGAAGATGAGAGAATGATGGTTAAAAGATTTAGACCATGTTAAGTCATGTGAAGTAAAATCATAAGCAGTTATACTTTTATAAGTTATAAATTCATGAAGAACAAGTAATAACTTATCATGTTTATAAGTTAATGAAGTATGTATGTCAAAGATATTAATATGATGGATTGAATCCATTTGAAGCGAAGAACAAATCTTAAGAAATGAAGTTAAGGTGGAATTCACGAGTTTGGACGATAATCGTCGAATTCGTAAAATTCTTGGAATGGAATTCGAATTTTGATTTTTAGCTTAGAATCATTGTTTTTCAATGGAGACAAGTCTTATTTGGCATTATAGAGTTGCAGACTTGAGAATGACCAAATTCCGACTTAGAACGAAGAAACAAGCGTTAAACATTCACGAACGTTTATCGTTTTCGTTAAAAATGGACTAATAGGTGAAGTTTGAGCAAACGAAGTCAAATAGATAAAATTCTTGAATGAACGCGTAGAGTATGTAATTTGTGAATCGTAGGCTTTTGAACAAGCTAATTCGGACTTATAACGAAGATGTTATGCGTTTGGGAATTTTGCAAAGTTGAAAATCTGTCAAATTTTTCTAAGGCACAGAGTTAGCGTCGCGGCGCCAACCCAAGGCAAAATGGTGGCGGCTAACAGTACTATACACAATGTCATTACCTCTATCGCAGAGTCGGCGCACGCACGACGAAAGGAGTGTTATGTGTGGCATCGCGGCACCAGTCCTAGAGTTTCGATATACAAGAGTGTTTACAAGTATATAGAATGAAAGATAAATCATTAGTAATGAACTAAGGTGTAAATATAACATTGTTAAAGCATTGTTAGACACTTAATGTATGATGATTAAAGGTTAATAATCAATTGAAGATGAACGTAATGAGAACAACATAATGTGCTAAGCCGGGTGTAGAAATTTGTTGACCAAGTTGATTATGAATCCAATGGTTTGCAATACCAGTATGGGTTATGAAATTACTTAAGAACATGATAAGACCTTTCCTAAATCACTATTATAGTAATAACTTTAGGAATTTAATGTTGTTTAATGAGTTGTTAAATGACGAACATAAAGTATAAAGAACGTGAACCGTATTCAATAATGATAAGGACTATAACATTAAGAGTTACAACTACAAGTTGTTCAGTAATACGTAAACGTAAACGGTATGCAATAAAGTGTACTTAACTAACGACGATCGAGTTTCGATTAATAACGTAAGAATGTTAGTAAGCCGTTAGGAAGGATGATTAACTCGAAACGAGTTCTATTAATGAAGTAAATCCACGTAAGACATAGAAGAGAAAGAAGTTGGTAAGAATGATGGACAGATAATGGCAAGCCGGAACCAATAGTAACAAATCTAATGTATGATTAGATTGAGAAGAAGGGTAACATTCATTAGGAACCATGTATGTTCATTCATGACCTAATGTAGTATGTTATGTGGTTATGTATTGTAGAGACCGTAAAGACTGAAAAGAAAAGTTATTTTCTTTGTGGCGAATGAATTGAAGGCGTTTTTTCTTAAACCCTTGTCTAACCTTCGTGTTAGCCAAGTTTTCTGTGATTCATGTTATGAGATGCATGAAGTGTTTTACTAAAGGGTGGATGCTAGTTTTATCTTGGCTAGACTAATCTTGAAGAGTTGATTGATTTATTTACAAGTCTTTCAATATAGAATTGCTAACGCTATCCTATGCCAATTGTTTGGTACGGATTCAAGGTAAGCCTGAGTATGAATAAACAAATGTATTTTTCATCGATTATTCGATGGGCATCCGAGGTTGCCAAAACTTAAACGTACATAAATTTAATAGGATGTAGTGTTGATCAACATAGAGTACTATGGCTGATAACCCAGAAGTGCTCGTAAGATATGCCGGACTTATGGACTTAGTGCCGGGTTGTCCTTTTCAAATAAATTATGAACTGCTCATGGTCTTGAGCCAGAATTGATGTTTTACTGAATATAGTTATTGTAAAATGTTTTGAAATAAAAGAAGTGATATTTTGAATTATCGATAGTACTTCATAACTATTGTCCAATTATTGAACTCGTTATGCTCGTTATGCTCACTCTTGCTTGAACCATATGAATGCAGCTAGGACCGAACGAACCGAGGGATACGACAAGGTTAAAGGAAAGGCGAAGATGAATGATTAGTTTACCTTGTAATAAACTAGTTAGTTGTATATATTATAGTATGATGAACAAAGAATGTGTTGGTTTTATAACCTGGGGACGGGATGTAATATTATTAATGTAATAAGAATGTCGTTGATTCACACATTTTGATGTTATTTCAATAGAATGGATGTACATTTATGAGTACCGTGTAGCACCATCTGTCGGGTTGGAAGATACCCGGATTTGGGGGCGTCACAATTAGAGGTTATACGAAGTCAGGAAGAGGAGACCATGCCCATGGTCTTCAAGCTTCAAATTCTATCCGGTGTGCTGCCACGCGTAATAGTCACTCGGGATTGGAACTCCTTGGCTCTTGTGGGACATTGTTGTGTAGAAATGTATGTATGAAATGTTGAGATGGGGCGCAGGGGTTAAGGTGGCAAGATGACGATTTGACTCCTCACCGGGGTTATCTCCGGTTTGGGCTGATAGCAGACGTTGCTCAGGGTTACATCTGAGATTGGACTGCTGCAAATGTTTGAATTACGCAAGGTCATTTGTAAGTGTGCTTGTCTTCCCGGTGTTATCTCCGGATCTTTGGAATGAGTGCCTCGGCAGGAGGTCTGAGATTGAAGCTGATCGCATGAATTTGAAACAAGCATTTCCGGAGTTATCGCCGGAACTGCAACATCATTCCTCGGGGTTATCTCCAAGGACAAAACTCGGGGTTATCTCCGAGGTTGGAATTTATACTCCCGGTGTGTGTTCCGGGGTTGAGATTGAACTTCCGGTAGTATCCAGAATGGATGAGAGCTATCTTCCAGGGTTATCTCTGAAAGACGAATCTGCCCTCCTACAATGTTAGTAATAGATGTGCAGAAAATTTTGAGTGTCTACAATATATATATATATATATGAATTGTTATCAAACTTTGTTCGATGAGCTTGGATTTTATATCTGGTGCGTTTACTGCTTTTATATATATAGCGATAAATTGCTGAAATGATAAGTCGAACCGGGATAGATATATATCCTCTGCGTTTACCGCTTATATATATATATATACACATATATATTTACATTTTTGTTAGGTCTGGAGTTTACTTCGTGGCCTTTAACTGTTTTATTTACATTCCGTCCCGCCTAGAGTTTACTTCGTGGTGGTTGATCATTTTTACTTCTTTATTAACATTTAGAACCGCCTGGAGTTTACTTTATGGTGGTTGATCACATTTACTGCTTTATTTACATTTCTGATCCCCCATGGAGGTACTTCGTGGTGGTTGATCATGTCTCTCTATATATATTTACCTCTTTTATATATTTAAATTTCTGATCCCCCATGGATGTGCTTCGTTGTGGTTGATCATGTCTGTATATATATATTTACAACTTTTATATATATAACTACTTACTGCTTTTCATATAAACTACGGCATCATGTGAGCCTAGGAATCATGTGATCACAGATTCAGTCCACTGAATCTATATTCAGTTCCCGTGATGGACATTTCAGCTATAAGCAGCTTGTAAATTATTCACGGTGTTTGAATTTCCTTAGATGGTTTTCATGCCTATGAAAAGTTTGACACTGCTATATATTATTTTCTCGAAGATGCTTCGCATCTCAAAAATAAAAGCAATCAAGCCGAACATTTAATAATAAAATGGAAGTATGAAAAGGTCTCAATTACTATTGAGCACAGGGTTTGAAAAACCTCTTTTACAAGACCTCACTTCTATATCATGTTTAAAACTGAATTTTTCATACAAATTCAAACCCTTTGTATATAGGTGCGAACGAGGCCTCACACTACTTCCAAATAAATTGCACATTGATTCACACATACACACACATTTATATAACATTTTCTTGAAAAGTGACGGTCACCGTAACAACACGGATGTCTTGGGGTGCCTAACACCTTCCATCCACATAATCAAACCCCCAAACCCAAATGAATCTCAGTTTCACAGACCCGTTTAGCAGTATCACATCACTGGGTCAATGTGTAAACCTTTTCTCGGTTTCGTTGGTGTAACTAGTTAAAAACACCAACTGACGACTCTTACAGTCAAATCGTCGACATATACATGTTGGACCTTTTTCACTTATTTTTTCAAACAGATCTCATATAACATGGGAACACCAAAGAAGAAGAATAGAAAAGGGACAAATAAAAATCCCGACATCGACAGGTGGCGACTATGCTGGGGACACCAGTAAGAGGGCTTAAGCCGCTACTACAAGCTTTTCAAAACTATTATATACTTGTGTGTGAATGTTGAATTTACATTATTGATGAATGTGTACGAATGCATTTTACTTACTGCACTACAAAATATCTATCTATGATATTAGTGCTTCGCACATGTCATCATTTTCATAAACGGTGAGACACATTGTATGTGAATGACTGTTGTGTGGTTCCTCCACTAGGAGGCTATCTTGTCAGTATTTGATTACTGGACTTGTAGGAAGACTAATTCCAACGAGGCTCAGGAAAGGCACCACCCAGATTCACTCCAGTTGAAAGATCGGATTAACTTCCCGTCAATTAAATTGCGATGATCTGGGAACCTTCATGCCAAAAAGTTGCGAGAGTAACCTAAGATAGGTTAGCCTCTGATAAACCAAACGCGGAGGAAAGTCTCTTCATGCTTTTCCTTTTTAAATTACTTGTAAAGACGATTACTTGTAATTTCATTCCATGCTCATCTATATGTAATGGAAAATATGAAGAATATTTGCACATGCATATTAAGGCGGAGACGTGGATAAAGCAGATCAACAAGATATTTGATGTCTTAGGTTGCTCCGAGGAGCAAAAGGTTCCCTTTGCCACTTTCATGTTGCGGGCAGAGGCAGATTACTGGTGGGAATCTATAAAGCGTACTCAACCTGCCGCACTAAAGATGTCTTGGAAAAAGTTCCAAGAACTGTTCAACAACAAGTACTTTCCCGAAAGTATTCATCACATGAAAGAGGTAGAGTTCATTAAACTGGAGCAAAACAACATGACTGTGTCACAGTACGAAGCCAAGTTTGCCGAGCTGTCCCGGTTTATGTCCCATTTGGTTGATAATAAGGAGAGAATGACGCGAATGTTTCTAAGAGGTTTGAAACCAAAGATACGACAATATCTTATCTCTCGTAAACTGTGTTTGTATTCAGATGTTGTTAATAGGGCTCAGTTATTGGAGCGCGATAATGAGTCAACCCAACCAAAAGAGAGCAGCCGGCAAAATGATAATACCAGTGATAGCAATCATCGAAGTGGTGACAATAAGTGTGGAGGCAATCAACATGCTAGAAATGGTAACCACTTCGGTGGTAATCATGGCAAAAACAATAAGAATGGACATTTCAAGAAAAGAAGATTCAACAATAATGGAAAGACATCAACATCAGTACCTGTCATTAAGGAAAGAGAACGACCACCTATCATATGCTTCAAATGTGGAGGGGAGGGACACATCAGTCCAAACTTTGCGATGCCCTTCAAAGCATGTTATAATTATGGAAGAGAAGGACACCTAGCCCAATTTTGTCGTGCACTGAAGACAAGTCCAGCTGGGATGGAGGCAGCAAAGGCCATCCCAGACAAGACAAAACCGGTTGTTCAAGGGAGAGCGTTTGTCATGACCTCCCAGAAAGCAAAGAACCCAAACGAGGTCATCACGGGTAAGCTTATCATAAATTCTAGTGAAGTATATAACTTATTTGATACCGGTTCTACCCATTCTTTTATTTCTCCTACTTGCGCTCAACGTTTAAATTTGACTTCAGAGAAATTAGACTTTGACTAATCTGTTGAAACTCCGTTGGGAGAAACCTTCATTACATCCACTATTTATAACTCTTGTTTGGTTCAAATCGGTACCCTCACATTACCTGTCGACCTTATTTCATTGAAAATACTTGCATTTGATGTAATTCTAGGGATTGATTGGTTAACTACTCATCATGTAAAAATTGATTATTTTCGTAAGGTTGTTAGCTTTCATATTCCTAATCAACCTATTATGCGAATTTAAGCAACCAAACCATTAAAATCAATCACTATCATCTCAAGCCATAAAGTTATTCGTTTATTGAAAAACGAATGTCAAGCTTTCTTAGCTCATGTCACGGATCTAAACAAAAATAGGTCAGTTTTGAATGATATTTCTATTGTTAATGAATTTCCTGACGTATTCCCTGAAGAACTTCCTGGCCTACCCCCAGAGCATGAAATTGAATTTTGTATCGACCTTGAACCTGGTACAAAACCTATTTCCAAAGCCCCATATCGAATGGCTCCTATTGAACTTAAGGAGTTAAAGCCCCAACTGCAGGAATTGTTAGACATTGACTTTATTCGTCCTAGTACTTCTCCTTGGGGTGCTCCTGTTCTATTCGTGAAGAAGAAAGATGGGAGTATGCAACTTTGTATTGATTATCGGGAGTTAAATCATGTCACCATAAAAAATAGGTACCCATTGCCACGTATTGATGACCTGTTTGACCAGTTGTAAGGTGCCAAATTCTTTTCAGAGATTGATCTTCGTTCCGGATATCACCAATTGAAGATTAGAACCGATGACATTCCAAAGACGGCTTTCAGAACTCAGTATGGGCATTATTAATTCCTAGTCATGTCTTTTGGATTGACTAATGCTTCTGCTGCCTTCATGGATATGATGAACCGAGTATTCAATGAATATTTGGATCACTTTTTGGTCGTCTTTATTGATGACGTCCTTATTTATTCCAAAAGCCATGAAGATCATGAGCAACACTTGAGGCTGATACTCCAAAAGCTTCGTGAATATAAGATTTATGCCAAGTTGAAGAAATGCGAGTTCTGGCTTGAGGAAGTAGCATTCCTTGGGCACGTGGTATCAAGTCATGGAATATATGTTGACCCGACAAAGATTGAAGCCATTCAAAGCTGGGAGCAACCTAAATCAGTGACCGAAGTACGTAGCTTTCTCGGCTTAGCTGGTTATTATCGGAGATTCGTAGAAGGGTTTTCTCGAATTGCTACTCCCTTAACTCAGCTGACTCGGAAAGATACAAAATTCGGTTGGAACGAGGAATGTGAGAAGAGTTTTCAAGAACTCAAAAGAAGACTCATTTCAAAGACCTTGTTACGACAATACCATCTGGCTCGGAGGATTGTCATCTCTGAATGCTTCGCACAAGGGGTTAGGATGTGTTCTCATGCAACATGGGAAAGTCATAGCCTATGCCTCTCGACAACTCAAAGAATATGAGAGGAATTATCCTACTCATGATCTAGAGTTGGCAGCTATTGTCTTCGCACTTAAAATTTGGAGGCATTACTTGTATGGGGAGAAAGTGGAGATCTTTATGGATCATAAAAGCCTCAAATATTTCTTCACTCAAAAGGAACTCAACATGTGACAGCGACGTTGGCTTGAACTGTTGAAATATTATGATCATACCATCCAATACTATCCTGGAAAAGCAGACGTGGTAGCTAACGCATTGAGTAGAAGATCATATGCGGGTACAAGTGCGATATTGTCAACGCAAAGGCCCATCTTGTATGACTTGCAAAGGATTGAGATAGAATTAAAGACTTCAGGGACCCATGTGATGATGGCGAATATATGAGTAGAACCAACTTTAATCGATAAAGTTAAAGCTTCTCAAGCTACAGACCTGGAGCTGATGCATATGAGGAAGAAAGTACAAGAAGGTGCTATGCCAGAAGCAAGAATCGATGAAGAAGGAATACTTCGTGTCAACGCCAGACTTTGTGTTCTGAACGACCCTAATTTAAAGTATAAAATCATGATGGAGGCGCACAACACACCATTTGCAATCCATCCTAGGAGTACCAAAATTTATCGTGATCTTCGTCATACATTTTGGTGGAGCAATATGAAGAGAGAGATAGCGCTGTTTATCTCAAGGTGTCTAACTTATCAACGAGTCAAAGCGGAGCATCCAGTACCAAAAGGTCCATTGCAACCACTTGAAATTCCAGAATGGAAGTGGGAGCACATTACTATGGATTTCATTACTGGTCTTCCCAAGGTTTCTCAAGGCATAGATGCAATTTGGGTCATTGTTGATAGATTGACCAAGTCTGCTCATTTTTTACCAATACGAGAAACTTATACACTTGAACGTCTATCTCGTATGTACATAAACGAGATTGTAAGACTACATGGTATGCCAGTATTCATAGTTTCTGATCGAGACCCAAGATTCACTTCACTATTTTGGGTTAGTTTGCAAAAAGCTATGGGTACAGATTTACGATTTAGTTCGGCTTATCATCCTCAGACGGACGGACAATCAGAGAGGACTATTCAAACTCTTGACGATTTATTAAGACTTTGTGTCCTTCACTTCAAGGGAAGTTGGGACAAGTTCTTACCATTGGTGGAGTTTTCCTACAACAACAGTTATCAAGCAAGTATTGGCATGACTCCATTTGAGGCGTTGTATGGAAGAAAGTGTCGTTCTCCAGTATGCTGGGATGAGGTGGGTGAAGAAACGTTGTTGGGACTGGAGTTGGTATGTATGACTACGGAAAAGATTCAAACGATCGGAAAACGTATAAAAACCTCACAAGACCGACAAAAGAGTTCTGCTAATCTTCATCGAAAGAACGTGGAATTCGATATTGGAGATCATGTGTTGTTACGTGTTGCTCCATAGAAAGGAGTTACGAGATTTGGAAAGAGAGGAAAACTTAATCCTCGATTCATTGGCCCATTTTTAATCCTCGATCGAGTAGAGACTGTAGCCTATAGACTTACTTTACCGCCAAGTATGTCTTGTGTTCATAAAGTTTTTCATATATCCATGTTACGTAAATATGTGAAAGACCCGAACCATATTATTGAGTTAGAAACGAATGAAATAGTAGAAGATTTAATGTATGAAGAAGTTCTTGTTCAAATCTTGGATAAGAAGGAACATATTCTACACTCCAAGGTTACACCTCAAGTCAAAGTGTTATGGAGGAACCACGATGTTGAGGAAATGACCTGGGAGTTAGAATTTGAAATGAAATCAAGGTATCTTTACCTCTTCGATATACTAGGTACGTACCCTAATTTCGAGGGTGAAATTTCATAAGAAGGGGAGATTGTAAGACCCCAACTTTTATGAATAAAAATGAATTTTCTATAAATATCATTTTTGAATATTATGGAATAAATTTGATATAATGTTATAGTTGTGGTAATATTTATAAATTTTGCAAAGCACGCAAGTTGTTATATATTATTCGATTGGTCGGGGAATATTAAATGCACTGCACAATCATTGGTGGACCCCACAAATTATTATCGGATTGAAAAATGACAAAAATATTTTTATAAAAATAACGGCGGAAGTTTTTCTGGTTGATCTTGTTGAACTACTTTCGGTAGTAAAAGAAATGCGATGTCTGGCGTGGTTGCATAGTAGCACAGGGTATTGATTATTAATGCTTATGTGAGAAGTCACTCAGTTTGATTCAATTATTGTCGATATTTTATATGTTATTAAATCAATAATTGAGATGACGAAGTTGTTAATATTATTATTTGCATTATTAACGATGTCTAGAAGTTCTGCCAAGGAGAGGTTTGGTCACCTAATTGCGCGCCAATAGGGAGAAATCCTTATTGGAAAGCCCCCTCTTTCTTGGGAACGACCTAGTCGATTAATAGTGTGAATAATAATAATGATGATGACATTTTGTTTTATTCGTATTATTAACGTAATAAAACAGAATTTTTTTTATATAAAACAGAATACTTTATAAAGATATTCGTTTTATTAGGTTAATAGTAAAATCTTTTTATATAAAAAAAAGTACTTTTAAAATGTTATCTATTTTATTAGATAATAATTAGAATATATTATATTTTATTATGCATAGTGTTTGCATAGTATTTGTATAGTAAAATCTTTTTAAAAGTTATTCGTTTTATTAGATTATAAATAGAATATATTATATTTTATTTAAAAGATTTTGTTTTAAATATGGACCTTCCGATTAAAGTAAATTAATCTGGACCGTTCATGGATTGGTTACTATTCATTCCATTCTTCTATAAATAGAAGCTTATTCCTTCATTATTTCTTACGGATTCACAGAAACTCTAGAGAGAGAAACTATAGAGAGAAAGAAGAAAAGTATTCTCCTACTTCACTACTCCGATATCAAGTTTCTTTTACGGTACGGGGTATTATTTCTTTTGTATTCATGAAGAGAACTTCTATTATTCCATCTTTATTATTCTGTTGGAATAACTTGTATACGCGGGCTACCCTATACTTGGTGAAATTCTTCTGTATTCCATTCTTTATTATTCTATTGGAATATCATGTATACATGCTTTACCACCTGGGACACGGTTCCGCTCTTTATTATTCTGTTGGAATATCCTATCTATGCTTTATGCCAGACTTGGTTCCGTCTTTATTATTATGTTGGAACATCCTGTTGGTGTGAATTTCACCTGACCTGGTTCCGTCATTTAGTATTCTGTTGGAATAACCTGTCTATGCTATGTACCGCATGCATGGTGATTTCTGTTGTATTCCATTCTTCATTATTCTGTTGGAATATCCTGTCTGTGCATATTACACCTGACCTGGTTCCGTTATTTATTATTCTGATGGAATAACTTGTCTTTGCGAAGTACCGCATACATGGTGATTTCTTTTGTTATTCTATTCTTTATTATACTCAGTTGGTTAAAGTTTTGACTTCTACACTCCATGAAATTAGTGGAATATTAAGTGATATTTAAACTTCATCCAAAGATCTTTTCATGGAAATATTCTTTTGAGCATTCTTGAATTTTACTTTACAAAGAAGTATCATGTTGACAATTTGGACGTTATTAGTTCATGAATAAATTAATTCTTGAACTTGTTCTATTGAATTCTTATATCATTGTCATCATCCTCATGTTTATATTATTTTTGAAAGTCAAATGTGGCCTGTAGTGCATAGATGGACTTGGTATGATTATGACCAGGGATTATTCGGTGTAATCATGACCATAATGTTACAAATGTTGTTGTAAAAGTCCTCATTGGCCCGTAGTGCATTGATGGACAGTTGTTGGCATGATCATGATCATTGATGAATACACAAATATCCTTGGCCCGTAGTGCATGGATAATTTGTGGTCGTGACCCTAATGAATATCCTTGGCCGTAGTGTAGGGATGATGTGGATTATTTATTAAGCTGAGTCTCAGCGATAAAAGTGATGAAAAACCTTTTTAAATCATAAAAGATAGTAGATTTTATTCTCTACTTGACAATTTTAATGGATTGCATGTTTCGCTGCAGTTAAACTTGATGTCTATTGTATTTTATTAGTTTAACACTGTTGAGGACTAATGATAATTTATTCTGCATTATCTTAGTCATAATATTTCTTACTAGGCTAGTTGAGCTCACCCTTTCTTTCACTATTCTCTTCAGGAAATGAGAACGTAGCCGGGACTAGTCGGGGAACGGAGTGATGGTCCGAGATGGTGTCTTAGTAGTCCTCACCATTATGTTAAATAGTGTGATAATAAATATAATGAGGACTAAATTGAGTTTGTATATTATCTAGATGATAATATTTGTATTAAAACTCACAGCATGTATTTTGTCATATTTTACACGACTGTTGTATAATCAAGTTGTATTTGAATTTAGTACCATGTATTTGGCGACTCAAGATGGGTGATGTATACCTATTTTGGGGGCATCACAATACCAATGATCAAATCCTTCATCAAAAATTTGCATATACCCTATATAGGATTCCCATGCCATAAAATCATATTTACCAATTTTTCAACTTCACATAACATATTTAACTCATATATTCGTAACTAAACCATTTTCATGAAAAATTACCAAATCAACTTATTATTTTTCTATCCTTTGTCCAAACATATATACATATATTTCATACACAACAAGTATTTTTCAAAAATCAATTTCTAATTAATTCCTTAAGAAATTAGCTACCTCAAGTTTAACTCCAGAAATTCCCAAATCTTGGCAGGATCTTACACATGTTAACATGAGCTTCCAGTTTAAATTTCATGGTCATCGGAGTTATAGAACTTTGGTTATAGCATTTTTTGTCGGAAAAACCTAAATATTGAAATAGTCATAACTTGCTCATTTTAAGTAGGAATGAGCTCATTTTTGGACAGGAGGTACTTTATACCATATATTTCCATGTCCCAAAAGGCCGAAATTTTCCTCACAAATTAAGTGGCCAAAAATGCCCTTTTAAATATCTGGGCAGTAGCTTTTTGGTACTTTGCAGTTTTTGACTCCTCTGCTAAAATCAGTCCACACGAAAATCTACAATACCTTCTCCAGTGATTCCACTTGGATAAGTTAGAAAACTCATAGATCTAACTTTAGAACTTGACCACACTCAAAATTTCGAAATATAATAGGAGATATGGTCAAGTGAATTTCATATTCCATTTTCACTAAAAATCTAATTTTTAACCCTTTGTGATTTCTAAGAAACTTTCATGTTCTCACATAATAACCAACATAGCTCATCATGTGAAAATACGAATTATAGTATAGTACCTCCATCTATACCTCCATCTTTAACTTAGTCATGCAAGTATTATCAATCTTGTACCAACTCCCATAATAGTACATGAATGTGATTCAATAGTACACACATGTGAACAAATAGTTATATAAGCATGTGAATTAGTAGCAATTAATTGCTTATTTATCCGATAAATTACCCGATTTATCAATATAACCCCCAGACATCAATTATCATCGGAATAGATGTCGATTTCCATTAATACCAATAATCCGAACACAATGGAACTATCAAATTCATCTTTAATCAACACAAACTTATTGATCATTAATATTATAACTCATAATATTTAACAACCAGGTCGGTCCCAGGAAAGAGGGGACTTTTCAATAAGGATTTCTCCTTATTGGCGCACAATTAGGTGACCAAACCTCTCCTTGACAGAACTTCTAGACATTTTAAATATTTCAATTTAATAATATGAATAACTGTGTCGTCTCAATTATTGATTTAATAATATCTCATATTATGCAGATGATACTGTGACAATAATCGAATCAATAATATGAGAGATATGATGCAGCAATTACTATAGCAATAATTGAGTATAACTGAGTGACTTCTCACATAAGCATCAATAATCAATACCGTGTGCTACTATGCAACCAAGTGTATTTTATCACCGATTATTTTATAACAACTTGCTTACTTTGCAAAATGTTCACATATCACCCTTAACTTTAACCTTTTATCAATTTAACCATTTACTAAATAGAATAATTATAAGAAAATTGAATACTTTCATTTCATAAATTTCGGGGTCTCACGGGATAGCCTCCTGGTGGAGGAACCACACAACATACATTCACATACAACGTGTCTCACCTTTTATGAAAATGATGACATGTACGAAGCACTAATATCACAGATAGATATATTGCAGTGTATTAAGTAAAATGCATTCGTATACATTCATCATAAATGTAAATGCAACATTCACACACACGCATATAATAGTTTTGAAAAGCTTGTAGTAGCGGCTTAAACCCTTTTACTGGTGTCCCCAGCAGAGTCGCCACCTGTCGACGTCGGGATTTTTATTCGTCCCTTTTCGTTTCTTGTTCTTTAGTGTTCTCATGTTATGTGAAATTTGTTTGAAAAAATAAGTGAAAAAGGTCCGACATGTATAATGTCGATGATTTGACTGTAAAAGTCGCCAGTTGGAGTTTTTAACTGGTTGCACCAATGCAACAGATAAAAGTTTTGCACATTGACCCAGTGTTGTGACACTACTAAACGGGTTTGTGAAATCGAGATTCATTTAGGTTCGGGGGTTTGATTATGCGGAGGGAAGGTGTTAGGCATCCCCCGACATCCGTGCTGCCAAGGTGACCGCCACTTTTCAAGAAACTGTTATATGAATGTGTGTGTGTGTGTGTGTGGATCAATGTGCAATTTATTTGGAAGTAGTGCGAGGCCTCGTTCGCACCTATATACAAAGGGTTTTAATTTATATGAAAATTCAGTTTTAAACATGATATAACAATGAAGTTTTGTAAAAAGAGGTTTTTCAAACCCTGTGCTCAATAATAATTGAGACCTTTTCATACTTCCTTTTTATTATTGAATGGTCGGCTTGTTTATTTTTATTTTTGAGATGCGAAGCATCTTTGAGAAAATAATATACAACGATGCCGAACTCCTCATGGAACTCTGTCCAGTGCTCCAACTAATCATGTTGACACCGTCTTTGATGGTTTGGGATGATTCACCATTAAAATTGGAACTCTGTCTAGTGTTCCAACTAATCATGTTGACCTCTTCTTCTTTGTGTTGAGGAAGAGGGTTGTCTTGCACATGACGTTGATCTGGTTTGGTAACCACAATCTCACTATTGTCTATTAAATCTTGTATCTTATGTTTCAAGTCCCAACAATCTTGAGAATCATGTCCAGGTGCCCTGGTATGATAAACACACTTCCGAGTAGCATTAAAACCCCTCCAATTAGGGTTGGCTGGTGGAAGAAGACACGTGATTTTCTTCTGAGTAGTCTGAAGAGCAAGAATATTCTCGAGCGAGTCCCCTAAGGGTGTGAACGTTCAAGGGCGTTTTGCATCTCCACCTTTAGGCAATGGAGGGTTTGAAGAATGTGCTTGGAAAGGGGAGTAGTTTCTCCTCTGTATAGGCATGTTCTGACTGCCTTTTTGACCTTGTAGTATCAAGGAAGCATCCTCCTCTTTCTTTTTATGGACCCTCCGGGGGTTGATTCCATAATATCCGGATTGGATGTGCTCAGCAACTGCTTTAAGAGAGGCTAGGTCTTGAATCTTTCCTGACTTCAATCCTATCTCAGCCATCTCTCCGTGTTTGATCATTTCAGAAAATGGTTTGCCAATACTAGCTAAAACTCTCTCATAGAAAGGAGCTTCTTGTATGTCTATGAAAGTCATAACCATTTCTGACTCTATCATAGAAGGAATAACTTGATCAGCAAGGCGCCTCCACTTTTGAGCATACTCTCTGAAAAACTCATTAGACTATTTCTTGACCTTGGTAATCTGGTACCGGTCAGGAACCAGCTGAGATTGAAAACTGTATTGAGTGAGGAAGGCGTGAGATAGCTCTTCCCAGCTATGGATCTTTGAGTTATCTAATCTTGTATACCACGAACGGGCTTCTCTAGTCAGACTCTTCTAGAACAGCTGCATTCTGAGCTTCTCATTTTTTGCATAAGATCCAAGTTCTCCAATGAATACCTTCAAATGTGTGTAAGGATCCCCTAATCCGTCATACTTTTCAAAGTCAGGAGGTTTAAATTTCTCTGGATAATGAACACCAGGGAATATGCAAAGGTCAGCATATGAAACACTTCCATGTGTTCCAATCCCTTTGAGAGAATGGATAGTTTCTTCCATTTGAAGGACCTTCTTCCTGATATCACCGGTGTCTGGATCTCCTTTGAGATGGGTGTTTTTAGGGTCTTTGTTGGTTGTATCCAACTGAGGTTCTAGATTTTTTTTATCCAAACCTTATGTTCCTCCTTGTGTAGAGGATTCTGTATGTGTAGGCATCTTTGTACCCTGAGTAGACTGATGCAATTCTTTTAGCAGAACAGTCAAATCTGTAATTTGTTTACTTAATCCATCAAATTCTTCTCGAGAAACGGGATTAGACTGATCCGAAGAAGAAATGATTGGTTGTAGGCTCGTGACCTTTTTGGATTTTGAGCGGGTAACAGGCCCAATTGTTTCCCTACAAAAGACTTATGTAGTTTACTCTTAGGGATAATGTAAATGTTTACACGCTATGTGATGTGTCCGTGTTAGGAATATTATCCTGCAAAACGGATGTCAGCTATTTTTGTAATACATGATAGCATGCTAATTTTAAATATGCATGTGCACATATTCTTCATATTTTCCATTACAATGAAATGAATTGAAATGATTTTACAAGTAAATGGTTTTACAAGTAATTGAAAAATGGAAAGCATAAAGAGACTTTCCTCCGCGTTTAGTTTATCAGAGGTTGACCTATCTTAGGCTTACTCTCGCTGCTTTTTGGCATGAAGGTCCCAAGATCATTACAATCTATTTGACGGGAAGTTAATCCGGTCTTTCAACTGGAGCGAATTTGGGTGGTGCCTTTCCTGAGCCTCGTTGGAATTAGTCTCCCTATGAGTCCAATAATCAAACACCGACAGGATAGCCTTCTGGTGGAGGAGCCACACAACATACATTCACATACAACGTGTCTCACCGTTTATAAAAATGATGACATGTATGAATCACTAATATCATAGATAGTTATATTACAGTGCAGTAAGTAAAATGCATTCGTACACATTCATCATAAATGTAAATGTAACATTCACACACAAGCATATAACAGTTTTGAAAAGCTTGTAGTAGCGGCTTAAACCCTCTTACTGGTGTCGTCCCCAGCAGAGTCACCACCTGTCGACGTCGGGATTTTTATTCGTCCCTTTTCGTTTCTTGTTCTTTGGTGTTCTCATGTTATGTGAGATTTGTTAGAAAAAACAAGTGAAAAAGGTCCGACATGTATAATGTCGACGATTTGACTGTAAGAGTCACTGGTTGGTGTTTTTAACTGGTTGCACCAACGCAACCAATAAAAGGTTTGCACATTGACCCAGTGTTGTGACACTGCTAAATGGGTCTGTGAAACTGAGATTCATTTAGGTTCGGGGGTTTGATTATGCGGAGGGAAGGAGTTAGGCACCCCCCGACATCCGTGTTGCCACGGTGACCGCCACTTTTCAAGAAACTATTATATGAATGTATGTGTGTGTGTGGATCAATGTCCAATTTATTTGGAAGTAGTGCGAGGCCTCGTTCGCACCTATATACAAAGGGTTTGAATTTATATGAAAATTCAGTTTTAAACATGATATAGCAATGAAGTTTTGTAAAAAGAGGTTTTTCAAACCCTGTGCTCAATAATAATTGAGACCTTTTTATACTTCCATTTTTTTATTGAATGTTTGGCTTGTTTGTTATTATTTTGAGATCTGAAGCATCTTGAAAAATAATATCTGACGATCTTAGAACTCCTCATGGGCATGATGACCATCTAAGAAAATTCGGAACAAGTAAATAATGTACAAGTCGCTACAATTTGAAAATGTCCATCACGGAATCCGAATCTAGATTCAAGAGATGGTAGAATCTGTGATCACATGATTTCTAGGCTCACATGATGCCGCAGTTTATATGAAAAGCGATGGCGAGTTATATATATAAATCTTGTAAATATATATATCTGAGACATGATCAACCACCACGAAGCACCTCCATGGGGATCGAAAATGTAAATATATAAAAGCGGTAAATATATATATATATATATATATATATATATATATATATATATATATATATATATATATCATATCACCACCACAAAGCACCTCTATGGGGGATTAGAAAAGTAAATAAAGCTGTAAAAGATGATATATATATATATATATAGGGAGGAGATCAGGTGCGGGAGTCCGTACTTTCTTAAAGTGCGGAATTTTTTTATTTTTTTTGCTTTTTGTTTTTTAAAACAACTAAAAAAAAATTAATAATTTATGGAACTTGAATTTTTTCATAATACAGTGTTTTTGGTGTGATTCCGTATTTTAGCTCTGTCCGGACGTCCGGACCTGATCTCCTCCCTATATATATATATATATATATATATATATATATATATAAGCAAGTAAACACTCCAGACACAAGTCTAGGCTTAATCGAGGCATAACTCGATAATGTTAGTCCATATATAAATATATACATATATAAGTATATATATACAAATAGAAATGAAAACCACGGACCGAAGTCCGGGCATACACACACAACACGACTCTCAATGTGAAGAATAGTGTGTGTAAAAATGAAGAGAAAGGCTTTATAGAGTGTGAGAAGGCTTACAGTGAGCTGCCAAAGCAGGCTTTTATGACTCTAAATGGATAAACACTCAGCTCCCGCCGGTAAAATATAGCTATATGTGAGCTAACATGTGTTTAAAATAAGAAAGCACTCAATATGGGGTGTGTACAGAATAAATTGGACAGAGTTTCCTCGCCTCCTTTCTTCTTACAAATGGCCACCCCAAGCTCTATATTTATAGAGCTGGGAGCCACAGGTGTACCTGCGGCAGCCGAAAATGCACCTGTGGCTCCCCGGGATACCCCGGGCTCTGCGGGTCCCACCGTCTTGAAGTACATGTACTCGTGCACTGTGATGTCCGCTTGAACTTGCAGAACTTCAATCCGAGCATCCAAACGAGGTGTAGAAAACCTTCTTCAGACTACTTTTGTCAAGAGTTACACAATGACATGAGATTAGTGTAACGCCCCAGAAAAATTCAGATTTTTGATAATTAAATTTTTATTTGATTATGAGGATTAAATGAACTTAATTAATTAATTATGGGAGTAAGCTATTTAAAGGTCGTTCTATGACCTAGACATATCGGAATATCATAGTATTTTGGCTACGTGATAGAATTAAAGTGTTTGAATTTCCAAGACGAAAATAAAAGCTTTCTGAGAAATTTTTTGAAAAACACTATTCACGCATTTCTGCTCGTGAATTATTTTTGAACTTCTGAAAAATACGTAATGATAGAATATCGAGGTGAGATAGAATATCAAATAATATTTCAATTATGGCAAACGCAGATTTTAAACTACTGGACTTAAAAAACTAAATGATTAGGAAAGTGAATTATGAGAAGAAATTTAAATCGTATAATGAATTAAAGCATTGATCATATAATACGTAGGTGTTGTACGAAGTAATGAATGCGAGTATAATACGAAGTGTTATACGAGTATGAATGAAGCATAGTATGTCGTATATAAATAAGTGTACAAGTGGGAATACGAGATGAATACATAAATTATACGTTATAAGGCTTTACGTTAAATGAATTTAACTTATAGGATTGTGTAGAACATTGTAAAGTCCAATGAGAATTGATAAGGCCCAAAGGTAGGAATGGATAAGTCCAATGTGAATTAAAGGTTAAGGTCCAATGTGAATTAATAAACAAGACCAATGTTTGTTTAATGCAAGCCCAAGTATAAGTTAAGCTAAAAGCCCAGAATATGAACTTATGGGTTATTGGATGGTTTAAACCCATGGGTGATCCAAAGTAGTGAGCAAGTAAACTTAATGGCTAAGTAAGTATGGTGAACAAGAAGACTTAATGGCCAAGTGTTGTGAGGAGCAAGTTAACTTGGTGGTTAAGAATGGAATAGTAAGGAGGTGGCTTAAGGAGGTCGAGTTAAGGAGGTGGGAGTGGTTTATTGACCATTATAACCTAACCTAGCAACTCCTATAAATACCAAGCTTAAGATTTCATTTGTTGCTTATTAAAATTTCATCCAACAACTTATCTTATAAAGCAACTTATTGGTTAGAGAGAATAAGCACTTATAAGTCAATCTTCCATTGTGAGATTTTTAAGAAGCAAGAAGGAGATTGAAGCTTAACCAAGGAATTATCAAGGGTAAGAACTTAAACCATGAATCTCTTTCTCTTCATTTGATAGAGAAGTGGGTAGTGGTAGAACATGTATGCTAAGAAGAAGTAAGAATGATTAGTCAAATGACTTAAGTATTAATAAGCCGTGAATAAGCACTTTGTTCATAAATAAGTTATGAATCAAGAAAGAACTTGTAGGAACTTGTAATATGTCACAATAATGAAATTTATATGACTAGAAGATGAGAGAATGATGGTTAAAAGATTTAGACCATGTTAAGTCATGTGAAGTAAAATCATAAGCAGTTATACTTTTATAAGTTATAAATTCATGAAGAACAAGTAATAACTTATCATGTTTATAAGTTAATGAAGTATGTATGTCAAAGATATTAATATGATGGATTGAATCCATTTGAAGCGAAGAACAAATCTTAAGAAATGAAGTTAAGGTGGAATTCATGAGTTTGGACGATAATCGTCGAATTCGTAAAATTCTTGGAATGGAATTCGAATTTTGATTTTTAGCTTAGAATCATTGTTTTTCAATGGAGACAAGTCTTATTTGGCATTATAGAGTTGCAGACTTGAGAATGACCGAATTCCGACTTAGAACGAAGAAACAAGCGTTAAACATTCACGAACGTTTATCGTTTTCGTTAAAAATGGACTAATAGGTGAAGTTTGAGCAAACGAAGTCAAATAGATAAAATTCTTGAATGAACGCGTAGAGTATGTAATTTGTGAATCGTAGGCTTTTGAACAAGCTAATTCGGACTTATAACGAAGATGTTATGCGTTTGGGAATTTTGCAAAGTTGAAAATCTGTCAAATTTTTCTAAGGCACAGAGTTGGCGTCGCGGCGCCAACCCAAGGCAAAATGGTGGCGGCTATGATACATGCACAATGTCATTACCTCTTCGCAGAATGCACATACGCGAGAAGGAGAGTTATGTGTGGCATCGCGGCACCAGTCCTAGAGTTTCGATATACAAGAATGTTTACAAGTATATAGAATGAAAGATAAATCATTAGTAATGAACTAAGGTGTAAATATAACATTGTTAAAGCATTGTTAGACACTTAATGTATGATGATTAAAGGTTAATAATCAATTGAAGATGAACGTAATGAGAACAACGTAATGTGCTAAGCCGGCTGTAGAAATTTGTAGACCAAGTTGATTATGAATCCAATGGTTTGCAATACCAGTATGGGTTATGAAATTACTTAAGAACATGATAAGACATTTCCTAAATCACTGTTATAGTAATAACTTTAGGAATTTAATGTTGTTTAATGAGTTGTTAAATGACGAACATAAAGTATAAAGAACGTGAACCGTATTCAATAATGATAAGGACTATAACATTAAGAGTTACAACTACAAGTTGTTCAGTAATACGTAAACGTAAACGGTATGCAATAAAGTGTACTTAACTAACGACGATCGAGTTTCGATTAATAACGTAAGAATGTTAGTAAGCCATTAGGAAGGATGATTAACTCGAAACGAGTTCTATTAATGAAGTAAATCCACGTAAGACATAGAAGAGAAAGAAGTTGGTAAGAATGATGTAAAGATAATGGCAAGCCGGAACCAATAGTAACAAATCTAATGTATGATTAGATTGAGAAGAAGGGTAACATTCATTAGGAACCATGTATGTTCATTCATGACCTAATGTAGTATGTTATGTGGTTATGTATTGTAGAGACCGTAAAGACTGAAAAGAAAAGTTATTTTCTTTCAGAGCAGAATATGAAGGCGGTTTTTCTTAAACGCTTGTCTAACCTTCGTGTTAGCCAAGTTTTCTGTGATTCATGTTATGAGATGCATGAAGTGTTTTACTAAAGGGTTGATGCTAGTTTTATCTTGGCTAGACTAATCTTGAAGAGTTGATTGATTTATTTACAAGTCTTTCAATATAGAATTGCTAATGCTATCCTATGCCAATTGTTTGGTACGGATTCAAGGTAAGCCTGAGTATGAATAAACAAATGTATTTTTCATCGATTATTCGATGGGCATGCGAGGTTGCCAAAACTTAAACGTACATAAATTTAATAGGATGTAGTGTTGATCAACATAGAGTACTATGGCTGATAACCCAGAAGTGCTCGTAAGATATGCCGGACTTATGGACTTAGTGCCGGGTTGTCCTTTTCAAAGAAATTATGAACTGCTCATGGTCTTGAGCCAGAATTGATGTTTTACTGAATATAGTTATTGTAAAATGTTTTGAAAGAAAAGAAGTGATATTTTGAATTATCGATAGTACTTCATAACTATTGTCCAATTATTGAAGATATATGATTCCTATGTTTTATGCATGTCGTTTAAAAGAAATTGTTGTACTTGCTGAGCTCGTTATGCTCACTCTTGCTTGAACCATATGAATGCAGGTAGGACCGAACGAACCGAGGGATACGACAAGGTTAAAGGAAAGGCGAAGATGAACGATTGGTTTACCTTGTAATAAACTAGTAAGTTGTATATATTATAGTATGATGAACAAAGAATGTGTTGGTTTTATAACCTGGGGACGGGATGTAATATTATTAATGTAATAAGAATGTCGTTGATTCACACATTTTGATGTTATTTCAATAGAATGGATGTACAGTTATGAGTACCGTGTAGCACCATCTGTCAGGTTGGAAGATACCCGGATTTGGGGGCGTCACAGGTTGGTATCAAAGCTTTAGGTTATATAACTTAAGGGGGGAAGAACCTTAGGCTAATAACCTCGTTAAGGAAGAAAAGTCCGAACGAAGTAAAATCGAGCTTTACTTAAGTAGAATGAGTCAATAAGGTATTGAGTAAACTTAGTACCGAAGTATTTAAAAGATGGAAAGTAACCCTAAATAAATTAAATGTGATTTGTACTTATACTATTGTGTGTTATCTACTAATCAACATATGTGTTATTGTAGGATGTCGATCGATAGCTTGGTTTATAGAGATATACACGCGGTGATCGAAGAAATTGTGAACAAAGTAGAGCCTGTACCTATTCCGGTGGCGGAGGTACCATTAGTGATTCTAGAGGAGTCGGAGACAATGGAGTATTTTTCTAAGGAGGACTACTCCGAGGGAGATATGGATATAAATAGTCATATCTTAATATGATAGTCTATGAGGAGGAGGAATGGAGGTAACATCGGTTATCACGGTGGTACCTACACTAGAAATCAATACCTCCGGATGCAATGAGAGCATTGTATCTGGCAGTGCTTGACAGGAATGTGCAACTGAGTACAGTTGTGCAGAATCAAAGTGAAGATATTAATTATCTCCATGAAGCTAAGGTGTCTGCAGAAGAAGATTTTGAGTTAGAACATGATAGACAGGTGCTTATGACAGAGCAGACTAGGGACTATAAAGAAAAGGCCGATAAGCTTCGTAAGAAACTGATTAAGAGAGACCGGAAGATAGAACAGATGTCTTACATCCATGAGAGTGCTCATAAGGATTTCAAGCTTAAAGTTGCTTATTATTCCATAGAGTCGGGGCAGACTCGACATACTATTAGTCGGGATACTATAACGAGGATTGCGAATGAGAAACACGAGGACGCTGTTATGCATTATTAGAAGTCTAGAGTTATAAATATGTGTGTAGTGACGTAAAACCCTCTTTTGAATAACAGGGTAGTCTTTTTGTAAATCCCAACTTTTGAGAAGTCCAATTGCGGGATAGAAATGTACTAGCCGTTGACTATGGAAGTAAAGTGTAAATAGTTTCCGACTATGAATAGGCATATGAATATAATGATGTTTTCATTTAATATGCTTTGTTATGGTATGAGTTGTTATGAGATGAATAATAACCAAATAAGTAAATAGATAATAATGAAATTCTATTTAATCAGTAAATGTCGTCAAGAAGAAGATAACATAATCAGGAAGCGGAGTCAAGTAATGAAAATTAAGGGGGTCAAAACAACATTATGCAAGAGTTCGTTAATTTAGTAACGGCTGCATTTAACTAAACCATGGGTAGAGTACCCGCCAAACCTAGGTTAACTAGAATGACTACCCTTAAAGAATTTAAAAGCATAGGTCCACCAGAGTTCAAAGGAACGACGAACCCATTAGAAGCCCAGACATGGGTAATAGAAATAGAGAAGACGTTTGTTATTACAAAACGTAGGTGAGGCGCAACAAACTTCTTTTGATAAAAGTGGAAGCCAACTTTTTGTGGGAGGTTCACCAGGGTGGGGCTAGAACAGATGCGGTAGCATGGGAACAGTTCAAGAAGGTTTTTCTTTGAGAATTATTTCCCTACAAGCATGAAAGGGAGGATAGAGATTTAGTTCTTAGAACTTAAACTATGGGACATGACGGTTCCCTAGTATGCGGCCAGATTCAATGAATTGGCAAGGTTTGCTCCACAACAAGTGGACAATAAGGAGAGGAAGGCTCGTAGGTTTGAGCAGGGCCTAAAACCCTGGCTCTATAGTAGGATTTCTTTGTTCTAGAGTGTTTCCTGTGGGACCATTTTGGAAAAGGTGATTATAGCCGAGGGTGGTAGTGAGGCGTTGACTCAATATCACAAAGAGAGGGAAAATAAGAGCAAGGGAAAGGGAGGAACCAAGGCAGAGAGTGCCAGTGGTAGTGATAGTAAGCTAAAAAGAAAGAATTTTAACTCCGAGAATACTGTAGTGGGCCAAGTGGATCCTAAGTGTAAGATCGAAGTGTGTAAGACATGTGGAAAGACTCATCTAGGAGTCTGTCTGAAAGAGATTATAAGTATCTTTAAAAATTACGGTAGAGAATGGGGAAATAACTTTCGTTAATTATATTCGTGGAAATGGATTCATGAATAAGGAATGTAAGCAAGTATTGGTAGATAAGTACCGATAAAGTTGAGAGAATTTGAGGTAATTCTTGGTATAAATTAGTTGATTAACTATAGAACTTTAATAAATTGTTAGAATAAAAGTATGGATCTTTGGTTTTCTAAGTAACCCAAGGTAGTATTTTATGGTAATAAAATACCGCGATGCTCTTGTTGTCTAACGGTGAAGCGAGTTAGGAGGATGTTAAGGAAGAGGATGAGTCGTTACGGTTTTGTATCGACTATCGTAATAGGAGTAAGTTAGCGGTTAAGAATAAATACCCATGGCCCAGGATCGATGATCTATTTGATCAATTGAAGAGGGCAAAGAATTTTTCTAAGATAGATTTACGTACGGGGTATAGTCGGTTGAAAGTAAGGAAGAAGGAGGAGGTACCTAAGATGACATTCAGAACTCGTTATAGTTATGACAAGTTTCTGGTTATGTCAATTGGGTGGACTGATGTACCTAAGATAGATTTTTCGTAAGAGGCACTGAGCAAGTCGGGGGTAAATTAATAGGTACCCTTATGAGGTGCTATGATTAAAAGTACCATTAGCGTCACAGGTTGGTATTATCGAAATGGAAGTGAGAAAAAATAGTTTTCAGGAACTAAAAAAGGAAGTTAAGTGAGGTACCTTTATTGTCTCTATTAGATGATATGGGGAATTTTGTTGTGTATCTCTATGTTTCGCATAGATGACGAGATTACGTGCTTATGTAGCATGGCAAAGTCATTAGGTATGCATCACGCCAGTTAATGGATTATGAGAAGGTCTATCCTACTTATGATCTATAATTGGCAACTATAGTTTTTGAATTAAAAATTTTAAGATAGTATTTATACGGTGAGAAGTGTGAGATATACACAGACTCTAGGAGTCTGAAATATATCTTCACACAAAAGGAGTTGAATATGAGGTAGAGAAGGTAATTAGAATGGATAAGAGATTTCGACGTTGATATGTTATATCAATCCGGGAAAGTTAATGTAGAAGCCGACGCGTTAAGTAGGAAGGGTAGGGAAAAGCTATCGATGTTAATAACCCAGAATGAGTTAATAACGGAAATGGCAAAAATGGAGTTAGAGGTTAAATTATGGAATGAAGTGGTAGAAATGTTATTCACAGCGTTGAACGAGTTAAGTAACTACAACTAGGTAATGAGGAATGTACGCGAATGAAGAAGAGGATGCATGATGAAGAGAAGATCAAGTATAATCTTGTTTTGAAGGAGGAATTTGAGTTCCAAATAATTCTAAGTTAAAAGCTAATGAAAGGGTAATAACGTAATGTGCCAATAAGTACTTAAACTTCCGACTCAAATTATTGATCGGAAGTGACAAGTCATGAAAAATAAGATAATACCTTCGTTGAAGGTGAAATGAAAGAACCACAGTGTCGAAGAAGCTGTGACAACCGAGATTTTGTAATTTAATTTTTAATATTTATTGGAATGAATAAATATTATTTGATGAATTAATTATTAGATTAAATAATTAATTGATGAAGTTATGGTAGATTAATTTAATTATATGTGTTATATGTATTAAATTAATGTAAAAAATTTTATTATTCAAAGTATGTGATTATGTGAGCTTATTGTATTAAAAGAAATATTTAATAAGCTTAATGTTATTTTTAATTAATTTAATAATTAATTAGAGATTTAATAATTTGATATTATTATTAAATGAGAAATTTAATTATGTATTTGTGCATTATTGAGAAATTATTATATTTTATTTAAGTAAATTAAATAAGATATTAGATTTATTTTATAATGGGTGTGACATTATTTAAACTATATGATAAGGCTTTATTAAATTAAATGATTTTTGAAACCTTTTATTTCTAGCCAACCATGGCCTTAAATGCGAGTTGATAGCGATTACCCATGATCAGATGGCGACCACTCATCAAGTCACTTCAATTCTTTCTATACGTCTTTCCTTCCTTTTCATTTTTTTTGCTAAGTCTGGCATAAATCAGAGAGAGATACAGTGAGAGTTTGAGAAATTTGAGAGAGATTGTGAGTATTGTGATTGTAGTAGAGAGAATTGTCATCCTTGTTCATCTACGCTTTGAGTAAAATTCTTCAACCCAAATTTCTTTTTACGTCATTTAGTTTTATAAAATATGGCTCTCCAATTTCTGTAAAATTCTCTGTGGTTGGGAAGTATATTGACTATGTGGTTATATACGTGATTTTATGTCATGGTAGCATGTTTAATATGTATTTTATATGATACCGTATCATCAGTTTTATAAAATTTCACAGTACGTGATTTCAGAGTATGTTATATGGTCATATGGCCCTTATACGTAATTTTAATATGTTAACCATAAATTTTTCTATAAAATTTCCACTTGTATATGATTATGCATGCTAAAACGAACAAAACAAAATTTGAATGGTTGGATTTGGTTTTATAACGAATCCGTGGTATTGAATTTTAGGAATTTATGTTCTACACTTCAAGAATATCAAGAACAGTACAAATTGCATGATTTAATTCTATGATTATGTGTTTTAATGGGTTAAAATCACTCTACAAGTGTTGGGTAATGATTATGTATGATTTCTAACATGTGGGTATGTGTAATTTGGTGAAATTAATGATTATGTAGTGTTTATTTCGTTGAATCTGTGTTCTTCGCGAACTAGAAATTCAGAGTCTGGAGTGTCGCGCCGTGGCGCCACCTCCTAGTTCATTTCTCATCAAATACATGATGTCAAAGTAGCAGCCGCCAAGACCCATCTACAAAAGTGGCACCGCAAATACCACTTAGCAGAATGTCCAAAAATGCATTTTTTTTCAATGTTAAAGTATAGAAATGTGTTAGTAACTTAGTCTAATGATTATAAAAACTTGTTAGACATATAATGAAGTGTTAGAATAAATTCTTAACATGTCCATAACACAATTACATGTAAATTGAATGATCAAATGCATAGTTAGCTTATTGTTCTTGAAGTCTTATTTTTTTGACAATAAGTGTAGTAATTGACTAAGTATAGTTATGAACTCGAGTTAGACAAAGAATTAACTTGTGATGTTTATTACGTGATAATTGATTGGTATTGTGGACATGAATGATATGTAGGATTTTAATCAAAGAACGAGTTTTATTAACGTGTAATCTACGCACGAGGCAAGTTTCCTAACCCTACTTGTTATCATTATAAGTTGATAATTTCACTGTTCTACATCGAGCAAATTCTCATTACTATTGATTAAGTCTGTTTTGTATATTAAAGCTTATTAATCCTTCAAGCATGATGCTGTTATACAATACTTATTCTATTGTATACTTTTGAGATTTAATCCAAGTTAATTATCAGTTATTGCTAAACCTTGTTAGACTAACGAACCCTTATTGATTCGACTAGTCCATAATTGATGAGCGTTCTAAATTTTAGAACCCTTGATGAATTATCCAAATCAAACTTCCTTTGGTGCGGACTCTAATGTCAAACTTAAATGAACAACCCTGTATAGGGGATTACTTATCGTTAGCATTAAGATATTAATGCATGTGATGGGTACTAAGGGTTGATCCCCTAAGTACGAGAAGAAGAGTCCATAGTCTTATGACTGTTAAAGGTTTCAAGTATAAACACTTGATAACCTAGGACATAGTTTAAGGTCTTATGACCCTTAGAAATTCTTTTGATTCTTGTTATTCATTTTTGATTCAAAAGTTGAGCTTTTATATCAGAAGTTGTTAATTTATTCGAATGTTATTATTCATTGTTATATTGTTATACTTGTGGGCAATTGTGCTCACTCTTGCGTAATAATAACATTGCAGATAAGAACAAAAGAATAGATGAACCTTCCACTAGTAAGGGCAAGGGCAAGATTAGAAAGTAATGAAGACTATTTTATTATTGTGGTTATGTAATGATGATTAGAATTGATGTTACTTAAGATTTATTTGTTATGATTTCCGCACAGATGTTTTAAGGTTAGAGTAACCTGTGATTTATTTATTATGAAGTTGATGTAACCCCATAAGGGGAGATTTATTATTTATTCTATCTATTGCATGGTTTGCATTTATTTATGGGTAGATAGATAGATGATGTTTATACAGTGAATACCAAATCCTGTGGAAATGGAAGTACCAGATTTGGGGGTGTCACAGAAGCATCGTGGGAACTTGAGATTAAAATAAAGGAAAATGTTTCCTCAATGGTGTATGTATTATTAGCGTGATTCTGGGGACAAAATCCTTATAAGGGTGAAAGAGTGTAACGCCCCAGAAAAATTCAGATTTTTGAGAATTAATTTTTTATTTGATTATGTGGATTAAATGAACTTAATTAATTAATTATGGGAGTAAGTTATTTAAAGGTCGTTCTATGACCTAGACATATCGGAATGTCGTAGTATTTTGGCTACGTGATAGAATTAAAGTGTTTGAATTTCCAAGACAAAAATAAAAGCTTTCTGAGATATTTTTTGAAAAACATTATTCACGTATTTCTGCTCGGGAATTATTTTTGAACTTCCGAGAAATACGTAATGATAGAATATCGAGGTGAGATAGAATATCCAATAATATTTCAGTTATGGCAAACAAATTTTTTTGCCTGTGGACTTAAAACCTAACAGTTAGGGAAAGTGAATTATGAGAAGAAATTTAAATGCGTATAATGAATTAAAGCGTTGATCATATAATACATAGGTATTGTACCAAGTAATGAATACGAGTATAATACGAAGTGTTATACGAGTATGAATGAAGCATATTATGTCGTATATAAATAAGTGTACGAGTGGGAATACGTGATGAATACATAAATTATACTTTATAAGGCTTTACCTTAAATGAATTTGACTTATAGGATTGTGTAGAACATTGTAAAGTCCAATGAGAATTGATAAGGTCCAAAGGTAGGAATGGATAAGTCCAATGGGAATTAAAGATTAAGGTCCAATGTGAATTAATAAACAAGACCAATGTTTGTTTAATGCAAGCCCATGTATAAGTTAAGCTAAAAGCCCAGAATATGAACTTATGGGTTATTGGATGGTTTAAACCCATGGGTGATCCAAAGTAGTGAGCAAGTAAACTTAATGGCTAAGTAAGTATGGTGAACAAGAAGACTTAATGGCCAAGTGTTGTGAGGAGCAAGTTAACTTGGTGGTTAAGAATGGAATAGTAAGGAGGTGGCTTAAGGAGGTGGAGTTAAGGAGGTGGGAGTGGTTTATTAACCATTATACCCTAACCTAGCAACTCCTATAAATACCAAGCTTAAGATTTCATTTGTTTCTTGTTAAAATTTCATCCAATAACTTATCTTATAAAGCAACTTATTGGTTAGAGAGAATAAACACTTATAAGTCAATCTTCCATTGTGAGATTTTTAAGAAGCAAGAATGAGATTAAAGCTTAACCAAGGAATTATCAAGGGTAAGAACTTAAACCATGAATCTCTTTCTCTTCATTTGACAGATAAGTGGGTAGTGGTAGAACATGTATGCTAAGAAGAAGTAAGAATGATTAATCAAATGACTTAAGTATTAATAAGCCGTGAATAAGCACTTTGTACATAAATAAGTTATGAATCAAGAAAGAACTTGTAGGAACTTGTAATATGTCATAATAATAAAATTTATATGACTAGAAGATGAGAGAATGATGGTTAAAAGATTTAGACCATGTTAAGTCATGTGAAGTAAAATCATAAGTAGTTATACTTTTATAAGTTATAAATTCATGAAGAACAAGTAATAACTTATCATGTTTATAAGTTAATGAAGTATGTATGTCAAAGATATTAATATGATGGATTGAATCCATTTGAAGCGAAGAACAAATCTTAAGAAATGAAGTTAAGGTGGAATTCACGAGTTTGGACGATAATCGTCGAATTCGTAAAATTCTTGGAATGGAAGTCTAATTTTGATTTTTAGCTTGGAAACATTGTTTTTCAATGGAGACAAGTCTTATTTGGCATTATAGAGTTGCGGACTCGAGAATGACCGAATTCTGACTTAGAACGAAGAAACGAGCGTTGAACGTTCACGAACGTTTATCGTTTTTGTTAAAAATGGACTAATACGTGAAGTTTGAGCAAACGAAGTCAAATAGATAAAATTCTTGCATGAACACGTAGAGTATGTAATTTGTGAACCGTAGGCTTTTGAACAAGCTAATTCGGACTTATAACGAAGATGTTATGCGTCCGGGAATTTTGCAAAGTTGAAAATCTGTCATATTTTTCAAAGGCACAGAGTTGGCGCCGCGGCGCCAACCCAAGGCAAAATGGTGGCACTGCAGCACTATGCACAATGTCATTACCTACTGCAGAGTCGCGCCGCGGCGCAAGGAGAGTTATGTGTGGCGTCGCGGCGCCAGTCCTAGAGTTTCTATATACAAGAATGTTTACAAGTATAGAATGAAAGATAACTAATTAGTAATGAACTAAGGTGTAAATATAGCATTGTTAAAGCATTGTTAGACACTTCATGTATGATGATTAGAGGTTAATAATCAATTGAAGATAAACGTAATGAGAACAACGTAATGTGCTAAGCTGGCTATAGAAATTTGTTGACCAAGTTGATTATGAATCCAATGGTTTGCAATACCAGTATAGGTTATGTAATTACTTAATGAACATGATAAGACCTTTCCTAAATAACTGTTATAGTAATAACTTTAGGAATTTAATGTTGTTTAATGAGTTGTTAAATGACGAACATAAAGTATAAAGAACGTGAACCGTATTCAATAATGATAAGGACTATAACATTAAGAGTTACAACTAAAAGTTGTTCAGTAATACGTAAACGTAAACGGTATGCAATAAAGTTTACTTAACTAACGACGATCGAGTTTCGATTAATAACATAAGAATGTTAGTAAGCCGTTAGGAAGGATGATTAACTCGAAACGAGTTCTATTAATGAAGTAAATCCACGTAAGACATAGAAGAGAAAGAAGTTGGTAAGAATGATGTAAAGATAATGGCAAGCCGGAACCAATAGTAACAAATCTAATGTATGATTAGATTAAGAAGAAGGGTAAGATTCATTAGGAACCATATATGTTCATTCATGACCTAATGTAGTATGTTGTGTCATTATGTATTGTAGAGACCGTAAAGACTGAAAGGAAAAGTTATTTTTACTGTAGCAGACGCTGAAGGTAAGTTTTTCTTAAACATTTGTCTAACCTTCGTGTTAGCCAAGTTTTCTGTGATTCATGTTATGAGATGCATGAAGTGTTTTACTAAAGGGTCGATGCCAATTTTATCTTAGCTAGACTAATCTTGAAGAGTTGATTGATTTATTTATAAGTCTTTCAATATAGAATTGCTAATGCTATCCTACGCCAATTGTTTGGTACGGATTCAAGGTAAGCCTGAGTATGAATAAACAAATGTATTTTTCATCGATTATTCGATGGGCACGTGAGGTTACCAAAACTTAAACGTACAAACATTTAATAGGATGTAGTGTTGATCAACATATAGTACTATGGGCTGATCACCCAGAAGTGCTCGTAAGATATGCCGGACTTATAGACTTAGTGTCAGGTTGTCCTTTTCAAAGAAATTATGAACTGCTCATGGTCTTGAGCCAGAATTGATGTTTTACTGAATATTGTTATTGTTAAACATTTAGAAAGAAAAGAAGTGATATTTTGAATTATCGATAGTACTTCATAACTATTGTCCAATTATTGAATATATACGATTCCTTTATTTCAAGCATGTCGTTTAAAAGAAATTGTTGTACTTGCTGAGCTTGTTGTGCTCACTCTTGCTTGAACCATATGAATGCAGCTAGGACCAAACAAATCGAGGGATACGACAAGGTTAAAAGAAAGACAAAGATGAATGATTAGTTTGCCTTGTAATAAACTAGTAAGTTGTATATATTATAGTATGATGAACAAAGAATGTATTGGTTTTAGAACCTGGGGACGGGATGTAATATTATTAATGTAATAAGAATGTCATTGATTCACACATTTTGATGTCGTTTCAATAGAATGGATGTACATTTATGAGTACCGTGTAGCACCATCTGTCGGGTTGGAAGATACCCTGATTTGTGGGCGTCACAATTAGAGGTTGTACGAAGTCAGGAAGAGGAGACCATGCCCATGGTCTTCAAGCTTTAAATTCTATCCGGTGTGTGCCACGCGTAATAGTCACTCAAGATTGGAACTCCTTGGCTCTTGTGGGACATTGTTGTGTAGAAATGTATGTATAAAATGTTGAGACGGGGCGCAGGGGTTAAGGTGGCAAGATGACGATTTGACTCTTCACCGGGGTTATCTCCGGTTTGGGCTGATAGCAAACGTTGCTTAGGGTTACATCTGAGATTGGACTGCTGCAAGTGTTTGAATTCCGCAAGGTCATCTATAAGTGTGCTTGTCTTCCCGGTGTTATCTCCGGGTCTTTGGAATGAGTGCCTCGGCAGGAGGTCTGAGATTGAAGCTGATCGCATGAATTTGAAACAAGCATTTCCAGAGTTATCGCCGAAACTGCAACATCATTCCTCGGGGTTATCTCCAAGGACGAAACTCGGGGTTATCTCCGAGGTTGGAATTGATACTCCCGGTGTGTGTTCCGGGGTTGAGATTGAACTTCCGGTAGTATCCGGAATGGATGTGAGCTGTCTTCCAGGGTTATCTCTGAAAGACGAATCTTCCCTCCTACAATGTCAGTAATAGGTGTGCAAAAAATTTCGAGTGTCTACAATATATATATATATATATATATATGAATTGTTGTCGAACTTTGTTCGATGAGCTTGGATTTTATATTCGGTGCGTTTACTGCTTTTATATATATATAGCGACAAATCGCTGAAATGATAAGCCGAGTCGGGATAGATATATATCCTCTGCGTTTACCGCTTATATATATATATATATATACATATATATATTTACATTTTTGTCAGGTCTGGAGTTTACTTCGTGGCCTTTAACTGTTTTATTTACATTCCGTCTCGCCTAGAGTTTACTTTGTGGCGGTTGATCATTTTTACTTCTTTATTTACATTTAGTCCCGCCTGGAGTTTACTTCATGGCGGTTGATCACATTTACTGCTTTATTTACATTTTTGATCCTCCATGGAGGTACTTCGTGGTGGTTGATCATGTCTCTCTATATATATTTACCTCTTTTATATATTTAAATTTCCGATCCCCCATGGAGGTGCTTCGTGGTGGTTGATCATGTCTATATATATATATTTATAACTTTTATATATATAACTGCTTACTGCTTTTTATATAAACTGCGGCATCATGTGAGCCTAGGAATCATGTGATCACAGATTCAGTCCACTGAATCTATATTCGGTTCCCGTGATGGACATTTCAGCTGTAAGCAGCTTGTAAATTATTCACGGTGTTTGAATTTCCTTAGATGGCTTTCATGCCCATGAAAAGTTCGACACTGCTATATATTATTTTCTCAAAGATGCTTCGCATCTCGAAAATAAAAGCAATCAAGCCGAATATTTAATAATAAAATGGAAGTATGAAAAGGTCTCAATTACTATTGAGCACAGGGTTTGAAAAACCTCTTTTACAAGACCTCACTACTATATCATCTTTAAAACTGAATTTTTCATACAAATTCAAACCCTTTGTATATAGGTGCGAACGAGGCCTCACACTACTTCTAAATAAATTGCACATTGATTCACACACACACACACACATTTATATAACATTTTCTTGAAAAGTGACGGTCACCGTAACAACACGGATGTCGTGGGGTGCCTAACACCTTCCCTCCACATAATCAAACCCCCAAACCCAAATGAATCTCGGTTTCACAGACCCGTTTAGCAGTGTCACATCACTGGGTCAATGTGCAAACCTTTTTTCAGTTACGTTGGTGTAACTAGTTAAAAACACCAACTGACCACTCTTACAGTCAAATCGTCGACATATACATGTTGGACCTTTTTCACTTATTTTTTTAAACAGATCTCATATAACATGGGAACACCAAAGAACAAGAATAGAAAAGGGACAAATAAAAATCCCGACATCGACAGGTGGTGACTATGCTGGGGACACCAGTAAGAGGGCTTAAGCCGCTACTACAAGCTTTTCAAAACTGTTATATTCTTGTGTGTGAATGTTGAATTTACATTATTGATGAATGTGTACGAATGCATTTTACTTACTACACTGCAAAATATCTATCTATGATATTAGTGCTTCACACATGTCATCATTTTCATAAACGGTGAGACACGTTGTATGTGAATGACTGTTGTGTGGTTCCTCCACTAGGAGGCTATCTTGTCGGTATTTGATTACTGGACTCGTAGGAAGACTAATTCCAACGAGGCTCAGGAAAGGCACCACCCAGATTCACCCTAGTTGAAAGACCGGATTAACTTCCCGTCAAGTAAATTGCGATGATCTGGGAACCTTCATGCCAAAAAGTTGCAAGTGTAACCTAAGATAGGTTAGCCTCTGATAAACCAAACGCGGAGGAAAGCCTCTTCATGCTTTTCCTTTTCAAATTACTTGTAAAGACGAGTACTCGTAATTTTATTCCATGCTCATCTATATGTAATGGAAAATATGAAGAATATTTGCACATGCATATTAAGACATGATATGCTATCAAATGACACCCATTTTGTAGGATAATATTCCTAAAATGGACACATTATGATAGCATGTAAACATTTATACATTCTCTAAGACTAAAATGCATAAGTTTTTTGTAGGGAAATAATTAGGCCTGTTACCTGCTCAAAATCCAAAAAGGCCACGAGCCTACAACCAACTATCTTTGTCTGACCAGTCAAATCCTGCTCCTATCTCATGAGAAGAGTTTGATGGATTAAGCAAGCAAATCACAGATTTGGCTGTTCTGATTAAAGAATTACACCAATCTACTCAGGGTTCACGAATACCCATACATACAGAATCCTTTGCATAAGGAGGAACACAAAGTTCAGATAAAACAAATCTTGAACTTCAGTTGGATACGACCAACAAAATTCCTGAAAACACCCATCTTAAAGAAGATCCAGACACTGGTGATATCAGGAAGAAAGTCCTTCAAATGGAGGAAACCATTCGTTCTATCAAAGGGATTGGAACATACGGGAGTGTTTCATATGTTGACCTTTGTATATTCCCTGGTGTTCATTATCCAGAGAAGTTCAAAACTCCTGACTTTGAAAAGTATGATGGGTTAGGAGATACTTACACACATGTGAAGATATTTATAGGAGAACTTGGATCTTATGCAGAGGACGAGAAGCTCGAAATGCAAACTGCTCGGAAGAGTCTCGATTGGAGAGCCCGATCGTGGTATACCAGATTAGACAACTCAAAGATTCATAGCTGGGAGGAACTAGCTCATGCCTTCTTCACTCAATACAGCTTTCAATCTTAGATGGCTCCTAATCGGTAACAGATTACCAAGGTCAAGAAACAGTCTAATGAGTCTTTCAGAGATTACGCTCAAAGGTGGAGGCACCTTGCTGCTCAAGTTATTCCTTCCATGACAGAATCAGAAATGGTCATGACCTTCATAGACATACAAGAAGCTCCTTTCTATGAAAGAGTTTTAGCTGGCATTGGCAAGCCATTTTCGAAATGATCAAGCATGGAGAGATGGCTGAAATGGGATTGAAGTCAGGAAAGATTCAAGACCTAGCCGCTCTTAATGTAGGTGCTGAGCACATCCAGTCTGGAACTTATGGAAACAACCCCTGGAGGGTCCATAAAAAGAAAGAGGAAGATGTTTCCTTGATACTAGTAGGTCAAAACGGTAGTCAGAATATGCCTATCCAGAGGAGAAACTACTCCCCTTTGCAAGCACAATCTTCAAATCCTCCATTGCCTAAAGGTGGAGAAGTCAAACGTCCCCGAGTGTTGACACCCTTAGGGGACTCACTCGAGAATATCCTTGCTCTTCTGGCTACTCAGAAGAAAATTACACATCTTCTTCCACCAGCCAACCTGAATGGGAGGGGTTTCAATGCTACTCGGAAGTGTGCTTATCATGCCGGGGCACCGAGACATGACACTCAGGATTGCCGGGCCTTGGAACATAAGATCCAGGACTTAATTGACAATGGGGAGATTGTCGTAACTAAACCCAACCAACCTCATGTTCAAGACAATCTTCTTCCTCAACACAAAGAATGAGAGGTTAATATGATTAATTGGAGCAGTGGCAGAGTTCCAATTACATTGTTGAATCTTCCTAGACCAGCAAAGACGGTGCTGACAGATGGGACTATGCGCAGTTTCAGTTTATGATGGAGTGAAAGATTAAGGCTCTTTGAAAATAAGTAGATCAGTTGGCAGAACTGGTGATTCATCAACACAAATTCACACACCAATTAATCAGTCAGGAGCATGCTAGTCTCCTTTCTTTTGTCATGAATATTCCATCCTCACCTTCAGAAAGTGAAACACTGGAGGATAAAGTTGCGAAAAGAGCAAGTGCCAAAGCCCGTCAGGATTTTTGCCAACAAACGGGAATTTACGTACCTTAGCCAACCTATGGAGGAGATATTTCAAATGTTGATCAATGAAGGAAGAATTACATCCCTTCTACCTCTAATCAATCCCCGTTCCAGACGGTTTAATTCTGAGGGAGTATGTCAATATCACTCCTAATCTCGCGATCATAGCACAGAAGAATGCTGGGCACTCCGCCACCTCATTCAGAATTTAATTGACAGCGGTGTCCTGCAAATGGCAGACAATGACACTTTGTTACTCGAGAGTGGGAACACATGTCCTATAAAATGGAAAGTCGGTGTAGTAGTTATCTCTGCTGAGGATGATTTGGCTGCCAGCCTACTCACAATACAAGTAATTCAACTCAAAGGAGCTGACAATCCTTTGAAAGTGGCTGCACCAGAGCCAATTAACTTACCATTCAGACCACAGTATCCTATTGTCAGCCTACACAAAGTCCCATGGAATTATGGACAGGCTGAAGGATCTACATCACATATTACTGCTGCAGTGTTGAAGGAGAATCCATTGTATATTCCCCATCGGGTGATGAATACCGCCATCAAATCAAATGGGAAAGTTCCCATGGAAAAGATTAAAGAATTCCTCTGTACCATGGGCCATAACAAAGCCAAAGTGGTTTTAATCTTGAAAGAAGCTCTACAACAAATTTCCATATTGAATTTGGTTTTCTCTTCCGAAGATCACATGAAGATATTGCTAAGGGTCTTGGAAGATGGCCATTTACCAAAATTAGTGGATGTGGAAAAATTTCAATAACTGGTTGATCACATTTTCAATAACAATGTGATATCTTTCACTGATGACAGCATACCCGCTAAAGGGACCGGTTATTGCAAGCCGTTACACATAGTGGTTTTGTCCTTCGGATACATGGTTGGAGGAGTCTTGATAGATGGAGGTTCATCTCTTAACATCTGTCCTTATGCTACCTTGGAGAAGATGAATATTAACCCTAAGAGGATCAAAAGAAGTCATACTATTATCAAAGCTTTTGATGGGTCCCGACAAAATGCCGTTGGATATTTGAATTACCAGTGGAGATTGGTCCACATACATTCAATGTATCCTTTCATGTGCTCAAAATAGCCACATGATATAACCTGTTGTTGGGAAGATCATGGATTCATATGGCCGGAGTTGTCCCTTCCACCCTTCATCAGCAACTCAAGTACATTATCAACAATATCCTAGTCACTGTTAATGCTGAGCCGGAATGTCCGGAACAAAGTGATATGCCACTAATCAGCTTCAATTCAGAAATTGAGCCGGTTAGTTTCCTTGCCCTGGAGGTGAGCAACACTCATTACCATCCCATTGGGGTGCCACCGCTCACACCCAAGATTTCTGCCGAAGTTATGTCGGCTACTCAAGAGATGATGTCATTGGGTCATCAACCTGGACAAGGGTTGGGCAAAGAGCATCAGGGTATTAAGCACCCGATTCAAGTGCCTAGTCAAACAGGGACAGCTGGATTAGGCTATTCTGCTAGCTCCAGTCACATGAATCCTCATAAGCACAAATAGATTCCTTCAACTTCAGCTATAAGGCAATTTTCTCCACCTACAACTCCTGAGCTGATACAATCTCCGGTTAAGGTGCCAACCCATATTATGGCTATGCTATTTCCCAAACTAGTACCGATTAAAGCAAAAGAGGTCCTGATTCCTAATCCCAAAGTGGAAGAGAGGGAACAGAAACGTAAACAAGACATCGCCCTGATGATGTCAGGCATACACATCATTATCCATCAGGACTTTACCCTCGACAATTGGAGCAGTACTCCATGCATTGGTCAACGAGGGTAAAACGGGCAAAAATTCCATCTGCCCTATAGGTAACTTTAACTGCTTACTTTTCTGTATAGTATTAGTAGTTATTTTATCAGTACATACTAACACTTTGTATGATTAAACAGTTATATATATTAAGTAACGCATATTTTGTTTCAGAACTCTGAATTTAGTCGTGCCTGTACTAGCTGATGAGGTGCCTTTTATCCACAAGGACTATAACTTTGATGAAAAGTTGGACTCAAACTTGATAGAAGTACAAGAGGACATTGAGATACCTCAGGAGATTAAGGAATGGGTTAAAGACAAACCTAAACCTAATCTTGATCAAAACACCTCTTTCAATCTCAGAACCTTAGAAAACCCTAAGCTAATCTAGATTGGTTCAGACCTCACTCCAAACCAACGGAATGACATGGTTGCGCTACTAACCCAATTCCAGGATGTGTTTGCATGGTCTCATGAAGACATGGTGGGTTTATCCACTAACATTGTCCTTCATTGCCTTCCCATTAAAGAGGGATTCAAGCCAATCAAGAAGAAACTCAGGCGATTGAAACCTGAGTGAAGTTTAAAGGTTAAAGAAGAAATTATGAAATAATTTCAAGCAGGCATCATCATGGTGTCTACATACCGTGAATGGTTATCAAACATAGTCCTCGTGCCTAAACCAGGAGAAAAGGTGGGAGTTTGCGTGGATTACCAGGATCTGAACAAAGTTTCCCTTAAGAATAGATTTCTCGTGCCATTCATTCACATTCTTATTGACAATACTGCTCAATACGACATGTACTCCTTTATGGATTGCTTCACGGGGTATCATAAGATTATGGTTGCTGAGGAGGATCATGAGAAAACTGCTTTCATCACGCCTTGGGGAACCCGTTTGTTATAAATGATTGTCATTTGGCCTCATCAAGGTTGGGGCAACCTATCAGCGAGCTATGATGGCTCTTTTGCACGACTTAATGCACAAAGAGATAGAGATCTATGTGGATGACATCATTGTCAAGTCCCAAAGGGAAGAAGACCACGTAGACCATCTCAGAAAGGTTTTCAACAGGTTGCGTAAGTACAACTTGAAGTTGAATCCAGCCAAGTGCGCCTTTGGTGTTAAATCAGGCAAGTTTCTAGGTTTCCTAGTCAGCCACAAAGGGATTGAGCTGGATCCCACCAAAATCCAGGCCATCAAGGAAATGCCCGTTCCTCAGACAGAGAAGGAAATACGGGGATTTTTGGGAAGAATCAACTTTATTAGCAGGTTTATATCTCAACTCACAGCAACCTGTGAGCCCATCTTCAAGCTGTTAAGGAAGAACTCCTCCATGAAATGGAATGATGAGTGTTAGAAAGCCTTCCTTAGAATCAAAGAGCAGTTGATTAGTGCTCCTGTTGTAGACACTCAAAATTTTCTGCACAACTATTACTAACATTGCAGGAGGGCAGAATCGTCTTTCAGAGATAACCCTGGAAGACAGTTCACATCCATTCCGGATACTACCAGAAGTTCAGTTTCAACCCCGGGCCACACACCAGGAGTATCAGTCTCAAACCCCAGAACACACACTGGAAGGATCATTTCCAACCTCGGAGATAACACCAAGCTTCGTCCTTGGCGATAACCCCAAGGAATGTTGTTGAAATTTCGGCGATAACTCCTGAAATGCTTGTTTCAAATGCGATCAACTTCAATCAAACCTCCTGTCGAGGCACTCATACCTCAGACCCAGAGCTAACACCGGGCAGACATACATTCTCACAGATGACATTGCGGCATACAAACAAGTAGTCCAATCTTAGATGTAACCCTGAGCAACGTTTACTTTCAACTCAAACCGGTGATAACCCCGGTGAAGAGTCAAACGTCATCATGCCACCTCAACACCTACGCGTCATCTCAACACTTCATACATACATACATATAACAATGTCCTTCAAGAACCAGGAGTTCCAATTCCGAGTGACTATTACGCGTGGCAGCACACCGGATAGAATTTGAAGCTTGAAGACCATGGGCATGGTCCCCTCTTCCTGACTTTGTACAACCTCTATTCAATGTCATTGTGTAACTCTCAACACAAGCAGTCCGAAGAAGGTTGTATATACCTCGTTTGGATGCTCGGATTGAAGTTGTGCAAGTTTGAGCGGACATTACAGTGCACGAGTGCATGTACTTCGAAACAACGGGACCATGCTGAAACCCCGAGCAATTTACAGTGCAATTCATTGGTGTCAGTAGTACACTACTGGCTAGCGACTTTTATAAATATAGAGCTTGGGCTTGCCATTTTAAAAAAAAAAAGGCGAAGAAGCCCTGTCCAATTTACTTTATACACACCCTATATTGAGTGCTTGCTCTTTTTAAACACCTGTTAGCCCACATACAGGTATAAATTTACCGACGGGAGATGAGTGTTTGTCCATATAGAGTCATAGAAGTCTGCATTGGCAGCCCACTGTAAGCCTTCTTACACTCTATAAAGCCTTTCTCTTAATATTTACACAAACTATTCTACACATTGAGAGTCGTATTGTGTGCGTATGCCCGGATTTCAATATGTGGTTTTCATTTCTGTCTGTATATATATACCTATATATGTATATATTTTATATATGGACTAACATTATCGAGTTATGCCTCGATTGAGACTAGACTTATGTCTGGAGTGTTTTCTTGCTTTTATATATATATATATATATATATATATATATATATATATATATATATATATAGTAACGCAATGGATATAAAATCCAGTTTCATCGGATATGTCCATAACAATTATATATATAAGCATATATATATATATATATATATATATATAAGCAATAAACGCCCCTGATGTAAAATCCAGACTCATCGAGATATATCGATAACAATTATATATATAAGTATATATATATATATATATATATATATATATATATAATCAAATAAACGCCTCAGATATATAAGTCTAGGCTCATCAGTATGTAGTCGACAATAGTATATATATAAGTATATATATATATATATATATATATATACTTATATATATAATTGTTGTCAGACATATCTGATGAGTCTGGATTTTACATCCGCTGCGTTTACTACTTATATATATATATATTTACATTTCTATCGAACTTCGGAGTTTACTTATTGGCCTTTTACACTTCTTTACATTTCATCTCCCGCCTGGAGTTTACTTCATGGCGATTGATAGTTTTTACTGACTTTATTTACATTCTAGTCCCTTTGAGTTTACTTTGGGCCTTTTACAACTTTCTTTATATTTCGCTTACACTTTGAGTTTACTTACGTGGCGATTGATAGCTTTTATGACTTTATTTACATTCAAGTCCTACTTTGAGTTTACTTACGTGGCGGTTGATATCATTTACTACTTTATTTACATTTCGATCCCCATGGAGTTGCTTCGTGGTGGTCGATCATGATATATATATATATATATATATATATATATATATATATATATATATATATATATATATAATCGCTACTACTTTCCATACAAATTGTAGTATCATGTGAGCCTAGGAATCATGTTAGAGAGTTTTGATTAATTGAATTATTATTCTTTTATTTGAATTTGTAACTAAAAAGATGTGTTAGTTGAATTAATTAAAGTTATAATTATATAGAAAATTATAATTTTGTGATATTGATTTATGTGATGTAGTAATTTAATAAATTGTTATTAGAATTATTTTAATTAAATAAAAGTGTAATGAATAACCTTTTATTAAGTAGTTATTAAAATAACTCAAAGGAGTTTTAATTCAGTTTTGCCAAACAAGGCCTAAGGTCTATTAAATCTTTAATTTAATTGTGTTTTACCAAACAAGGTGTTAGGATTAATGGGTTATTTTTTTTAGTTAGTTTACCAAGCAAGCCTTATGGCTTTTGATTTTCAAATCTATTATAACTGATATCAGTTATACTATTATATAATTAGTACCTATTATATTATATACGTTATATTATTATACGTAAGAATAGAGGAGAGAGGTTAGAGAAAAGAAAAGAAAAGCTCAGAGGAAGAAGAATAATAGAAGAAGAAAAGAAGAAAAGTGGAGAAGTGAGAGAGAATCCTAGAGAATTTGGGAGTGAAGTTGGAGAAAGGCTTGATAATCTTAAGGATAACCATCATCTTCTATCAAGGTATTCTTCTACCCTTTTGGTTTTAAAAGTTTTAGCTTTCTCTTCTCCTATTTCTCTGTAAAATTCTTGTGGTAGGATAATGGTTGATTTTATGTGTGTTCATATGATAAACTAGTGTTGTAAAGTTATTTTCGTAGGTTATATATGATTATAATCAATATATTGTTGTTATGTATGTAGTTTGTGAAGAAAACCTTTTTACAGAGAGTTTTGTGAATGAATATGGGTTAATTTAAAGTAGAAATTGAGAGCTAATTAGTTGTGTAGTTGATAAATTGGCTATTTAAATTGATAGAGTGTGTATAAATATTGATAAAGATGCTTTCAATTAATTGTTTTGGTTGAAAAACAAAATTTACAGTATTGATTTTCATTGAAATATCAAAAAGTGAGTTTTTAGCAAAAACAATGAAATTGAATGTGTTAAATTTGTTGTTTATGTTGTTGTATGGTTAGAAACATGTTAGGAATTCTTGAATTATATTTACATGAAGTTTTTGTATGAATTACATGTGAATTAGTCTGTTAGAAACGAGCTTGTAGGCCAAAATTGGCTTTTTCTTGTCTTTGCTGTGTCAAGTCAAATGAAATCGCTGATTTCGTGCAAGCACACTTCACAATGAAGACGTTAGTGGCATCAAGAATACGCATCGCCACGCCGCAGTATGGTAACCGTGTTTATTTACCATGGCCATAAATATTATCCCCACACCGCAGCGTGACCCACAATGTAAACTGTGGCGCCGCAGTGCGAGTTAGTAGCATGGTCTGATAGTGTACTTTTTGTACACGAAATTTTAAGAATTGTTATGTGATAATAGTAGAACTGTAAAATGTTGATTTTAATGTTTCTATACCTAGAATGAACATGTTATTAACAATTAAATTGTTTTGTAACTTGATTATGTGATTAAAAATCCAATTTTTAAATGATGAACGTACTTAGTTATGTTTGTAAAATGGTAATGGCTAACTGTGTCATGATGACATATGTTTATAGGATATTGTGATTCGTATTGATTCGGTTTAGCCTACGAGCAAGGTAAGTTTTATAATCCTTTATCTCGTTGAACTAATTATTGTTTCCAATCGGATTACCTTATAATGATGTAAATTATTCTTGAGCAAGTTATTCTTGTTGTTTAGCATGTACAACTATATATACTAATGTCGAACATTTCTATCGTTCAAATTGCTATGCATGCTTTGTATTCAATTCTAATTAACCTTGGCTTAGTATTGTTCAAGCAAGGAGTGTTATAGTTATTCAAATTGTATGCTATTAGATTATTCCTAAAGCATGACTTTAGTTTACTATGATTGATTCAATCACGATTATTTTTTAGTGTAATGTTATTGGTGTTATTCAACTAATCCTTAGTTGATGTTCGTTGAATTCCAAATTACCTTGAAAGATTATCCAAACCAAACTTCCCTTGGTGCAGACTTGTACTCTAAATACTGAGATGAACAACCCTATTGTTATGATTAGGGGTTAACTTACGCGTAGCTTTAAAATGTTTGTGCACAATACATTGTACGAAGGGCTGATCCCCCTATGTACGAGGTCCTTATAGTCATATGACTGTAAAAGTTGGAGTTGAAAGATTACTTGCAACTGTGGACGTAGTTCATGGTCTTGCGACCCTCAGTGATGTATATTTTCCATATTTTTGGATTTCAGTTTCTGATTATTATTGATAGAGTACTATTCACTTTTGATGAGCCTATCTCAACAGCTATTATTGTTATACTCCTGTTGATTCCATATTATATCCAGTGAGCAATGGTTTTGCTCACTCTTGCATATTTATAAACTCATTGCAGCTAAAGAAGAGAAGGTAAGTGAACCTTTGACTAGCAAAGGAAAGGGAAAAGTGTACAAGTGATGAAGACTTGTAATTTTTTTTTTGATTAAGATGTTAGACTTTTATTATGTTGATCTTAGACTTTATTTTAAAGAAGTGATGTAATGTTTTCCGCATTTGAATGATGACTAAAGGTTAGATAACCTGGGAGATTTTTATATTTTTATGATGTAACCCTTTAATGGGAAAGGTTTTATTTATCCAGTTTTATTGTGATTGGGTAGTTAGATATAAATGTTTAATTAAGTGCACACCAAATCCTGTGAGAATGAAGTACCTGGGTTTGGGGGTGTCACATGTAATTTCATTCCATGATCATTTATATGTAATGGAAAATATGAAGAACATATATGCATACATGACATATTGTCAATTAACAACCGTTTTTGCAGGACCATATTCCTAAAACGGACACATCCTGATAACTTTTATATTATCCCTAAGACTAAACTACATAAGTCTTTTGTATGGAAGCATCCAAAAAGGCCACGAGCCTACAGCCAATCATGTCTTCTTCTGACTGATCTAATCCTGTTTCCCGAGAAGAATTTGACGGATTGAGTAAACAAATCACGACTGGGTCATTACTCACTGAAAGAACTGCATCGACCTACTACTCAGGTACAAAGATACCTACATATACCAAATCCTCTACACAAGGGGGAGCCCAAGGTTTGGAAAAAATAATTCCAGAACCTCAGTTGGATACGACCAACAAAGACCCTGAAAACACCCATCTCAAAGGAGATCTAGACACCGGTGATATTAGGAAGAAGGTCCTTCAAATGGAGGAGACTATCCGTGTTCTCAAAGGGATTGGAACACATGGAAGTGTCTCATATACTGACCTTTGCATATTCCTTGGTGTTCATTATCCAGAGAAATTCAAAACCCCTGATTTTGAGAAGTATGACGGATTAGGGGATCCTTATACACATTTGAAAGTGTTTATTGGAGAACTTGGATCTTATGCGAAAAATGAAAAGCTTAGAATGCAGCTATTCCAAAAGAGTCTGACTGGAGAAGCTCGTTCATGGTATACTAGATTAGACAACTCAAAGATCCATAGCTGGGAAGAGCTAGCTCATGCCTTCCTCACTCAATACAGTTTTCAATCTCAGATGGCTCCTGACCGGTACCAAATTACCAAGGTCAAGAAACAATCTAATTAGTCATTTAGAGAGTATGCTCAAAGGTGGAGGCGCCTTGCTGCTCAAGTTATTCCTTCCATGACAGAATCAGAAATGGTCATGACTTTCATAGATGTACAGGAAGCTCCTTTCTATGAGAGAGTTCTAGCTGGTATTGGCAAACCATTTTCTGAAATGATCAAACACGAAGAGATGGCTGAGATAGGAATGAAGTCTTGTAAGATTCAAGACCTAGCTACTCTTAAAGCTATTGCTGAGCACATCCAATCTGGATCTTATGGAAACAACCCCCAGAGGGTCCATAAAAAGAAAGAAGAGGATGTTTCCTTGATACTACAAGGTCAAAAAGGAAGTCAGAACATGCCTATATAGAGGAGAAACTACTCCCCGTTCCAAGCACAGTCTTCAAACCCTCCATTGACCAAAAGTGGAGAAGCAAAGCAACCTCGAATGTTCACACCCTTAGGGGACTCACTCGAGAATATTCTTACTCTTCTGACTACTCAGAAGAAAATCACACGTCTTCTTCCACCAACCAACCCTAATGGGAGGGGTTTTAATGCTACTCTGAAGTGTGCTTATCATGCCGGAGCACCTGAACATGATACTCAAGATTGTTGGGCCTTGAAACACAAGATCCAAGAGTTGATAGACAATGGTGAGATTATAGTCACCAAACCAGATCAACCTCATGTGCAAGATAACCCTCTTCCTCAACACAAAGAAGAAGAGGTCAACATGATCAGTTGGAGCATTGGGCAAAGTTCCAGTTTTAATGGTGAGCCATCTCAGACCATCAAAGACGGTGTTGATAGATGGGATTATGCAAATTTCTAGTTTACCATGGAATGAAAGATGAAAGCTCTTTGCAAACAAATTGAGTAATTGGCAGAACTGGTGACCCACCATCATCAAGTCACACGCCAATTAATTAGACAGGAGCATGCTTATCTTCTTCCATTTGTTATGAATGCTCCATCGTCACCTTCAGAAAGTGAAGCTATGGAGGATAAGGTTGCAAAGAGAGCTAATGCTAAAGCCCGTCGAGATTTTTCCAATCAGAGGGAGTTCACCTATCTGGGCCAACCTATGGAGGAAATATTTCAAATGCTAATCAATGAAGGAAGAATTACACCCCTTCTACCTCCAATTAATCCCCGTTCAGGACGGTTTAACTTCGATGGAGTGTGTCAATATCATTCCTATTCTCGCGGTCATAGCACAGACCAATGTTGGGCACTCCACCACCTCATTCAAAATCTTATTCATAGCGGTGTCCTGCAAATGGCAGATGATAACACTGTGCAACTTGAAGGTGGGAGTGCATGTCCTACTAAGTGGAAAGGATCAGTAGCAGTTATATCTGATGAGGATGATAAGACTGTCAAAGCATTTCCCATTCAAGCAATTCAACTCAAAGGATCTGACAATCCTTTGAAAGTGGCCGCACCAAAGCTAAATTCTTTACCTTTCAGACCACAATATCCTGTTGTCAGCTTACATAAAGTCCTATGGAATTATGAAGAAGCTGAAGGATCCACATCTCATATTACTGCTATAGTGTCGAAGGAAAATTAACTGTATCTTCCTCAGAGGGTGATGAAGCCTGCCATCAGAGCAAATGGGAAGATTCCCATGGAGAAGATTGAAAAATTCCTCCGCACTATGGGTCATAATGAAGCCAAGGTGGTTTTAAGCTTAAGAGAAACTGCACATCAGATATCAATCCTGGACTTGGTTTTCTCTTCCAAAGATCACCGAAAGATCTTATTGAAGGTTTTGGAAGAAGCCTACTTACCAAAATCAGTGGATGTGGACAAATTTCAACATATGGTTGATCACATTTTCAACAACAATGTGATATCCTTCACTGATGATGATATACCTCCCGAAGGGACCGGTCATTGCAAACCACTGCATATCAAAGTGTTATCCTCCGGCTATATATTAGCTGGAGTTTTGATAGATGGAGGTTCATCTCTGAATATCTATCCTTATGCCACCTTGGTGAAGATGAATGTCAATCTCAAGCGGATCCAAAGCAGCCATACGGTGATCAAAGCTTTCGATGGATCCCCGCAAAATTTCGTCGGAAAGATTGAGCTGCCAATTGAGATTGGTCCAAATACATTCAATGTATCCTTCCATGTCCTAAAAATAGATTCAGGATACAACCTGCTATTAGGGAGACCATGGATACATATGGCTGGAGCCTTTCCCTCCACATTACATTAACAACTCAAATACATTATCAACAATAGTCTATTCACTGTCAATGCTGAGCCGGAGTATCCTGAACAAGGAGATTTGCCAATCATCAGTTTCAACTCTGAAGTTGAACTGGCCAGTTTTTATACCTTGGAAGTGAGTAACATTCAATATCGACCTATTGGAACACCACTTCCCACCCAAGATTTCTGTCGAGGTTATGTCGGCCACTCAAGAAATAATGTCATTGGGTCATCAGCCTGGACAAGGGCTTGGTAAAAATCAGTAGGGTATTAAGCACCCTATTCAAGTGTCCAGTCAAACTGGGACAGCCGGACTAGGCTATTCTACCAGTTCCAGTCATAGAAATCCGCATAAACACAGGCCGATTCCTCAAACTTCTATCACACGGCAATGTTTTCAATCTGCAACTCATGAGCTGATACAGTCTCCAGTTAAGGTGCCAACACATGTTATGACTATGCTGTTTCCCAAATAAGCACCATTCAAAGCAAAAGAGGTGTTGATTCCTAATCCCGAAATGGAAGAAAGGGAACGAAAACGCAAACATGACATCACTTTGATGATGTCCAGCATACGCGTCATTATTCATGATGAACATACAAATCGATATACCCCATACGATGATTGCCCAGATATCATGGTTATCATTCGGGAGAAGGAGGACAATGACGACCCCTCTATCATCATCAGCAATTCCATCGACTTTACCTCGACAATTGGAGTAAAGACTCCATGCATTGGTCGACGAGGGTAAAATGGGCGTAAAATCCTCACTACAGAGAGATAACTTTAATTGCTTACTTTTCTATACAAGATAGCGCTTATTTTATCAAGACATGTTAACACTTTGTATGATTAAACAGCTTTCATATATTAAGTGAAAGCATCTTTTGATTTCGTGGACTCAATATAGATGTGCATGTACTTGCCGGGTGATATGCCTTCTCTCCACAAGGGTCAGAATTTTGATGCAAAGTTGACTCGCACTTGATGGACATATAAGAGGACAATGAGACACCTCATGAGATTAAAGAATGGGTCGCAGATAAGCCTAAACTCAACCTTGACCAAACCACTTCTTTCAATCTTGGAACCTTAGAAAACCCTAAGCTAATCCAGATTGGTTCAGACCTTACTCCAAACCAACGGAATGACATGGTTGCACTATTAACCCAATTCCAGGATGTGTTTGCATGGTCTCATGAGGATATGGTAGGTTTGTCCACTGACATTGTTCTTCATCGCCTTCTCATTAAAGAAGGATTCAAGCCAGTTAGGCAGAAACTCAGGCGATTGAAACCTGAGTGGAGTTTAAAAGTCAAAGAAGAAATTGTGAAACAATTTCAAGCTGGCATGATAATGGTGTCTACATATCTGGAATGGATATCCAACATTGTTCCCGTGCTTAAACCTGGAGGAAAGGTGTGAGTTTGCATGGATTATCGGGATTTGAACAAAGCTTGCCTTAAAGATAGCTTTTCCGTGCCCTTTATCCACATCCTCATTGACAATACTGCGTAATACGGCATGTACTCCTTTATGGATTGTTTCACAGGTACCATCAGATTATGGTCACTGAGGAAGACCATGAGAACACTACTTTCATCATGCCATGGGGAACCTTTTGCTACATACGGTTGTCATTAGGCCTCATCAATGCCGGGGCAACCTACCAGCGAGCTATGATGGCTCTTTTCCACGATTTAATGCATAAAGTGATAGAGATCTACGTGGATGACATCATTGTCAAATCCTGAAAGGAGGAAGACCACTTAGACCATCTCAGAAAGCTATTCAACAGGTTGTGTAAGTACAACTTGAAGTTGAATCCAGCCAAGTGCGCCTTTGGTGTCAAATCAGGCAAGTTGTTAGGTTTCCTAGTCAGCTACAAAGGGATTAAACTGGATCCTACCAAAATCCAGGCCATCAAGGAAATTCCCATTCTTCAAACAGAGAAGGAAATACGGGGATTTTTGGGAAGAATCAACTTCATTAGCAGGTTTATCTCTCAACTCACAGCAACGTGTGAGCCCATCTTCAAGCTATTAAGGAAGAACTCCTCCATGAAATGGAACGATGAGTGTCAGAAAGCCTTCCTTACCATTAAAAAGAAACTGGTTAACGCTCCTGTTTTGGTATCCCTTAGGGATGATGTTCCCCTATTTATGCACTTGTCCGTTAATGACAATGCCATGGGTTGCATGCTGGGGCAAAAAGATGATAGAGGCCAAGAACGAGCTATCTATTACCTCAGTAAAAGATTTAGCACCAGTGAACACAGGTACACTCTGATTGAGAAGACTTGTTATGCTTTGGCATGGGATTCCATGAGGTTACAACATTACCTCCATGGTCACACAACCCATCTCATATCCCACGTGGATCCTCTCAAGTATGTGTTCACTAAGCCCATACAGAATTGTCGATTGTCCAGATGGAAGTTGATCCTACATCAATTTGACATCATTTACGTGACGTAAAAGTCTGTCATAGGTCAAGGAATTGCAGATCAACTGGCTACCGCACCTACAGGGGACTACAAACCCTTAGAAACATACTTCCCCTATGAAGGGGTAATGACAGTTCAGCAACACCATTAGTACGATGCATGCCATACTTAGAAAATGTATTTTGATGGAGCTGTTAATGCAGAAGACTTTGGAGCCGGAGCAGTTTTAATGTCCAGTACGGAGGAGCAGTATCCCGTCGCCGTCAAATTGTAGTTTGTCGGCACCAACAACACAGTTGAGTATGAAGGCTGTATCATGGGGCTAAAACTTGCCCGTTCAATGGGCATCAGGCGATTAACTGTCTTTAGGGATCCCAAATTGGTGATCAAACAATCCACGGGAATCTATCAAACCAAAGAATTATAATTGCTGCCTTACCATCGACAAGTTCTATAGATGGCTTTGGAGTTTGAAGAAATCTCCTTTCTACACATTCCTTATAATAGGAATGATTTTGTGGATGCATTAGCAACGTTGGCCTCCTTAATTCACATATATGACAAGGAAAACATGCCAAACATCACAATTACTATGCAAAAGGCCTTAGTTTATGGGAATTATGTTGGAGAAGTATCGGATGAGCTACCTCCCATCCACAACCCTTGGTATCAGCATATCAAGGAGTATCTCCAAGATGGATCTACACCCGTTGAGGCGAGCCTAACTGAGAAGAGGCGGATCCATCGACTTGCTATGAAATTCTTCCTGAGCGGAGATGCACTTTACAAAAGAGATGCAGGATTAGGTCTCCTCAGATGTCTGGATAAAGACCAAGCTCAGAGGCTAATGGATGAGATCCATGGTGGAGTATGTGGCCCATATATGAGCGACCCCTTACTTGTCAAGAAAATTCTTAGAACAGGGCATTATTGGCTTACGCTCAAAGCTGACTGTGATGATCACGTCAAGAGATGCTATCAATGCCAAATTCATGGGAATGTTATCCACACCCCTCCAAGGGAACTCCACACAATGAGTTCGCCCTTGCCCTTCTCAATGTGGGGGATGGACGTGATCGGGCCCATCGAGCCCAAAGCCAGTCATGGACATCAAGATTGACTACTTCACCATGGGGGTAGAAGCAACCTCCTTCCCCAAGGTTACCAAAGAAGTCATCATTTCTTTCATTAGAAATAATGTCTTCTGTCGATATGGACAACTAGATGTCATTGTGTCAGACAATTCTAAGAACCTCAACAACAAGATGATGGAGGAGTTATGCAATAAATTCCACATCAAACACCTAACTCCTCCGCCATCTCATCGACCAAAGATGAATGGTGTTGTTGAAGCGGCTAATAAAATATCAAGAAGATCATGCGTAAAATGTCCGCCAATCACAAAGGGTGGCCCGACCTCTTGCTTCTCGACTTTATTAGCCTACGTAACTTCTATGCGCATTTCCACCGGGCAACCCCTACTCATTAGCCTATGGGATAGAAGCAAAGTGCTCCCATAGAGGTGGAAATGGAATCCTCGTAGTGTTGATGGATGCTAAGTTGGATGAAGACCAATGGGTACAAGACAGGTATCACCAATTGTCTCTAATAGACGAAAGGCGAACCGCGACTATCTTCCATAGTCAGTTATATCAGCAAAGGATCGCACGATCCTACAATAAAAAAGTCTGGCTACGGCAGTTCAAATAACACGACTTGGTTTTGAAGATGATCATTAACAACCAAGATCAATCTAAGGGAAAATTCGCTCCTAACTGGGAAAGCCCATTTATTGTCAAGGAAGTATTAACAAGAGGTGCTCTCAGACTACAGGAAATGGATGGCGATGAATTTCCATAGCTTATCAACTCGGACACCGTGAAACGGTACTATGTCTGAAGATTCCATCAAGCAAACATCCTGGTATAGATCATCCAATCACCAGTCATTCTGGTTTTGAACCCTTTCTTTTTACAAACTCTTCTCCCCCTCAGGGAAATATACACTTCAAACCAGCAGCCTGGTTTCACCTCATGTCAAACCTTACATACAATTTTGGTTATCCTAAAGACGAGATTGAACCTTTCACACCTACAATTTATCCTAAAGACGGGATTAAACTTTTCTACGCTTGCAGTTTGTCCTGAAGACGGGATCAAACTTTTTCCACATCTGCAGTTTGTCCCCATTATGGGATCAAACTTTCTTCTCTCTCCAGTATACCCTGCACATGGGATTCACACTTCTCTTTAGCTGGAATTCATCCTGAGGGGCGAACTACGTCGACCTGATACATGGGAGTACGTAGGCAACCATATTCTATATGGCCCAGTCACAATAAACAAAAAACAACAAAAACATTTCTGCCCTTCCTCTACAAAAACAAAATAAAGCTTCTACACCCATCTGCCTTTCATTATTCAAATATTGAACCTCTTACACCAAGTGTTCAAACTATGCAGCACTTTATCTCCTCTTCAATAGAGTACATAGCGCCCATTTATGGTTCAATCTAAACCCCTACCGTAACAAAAATACATGTCACACTAAGATTGGGGATCAACCTTCAATCCACCACATTTCATCGGGCTTCGCATCAAAGGGATGGAATTACCCAACCTCTTCTCACAAATAGAGATTCTATGACCATCTAAGTCATGGTAATGCCTCAAGAGCAATACCAATCCATAAGAGATGGAATTAACTAGGCTTCTCACAAATAGAAGTATCAAGGCAACCATCCGTGGTGCGCATTCAATCTCATAGAGGAAAAGCCACATTCCTCTCCATATTTCCATACTGATACCAGTCCCAAGACACCAAAGATGGTAGGGATACATACAGATCAATGATCCGTTCTAAGAGATCCTGCGATGGCTCAATGTCCACATATCAAGGATAAGTTCAGAATGCATCAAGATTATAAGGCCCTGAAGAAACAAGCAAATATCAAGCAAGTATCAAGGCATGACTAAAAGGGGAAGTAAATCAAAATATATTTCTCTGCCATATATACTACTGTTTGATATATACATCTGTGCTATACATGACAAAAGCTAGTCTGTGCAGGAAAATACAAAGATATCTACAGATCTGTGTGTATGCGGACTATCAAATCTAACATAGCATCCCTCTCTGAAGACGGAGGTAAAGCTACAAACTCCTGCCCAATGGCATCTACATGAGCTAGCAGATCTGAGGCTAACTGCATGATGGCCTGATGCCCATCAATGTATGCACTCATATCAGCAAAAATACTAGTCGTCTGGGATCTAACTGAAGTACTGTCTGTAATGGCCACATCCCTAGTAGATAGGGCGGCATCCCGCTCCACGATCAATGCATCCTTGGCTGATCTAGCCTCATCCCTCTCTAATAGAACGACGTCTCTCCAATCAAGAGCTGTCAACATCACAACCCTAGCATGATCTCTATCATAGGTCATCAGATGTAAGCTCTGCTCCAATTGCTGTGTCGAATACTGAGTAACAGTGGCACTCGGAGTGGGAGAATCCATCACATATGCTGGCAGCCCAGCAATCAAGTCCCCATCAATGGGAATGTCAGCCTCCTCCATAGGCTCCTCATCGTCAGAATCAATACCCTGCACTGTGGATACTACTGCAGCCGATGCAGTCTCTATCTCCATCCATGCTGAATACTTTGCAGAATAACCCGGATGACTGACATAAAACTCAGCTAGCTCTTGCTGATCCCAACAGGCATACAACCTGGATCCGTCCGCTGATGATAAATGGCGAGAAGCGAAACACTGAATCACCGCCCCTTCATATAGGTGGAAATCCTAAAACTGGTCAAACTAGCACATCACGGCCAGTGGGTGGTAGGTGATCATCCCTCTCAAACCAGTTAGAGGTAGATAATCCATGCCCGGAGCATGAGTAATGAAACTATAGGGTGAGTTAAGCCCTGTACACGGTAATATAGTGAATTGATCTCCAATCCCTGCTAGAAAAGCTGACCAAGATGCAGCATCTGTATACTCCGCAGGCTGGAAGGAGTATGACATCGCTATATCATGGGTGAAATAATATCCATGCCATCTGAATGTGCCAATTAGTCCCAAGTCTGACATAAACCATACGTACAACATGACCGAGCTGCCTATGAACACCCCTACCGGATAAGTGCAGCAATATGTGGCCGACCTCAGAGTCTCTGCCAAAATCATCGGTAGGATGGTGTGACCCTCCCTGAGAGCTCTCACTCATCCATGTACCATGGCATGTAGATGTATGATAATACGTACAGTAGCAGTACATCCACTCTGGCCAAACGCCACTGATCCTCCGGTGTGGTGAAATCCCGTAATGCCGCGGCATAACTATCCTCGAGCCAAATCACAAACATAAAACGCTAGGATATCACGTGGTCGGATGTAATCTCATCCTGTTCCACCCTACGCCTCAAGCCGGTGAGGGTCATGAACTGCCTACTCATGTCTCCAGTTGCGATATGCACGCAAGGTCTGTCCAGCGGCAACATTGTCAATCGTGCATACTCCTCCAGAGTAGGAGTCAACTCTTGGGTCCCAAACCGGAAAACATGTTTGTCCGGTACCCAGTTCTCTAGCATACCATCTATGAACTCTATGGGAACCTGAAAAATCAACAAGGTCATAGTGTGCTACAGTAAATGATCTATTGTCACCCTGTCTGGTGGTGACATACTATCATACCATGAGCGCATACCAGATGCCACCAAAAATGGTGGGGTATGATCAATACGGATAACTATCGAAGAAGACATCTGTACGGGCCGTGTTATAAGACCATCTAGAGGTCAATGCTGAATATTTCTGGATATATATACATATGCATAACATAATAACATGCATGATACAATAGATGGTAATATGATATAGGGAATGGAAAACTGTACATACATTCCTAAGTATATCATCATCTAGTACATCTCTGTACAGCTAAAATATAGGGAAATGGGGCGAAGCTACCCAACATCTAACAGAGGTCTATCAAAAGATATAACAAGAATGGGGCAAAGCTACGCAACAGCTAACAGAGGCTTATCAAAAGAGATAACGAGAAATATACATCAGAAGAAGTCGATGGTATCGATGTCTACATCGTCAATCCTGTCCACCTGATGTAACTCCTCCTGAGTCACTGGATCTCTATCTATAGGGATGTCAGACCTATACAAGGGAGATCTGCACAGGCAAAGCCATATGTGTCACCTGAGGGGCCAGCGCCAGAGCTGGAAGGATCAAAAGTATCTACCTCTGAAGGATCTCTACCCAAATGCCGGATAAACAAATGTGCCAGTCCAATCGCCAAGTCAAGTCATTAATCTGTAACATACGAGTCGATCTCTCGACACAAGCTAGCCAATCCGTGATCATCACAGATCCTGGAACCATATCCCCCATAAACTGTGTGGCGCGGGTCTGAGCTCCAATGGTACGAGGGAACCACCAATGCTGGAACATCTCCTGAGTGCAGGGGCCCTCTGATAATGTGTAACCGCCAATCCCAACAAAGGGATATCGCGATGACGGATGATCGCGAACAGTCCAATAACGCTCGGCAGAGGCAAGATCGGCAGATGCAAATCTCTCCTAGAGCTTTTGATAGCACGCTTCCTAAATAGAGCTCCCATCCTCCATCTCAGTGAAGAGAGGAATCTCATGGGTGGACATAACATACTCAACTCCAAATGGGTATCCATCCTCAAACCCAACACTCAAATGCTCCCCGCATTAGGGAACTCATGTGATGACATCCGCCGCCAACAACTCCAAATTGAAGCGCGAATGGGTGAAACCTCTCAAAGAATGTGGACCTCCGCCAATATGGAATGATGCCATCTCCGCCCCTCGTGGATAGGTATCTAAACCTAACACGCCACAGACGCAAACATGGAAGCCTCTCATAGGCCCAAAATCGCCAACACAAAGGCAAACATCTGCGGTCACCAACACTCTTAACTTGTACATGGGAAAAGACAAGAGAAATACTCACCAGCAGAAACGGGTAGAATCCTAACCAAGCCTTGGTCAAGCCCTGCGATCGCATGTACATTCCCCTAAGGAAGTAGGCAAAGGTGTAGGAACCCCAATTATAATCTCATATACTGTGCACATGTCGAGTGGCGTTGATCAAAGCGAAGGACATCGTATAAGAGTTATCTACTATGAAGCAGCCCCTAATGATCATCAAGAATAATCTCCGAAGAATGCGATCCCTGACTCTCACATCATCGGGTATAGGCTCACTCAACATCCATTTCATAAGATCTACGCCAAAGGACTCAGACGATAGTCCGCGCCTCGAGTGCCTCCGTCGAAACTCCCAACAAGGATCTCGACGGCAGAGGGGTAATATCCGCCGCAAAGGCAATCGGATCCCTCCAAACTCCATACCTGTGATAAATCGCCAATCCATCGGCGTCATCATCACCTCACAGTCCAGCAAATGGAGTGACTGAGTCTGGTGAAACCACCGCTCAGACAATGCCCTAAGGTAACCCCAGGGACAACGACGGGGAAGAATGGAAAAGAACGTCCCGAATCCCCAGCCATGGACAATGTCTCTATAGTCATCATGCAAGGCCTGATACATAGAGTGGATGCTGAACCAGTTCCCTCGAGGCTGTGTAAAGCTGGGAACCTACATCAAATGCAGATCAACATCAGAACCTTTACTCCTCATCAATAGGAAACTAGGAAGATTAAGATCTAACTTTATACCTCGTTTGCGTGCAGGTATACTTAAGGATGCCGACTCAAGTCACCCAGAAGATCTGGGTTCGCCACTTGAATTCCTGGCAACTCCCTATGGGGAACACATGAAGTAGGAGCAGGAACCTCAATCGGTGCATCCTCCTCCTCGTCCTCAACATCTGGCACTTCAACCCAGATAGGACGAATCACCGCCTCCACCAAACGACGAGTCTGTTTAATAGAACGGGAATGAGGAACTTCGGAAACCCTCCTCCGTACACCAGAAGTGGTCCTACGGGAACTACTCGGCTGATCCAGATCCATAATATCTGGACAACAAGTCTCCAAATCACCTCAGAAAGGGTGTGGTAAATTCTTACCTGGAGCTTTTTCAAAATTCATTTTATGATTACATGCATGCATGCATTGTTTTAACATACGTCTATAGTAGAGTTAAAAATGCATGACTACCCAAATGCCTACATTTTGGAAAAATTTTGACATAACCGCCTTTGTAAATGGGACTATCCACATGCATATAGGCATGACTAGGTGGGCCATTCAAGAAAGACACCTACCAACAAATATATATACATCCTACATGCATTTACTACATCACAAAGAAAAAATCCATAAGTGTAATCTAATTACTGTGGTTGTTTTACTTTTCTACCTTTACTCATTTGTCCTCAAATAGATAAGAAATGATAAGAAAAGGTACCAATTTGACTGTTTCAAAAGTCAAATTTTTTCACATCATTATGTTCAACATGGTTTAATACTAATATTTACCGTGTTGAATATTTTTTATCAAATCATATCAGAATGCATATTCACTACTATGTGTCTAAATGCATTTCATGTGATAAGTCATTTTCCAATGGATAGAAATTGGAAAAAAATGCATGCATATGTTACCAGAACAGTGAAGAACGCTTGTACGGTGACAGAATATGTAGAAAGTTGCTCAAACTCAACAGGACTAAAGAAGAGCTCTCAGATATCCTTCGTCGCGCAACTTGAAAATGACTTATGAAAGCAACCCATGGGCTTTGTATAGCCATGGTCAGTCAGCAGTCCACCTATGGCCATGTAGAGTACACATGCGACACTCCTATGTGGGTTCCACACCTCCAGCTTGCTCCAGTTAGAGTTGCAAAGGAGGTCTCGCAAGCTGAAAAGGCCAAATCAAGAATAAAAATGCTACGCGATTGAGCGGAATAGCCTGGAATCCTGGTTTTCTTGAACCAAATTCTAGTTCCACAATGGTATTCGCCTACATACAGGGTATCCGATACCAGTGGCCTCAGCTTTCACGAATCATGCTCGGCAATACCTCACAAAGGTCCGATGCCGTCAATGAATGTCAGGCAGTCCTGACGTATCCCCGGCGGGGGTTATAATGCCAAAGTCATGAACCGATGACATATCCCCAGTGGGGGCCACAACACAACATTTTCAAACATCCACATATCCCCGGCGGGGGTTACAATGCAATTCAACCATTAATACACACATCAATGAAGGTCAAGCAACCTTAACGTTATATCAGCAGATGGCAAGTAAACTCATCGAAGCAACCTTCCCCAGCAAGGGTCACAACGCGATGCAATCATTGATACACACATTAATGAACGTCAAGCAGCCTTGACAATGCACCCAACTGGGATGTATCCGGTGATACACACATCAATGAAGGTCAGAAAACCATGACAAGTGCATACTGTTGGTAGTAACTCCGATAGGATGGTGGGATATGTTATACACATCCTCAAGCAGACAAAGCTTTATCCCCATAGTTCTCTTATACACAAGAGGTACCTCTATAGAGAATGAAGTCTATGTCTAGGATTCATGACTTTGGTTATAGCCCCAATGTCAACATCCTTGAAGACTTGGATCGTATGTCCAAGGCATCAGTGATTATCATCGTAACATGATTAACTGACAATCATGCATCATACATTTGCATCATGTTGCTGCACATAGCATCATATTTATCTTGTTGCATTTCAAGTGTCTAGGATTCTTTATCTTATCCATGCCTCGCGTTGCATGAATATGATAAAGAGGGGCATCTGTAGACACTTGAAATTTTTTGCACAACTGTTACTAACATTGCAGGAGGGCAGAATCATCTTTCAGAGATAACCCTGGAAGACAGTTCACATCCATTCCGGATACTACCGAAAGTTCAGTTTCAACCCCGGACCACACACCAGGAGTATCAGTCTCAAACCCCAGAACACACACCGGAAGGATCATTTCCAACCTCGGAGATAACCCCGAGCTTCGTCCTTGGCGATAACCCCAAGGAATGTTGTTGCAATTCCGGTGATAACTCCAGAAATGTTTGTTTCAAATGCGATCAGCTTCAATCAGACCTCCTTCTGAGGCACTCATACCTTGGACCCAGAGCTAACACTGGGCAGACAGTCATTCTCACAGATGATATTGCGGTATACAAACAAGTAGTCCAATCTCAAATGTAACCCTGAGCAATGTCTGCTTTCAACTCAAACCGGTGATAACCCCAGTGAAGAGTCAAACGTCATCTTGCCACCTCAACACCTGTGCGTCATCTCAACACTTCATACATACATACATACAACAATGCCCTTAAAGAACTAGGAGTTCCAATCTCAAGTGACTATCGTGGCAGCACACCAGATAGAATTTGAAGCTTGAAGACCATGGGCATGGTCCCCTCTTCCTGACTTCGTACAACCTCTATTCCATGTCATTGCATAACTCTCGATAGAAGCAGTCTGAAGAAGGTCGTATATACCTCGTTCGGATGCTCGAATTGAAGTTCTGCAAGTTCAAGCGGATATTACAGTGTACAAGTGCACGTACTTCGAGATGACGGGACCCGCAGAACCCCGGGCAATGAACCAATCGCAGTGTAATTGCATGCGGTCATTCATAGTACACTCAACTAGCAAATTCTATTAATATAGAGCTTGGGCTAGCCATTTAAAAAAAAGAAAAGAAAAGGTGAGGAAGCCCTATCCAATTTGTTTCATACACACCCTATATTGAGTGCTTGCTCTTTTTAAACACCTTTTAGCCCACATACAGTTACTAATTTACTAGTGGGAGCTGAGTGTTTGTCCATATAGAGTTATAGAAGTCTGCATTGGCAGCCCACTGTAAGTCTTCTTACACTCTATAAAGCCTTTCTCTTCATATTTGCACACATTATTCTACACATTGAGAGTCGTGTTGTTATGTGTATGCCCTTTACTTCATCAATCGTGGTTTTCATTTTTGTATGTATATATATACTTATATATGTATATATTTTATATATGGACTAACATTATCTAGTTATGCCTCGATTGAGCCTAGACTTATGTCTGGAACGTTTACTTGCTTTTATATACATATATATATATACTTATATATATAAATTGTTGTTAGACTCTGTCTGATGAGCCTAGACTTATGTCTGGAGCGTTTATTTGCTTTTATATATATATATACTTATATATATAATTATTGTCAGACATATCTGATGAGTCTGGATTTTACATCTGGAGCGTTTATTGCTTTTATATATATATGCTTATATATATAATTGTTGTCGGACATATCCGATGAGCCTAGATTTTATATCCGATGCGCTTATTACTTTTTATATATATATATATATATATATATATATATATATTTTACATTTTTGTCAGGCCTAGAGTGTACTTTGTGGCCTTTTACAGCTTTCTTTACATTTCGTCTTGCCTGGAGTTTACTTCGTGGCAGTTGATAGCTTTTACAACTATATTTACATTCTAGTCCCGCCTGGAGTTTACTTCGTGGCCTTTTACAGCTTTCTTTATATTTCGTCCTGCCTGGAGTTTACTTCGTGGCAGTTGATAGCTTTTACAGCTTTATTTACATTCAAGTCCCGCCTGGAGTTTACTTCGTGGCGGTTGATATCATTTACTACTTAATTTACATTTCTGATCCCCCATGGAGTTGCTTCATGGTGGCTGATCATGAACATATTATGACGCTTCCAAAATAGGTATACATCACCCATTTTGAGTGGTCAATAACATGGTACAGAAATAACGACAACTTTATTAATACAACATATAAACTGTGAGTTTAAATACAAATATTGTCTTCTAGACAATATCAACACTCAAATAAGTCCTCATTACAATTATTGATACACTGTTTTACAAAAATAATGAGGACTACTAAACAACTTCTAGAACCATCATTCCACACCCCGACTAGTACTCGCTACATTCTCGCCTCCTGAGAAGAAAAATGGAACAAAAAGGAAAAGGGTGAGCTCAACTAGCCCAGTAAAGAATATTATGACTAAGATAATATAGAACAAATTATCGTTAGTCTTCAACAGGGAAAAAAATCTGATAAAATACAATAGACAACAAGTTTCGGATCAATATTTGCAGCGAAAATAATAATCAATAGATGAGTTACGTAGAGAATGAAATCTACTATAATCTATAAATTTAAAAGTCCATCATCAATATTTTATCCCTGTAACATCAATCAATATTCATATTGAATCAAACATTCATCTTTGCACTACAGGCCAAAGATATTCATCAGTTGGTCATGTTCATCTCAACGCTTGTTCATCTTTGCACTACGGGCCAAAGATATTCATCAGAAAATCATTCATCTTTGCACTACAGGCCAAAGATATTTAGTAATATAATCATTTAGGACTGAGGATGATGAAAAATATTTTAAAGAAAATGAATCCAGTGAAACAAAAGAACAAATATTAAGGATTCGTACTTTAAACAATCCGAGTTCAAAAATACTTCATAAATAATCATAGTGGAGCAAAATTCAAGAATGATCAAAACATGGATACAATCAAAGCTAGTATCCATAATAGATATTTTGGACAAAAAACGAAAATTTAATTTTTCTGTGAATAGTGCCGTATTCGTGAATAGTGTCGTATACGTGAATAGTAACCTCGACACTGAAAGACAAGAATTTCACAGGAAAAATCTTTCCAATATTCCATCATAGTGATATTGAAAGAAATAATATCATTTATAAAAAAATAATATCCCTTACCTCAAAAAGACATTACTTTTAGCTGGAATACCGGATATAGTGCTGAAGGGAACTTGTACCATATAGCAATACTCAAAGTCTCAAAATACTCACAAGAATACGCTCAATAATATAAAGAGAGAAAATTTCAGTTTCTGGTGTGATTTTCAATTCTAACCTAAGCACCCTATTTATAGGAAAATGCTTAGAACACCAAAGCAGAAAATTTAATAAAATAATAATATATATATATAATTTTTTCCTATGCTAACCTTTGAATGCTAGATTCCCACATGTTTAACAACAAAATGAGCCCACTAACTTGTTAAAAATGTTTTTCTTACAAAAACACATTTTAAACTCCCAAAATCAATTATTCCAGAACTTCGGAACTTCAATAATTCATAATAAATAGCCCTTTTATCAAAAAAATTCAAATTTTATGTCCTTTCCATAGGAAATTCCATTCTCTACAACTTTGCATAAGAAATTTTTTCCAAATTCCAAACAGAAATTGACCGAAATCCATAAACGGGCAATTTTACAGGCTATAATCAAATTTCAGTCAAGAAATGGGCCCACAAACATGTTTAACATATTTTAAATAATTTTTAGTGACAAAAATACTCTTCCTCCTTATTTATTCATATATACCACATTCATTGTAAAAATATCACCATTATTATATTATTAAAATATAATAATATATTTAAATAAATTATTTTATCGAAAAAGATAAAATATCAATTTTCAACAATTGTCACATTAAAAATTTTCTCCATCTATATCCACATAAAATGAATATTTTCCTTATCATATAAATCAATAATTAATTATTCACAAATAATATTACAGAATTACAATACTGGCAACCAGGCTGTTCCTAGGAAAGAGGGGGCTTTCCAATAAGGATTTCTCCTTCATCGACGCCAAGAATTAGGTGACCAAACCTCTCCTTAGATGTAACTTTCTAGACATTACCAATAATGTTATCTAATAATATTATTCAAATAATATAAATTATTAATCCGATAAAAGAAAATATTGTGTAATGACAATTATTAAAATAACAATAATATAAAATATCAACGTAGCAATTATTGAATCAGTAAAATAAAATATTAAACAGTAATTACTGTAACAATTATTGAGTAGTGCTTTCTTATGTAAGAATCAATAATTGGTGCAATACCGCAGTAATACCATCGTGTTTTAAACCACCGAGTATTTTAACTATATTAATGGTAACAACTACGTCGTTATTTATAAACAACTTATATTTGTCGTTTTCTTCATCCAATCGCTTTCTGTTATGGGGCCCACACAAGGCTATGGTTATGTAAATCAGTATTTAATATTCCCCACACAAAAAATATTCCACGACTAAAACGAATATTCCCCACAACAATGAATATTTTATAACCACTTACTTATTTAAAATATTTAAGATTTTACCCATAACTAACCACATTAATCCAATCAACCCTTACTATTTCAAAATAATAAATAGAGGAAATTTAATTTCATTTATAATAAGTTGGGGTCTTACAATCTCCCCTCCTTATGAAATTTCATCCTCGAAATTGACATACGTACCTGGTGTTTCGAAAAGGTGAGGATACCTCGCTTTCATTTCTGTTTCCAACTCCCATGTCATTTCCTCAATAGCATGGTTCCTCCACAAAACTTTAACTTGTGGTATGACCTTTGTACGTAAGACATGCTCCTTCCTATCCAAGATCTTGACAGGTACCTCCTCGTACGTTAAGTCTTCGGCTATCTCATCCGGTTCTAACTCAATAACGTGGTTCGGGTCTTTCACATATTTACAAAGCATAGATATATGAAAAACATTATGAACACGAGACATACTTGGAGGTAATGCGAGTCTATAGGCTACATTTCCTACTCGGTCAAGAATTTGAAATGGACCAATAAATCGTGGATTGAACTTTCCTCTCTTCCCAAATCTTATAACTCCCTTCCATGGGGCAACACACAATAATACATGATCCCTAATACTAAATTCCACGTCCTTTCGATGAAGATCCGCATAACTCTTTTGTCGATCTTGTGCCGTTTGTATACGTTGTCGAATCATTTGGATCTTTTCTATAGTCATATGTACCAACTCTGGTCCCAATAATGTTACTTCACCAACCTCATCCCAACATACTGGAGAGCGACACTTATGTCCATATAATGCTTCGAATGGAGCCACACCTATACTTGTCTGATAAATGTTGTTGTAAGAGAATTCCACCAAAGGTAAATATTTATCCCAACTCCCTTTGAAATCTAGGACACAAAGTCTTAATAGATCTTCAAGAGTTTGAATAGTCCTCTTTGATTGTCCGTCCGTTTGAGGATGGTATGCCGAACTGAATCGTAAATCCGTGCCCATAGCTTTTTGCAAGCTAACCCAAAATTGTGAAGTGAATCTTGGGTCACGATCCGAAACTATGGATACTGGCATGCCATGCAATCTCACAATCTCATTTACATACATATGAGCAAGACGTTCAAGGGACTAAGTCTCCTGTATCGGTAAGAAATGAGCAGACTTGGTTAATCTATCAACAATAACCCAAATAGAATTTATGCCTTGAGAAACCGTGGGAAGACCCGTAACAAAATCCATGGTAATGTGTTCCCACTTCCATTTCAGAATCTCAAGTGGTTGCAATGGACCCTTAGGCACTTGATGCTCCGCCTTCACACGTTGACAAGTTAAACACCTTGAGATAAACTTTGCAATCTCTCTCTTCATATTGTTCCACCAAAATGTATGTCGAAGATCACGATACATTTTGGTACTTCCAGGATGGATAAAAAACGGTGTATTGTGTGCTTCCATCATGATCTTGTACTTCAAATCAGAGTCGTTAGGAACATAAAGTCTGGAGTGGACTCGAAGTATTCCTTCTTCATCGATTCTCGCTTCTGGAATAGCACCTTTTTGTACTTTCTTCTTCATACGCATCAGCTCCGGGTCGGTGGCTTGAGCAACTTTAACTTTATCGAAAAGTTGGTTCTATACGTATACTTGACATCATCGCACTCGTTCCTGCATATGATCTTCTACTCAACACGTCAGCTACCACGTTTGCTTTTCCAGGATGATATTGAATGATGTGGTCATAATCTTTTAATAGCTCTAGCCAACGTCGTTGCTGCATGTTGAGTTTCTTTTGGGTGAAGAAATATTTGAGGCTTTTATGGTCTGAATATATCTCCACTTTCTCCCCAAATAGATAGTGCCTCCAGATCTTTAGCGCGAAAATGACTGCTGCCAACTCTAGATCATGAGTAGGATAATTCCTCTCATACTCTTTAAGTTATCGCGAGGCATAGGCTATGACTTTCCCACGTTGCATGAGAACACATCCTAACCCTTTGCCTGAAGCATCGTTATAGATAATAAATCCATCCAAACCAGATGGTATTGTCAGAATAGGTGCCGAAATGAGTCTCCTCTTAAGTTCTTGGAAACTCTTTTCGCATTCCTCGCTCCATATGAATTTTGTATCTTTTCGAGTCAGCTGAGTTAATGGAGTAGCGATTCCAGAAAATCCTTCCACGAATCTCTGATAATAACCAGCTAAGCCCAGAAAGCTACGTACTTTGGTTACCGACTTCGGTTGCTCCCAACTTTGTATTGCTTCAATCTTCGTCGGGTCAATAGATACTCCATGTTTTGATACCACGTGCCCAAGGAATTCTACTTCCTCAAGCCAGAACTCGCATTTCTTCAACTTGGCATATAGCTTGTTTTCACGAAGCATTTCTTCAGCTTCAAATGGTGCTCATGATCTTCACGGCTTTTGGAATATACGAGGATGTCATCAATAAAGACAACAATGAACTGATCTAAATAATCCTTGAATACTCGGTTAATCATATCCATGAAAGCCGCAGGAGCATTAGTTAATCCAAAAAACATTACTAAGAATTCATAATACCCATACCGAGTTCTGAAGGCAGTCTTTGGAATATCCTCAGGTCTAATCTTCAGCTGATGATATCCAGAACGAAGATCGATCTTTGAAAAGAATTGTGATCCTTGCAACTGGTCAAACAGGTAATCAATACAAGGTAGCGGATACCTATTCTTGATAGTGACATGGTTTAATTCTCGATAGTCAATACAAAGTCGCATACTCCCGTCTTTCTTCTTTACAAATAAAATAGGAGCACTCCAAGGAGATGTACTAGATTTAATGAAACCGATGTCCAACAACTCCTCGTAGTTGGACTTTTAACTCCTTAAGTACAATAGGAGCCATTCGATATGGGGTTTTAGAAATGGGCTTTGTACCAGGTTCAAGATCAATAAAGAATTCAACTTCACGTTCTGGGGGTAGACCGGGATGTTCTTCAGGAAATACGTCAGGAAACTTACTAACAACAGGAATATTATTTAAATCTGACGTGTCTTTATTCAAATCCATAACATGGGCTAAGAAAGCTTGACATCCATTTTTCAATAAATGAATAGCTTTATGACTTGATATGATAGTGATTGATTTTAGTGGTTTAGTTGCTTGAATTCGTACAACAAGTTGGTTAGGAATATGAAAACTAACAACCTTACGAAAACAATTTATTTTGGCATGATGAGTAGTTAACCAATCAATCCCTAAAATCACATCAAAAGCAAGTATCTTTAAAGAGATAAGGTCAACAGGTAATGTGATGGTGCCAACTTGGATCAAACAAGATTTATAAACAGTGGATGTGATGAAAGTTTCTCTTAAAGGAGTCTCCACAGATAAATCAAAGTCTAATTTCTCCGGAGTTAAGTTTAAACGTTGAGCATAAACAGGAGAGATAAATGAATGGGTAGCACCGGTATCTAGTAAGGTATAAACTTCGCAAGAATTTATGATTAGCTTACCTGTGATCACCTTGTTTGGGTTCCTCGTATTTTGACCAGTCACGACAAACGCTCTTCCAGGAACCGTTGACTTTTACTTTTCTGGGACAGCCCTTTGAGTCACCATCCCCGCTAGACTTGGTTTCGCTACTGTACAATCCCGAGCGATATGTCTTTCCTTTCCACAATTATAACATACCTTGAACTGTTGTGGGTAGTTTAGACTGATATGTCCCTCCTTCCCGCATTTATAGCATACGACCGGTGGTCGTTCTCCTCCCTTAGAACCAGTTGCTGCTGGTGCTAACGTCTTCATATGGTCTTCATATCCTCTTTTTAAATTCTCCTCCAGACTCGCTTCTTCTATTTTCATGGCCATGATTACTACCAGAGTGGTTACCATTTTTTGTCTCAGATTTTTCTTTCTCTCACCGGTTATCGTTGTTCGATGACTTATCATCACACCAGTATGATCCTCGGTTGTGGTCCCTCGGTTGAACGCGACTCATTATCTTGCTCTAATAATTGAGCCCTATTTACAACATCCTGAATAGAGAGAAAATTTATGAGAATCGAGATATAGACGTATCGCCGGGTTTCAAACCTCTCGTAAACATCTCGCGTCATACGTTCCTCATTCTCCACCAAATGAGGTGCAAACCTGGATAACTCGCAAACTTCGCCGTCTTCGACACACCGCCATGTTGTTTTGTTCCAATCTAATAAACTCCACTTCCTTCATATACGACGAATACTTTCGTGAAAGTACTTGTCATTGAACGATTCTCAAACGTCTCCCAAGACATGCCGAAAAGGGCCGGATGGGTACGCTTCATGATTCCCACAAGTAATATGCCTCATTACGAACATAAATGTGGCGAATGGAACCTTCGTTCCTCCGTGCATCCCAAGACATCGAATATCTTGGTAATTTGCTTGACCCATGTTTCTGCCTTAATCGGATTCGGCTTTCCCAAGAATTCTGGTGGTCCCAACTCTTTAAACTGCTTGGCTATGACAAACCGTGCGTTGTTATCATTTCCTCCTGTATTTTGTGCACGAGTCTCCCTCTTCTGATTTTTCATGAACTGCAAAAAACTTCTAAACATTCTATCGTTCATCATCTGATCAGTGGTGTTGTTTACAAGAGGAACATTGTCGGCCTGTTGCACGTTATCCTCATTGGTGAGTAAAGGAGTCTCCACAGTCTCATTTACTCCACTATTAACATTCTAAGTCGACATTCTCAAATACTGCCATAAAACAAGGGTTAATTAAAGAAATCAACATATCACATAATATCTCTATATATTGACCAACCAACAAATAAGCTTAGGTAAGACACACTAGCGAGGGTTTTACTCGTCTCTCCCCTCCTAGTTCTATTCACCGATCTCCGCCAGAAATCATATCTCTAAGCTCTGATACCAACTGTGACGCCCCTAAAATAGGTATACATCACCCATTTTGAGTCGTCAATAACATGGTATAGAAATAACTACAACTTTATTAATATAACATTTAAACTGTGAGTTTAAATACAAATATTGTCTTTTAGACAATATCAACACTCAAATAAGTCCTCATTACAATTATTGATACACTATTTTACAAAATAGTGAGGACTACTAAACAACTTCTAGAACCATCATTCCACACCCCGACTAGTACTCGCTACATTCTCGCCTCCTGAGAAGAAAAATGGAACAAAAAGGAAAAGGGTGAGCTCAACTAGCCCAGTAAAGAATATTATGACTAAGATAATATAGAACAAATTATCGATAGTCTTCAATAGGGAAAAAAATCTGATAAAATACAATAGACAACAAGTTTCAGATCAATATTTGCAGCAAAAATAATAATTCATAGATGAGTTATGTAGAGAATGAAATCTACTATAATCTATGAATTTAAAAGTCCATCATCAATATTTTATCCCTGTAACATCAATCAATATTCATCTTGAATCAAACATTCATCTTTGCACTACAGGCCAAAGATATTCATCAGTTGGTCATGTTCATCTCAACGCCTGTTCATCTTTGCACTACGGGACAAAGATATTCATCAGAAAATCATTCATCTTTGCACTACAGGCCAAAGATATTTAGTAATATAATCATTTAGGACTGCGGATGATGAAAAATATTTTACAGAAAATGAATCCAGTGAAACAAAAAAAAATATTAAGGATTCGTAGTTTAAACAATCCGAGTTCAAAAATACTTCATATATAATCATAGTGGAGCAAAATTCAAGAATGATCAAAACATGGATACAATCAAAGCTAGTATCTATAATAGATATTTTGGACAAAAATGAAAATTTAATTTTTCTGTGAATAGTGTCGTATTCGTGAATAGTGTCGTATACGTGAATAGTAACCTCGACACTAAAAGACAAGAATTTCACAGGAAAAATCTTTCCAATATTCCATCATAGTGATATTGAAAGAAATAATATCATTTATAAAAAAATAATATCCCTTACCTCGAAAAGACAAAGATTTCTAAATTTAAATACCGAATATAGTCTTCAAAGGAACTTGTATCAGAGATAGCAATACTCAAAGTCTCAAAATACTCACAAGAATACGCTCGATAATATAGAGAGAGAAAATTTCAGTTTCTAGTGTGATTTTCAATTCTAACATAAGCACTCTATTTATTGGAAAATGCTTAGAACACCAAAGCAGAAAATTTAATAAAATAATAATATATATATAATTTTTTCCTACGCTAACCTTTGAATACTAGATTCCCACATGTTTAACAACAAAATGAGCCTACTAACTTGTTAAAAACGTTTTTCTTACAAAAACACATTTTAAACTCCCAAAATCAATTATTCCGGAACATCAAATTTTCAATAATTCATAATAAATAGTCCTTTTATCAAAAAAAATCGAATTTTATGTTTTTTCCATAGGAAATTTCATTCTCTAAAACTTTGCAGAAGAAAGTTTTTCCAAATTCTAAACAGAAATTGACCGAAATCCATAAATGGGCGATTTTACAAGCTATAATCAAATTTCAGTTAAGAAATGGGCCCACAAACATGTTTAACATGTTTTAAACAATTTTTAGTGACAAAAATACTCTTCCTCCTTATTTATTCATATATCCCACATTCATTGTAAAAATATCACCATTATTATATTATTAAAATATAATAATATATTTAAATGAATTATTTTATCGGAAAAGATAAAATATCAATTTTCAACAATTGTCACATTAAAAATTTTCTCCATCTATATCCACATAAAATGAATATTTTTCTTATCATATAAATCAATAATTAATTATTCACAAATAATATTACAGAATCACAATCTTCGGCAACCAGTCGTTCCTCAGAAAGGGGGGCTTTCCAATAAGGATTTCTCCTTACTGGCGCGCAATTAGGTGACCAAACCTCTCCTTAGACAGAACTTTCTAGACATCACCAATAATGCTATCTAATAATATTATTCAAATAATATAAATTATTAATCCGATAAAGGAAAATACTGTGTAATGACAATTATTGAAACAACAATAATATAAAATATCAACATAGCAATTATTGAATCAATAAAATAAAATATTAAACCGTAATTACTATAACAATTATTGAGTAGTGCCTTCTTACGTAAGAATCAATAATTGGTGCAATACCGTGTGCTACTGTGTTTTAACCACCGGGTTTTTTAACAGTATTAATGGTAACAACTACGCCGTTATTTATAAACAACTTATATTTGTCGTTTTCTTCATCGCTTTCCGTTATGGGGCCCACACAAGGTCAAGGGCTTGTCGTTTAATATTCCCAAGCGGTAATAATATTCCACGACCAAACGAATATTCCCCGACAACACTGAATATTTTATAACCACTTGCTTATTTAAAATATTTGCGCATTTTACCCATAACTAACCATATTAATCCAATCAACCCTTACTATTTCAAAATAATAAATAGAGAAAATTTAATTTCATTTATAATAAGTTGGGGTCTTACACAGATATATATATTTACAGCTTATATATATATATATATATATATATATATATAACTGCTTACTACTTTCCATACAAATTGCAGTATCATGTGAGCCTAGGAATTACGTGATCACAGATTCAGTCTACTGAATCTAGATTCGGTTCCCGTGATGGACCTTTTCCAGCTGTAAGCAGCTTGTACATTATTTATAGTGTACGAATTTCCTTGGATAACTGTCATGCCTGTAAGGAGTTTGGCACTGCTGTATATTATTTTCTCGAAGATGCTTCGCATCTCGAAAATAAAAGTAAACAAGCCGAACATTTAACAATAAAATGGAAATATGAAAAGTTCTCAATTCCTATTGAGCACAGGGTTTGAAAAACCTCTTTTACAAAACTTCATTGCTATATCTTGGTTAAAACTAATTTTTCTTATAAATTCAAACCTTGTGTATATAGGTGCGAACGAGGCCTCGTACTACTTTCAAATAAATTGCACATTGATCCACACACACACACATATAATAGTTTCTTTGAGAAGTGGCGGTCACCGTGGCAACATGGATGTCGGGGGGTGCCTAACACCTTCCCTCCGTATAATCAAGTCCCCGAAACCTAATGAATCTCGGTTTCACAGACCTGTTTAGCAGTGTAACATCACTGGGTCAATGTACAAACCTTTTCGATTGCGTTGGTGCAACCAGTTAAAAACACCAACTTGCGACTCTTAAAGTCAAATCGTCAGCATTACACATGTCAGACCTTTTTCACTTGTTTTTTCAAACAAATCTCACATTAAAATGAGAACACCAAAGAACAAGTAACGAAAAGGGACACAAAAAATCCCGACGTCGACACCTGTTTTGGTACCTCCCAGGAATGATGATTGTTGGGATAGAAAGATGATAGAAGCCAAGAACGAGCTATCTATTAACTCAGTAAAAGATTCAGCAGCAGTGAACACAAGTACATTCTGATTGAAAAGACTTGTTGCGCTTTAGCATGGGAATCCATGAGGTTACAACATTACCTCCATGGTCGTACAACCCATCTCATATCCCACGTGGATTCTCTCAAGTACGTGTTTAGTAAGCCCATATTGAATTGTTAGCTGTCCAGATGGCAGTTGATTCTGCAATAATTTGACATCGTCTACGTGAAGCAAAATTCCATTAAAGGACAATGAATTGCGGATCAACTGGCCACCGCACCTGCAGGGGATTACAAACCCTTAGAAACTTACTTCTCCGATGAAGGGGTCATGGTAATTCAGCAACACCGTCAGTACGATGCATGCCATACGTGAAAAATATATTTTGATGGAGCCGTTAACATGGAAGGTTCTGAGCCGAGCAGATTCTAGTATCTGCACGGGGAGCAGATTCTAAATCAGCCACAAATTGCGCTTTGTCAAACACCAACAATACAACCGAGTATGAAGGCTGTATCTGTGACACCACCAAATCCGGTACTTCCATTTCCACAAGATTTGGTGTTCACTGTACAAGCATCATCTATCTATCTACCCATAAATAAATGCAAACCATGCAATAGAAATAAATAATAAATAAATCTCTCCCTATGGGGTTACATCAATCGAATGATAAATAAATCCCAAAGTGTTACTCTAACCTTAAATCATCTGTGCGAAAAACATAAACAATAAGTCTTAAGAAACATCAACTCTAAATGTCATTATACAACCACATAACAAATAGTCTTCATTACTTGCTAATCTTGCCCTTGCCTTTACTAGTGGAAGGTTCGTCTGCTCTTTCGTTCTTAACTGCAATGATATTATTACGCAAGAGTAAGCACGATTGCTCATAAGTATAACAATATAACAATGAATAATAACATGCGAGAGAAATAATAACTTCAAATATAAAAGCTCAACTTTTGAATCAAGAATGAATAACAAGAATCAAAAGAATTTTTGAGGGTTATAAGACCTTGAACTACATCCTAGGTTGTCAAGTGTTATTACTTGAAACCTTTAATAGTCATAAGACTATGGACTCTTCTTCTAATACTTAGGGGATCAAATTTAGTACCACATCTTGTGCATTAATATCTTAACGCTAAAAGCGTAAATAATCCCCTATACTGAGGTTGTTCATCTCGCTGACATTCGAGTCCGCACTAAAGGAAGTTTGGTTTGGATAATTCATCAAGGGGTTCTGAAATTTAAAACGCTCATCAACTATGGACTAGTCGAATCAATAAGGGTTCGCTAGTCTAACAAGGTTTAACAATAACAGATAATTTAACTTGGATAAAATCTTAAAAGTATACAATAGAATAATTATTGTATAACAACATCATGCTTGAAGATTAATAAACTTTAATATACAAGACAGGCTTGATCAATAATAATGATAATTTGCTCAATATCGAAAGATGAATTAATCAACTTATATAACGATAACAAGTAGGGTTAGGAAACTTGCTCAACAAAAGTTTAAGGTAAGAAACTTTCCTCGTGCGTAGATTACACGTTAATAAAACTCGTTCTTTGAATTAAATCCTACGTACCAATTACGTTCACAATACCAGTCAATAATAACGTACTAACATCATAACTTTACTCTTTGTTTAACTCGAATTCATGACTATACTTAGTCAATTATTACACTTAGTATAAAATTAAGACTTCACGAAAAATAAACTAATTATGCATTCGATCATTCAATTCACACGTAATTGTATTATGGACATGTTAAGAATTTATTTTAACATCTCATTATAGGTCTAACAAGTCTTTATAATCATTAGACTAAGTTGCTATCACATTTCCATACTTGTGCACTTTTAAAAACTCATTTCTGACCATCCTGCTAAGTGGCGATGTGGCGCCACTTTTGTACTTAGTCTTGGCTATCATGCTACAGTAGGTAAGCGCTTCGACATACTTAGGCGTTATAAGGCGTGATGGTGTTCTGCGCATGAGAAATGAATCGGAGTTGAGCCATGCACTGAAACCCCAGACTCAAATTCAAGTTCACAAGAACACGTAATTCAAATAAATCAACACTTCTTAACACTAACTTCACCAAATTACACATACCCATATGTTATAATTCATACATAATCAATACTTTGTGACGCCCCCAAATCCGGGTCTCTTTCAACCCGACAAATGGTGCTACACGGTACTACCATTCATTCATTCATTCACCTGAATAGTCACAAAAGGACTAATATAACTTCTATATATCCAAAATAATATTACATTTCCCAGGTTCTTTGCAACCCATTCGTTTTTTCATGTCATAATATCAAATATATTACAATCGTTCACCTATACAATTACATAAGTATCTAAGGGTTCGTCTTCGCCTTGCCCTTATTCTTGTCTGAGCCTTCGGTCCGCTCGATCTTGGCTGTGTTCATATGGTTCAAACAAGAGTGAGAATGGCTAGCTCAGCAAGTACTACAATTCTAATAAACAACATGTTTGAAACATAGAACTCATATAGCTTCAATAACTGAACAATAGTTACGAAGTACTATCGATAATTCAAAATAGCACTTATTTTCCTTCAAATCGTTTTATACAACCACACTCGGTAGAATAACAATTATAGCTCAAATCTATAAGCATATCATAAGTTCATTTGAAAAGGACAACCCGACACTAAGTCCGTAAGTCCGTCATAGCTTACGAGCACTTCTGAGTGATCAGCTCATAGTACTCTATGTTAATCAACACTACATTCATTAAACGTGTATACGTTTAAGTTGTAAACAACCTCACGTGCACAATGTTAAATGACAAAAACATTTTAGCATACATGGTCTTCGATTGAAAACCATACCAATATAATTCGGTAAACATTAATCATGCTTGACAGATTCATAATATAAGTCTTGCCGAAAGAATTGGCTTTGACTTCATCGTTAAAAACTTCATTCGTTATTTAGGGTTTTCGGCTTTCATTACGTCATTCACATTCCACTAATCTTCGATTGATTATTAACACTTAATCAACATGCATTAGTGTCTTATAAGTAGCTTACAATGTCTTAACCATATTTATGATTACATCTTAATTCATTACTAATAAGTTCCTTTCCTTTTACACTTTTCAAGTCATTCTTCACCATCATTTTTATTGACTCTTAATCAACATGGAGACAAGTATTGCCTTGTGACTCGTGCTGTTACGGCATCTTAATTCAGTAACAATGCATTCAACCTCCGACCTCACCATCATTTTTCTTGACTTGTTGGCGATTTTACTAAGTATTCTGTGACTTCAGCTTTTAGAGTCGATACACCAACCTCACGCCTCGCTGCAGAGTCATGCCGTAGACTCTGTGCCTTAGAAAATTTTGCAGTTTTAAAAATTTTTACGAACTTCCCGGACGCATAACTTCTTCGTTTTAAGTCCGAATTGGTCCGTTCAAAAGCCTACGATTCACAAATTTCATAATCTATGCGTTCATGTAAGAATTTTATCTATTTAACTTTGTTTGCTAAAATTTCACCTATGAGTTCATTTTTATCGAAAACGATAAACGTTCGTGAATGTTCAACGCTCGTTTCTTCGTTCTAAGTCAGAATTTGGTCATTTTCGAGTTCACAACTCTATAATGACCAATATTACTTGTCTCTATTGAAAACCAACGTTTTTGACTTCAAACACAAAATACGACTTCCATTCCAAGAATTTCACGAATTCGACGATAATCGTCCAATCGTGTGAATTCCGGCAAAGCTACATTACTAAGCGTTCTTAATGGATTTTAATCAAGATATGATCATTAAAAGTTATTTACTACACCAACTTATAATCAAAATAGGTTTTGACTTATTTCCATAAGTCATTAACTTATTTAACTTATGAACTACAAATCTCCATGCACAAGGCTTATTAGCAACTTAAGTCCACTAATCAATGTTTTCATGTTAAATTCAACATACTAATCATCATATGGCATCACATGATACGTTCTTCATGGTTCTAGCAACTTATTAATGTTCGAGTTGCTTATTCAACTTATTCGGCTTAAGTTCATTACTTAATAACTTATTACATGTTATTATCAAACCATCCCCCTTCTCTATCAATCCTATCATAAAAGAGATGTAGATAAAAGAGATGAGTCTTACCCTTAAAGACTAAGACTTCAATTCACTTTGGAAAACTAGCAAAGGTTGAAGTGGCTTATAAGTGCTTAAGTGGCTTATTCTTCCTAACCAATAAGTAGCTTTATATTGAGAGGAAAGTTGGATGAAATAACAACCAACAAAAATTGAAATGAGCTTGGTATTTATAGGCTATCAAAAGCTAGGGTAGAATGGTCATTAATACATCCCACCTCCTTATTTCCACCTCCTCACTCCACCTCCTCATACTCCACATCCTTATTATTCATTATCTAGCCACTAAGTAAACTTGCTAGCCACAACACTTGCTCATCACATCACTTGGTCACCACACATTAACCTTGCCCATCAAGTCTACCCACTTACACTTGGATCGCTCCATGGATCATGGCTAAACCATTGGGCTTTGATAATTAATCTAGCTTCTCTCTTAATGGGCTCATACTACAACAGTTTGGGCTTATGATAATTAAACACTTAGGCTTGATGATCACATACCTTGGACTTCTATATTAGACTATCAATCCTACAAGTCCATTACCTTAAATTATATAACTTAACCTTTATACCCCACGCATAATCTTCATATACTTACTCGTATATTAATTCATAATATATGTTACCTCATTCTTCATACATAATAGTATAATATATAGTATTATACTTACATTCTTTACTTTCATATAATGTATACACATTAAATAATCACAACTCTCTTCCTTTAACGCTTAATAACCTAACGTTCCCAAATTAAGTCCGCATGCTAAATATTATGTTTTCCATACTTAGGTTATTATTACATAATCGATCTCACCTCGATATTATGACGTTACGTATTTCTCGGAAGTTCAAAAATAGTTCCCGAGTAGAAATCGATGAATAGTGTTTTTCGAAAAATTTCTCGAAAAACTTTTATTTTCGTTTTAGAAATTCATACACTATAATTCTCCCACGTAGTTAAAATACTACGACGTTCCGACGTTTATAGGTTATAGAACGACCTTCATCTTCTCAACACGTAATAATAATAAATAATATTATTTTATTCATTATTAAAAGTAATTACAAAATGTTTGATTTTTCGGGGCGTTACACTCTCTCCCCCTTATAAGGATTATGTCCCCAGAATCTCGCAAAAAAAAATTACACAAAGAATTGAGGGTAATTCTTTTACATCATTTCTTCTAACTCCCACGTTGCTTCTTCTGCATTGTGGTTCTTCCATATCACCTTCACGGAAGGTATGACTTTACTCCGCAGAACTTGTTCTTTTCTATCGATAATTTTAATCGGCGTTTCCTCGTACGTTAAGTCCTTCTCAACATGGATAGGCTCATATTCTATCACGTGCTTATAATCTGGCTTATAAGGATGCAATATCGACATGTGAAATACATTATGTATTCGTTCTAGGTCTGGAGGTAACGCTATCATATAAGCTACCTCACCCACCCATTTTAATACTTCAAAAGGTCCTATAAACCTCGGACTTAACTTCCCCTTTTTTCCAAAACGTATCTTTCTTTTCCAGGGAGACTCTTTTAGAAATACGTACGAACCTACTTCAAACTCTCGATTCTCTCTATGTGGATCCGTAAACTTCTTCTGTCTGTCTTGAGCTTCTAGAAGACGCATCTGAATCTTCCTGATAATATCCATTTATCTGTTGCACCAATTCGGTCCCCAACATTGGCGTTCTCCTACCTCATCCCAATACGGTGGGCGTTACGCATTTTTTCTCCCATACAAAGCTTTGTAAGGTGGCATACCTATGCTTTCATGATAACTATTGTTATATGCAAACTCTACTAACGGTTGATGAGCATCCCAACTACCCTTGAAATCCATGACGTAAGATCTTAGCGTATCTTCTAACGTCTGAATTGTCCTCTCGCGCTCATCCATCCGTGCATGGATGATACGCTATACTCGAACTTCAAATCGCATTCCCAACCGCTCTTGTAGACTTCTCCAAAAGTTCAACGTGAATCGTGGATCACGATCGACACTGATCGATCTTTGGCACTCCATGTCTGAGATTATTTCCTTAATATAAAGTCTAGCTAATTGGTCTAAGTTATACTTAACCCTAATTGGCAAAAAGTGAGCCAACTTCGTCCAACCTCGGTCCACTATTACCCAAATCGCATCATACCCCTTACGAGTAGTCGGAAGTCCTACCACAAAATCCATCGTGATATTCTCCCATTTCCACTCAAAATTCTAATGACCGTAACAAGCCACTAGGTCGTTGATGTTCGGCCTTAACTCTCGACAAGTTAAGCACCTACTAACGTATTCATTATCTCTCTCTTCATGTTCGGCCACGAAACTCATCGAAGATCTTGATACATCTTAGTGCTACGGGATGAATCGAAAACCTTGAACTATGAGCCTCTTGTAGAACTGCTCCTTTAATTCCATCTCATTTGGAACCAAAATTCTTCCTTCAAATCTCAATAACCCCTCGTTATCAAGGCATATTTTTACTATCCTTTTCATTGGTCGGTAGCTCCTTTATCTGTCACACACTCATTCGGTTTTGAGTTGCACCTCCTTGACTCTTTCTCGATGGTAGATTGCATCTCCGTTGCAAAACAACATTTGTCCCATTTCACTTGGCGACTTCACTTCCAACTCCATCCTAGCCATCTCTGTTATTAACTTTCGGTTTGAGCCGTTAACAAAGACAACTTTTCCGACCCTTCCTACTTTAGGCATCCAACAACTATATTGGCTTTTCGGTGATACAGGATTTCACAATCGTAATCCTTTATCAACTCCATGCATCTCCTCTACGCCTCATATTCAACTCCTTACTATGTGAAGATATATTTTAGACTTTTTGTGGGTTCGTGTATATCTCATATTTTTCTCCATAAAGATAATGTCTCCATATCTTTAGAGCAAAAAAAACTCTGCGGCCGATTCGAGATCATGAGTAGGATAAACTTTCTCATAATCCTTCAATTTGCCTAGATGCATACTGCAATGACCTTGCCATCTTTGCATGAGCACGCAACCAAGTCCTCTATGCGAAGCATCACTATAAACTATAAAATTTCCTGTGTCATCGGATAATGACAAAACAGGCGCTTCACTCAATCTTTTCTTCAATTCTTGAAAACTGTCCTCACATTTCTCCATCCACGAGTACTTCACCGTCTTCCTTGTCAAGTTAGTCAACGGAGTAGCTATCTTCAAAAAATCCTGGATAAATCTTCGATAGTAACCCGCTAACTCTAGGAAACTCCGCACCTCAGTCGGCGTTTTCGGTTGTTCCCAATTCATCATGGCTTCCACCTTCGCTGGATCCACTGAAATCCCCTCATGGTCAATGACATGACCTAAAAACTGCACCTTCTCTAACCAAAATTCACACTTCGTGAATTTTGCGTACAACTTCTCCTTCCTTAATGTCTCTAACACTAACCTTAGGTGTTCAGCATGATATTCTGTCGTCTTAGAGTAGACTAGAATATCATCTATAAACACCACGACGAACTTGTCCAAATATTATTTGAACACTCTGTTCATCATATCCATGAATGCAGCTGCTGCATTTTTCAACCCAAACAACATCACTAAAAACTCGTAATGATCATAACGAGTCCTAAATGATGTCTTTGGCACATCCTCCTTCCTAACCTTCAACTGATGATACCCCGTTCTTAAATCTATTTTAGAAAAATACTTAGCCCCTTTCAACTGATCAAAGAGATCATCGATCCTAGGCAATGGGTATTTATTCTTTATTGTTAACTTGTTCAACTCTCTATAGTCGATACAAAGTCTTAACGATCCATCTTTTTTCTTGACAAACAGTACCGGTGCTCCCAACGGCAAGACACTCGGCTGAATGTACTTCCGATCCAACAGTTCTTGCAACTACACCATCAACTCCTTCATTTCCATTGGCGACATACGATATGGTGCCCTAGAAATTGGTGTCGCTCCTGGCACAATGTCTATAACGAATTCTTTCTCCCTATCCGGCGGAAGGCCAGGCAATTCACTCGGAAATACATCGGCAAATTCTCTCACTATAGGTATTTGTTCCATGGTTGCTACCACTCTTTGGGTATCAACAACATGGCATAGATAACCTACGAACCCCTTCCTCAATAATTTCCTAGTTTGTGTCATGGTTAAACAACACGAACGTCCAAAAGGATCTATTCCCCGTAAAAATACTACCCGAGGTTGTTTTAACGTCTTAATGTTCACACATTTCTTTTGACAATCTATAATTGCCCCATGGTTTACCAACCAATCCATTCCGAGAATTACATCGAATTCTCCTAACTTTATTGGTAATAAATCTATCGATAATTTACAACCCCGTACATCTACGCAACAACTCCTATGAACATTTTCAACAGGAATTATCTCTTCGTTTGCTACCTTAATATTTAAAGGTATAGACAACTTTTCGGGAAGTAATCCTAATCGTCTAGCAAAATCGCATGTTATAAATGAAGAAGTAACACCCGAATCAAACAGCACATACGCATTGATATCGTTGATTGGAATAATACTACTGACGGCGTCCCCGATGCAACCGCATCTTGGTATCATCATTAAAAAGTACGACCCATCGGCTACCCACTTACTGATACCGACCACTAATAGCTAACTTACCGCTCTTAGCGCCCCAGTTCCCGTCCGTCCCCTTCTTCGGGCAGTTCTTCGCTATGTGGTCAGTTGATCCACACACAAAGCATCCATGGTTCTTCTTCGGACTTGGACAATTTGGCGTAATGTGCCCTCCTGTCCGCAATTATAACTGACGGCCTTCCCTTTGAGACAAACTCCTAAGTGAGTCTTCCCACAGGTCTTGCAGGCCTCCATTCTTCTCTTCGGGTCTCCTTGCTTCACTAAGGTATTCCCACAGCTAAATACCTTCCTCTTCTAACCCTTGCCACTTCCACTAGCTCCCTTAATCTTGACTCCCCCATCAACCTTTCCCTTATTCTTCTTTTCTTTGTGGTATTGGCTCAACGCCTCACTACCACCTTCGGCGATTATCGCCTTCTCTAAAACGGTTCCAAAAGTACTTTGGAACAACGATATCTGATTATAGAGCCGGGGTTTCAAGCCCTACTCGAACCATCGCGCCTTCCTTACCTCGGTATCCACTTGATGTGGAGCGAACCTCGCCAGTTCATTGAACTTGGCAGCGTATTGGGGAACAATCATGTCCCCTTGTTTCAACTCGAGAAACCACATCTCCATCCTTCTTTGTATGCTCGTGGGAAAGTAGTTCTCGAAGAATATCTCCTTGAACCTATCCCGTCAAATTCGCTTATCCCAACCCTAGCAGATTTAGCTTCCCACCAAAATTGGCCTCTCCCTTCATCATATAGGTCGCAAAGGCAACCTTCTGGTCCTCGTCGATATTTGCAATTACAAATGCCTTCTCTATTTCCTTAACCCACGTTTGGGCTTCGATTGGGTCCGTAGTTCCTTTGAACACCGGCGGACCCACGCTTTTGAAATCCTTAAAGGTCATAGCTCATGTTACTCCCGGATTTACGGGGATATTAGCCCCTGTTCTATTAAATGCGGCGGTTATTAAGTTAACAAACTCCTACATCGGATTAACTGGACCTCCCTCCAGTTGATTTATGTTCGTTTCTTGGTTACGTTGTACTCTTCTCAGCGGCATTTTGCTGATACAATAAACATATTATGTTATTATTCCTTTCTTTATTAGTTATCATTTAATATTAAACAATAACGTCCACATCCATAACACATTGCTTTCCATAAAAAGGACTTATATTCATTCTTCGTAGTATAATACTACATCGGTTACATACACAGCCTAAGCTGCTTACATTACTTTCCCGCTATCGCTTTCCAAAAATTGGGATTTATAAAAGACTACCCTTTACTATACAAAAAGGGCTTTACATCACTACTACTTACAAAATATTTACATACTACCTTAAATACCACTAATCTACATCTGCCTCAAGGCATTATCGAAATCTGCCTTGGCAAGACCGGCAATGATATCACGGCTAATAGTATGTCGTGATTGCCCCACCTCTACAGGATATCCAGCTACCTGCTGCTGAAAATCCATATGAGAACTCCTATAGATATAGGACATTCTCCCTATCTTCTGTACCTTAGTCTTTAGCTCCTCCTTGAGCTCAAAGACCTCGTCCTTTAAATCATGAACTTTATCCTTAGCCATAATCCTCTCGTCGTGTTCCTGCTCCACATGGACTCCATCACACCTCTCTAACAATTTGGAGCTCGCCTTAAGCTCCTTAACCTCTCTGCGATAATGGATATTTCTATCCAACACGACAACGTAACAGAGACATCATCGACCCCCAAGCTATCTCTTAACTATCCCCTTGATTAAGAATGGATATCTCTACCTCCTCCTCTATCATCCCGTCAAACACTGACATATAATCAGCTTCCTCTGAGTCTCCAGACTCAATAATCACTACATCTGGCTCTGCTGCTATAGGGTTCGGTAAAACCTCTATTTGGTTCACCAACTCTTCACTAATGGCTTGATCACTAACAAACATCTCGTTTACTCCTGACATCTACACAACACAATTAAGTTTATTAGTACATGTCAGTAGAATAATAAAAACACATAACATAATCATAATGCATTTTTATAAGGTTATTTTCTTCTTGTACTTCTTTGACTCCTCTTAAGGTTATGACTTAAGGTTTTTAATTCCCTCCCTTAAGTTTTATAACCTAATGCTCTTGATACCAACCTCAATGGCGCCCCAAATCCGGGTCTCTTCCAACTTGGATAAATGGTGCTACGGTACTACCATTCATTCATTCATTCATTCAATAGTCACAAAAGGACTAATATAACTTCTATATATCCAAAATAATATTACATTTCCCGGTTTCTTTGTAACCCATTCATTTGTTCATGTCATAATATCAAATATATTACAATCGTTCACCTATACTATTACATAAGTATCTAAGGGTTCATCTTCCTTGCCCTTATTCTTGTCCTTGCAGAGAGCCTTGATCAAAACTTCGATCTTGGTACGTGTTCATATGGTTCAAGCAAGAGTGAGCATGGCTAGCTTCAAATGATACTACAATTCTAATAAACAACATGCTTGAAACATAGAACTCATATATCTTTAATAAATGAACAATATTACGAAGTACTATCGATAATTCAAAATAGCACTTCTTTTCCTTCAAAACGTTTTATACAACCATAATCGGTAGAATAACAATTATGGCTCAAATCTATGAGCATATCATAAGTTCTTTTGAAAAGGACAACCCGACACTAAGTCCGTAAGTCTGTCATAGCTTACGAGCACTTCTGAGTGATCAACTCGTAGTACTCTATGTTGATCAACACTATATTCATTAAACGTGTATACGTTTAAGTTGTGGCAACCTCACGTGCCTGTCGTTAAACAACAAAAACATTTTAGCATACTTGGTCTTCGATTGAAAACCATACCAATATTATTCGGTAAACATTAATCATGCTTGACAGATTCATAATATAAGTCTTGCCGAAAGAATTGGCTTTGACTTCATCGTTAAAAACTTCATACGAAAGAATACATGAATTATACAGCTTGTCCAGACTGAACTGGAATAAGGGTTAGAATACTTGCCTTTAGCGTCTGCTCACTGTTTAACACACGTACACTTTTAGTCTCTATGATTCTATAATACATAATCATATAACGTACCACATTAGGTATTATACAATCAAGTATGTATACTATTATATCTTACCCTTCATCTCAACGTAAATCCTAACTTAGATTCGTTATTTAGGGTTTCTGGCTTTCATTACGCCATTCACATTTTGCTAATCTTCGATTGATTATTAACTCTTAATCAACATGCATTAGTGTCTTACAAGTACCTTACAATGTCTTAACAATATTATGATTACATCTTAATTCATTACTAATAAGTTCCCTTTCCTTCTACACTTGAAGTCATTCTTCACCATCATTTTTTCTTGACTTTGGCATGCGGCAGCCAAGTATTGCTTTGATGACTCACACTACGATGACAAGAGTTAGCGATGCACCGACCTCTCCGGCCTCGTGCTTTGGTAGCAGCCATTCCGAAGCTTAGAGTCACATGCGGTGCGACTCTCTGTGCTTAGAAAATTTTAAAGTTTTGAAAATTTTTACGAACTTCCCGGACGCATAACTTCTTCGTTTTAAGTTCGAATTGGTTCGTTCAAAAGCCTACGATTCACAAATTTCATAATCTATGCGTTCATTTAGGAATTTTATCTATTTGACTTCGTTTGCTAAAATTTCACCTATGAGTTCATTTTTATCGAAAACGATAAACGTTCGTGAACGTTCAACGCTCAATTCTTTGCTCTAAGTCGGAATTCAGTCATTTTCAAGTCCGCAACTCTATAATGACCAATATGACTTGTCTCCATCGAAAACCAACATTTTTGACTTCAAACACAAAATACAACTTCCATTCCGAGAATTTCACGAATTTGACGATAATCGTCCAATCGTGTGAATTCCGGCAAAGCTACATTACTAAGCGCTCTTAATGGATTTTAATCAACATATGATAATTACAAGTTATTTAGTACACCAACTTATAATCAAAATAGGTTTTGACTTATTTCCATAAGTCATTAACTTATTTAACTTATGAACTAGAAATCTCCATGCACAAGGCTTATTAGCAACTTAAGTCCACTAATCAAGGTTTTCACGCTAAATTCAACATACTAATCATCATATGGAAACACATGATACGTTCTTCATGGTTCTAGAAACTTATTAATGTTCGAGTTACTTATTCAACTTATTCGGCTTAAGTTCATTACTTAATAACTTATTACATGTTATTATCAAACCATCCCCCTTCTCTATCAATCCTATCATAGAAGAGATGTAGATAAAAGAGATGAGTCTTACCCTTGAAGACTAAGACTTCAATTCACTTTGGAAAACTAGCAAAGGTTGAAGTGGCTTATAAGTGCTTAAGTGGCTTATTCTTCCTAACCAATAAGTAGCTTTATATTGAGAGGAAAGTTGGATGAAATAACAACCAACAAAATTGAAATGAGCTTGGTATTTATAGGCTATCAAAAGCTAGGGTAGAATGGTCATTAACACATCCCACCTCCTTATTTCCACCTCCTCACTCCACCTCCTCATACTCCACCTCCTTACTATTCATTATCTAGCCACTAAGTAAACTTGCTAGCCACAACACTTGCTCATCACATCACTTGGTCACCACACATTAACCTTGCCCATCAAGTCTACCCACTTACACTTGGATCGCTCCATGGATCATGGCTAAACAATTGGGCTTTGATAATTAATCTAGCTTCTCTCTTAATGGGCTCATGCTACAATAGTTTGGGCTTATGATAATCAAACACTTGGGCTTGATGATCACATACCTTGGACTTCTATATTAGACTATAATTCCTACAAGTCCATTACCTTAAATAATATAACTTAACCTTTATACCCCACGCATAATCTTCATATACTTACTCCTGTATTAATTTGTAATATACGTTACCTCATTCTTCATACATAATAGTACAATATATAGTATTATACTTACATTCTTTACTTTCATATAATGTATACACATTAAATAATCACATCTCTCTTCCTTTAACGCTTAATAACCTAACGTTCCCAAATTAAGTCCACATGCGAAATATTATGTTTTCCATACTTAGGTTATGATTACATAATCGATCTCACCTCGATATTATGACGTTACGTATTTCTCGGAAGTTCAAAAATAGTTCCCGAGTAGAAATCGATGAATAGTGTTTTTCAGAAAATTTCTCGGAAAACTTTTATTTTCGTTTTAGAAATTCAAACACTTTAATTCTCCCACGTAGTTAAAATACTACGACGTTCCGATGTTTCTAGGTTATAGAACGACCTTCATCTTCTCAACACGTAATAATAATAAATAATATTATTTTATTCATTATTAAAAGTAATTACAAAATTTTCGATTTTCGGGGGCGTTACACTCTCTCCCCCTTATAAGGATTCTGTCCCCAGAATCTCGCAAAAAAAAATAAAATTATAAAAATAATTGAGGGTAATTCTTTTTCATGATTTCTTCTAACTCCCACGTTGCTTCTTCTGCATCATGGTTCTTCCATATCACCTTCACGGAAGGTATGACTTTACTCCGCAGAACTTGTTCTTTTCTATCGATAATTTGAATCGGCGTTTCCTCGTACGTTAAGTCCTTCTCAACATGGATAGGCTCATATTCTATCACGTGCTTATAATCTGGCTTATAAGGACACAATACCGACATGTGAAATACATTATGTATCCGTTCTAGGTCTGGAGGTAACGCTATCATATAAGCTACCTCACCCACCCGTTTTAATACTTCAAAAGGTCTTATAAACCTCGGACTTAACTTCCCCTTTTTTCCAAAACGTATCTTACCTTTCCAGGGAGATACTTTTAGAAATACGTACGAACCTACTTCAAACTCTCGATTCTCTCTATGCGGATCCGTAAACTTCTTCTGTCTGTCTTGAGTGCTAAGAAGCGATCTGAATCTTCCTGACAATATCCGCTGTCTGTTGCACTAATTCTGGTCCCAACATTCGGCGTTCTCCTACCTCATCCCAATACGGTGGTGTTCGCATTTTTTCTCCCATACAAAGCTTCGTGGGGTGGCATACCTATGCTTGCATGATAACTATTGTTATATCATGAACTCCACTAATGGTAGATGATCATCCCAACTACCCTTGAAATCCATGACGCAAGATCTTAGTGTATCTTCTAACGTCTGAATTGTCCTCTCGCTCTGTCCATCCGTCTGTGAATGATACGTTGTACTCAGCTTCAACTGCGTTCCCAACTGCTCTTGTAGACTTCTCCAAAAGTTCGACGTGAATCGTGACCACGATCTGACACAATCGATACTGGCACTCCATGTCTAGAGATTATTTCCTTAATATAAAGTCAAGCTAATTGGTCTAAGTTATACTTAACCCTAATTCGCAAAAAGTGAGCCAACTTCGTCAACCTGTCCACTATTACCCAAATCGCATCATACCCCTTCTGAGTAGTCAGAAGTCCTACCACAAAATCCATCGTGATATTCTCCCATTTCCACTCCGAAATTTCTAATGACTGTAACAAGCCACTAGGTCATTGATGTTCGGCCTTAACTCTCTGATAAGTTAAGCACCTACTAACGTATTCGGCTATCTCTCTCTTCATGTTCGGCCACCAGAAACTCTGTCGAAGATCTTGATACATCTTAGTGCTACCAGGATGAATCGAAAACCTTGAACTATGAGCCTCTTGTAGAACCTGCTCCTTTAATTCCGTTTCATTTTGAACCAAAATTCTTCCTTCAAATCTCAATAACACCTCGTTATCAAGACTTTATTTACTATCCTTTTCATTGGTCAGCCGCTCCTTTATACGGTCACACTCATCTATTTTGAGTTGCACCTGTTAGGTTTGTAATATTCTTGAACGCAATCAAATTGCAAAAATTAAGCGGAAGCGTGTAAAAATCAGAGTTTAAAAATTTACAAACCATATACCCGGATCACCCTTTATGCATAATTATTAATTAAACGAAAAGATAAAGAATAAATCATACCCTTGAAGATCGAGCTTCCTCGTGTACAAGTTCACCTCCAAATCCTTTCGCTTCAATCTTGAATCCACCGGTTTGGTTCCTTCCTTTGATCAACGTTAGCCACCCAAATGTTTGGCCTCTAGAGGTGATCCACCAAGGAAGAAGAAAATTCAAGAAGAAGGGGTATTGCTCAAACCCTAGTTTTTCTATCTCTATAGAAAAGGTGTGTACTCTCCCAACAATTGGAATTATACGTCAGATGTTGAAAAAGTCAACAACCCTCACACCCATAATAAGACTCCTCTTATTAATAGATGTGGGCAACCCACCTTAACAATTAAGGAATTGGGATTTATTTAATTAATAAAATTTTTTTAATTAATTAAGCTCCCTAATTTAATTAGGGATAATTAATTAAACTCCTATAACTAATTTTCCTTCCTAATCCAATTAGGAATAAATGAGAGTACTTATATTAAATTAATTCCTAAACTCTTTTAGAAATTAAAATAATAATAATTGTAATAATATTAATAAGACTCCTCTTATTAATTTATATTTAATATTTCTAAAATATTAAATAATAAATATTAAGCTATTTAATTTATTCTATCACCATAGATTAAATTAAATATACTTAACATATTATTACGATTATGCCATTAACTTCTTAAATAATTATTCTTCCTTTTATGGTGTGTGACCTTTAGGTTCTCCATATTAAACCTATTGTGAATAAATTAATTAGAACAATTCTAATCTTATTTAAATAAATAAATTAAACAATTAATTTATTTAAATAAATAATATTTATTCTACAATAGGGATAAGCCTCCCTAACGATCAACGACTTTCCGATAATATAGATTTCAACATTAATCATAAAAGAACCTTTGAGTAAATAGTTACCGTGACAATTCAATCCTTCCACCATACAATGTCCCAATTAAATAAAAGACATGGAATTACTTGTCAAGTCTTATTTTATTTAATTATATGTATTTCGATCCTTAAATGCACAACTCCAAATAATGCAAATTAGAAACTCCTTTCTAATTTCATCCCTGCCTCGCAAGGACTACCTGGGTTGTCATTTATCGAATCACATAGGACATTTCTCTTTTTATTAGAAGTGGTAGATTCTTTATTGATCATACATTATCTCCATGTACAACTTATTATACCCAAGCATACCCTTAGGGTCTTAAGGAATAAGTCAAAGTATAACTCATCATACACAAGATACTATGATGATCTCAAGTCCAATGATCACTTGTACTACTATCACTACAGAATTCCTATTGACAGCAAATAAAACTCCATTAGGTATTCCTTAGCGACCCAATGCTCAAAGGAACTTATTCTCTAATAAGCACCTACATACATGCTTTAGTGTCTCCACACAAATGATCATGAGATCAATCATCCTCATCCAATGAGCAAGAACGATGTACCAATCTATCCGGATTCACTAATCCCCAATTTAGTAATCCAATGATTGGGAACTATTTTAGTTTTAAGCTTTCTAAGAATTTAGATCTCATTAGAATGATCATCATCATTATTCTAAAAGCATTGCTTAAAACTATGGGTTTATCACATATAATAAAACAGCATCATGTAGATAATTAAAAGCCTTTAATAAATTAATACTTTTTATTAATAAATGAATAAGATTGTTACAAAGTATATGCTTTATCATCAAACATGATTAGCTTGTGTGCATACTACTTTCAGCACCTCCTTGACTCTTTCTACGATGGAAGATTGCATCTCCGTTGCAAACAACATTTGTCCCGTTTCACTTGGCAGCTTCACTTCCAACTCCATCCTAGCCATCTCTGTTATTAACTCAGTTTGAGCCGTTAACAAAGACAACTTTTCCGACCCTTCCTACTTAAGGCATCTAACTATATATTGCTTTTCTAGGGTGATACAGGATTTCACACAGTAATTCCTTACCAACTCCACCATCTCCTCTCTGCCTCATATTCAACTCCTTCTATGTGAAGATATATTTTAGACTTTTGTGGTCCGTGTATATCTCACATTTTTCTCCATAAAGATAATGTCTCCATATCTTTAGAGCAAAAAAACTCATCACGGCCGGTTCGAGATCATGAGTAGGATAAACTTTCTCATAATCCTTCAATCGCCTAGATGCATACGTAATGACCTTGCCATGCTGCATGAGCACGCAACCAAGTCCTCTATGCGAAGCATCGCTATAAACTATAAAATTTCATGTGTCATCGGATAATGACAAAACAGGCGCTTCACTCAATCTTTTCTTCAATTCTTGGAAACTGTCCTCACATTTCTCCGTCCATGAGTACTTCACTGTCTTCCTCGTCAAGTTAGTCAACGGAGTAGCTATCTTCGATAAATCCTGGATAAATCTTCGATAGTAACCCGCTAACCCTAGGAAACTCCTCACCTCAGTCGGCGTTTTTGGTTGTTCCCAATTCATCATGGCTTCCACCTTCGCTGGAAACACTGAAATCCCCTCATGCTTAATGATATGACCTAAAAACTGCACCTTCTCTAACCAAAATTCATACTTCATGAATTTCGCGTACAACTTCTCTTTCCTTAATGTCTCTAACACTAACCTTAGGTGTTCAGCAAGATCTTCTGTCATCTTAGAATAGACTAAAATATCATCTATAAACACCACGATGAACTTGTCCAAATATTGTTTGAACACTCTGTTCATCATATCCATGAATGCAGCTGGTGCATTTGTCAACCCAAACGACATCACTAAAAACTCGTAATGACCATAACGAGTCCTAAATGCTGTCTTTGGCACATCCTCCTTCCTAACCTTCAACTGATGATACCCCGTTCTTAAATCTATTTTAGAAAAATACTTAGCCCCTTTCAACTGATCAAAGAGATCATCGATCCTGGGCAATGGGTATTTATTCTTTATTGTTAACTTGTTCAACTCTCTATAGTCGATACAAAGTCTTAACGATCCGTCCTTTTTCTTGACAAATAGTACAGGTGCTCCCCACGGTGACACACTCGACTGAATGTACTTCCGATCCAACAGTTCTTGTAATTGCACCATCAACTCCTTCATTTCCACTGGCGCCATACGATACGGTGCCCTAGAAATTGGTGCCGCTCCTGGCACAATGTCTATCACGAATTCTGTCTCCCTATCCGGCGGAAGACCAGGAAATTCACTCAAAAATACATCCGCGAATTTTCTCACTATAGGTATTTGTTCCATGGTTGCTACCACTCTCTGGGTATCAACAACATGACACAGATAACCTACGAACCCCTTCCTCAATAATTTCCTAGTTTGTGTCATGGTTAAACAACACGAACGTCCCAGAGATCTATTCCCGTAAAATACTACCTGAGGTTGTTTTAACGTCTTAATGTTCACACATTTCTTTTGACAATCTATAGTTTCCCCATGGTTTACCAACCAATCCATTCCGAGAATTACATCGAATTCTCCTAACTTTATTGGAAATAAATCTACCGATAATTTATAACCCCGTATATCTACGCAACAACTCCTATGAACATTTTTAACAGGAATTATCTCTTCGTTTGCTACCTTAATATTTAAAGGTATAGACAACATTTCGGGAAGTAATCCTAATCGTCTAGCAAAATCGCATGCTATAAATGAACAAGTAGCACCAGAATCAAACAACACATACGCATTGATATCATTGATCGGAATAATACCTGCGACGACGTCCCCTGATGCAACCGCATCTTGGACTGTCATGTTAAAGGTACCACCCATCGGCCATTACCTATTGCTATGGACTGACCACTAATAGCTAACTTACCGCCATTAGCGCCCAGGTTCCATCCCCCCCTTCTTCTTAGCTTTTTTGCCATGTGGTCAGTTGATCCACACACAAAGCATCCTTGGTTCTTCTTCAGACTTGGACAATTTAGCGCAATGTGCCCCTCCTGTCCGCAATTGGAACAGACGACCTTCCCTTTGAGACAGACTCCTAAGTGAGTCTTCCCACAGGTCTTGCAGGCCTCCATTCTTCTCTACGAGTCTCCTTGCTTCACTCCGGTTTTCCCAGAGCTAAATACCTTCCTCTTCTAACCCTCGCCACTTCCACTGTCTCCCTCAATCTTGACTCTCCCGTCAACCATTCCCTTATTCTTCTTTTCTTTGTGGTATTGGCTCAACGCCTCACTACCACCTTCGGCGATTATCGCCTTCTCTAAAACGGTTCCAAAAGAAGTTCTTTGGAACACTGATATACGGTTATAGAGCCAGGGTTTCAAGCCCTGCTCGAACCATCGCGCCTTCCTTACCTCGGTATCCACTTGATATGGAGCGAACCTCGCCAATTCATAGAACTTGGCAGCATATTGGGGAACAGTCATGTCCCCTTGTTTCAACTCGAGAAACTGCATCTCTAACCTTCCATGCATGCTCGTGGGAAAGTAGTTCTCGAAGAATATCTTCTTGATCTTATCCCATATCAAATTCGCTATCCCAACCCTAGCCCGATTGGCTTCCCACCAAAAATTGGCCTCTCCCTTCATCATATAGGTCGCAAAGACAACCTTCTGGCCCTCGTCAACATTTGCAATTACAAATGCCTTCTCTATTTTCTTAACCCACGTTTGGGCTTCGATTAGGTCCGTAGTTCGTTTGAACTCCGGCGGACCCACGCTTTTGAAATCCTTAAAGGTCGTAGCTCGTGCTACTCCCGGATTTACGGGGATATTACCCCTTGTTCTATTAAATGCGGCGGTTATTAAGTTAACAAACTCCTCAGATCGGATTAACCTAACCTCCTCCGGTTGATTTATGTTCGTTTCTTGTTACGTTGCACTCTTCTCGGTGGCATTTTGCTGATACAATAAACACATTACGTTATTATTCCTTTCTGTATTAGTTATCATTTAATATTAAACAATAACATCCACATCCATAACACATTGCTTTCCATAAAAAGGACTTATATTCATTCTTCGTAGTATAATACTACATCGGTTACATACACAGCCTAAGCTGCTTACATTACTTTCCCACTATCGCTTTCCAAAAATTGGGATTTACAAAAGACTACCCTTTACTATACAAAAAGGGCTTTACATCACTACTACTTACAAAATATTTACATACTACCTTAAATACCACTAATCTACATCTGCCTCAAGGCATTATCGAAATCTACCTTGGCAAGACCGACAATGATATCACGGCTAATAGTATGCCGTGATTGCCCCACCTCTACAGGATATCCAGCTACCTGCTGCTGAAAATTTGTATGAGAACTCCTATAGATATAGAACCTTCTCCCGATCTTCTACACCTTAGTCTTTAGCTCCTCCTTGAGCTCAAAGACCTCGTGCTTTAAATCATGAACTTTGTCCTTAGCCATTATCCTCTCGTCGTGTTCCTGCTCCCACATGGACTGGACACATCACCTCTTCTCTCTCTAATAATTTGGAGCTCTTCCTTAAGCTCCTTAACCTCCTGACAGTAATGGATTTTTCTATCCAACACTGACATTTAATCAGCTTCCTCTGAGTCTCCAGACTCAATAATCACTACATCTGGCTCTGCTGCTATAGGGTTCGGTAAAACCTCTATTTGGTTCACCGACTCTTCACTAATGGCTTGATCACTAACAAACATCTCGTTTACTCCTGACATCTACACAACACAATTAAGTTTATTAGTACATGTCAATAGAATAATAAAAACACATAACATAATAATAATGCATTTTTATAAGGTTATTTTCTTCTTGTACTTCTTTGACTCCTCTTAAGGTTATGACTTAAGGTTTTTAATTCCCTCCCTTAAGTTTTATAACCTAATGCTCTGATACCAACCTGTGACGCTCCCAAATCCGGGTCTCTTCCAACCCGACAAATGGTGCTACACGGTACTACCATTCATTCATTCATTCACCTGAATAGTCACAAAAGGACTAATATAACTTCTATATATCCAAAATAATATTACATTTCCCAGGTTCTTTGTAACCCATTCATTTGTTCATGTCATAATATTAAATATATTACAATCGTTCACATATACTATTACATAAGTATCTAAGGGTTCATCTTCGCCTTGCCCTTATTCTTGTCCGAGCCTTCGGTCCGCTCGATCTTGGCTGTATTCATATGGTTCAAACAAGAGTGAGCATGACTAGCTCAGCAAGTACAACAATTCTAATAAACAACATGCTTGAAACATAGAACTCATGTAGCTTCAATAACTGAACAATAGTTACAAAGTACTATCGATAATTCAAAATAGCACTTCTTTTCCTTCAAAACGTTTTATACAACCATACTCGGTAGAATAACAATTATGGCTCAAATCTATGAGCATATCATAAGTTCTTTTGAAAAGGACAACCCGGCACTAAGTCCGTAAGTCCGTCATAGCTTATGAGCACTTCTGAGTGATCAGCTCATAGTACTCTATGTTGATCAACACTACATTCATTAAACGTGTATACATTTACGTTGTGGCAACCTCACGTGCCTGTCGTTAAACGACAAAAACATTTTAGCATACTTGGTCTTGGATTAAAAACCATACCAATATAATTCGGTAAACATTAATCATGCTTGACAGATTCATAATATAAGTCTTGCCAAAGAATTGGCTTTGACTTCATCGTTAAAAACTTCATGTGAAAGAATACATGAATTACAAACTTGTCGGTCGAATCGGAACAAGGGTTAGAATACTTGCCTTTAGCGTCTGCTTACTGATTAACACACGTACACTTTAAGTCTCTATGATTCTACAATACATAATCATATAACGTACCACATTAGGTATTATACAATCAAGTATGTATACTATTATATCTTACCCTTCATCTCAATGTAAATCCTAACTTAGATTCGTTATTTAGGGTTTTCGGCTTTCATTACGTCATTCATATTCCACTAATCTTCGATTGATTATTAACTCTTAATTACCATGCATTAGTGTCTTACAAGTACCTTACAATGTCTTAACCATGTTATGATTACATCTTAATTCATTACTAATAAGTTCCCTTTCCTTCTACACTTGAAGTCATTCTTCACCATCATTTTTCTTGACTTGGCCATGGCTAAGTATTTCCTCGACTCCGTTCTTGCACGAAAGTTAACGATTGCACCACCTCCTCCTCCACGTATATTTCAAGCAGCAGCCATTCCAGTTATATATGTCGGCATGCAGCGCATGGACTCAGGCCTTAGAAAATTTTGCGCTTTTGAAAATTTTACGAACTTCCCGGACGCATAACTTCTTCGTTTTAAGTTCGAATTGGTCCGTTCAAAAGCCTACGATTCACAAATTTCATAATCTATGCATTCATGCAAAAATTTTATCAATTTGACTTCGTTTGCTAAAATTTCACCTATGAGTTCATTTTTATCGAAAACGATAAACGTTCGTGAACATTCATCGCACGTTTCTTCGTTCTAAGTCAGAATTCAGTCATTTTCGAGTGCGCAACTCTATAATGACCAATATGACTTGTCTCCATCAAAAACTAACGTTTTTGACTTCAAACACAAAATACGACTTTCATTCTGAGAATTTCACGAATTCGACGATAATCGTCCAATCGTGTGAATTCCGGCAAAGCTACATTACTAAGCGCTCTTAATGGATTTTAATCAACATATGATCATTACAAGTTATTTAGTACACCAACTTATAATCAAAATAGGTTTTGACTTATTGCCATAAGTCATTAAATTATTTAACTTATGAACTAGAAATCTCCATGCACAAGGCTTATTAGCAACTTAAGTCCACTAATCAATGTTTTCATGCTAAATTCAACATACTAATCATCATATCGCAACACATGATACGTTCTTCATGGTTCTAGCAACTTATTAATTTTTGAGTTGCTTATTCAACTTATTCGGCTTAAGTTCATTACTTAATAACTTATTACATGTTATTATCAAACCATCCCCTTCTCTATCAATCCTATCATAGAAGAGATGTAGATAAAAGAGATGAGTCTTACCCTTGAAGACTAAGACTTCAATTCACTTTGGAAAACTAGCAAAGGTTGAAGTGGCTTATAAGTGCTTAAGTGGCTTATTCTTCCTAACCAATAAGTAGCTTTATATTGAGAGGAAAGTTGGACGAAATAACAACCAACAAAATTTGAAATGAGCTTGGTATTTATAGGCTATCAAAAGCTAGGGTAGAATGGTCATTAACACATCCTACCTCCTTACTCCACCTCCTCATACTCCACCTCCTTACTATTCATTATCTAGCCACTAAGTAAACTTGCTAGCCACAACACTTGCTCATCACATCACTTGGTCACCACACATTAACCTTGCCCATCAAGTCTACCCACTTACACTTGGATCGCTCCATGGATCATGGCTAAACCATTGGGCTTTGATAATTAATCTAGCTTTTCTCTTAATGGGCTCATGCTAAAATAGTTTGGGCTTATGATAATCAAACACTTGGGCTTGATGATCACATACCTTGGACTTCTATATTAGACTATCAATCCTACAAGTCCATTACCTTAAATTATATAACTTAACCTTTATACCCCATGCATAATCTTCATATACTTAATCGTGTATTAATTCGTATTATACGTTACCTCATTCTTCATATATAATAGTACAATACATAGTATTATACTTACATTCTTTACTTTCATATAATGTATACACATTATATAATCACAACTCTCTTCCTTTAACGCTTAATAACCTAACGTTCCCAAATTAAGTCCGCATGCGAAATATTATGTTTTCCATACTTAGGTTATTATTACATAATCGATCTCACCTCGATATTATGACGTTACGTATTTCTCGGAAGTTCAAAAATAGTTCCCGTGTAGAAATCGATGAATAGTGTTTTTCAGAAAATTTCTCAGAAAACTTTTATTTTCGTTTTAGAAATTCAAACACTTTAATTCTCCCACGTAGTTAAAATACTATGACGTTCCGACGTTTCTAGGTTATAGAACGACCTTCATCTTCTCAACACGTAATAATAATAAATAATATTATTTTATTCATTATTAAAAGTAATTACAAAATGTTCGATTTTCCAGGGCGTTACATACTTAACATCTATGGAGTGTTTTTCACCCATTAAAACACATAATCACATAATTAAAGCATGCAAATTGGACTGTTCTTGATGTTCTTGAAGTTCTTGAACAAAAACATAGATTTTAATGCTACGGATTCGTTATAAAGCCAAATCCAACCATTCAAGTTTCATTTTGTTCATTTTAACATGCATAATCTTATCAATGTGTGAATTTTGCAAAATAATTTATGTTTGGCATATAAAAATCACGTATAAGGCCATATAGCCATATCACGTACTCTGCAAATTTTGAAATAACAAGTCATAATCATACGTTGTAATCTTATGAAATTAATGATATGGAAACACACAATATATATATATATATATATATATATATATATATAACATGCCTTACAACTCGAATTATTACATATATTCACATAACAACAGAATTTCCTAATTTTAGAGAATTACAGAATGAATAAAACCATATTCATGAAAACTTTAAAAGACGTAAAATATATAAATTGGGTTGAAGAGATTACCCAAGCGTAGATTATATAAATTGACAATTCTCTCTACTTCAATCACATAGCTTCTCCCAATCTCTCTAAAAAATTTCTCAAACTCTCTCTTGTTTCTCTCAGTTTTTGCCAGACTTAGAAAAAATAATAACCAAGGAGAAGACGTCTGATATTAAAGGAGAAGAACTGACGCATAAGTGGTCAGTTACTCCCCAACATGGGTAAACTACCCTCAACTTCCACCAAGGCCATGTTTGGCTAGTTAGAATAGGTTTTTAAAAAAATTATTTAATTTAATAAAGCTTTATTATATAGTTTTAAATAATGTCACACTCCTTATAAAATAAATCAATATCCTATTTAATTTATTTTAAATAAAATATAATAATTTCTCATTAATTCGTGTAGTCACATAATTAAATTTCTCATTTAATAAAAATATTAAATTATTAAATCTCTAATTAATAATTAAATTAATTAAAATAACATAGGCTTATTAAATATTTCTTTTAATTCAATAAGCTCACATAATCACATACTTCGAATAATAAAATTTTCTCCACATTAATTTAATAAATATAACACATAAAAATTAAATTAATCTATCACCACTTCATCAATTAATTAATTAATCTAATAATTAATTCATCGAAAAAATACTTATTTAATCAAATAAATATTTTAAAAAAAATTAAATTACAAAATTACGGTTGTCATAGTATCATGGGGTTAAAACTTGCTCACTCAATGGGCATCAGACCGTTAACTGTCTTTGGGGATTCAGAGTTGGTAATCAAACAAACCATGGGAATCTATCAAACCAAAGAGCTACATTTGCTGCCTCACCATCGACAAGTGTTACAGATGGCTTTGGAGTTCGAAGAAGTACACTTCCTCCACATTCCTCGGAATAGGAATGATTTTGTGGATGCGCTAGCAACTTTGGCCTCCTTGATCAACATACATGACAAGGAAAACATGCCAAGCATCCCATTTGACCTACAAAAGGCTCCAACCTATGGGAATTATGTTGGAGAAGTATCGGATGAGCTACCTCCCATCCAACACCCTTGGTATCAGCATATCAAGGATTATCTGCGAGATGGATCTACACCCGCTGAGGCGAGCTTGTAACAATCAAGAATTTCAAATTGTAATTTTAAATATTTATTGAATTATAAATATTTATTTGAGGTGTTTATTGTTGAATAAATATTTTGTTGATGTGATGGTTGTTAGTAAAAATTTATGAATTTAAATTTATTAGATAATATTCTAAATTAATTGAATTTATAATTTAGAGAGTTGTACTATAACATGAGATGTTATATTATTGTTGTTAATTTAATAATTTAAAGTGGTATATTAAATTATTAAATAAAATTATAATGAAATTATAATTTTGTGTTATTTGTTTAAATGGTATATTTAATTAAAATATAGTGTGTAACTAATTTATTTGATTAATGTTGGACATGGATATCCAAATAAATAAGATGTGATTATAAATGATGAACTAAATTATTTATTAAAATAAAATTAAAGGAGTTTAAATTTGTTATGACCAAACAAGGCTTAAAATATTAATTTTTTATTTTAAAGACTTTTGCCAAACAAAGCCTTATGGCTTTTGGATTTTGATTTTTGAATATAAATAAAATAAATAAATAAAATAAAATAATAAATATAATATAATATAATTATAACGTATACGTTAATAGTTTGTAACTGATATTATATTAAGTACGCGTATTAGTTTTTATCTTTACACTTGGTTATCAGTTTTGGGGTTATACGCATTCTAGTTTTGCTAAGCCTAAGATTACAGAGAGATTGAGAGAATTGAGAGGAGGTTCTGAGTTTTTAAAGCAAATTCAGTGGTGATAGCAAGGATTGCAAGCTAATTGAAGGTATTTCTACATAACCTTAGTATTGTAAATATATATATATATATATATATATGAGTTTACTGCAAAAATTTCATGTTCTGTGAATTTCATCTTTTCGAATTATTGCTATACAATTGGATACTTGTGATTATACGTGTTATGATGGTTGAGTTTGTATGTAAACAAGAATTTACTATGCTATTTTCGTTCAAAAATAGGAAGAAAAGAATTACAATATATTTTTCATATGGCTTGTGAAGTACCAATTTTAGTGGCCAATTAGTATGATAAACTGTAAATTGAGTCTTGTTTATGCTAGTTCGTTAAGAAACGAAGAGAACGTAGTTTGAACTAAGTGATTTGGTATAAAACTGAGATTACAGTGATAATTTTTGTGAACGATGTCAAAAATTGAGTTTTTATATGAAAACATAAAATTTAAGAAATTAAAGTAGTTAAAATGGTTGTTAAATTGTTCTATATTGATGAATATGTGAGGAAACATGTTTATGATAGTTCTATATCAATTGTATGTGTTAATATTATTGTTTGGTGGGTGAAATTCGTGTTAGTTGGGCTAAAAACGGCTATTATTCATCTGCTTACGGTTATATACATACTTTATACAATTAAATACGGCAAGCAAGGCCGTAAATGGCGAGAATGGTGTCTTGCCAGAGTCTTCGCCATTGGGTCCTAGGCTTTGTGTATGGCGCAGCAGGTGCCATACCCAATCTCGAGAGATGACTTGACTTCTGCTTTGCAGATCTTAGGTACCCTTACCACTTGGTCTAAGGTTATGGTAATGTGTCAAACATGTAGTAAGAAGGTTAAAACAAAACCGTGATGTGAAATTGATAAATTTAAAGTTCTAAAAATTGATTAGTAAGTTATGAACGTGATATGTTAGAACTTAGTGAATATAATGAATAGTAAATGAGTGTTGTGAAGGTTAACACTTGAAATTTCTGATATTTACCTAGTAGCATAAGACTTGTACTAAATTAACAAGTTTAACCAGAAATGCATATGTTATGGTATGTTGGTATATCTAATAGGTATTGTGGTTCTAATACTATGTGTAGGTGAATGTAAATTTTAATATTATAGCTTACGCTTGAGGCAAGTTTTCTAACTCTACACTTTCGTTGAGCTAGTTCTATTATTACATTGTGCAACTTTATTCTTATGATTGAACAAGTTTCCTATCTTAAACTATTATTGAACAAGTCATTTGTTCCTAAATTTCATTTGAGCAAGCTTTAACTCTAATTTTATTGAAATTCTCATTATGGTTGATTCATTCTAACTTGTTTATAGTTAAGCAAGTTTCTTAAGTTCTATTCCTGTATAATGAACGCAGTTTTTGAACTCTCATCTCTATTATTGAGTTGTTTTGTTACTTTGCATGAGTTATTATCATGTTAAGCAAGCTTTGTTTTAGCTTGCTATTAATTAGTGTATATTCAGTAATTAACTTTCTAATTTGACAAGATCATAAACCTAGCTTATTATTGTTCAAGCAAAGGTTTATCATTTTATTCATTTAATGCTTATTCTCTCTAGTTATTTTCAAGCATAATTTTAGTATATAGTCAATTTACCTATGATTCTCAATTGTTCTATGTTATGTTGTTAGTAAACAACTGTTGTGTTATCAAACATTATTGATTCAACTAATCCTTTAATTGATGGTCGTTAAACTCTAAATTACCCTTGAAAGCTTATCCAAACCAAACTTTCTTTGGTGTGGACTTGTACTCTAAAACTGAGAAGAACAACCCTATTATAGGGGATACGCAATGCGTTTAGATGTTTGTGCACAATACATGGTACGAAGGGCTGATCCCCCTAAGTACGTGAAGTCCCTATAATTTAACTGTTAAGGTTAAAGTTAAAAGATTACTTGTAACCGTGGACATAGTTTGTGGTCTTATGACCCTCAGATATATATTCCATATTATGATTCCAGTCTTTGGTTATCATTGATAGAGTACTATTCAGTTTTGATGAGCCTATTTATTGGCAATTATTATATTCTTGTTGGTTCATTGTTATATCTAGTGAGCAATTGTTTCGCTCACTCTTGCATAAATATTATTATTGCAGCAGCTAAAGTTGAGAAGGTAGATGAGCCTTCAACTAGCAAAGGAAAAGAAAAAATGTGCAAGTGATGAAGACTTGTAATTTCATTTATTGTCATGATGTTGGATTTTATATTTAAGGATGTAATGTAATTATTTTATTTCCGCACTTGATTATTGTTTAAGGTTAGACAACCCGGGGATATTTTTATTTAATGATGTAACCCTATTTAAAGGGAGGATTTATGATTAAATTTTATTATATTTGGTTAGATAGATGTGAATGTATGGAAAGTGAAGACCAAGTCTTGTGGGAATGAAGTACCTAGATTTGGGGGGTGTCATAGAGCCCGACTGAAAAAAGGCGGATCCATCAAATGGCTATGAAATTCTACCTGAGCGGAGATGCACTCTATAAAAGAGATGCAGGATTAGGACTCCTTAGATGTCTGGACAAAGACCAAGCTCAGAGGCTCATGGATGAAATCCATGGTGGAGTATGTGGCCCACACATGAGCGGACCCCTACTTGTTAAGAAAATCCTCAGAATAGGGCATTACTGGCTTACGCTCAAAGATGACTGTGATGATCACGTCAAGAGGTGCTATCAATGCCAAATTCATTGGAATGCTATCCACGCCCCTCCAGGGGAACTCCGCAATATGAGTTCGCCATGACCCTTCTCAATGTGGGGAATGGACATGATCAGGCACATCGAGCCCAAAGCCAATAATGGACATCGATTCATATTCACCATGATCGACTACTTCACCAAATGGGTAGAAGCAGCCTCCTTCCCCAGGGTTACCAAAGAATTCATCATTACTTTCATCAGAAATAATATTGTCTGTCGATATGGACAACCAGAGGTAATTGTGTCAGACAATGCTAAGAACCTCAACAACAAAATGATGGGGAGTTATGCAGTAAATTCCACATCAAACACCTTAACTCCGTCATCTACCGTCCAAAGATAAATGGTGTTGTTGAAGCGGCTACTAAAAACATCAAGAAGATCATGCAGAATATGTCCGCCAATCACAAAGGATGGCCTGACCTCTTTCCTCTAACTTTATTAGCCTATAGAACTTCAATTCGTACTTCCACTGGGGCAGCCCCCTACTCATTAGCCTATGGGATGTTAGTAGTGCCCCCCATAGAGGTGGAAATAGAATCCCTCAGAGTGTTGATGGACGCTTAGCTGGATGAAGACCAATGGGTACAAGATGAAAGTAGTATGCACACAAGCCAATCATGTTTGATGATAAAGCATATACTTTGTAACAATCTTATTCATTTATTAATAAAAGGTATTAATTTATTAAAGGCTTTTAATTATCTACATGATGCTGTTTTATAATATGTGATAAACCCATAGTTTTAAGCAATGCTTTTAGAATAATGATGATGATCATTCTAATGAGATCTAAATTCTTAGAAAGCTTAAATCTAAAATAGTTCCCAATCATTGGATTACTAAATTGGGGATTAGTGAATCCGGATAGATTGGTACATACGTTGCTTGCTCATTGGATGAGAATGATTGATCTCATGATCATTTGTGTGGAGACACTAAAGCAAGTATGTAGGTGCTTATTAGAGAATAAGTTCAATTGAACGTGACTCGCTAAGGAATACATAATGGAGTTTTATTTGCTGTCAATAGGAATTCTCAGTAGTGATAGTAGTACAAGTAATCCTTGGACTTGAGATCATCATAGTATCTTGTGTATGATGAGTTATACTTTGACTTATTCCTTAAGACCCTTAGGGTATATCAAAGGGTATGCTTGGGTATAATAAGTTGTACATGGAGATAATGTATGATCAATAAAGAATCTACCACTTCTAATAAAAGAAGAGAATGTCCTATGTGATTCGATAAATGACAACCCAAAGAGTCCTTGGCGGTAGAATGAAATTAGAAAGGAGTTTCTAATTTGCATTATTTGAGTTGTGCATTTAAGGATCGAAATACATATAATTAAATAAAATAAGACTTGACAAGAATTCCATATCTTATATTTAATTGGGACATTGTATGGTGGAAGGATTGAATTGTACGACAGAACTATTTACTCAAAGGTTCTTTAATGATTAATGTTGAAATCTATATTGTTTGGAAAGTCGTTGATCGCTAGGAGAGGCTTATCCCTATTGTAGAATAAATATTATTTAAATAAATTAATTGTTTAATTTATTTATTTAAATAAGATTAGAATTGTTCTAATTGATTTATTCACAACCGGTTTAATATGGAGAACCTAAAGGGTCATACCATAAAAGGAAGAATAATTATTTAAGAAGTTAATGGCATAATCGTAATAATATGTTATGTATGTATATTTAATTTAATCTATGGTGATAGAATAAATTAAATATCTTAATATTTATTATTTAATATTTTAGAAATATTAAATATAAATTAATAAGAGGAGTCTTATTAATATTATTACAATTATTATTATTTTAATTTCTAAAAGAGTTTAGGAATTAATTTAATATAAGTACTCTCATTTATTCCTAATAGGGTTAGGAGGGAAAATTAATTAAAGGAGTTTAATTAATTATCCCTAATAAGATTAGGGAGCTTAATTAATTAAAAGAATTTAATTAATTAAATAAAATCCAATTCCTTAATTGTTAAGGTGGGTTGCCCACATCTATAAATAAGAGGAGTCTTATTATGGGTGAAGGGGGTTGTTGACTTTTACAATGACATAATTCCAATTTGTTGGAGAGTACCCTTTTCTATAGAGATAGAAAATTAGGGTTTGAACCAAATACACCATCTTCTTGAATTCTTTATTTTTCCTTGGTGGATCACCTCTAGAGGCCAAACATATGGGTGGCTAACGTTGATCAAAGGAAGGAACAAAACCCCGGTGGATTCAAGTTGAACGCGAAAAGGATTGAGGTGAACTTGTACACGAGGAAGCTTTGGATCTTCAAGGGTATGTTTGTTCTTCATATCTTTTCGCTTAATTAATAATTGTGCATAAAGGGTGATCCGGGTATATGGTTTGTAAAATTTTTAAACTCGATTTTTACACGCTTAGCATTATTTTGCAATTTGATTGCATACATAATATTACAAACCTAATAAAGGTATCGAGCCAAACCTTTATGTGAATTATTAATTGTTTTAATTTGATATGTATATTGATATGTGTTTAGAACAATTTAATTGGGCATAATTTTATTGTATAAAATTTAAAAAAAAAATAATAATAAAAAATAAAAAATAAAAACGAAACTGCTTTTTTTTTTTTTATCCAGTGAGTCACGCCAAATAAGGATTTTGCAGACTTGAAAAAAAGTTAACAAGTTTAGTTTTTTGGAAGCATGCACGAAATCGAGATTCCTTACTTCTTAATTAAACAGATATCAAGTTCTGCAGTTTTTTTTAATGTTCAATAATGCACGGAATTTAAAAAAAAAAAAAGGGGGCTTCACGATCTAACACTAATGTAATTCAAAAGCTTCAAAAATTTATATGTATAAGTTACTACGGTTTTTTTTATAAAATATATATATATATATATATATATATATATATATATATCGTTATTATATTATATATATATATAATAGTTATATATATATATTATATATATATATTATTCTTAATTATTTTATAATTAAAATAAAATGTTTATTTTAATTTTAAAAAAAAAGTTTATTTTAATATTAAAATAAAAGGTTTATTTTAATTTTAAAATTAGAACTTCATGCTAACTAATTAGAGTTGGAATTGGATTCCATGATAACTAATTGGAGTTGAAATTGGATTACATGTTTCCTTAAATAAAGGAGTTTATTTAGATATGAAATAAGATTTCATATTATTCAAAATAAAAGAGTTTATTTGTGAATAGAAATAGAATCCTAATTTCCTTAAATAAAGGAGTTTATTTAGATATGAAATAAGATTTCATATTATTCAAAATAAAGGAGTTTATTTGTGAATAGGAAAAGAATATCCGTGTTTCCTTTAATAAAAGATTTTTTTTTTATATATATATATACATGGAATTGATTCGTAATTAATTAAAATAAAGGAGTTTATTTTGATTAAAATTTTGATTAAAATAAAATTGTTTATTTTATTCAAAATTAGATAAATTAAAATAAAAGAGGTTTATTTTGATTTAAGTTTGGATTAAAATAAAGGAGTTTATTTTAATTCAAAATTAGATTTTATACTAACTAAATTTGCCCATTAAATGATATCAATATATATATTAAATGTTTATTATTCATGAGATGAATGTTATTTATTGATACATATGGTGATGTGTATGATAATAAATGGGATTGATTATGGACTATTGAACAATATGATTGGATTTTATTTTAGTTGGATGCATGAATGTATGGGTTTTATTAAATGGGGTCTGCGTACCTCGTCTTCTCTAATTTTTCTTAATGTAAATTCCATCCGCCTCCTATGTACTTCCCTCGTCACGATCAAGGTTTCTATTTATTTTAAATAGTTTTGTAATAGGAATAGTTAGAATTAATTTTGAAGAATTGGAGATCAAGGAACAAGGAGCCGTTTGAAGACCCGTTTGTAATGGAGCCGGGTTTAAATGTAATAGTTATATTTAAATATTATTTCTTGCACCCCTAGGGTTTGACCTTTTGGTTCACTTGGTGGCTCTAGTGAACCAAACTAGAATAAAAGTCCATAATCAATTCGGGTAGAATATAGTATTCTATATGTGCATGCTATACTATATATATTATATATTAATGAACATGCTTCGCATGTTCATTAATATGACGCGTATTTTATATATATATGTGCATGCGCGCTAAACAAGATGAGACAAATTAATAAGAAACCCCTCAATTTTTATATTAAGTCCTAAGCGTTCAAAGATATTTGGAATATCGAACGTCGCCTTCTAGCATGATAAAATTAATAGAGTATTAAATATTTAATATGAGTTTGTTGTGTCACCACAAGGCAAGTATTAAGTATTTAAGATGTTAATTTATCACATTTGATGCTTATAAAGAAAATTGAACAATATTGTTTTGTTGTGTCACCACAAGGATTATATTTTTCTTTTTTGAATATATGTAGTGCTAGGTCGGACTTAACTTGGATAATTTTGATTCGGATGTGCCACCACTTGATCAAAATAATCTAAGAGGCAAAAGAAAAGGAGTTGCATAGTTGATGTAATTGACAAAAGTTGTCTACCTATTTATTTATATATAGTTTGTTGTGTCACCACAAGGCTATATACATTTGAAATGGGATCCTTATTCTCACTAGCAAATCTTTAATTAGATTTTGCCGAACTATATAAGTGAGGGTAATATAGTTTGAAGAAAATAGTGGGAGATACCAATTTAAAACAAGACCTAATTTATTTTGGTAATTAATAAAAGAATGTATGTTAAAATGTTGTTAATTACAAATTCATTTACGTGATTTTTACAATGTCTAAAATTACTATCACCGCTTTCATACGGATTCAAACTTTTCTTCTACCGCAAATCGCCTACGAGGGAAAACTACGTCAATCCGATCTAGCCGATGACACCGGAGTACATAGGCAACTATATTCTATATGGCCCGGACCCAATAAAAAAAACAAAAACATTTTTTCCCTTCCTCTACCAAAACAAAAACAACAAAAACATTTCTACCTTTTCTTTGGATAAACAAAAACAACAAAAACATTCCTACACCCTTTTACATTCAGCGTTGAACCTCTTACACTAGGTTCGAACTACGCAGACCTGATCTCCTCTTTAATAGGCGTACGTAGGCAGCCATTTATGGTTCGGTCTAACCCCCTACTAGAACACAAATACTTGTCACACGGTACTGGGATCAAACTTCAATCCACCATATTTCATCGGCTTCAAACCAAAGGGATGGAACTACCTGACCTCTCCTCACAAATAGGAGATCCGACGACCATCTAAGCTGCGGTTGTGCCTCAAAGAGCAACACCAATCCATAAGAGATGAAATTAACTAGAGTCCTCTTAAATAGGAGTATTGGCGACCATCTGTGGTGAGGTTAATCTTAGAGAGAAAAAGCCACACTCCTCTCCATATTTACATATATAAACTAGTCCCAAGAAACCAAGGATGGTAGGGATATACACAGATCAATGATCTGTTCTGAAATATCATACGACGTCTTAATGTCCACACATCAAGGATGAGTTCAAAATGCATCAAGATCACAAGCCTTGAAGAAATAGGCAATTATCAAGCATGTATCAAGGCACAACTGAAAGGGAAGGGAATCAAAATATATTTCCATGCCATATATAATATGGTTTGATATATACAATATGTGTTGTACATCACAAAATGGCTAAGCTAGTCTATGCAGGAAAATACAAGTCTATATATGGATCTGTATGTATACGGACTATCAGATCTAACATAACATCCCTCTCCGAAGAAGGAGGTAACATTGCAAGCTCCTATCCAATGGTATCTATACGAGCTAGCAGATCCGAGGCTAACTGTATGGTGGCATGATGCTCATCAATGTATGCACTCATATCGGCAAGGATGCCAGTCGTAAGGGATCTCACTAAAGTACTGTCTGTGATGGCTACATCCCGAGCAGATAGGGCAACATCCTGCTCTATAATCAATGCATCTCTGGCTGATCTGGCCTCATTTCTCTCTAATAGAGTTGTGTCTCTCCTATCAAGAGCTGTCAACATCAAGGCCCTAGCCTGAGCTCTCCCAAAGGTCATTAGATATAGACTCTGCTCCAGATACTGTGTTGAATTCTGAATTACAGTAGCACTCATAGTGGGAGAATCCATCACAACTGCTGGCATCCTAGTAGACAAATCCTCCTCGATGGGAATATAAGTCTCCTCCATAGGCTCCCCATCATTGGAAACCATTCCCTTACACCGTGGATACTGCTATAGTCAATGCCGTCTCTGTCTCCATCCATATAGAATACTCTACAGAACAACTTGGATGACTGACAAAAAACTCAGTTAGCTCACCCTAATCCCAACATGTATACAACCTGGATCTATCTTCTACTGATAAGTGACGAGAAGCTAAGCGCTGACTCAATGCCCCCTCAAAAGGATGGAAATCTTGGAACTGGTCAAACTGACACATCATGGCCAGTGGGTGGTAAGTAATCATGCCCCTCAAACCAGCTATAGGGAGATAATCCATGCCTGGAGCATGAGTGATGAAGCTGTAGGGTGAGCTGATCCCTGTACACGACAATATATCAAACGGATCTCCGATCCCTGCCAGGAAAACGGACCAAGATGCAGGATCTTAACACTCCACAGGCTGAAAGGAGTACGACATGGCTATATCATGGGTGAAACAATACCCATGCCGTCTAAAAGTGCCAATCGGTCTCAAGTGTGACATAAACCACACGTCTAACATATGCATCGAAGTTGCGTATATAATACCCTGCGGGGTAAGTCTTTGCGCATATGTGGTCGACCTTAACGTCTCTGCGATGATCATCGGTATAATGGTGTGACCCTCCCTGAGAGCTCTCACTGTCATGATAACGCCAATATCTAGCTCATCCATAGACCGTGGCATATATTCATACGACAATACACATAGTGCCAGTACATCTACTCTAGCTGAGTGCCAATGATCCTCCGGTATGGTGAAATCCGTGAAGTGTCGCGTATAACTATCCTCAAAGCCAATATGTCAAACAAAAAATGCTGAGATATCATATGGCCGGATGTGATCTCATCCTGCATAACTCTCCACCTCAAATTTTGAGAGTCATAAATCTACGGCCATGTCACCGGAAATGGCCATATCGCTACAAGGTTCCGTCCCAAAGGCACCGGCCGTCAATGAAGGCATACTCCTCCAGAGTATGAGTTAACTCGTGGATGCCAAACCAGAAGACTTGTCACTCTGGTATCCAATGCTCCAGCATGCCCTCCACAAATCCTGCGGGAACCTAAAACATCAACAGGGTTATAGAATGCTGCAACATCTGATCTACAGTCACCCTGGCTGATGGTGACATTCTATCATACCATAACCTCAAGCGTGAGGCCACCAATACTTGTGGGGTATGATCAATACTACTAGCTAATCACAAAGAAGACATCTCAGACGGTAGTGTCATATATACGACCATCTAGGGTCAATGTTTGAATACTACGGACATACATACATATGAATAATATAATACATGCATGATAAATAATAGATGGCAATATGATATAGGGAATGGAAAATTGTACATACCTTCCTAAGTATATCATCATCTAATACATCTTGGTATAGCTAAAATACAGGGAAATGGGGCAAAACTGCCCCATAACTAATAGAAGCCTATCAAAATATATAACGAGAATGGGGGAAAGCCACCTAGTGTCTAAAAAAGGTCTATCAAATGATATAGCAAGAGTGGGTCCCACCCCTCTGGCTCGGTCCAGTTTAAGTTACAAAGGAGTTTTTACAAGCTGAAAAGGCCAAATCAGGAATAAAAATGCTATGCGATTGAGCGGAATAGCCTGAAATCCTAGTTTTCACGGGCCAAACTCTGGCTTTACATAACACTCATTGGTCTTCGCCCAAACACAGGGTACACTATACTGATGATCTCATTTGTTACAAACTAACTACATTCGACAATATCTCACAAAGGTCCGATGCCATTAGTACAGGGTCGTAACCTTTACATGATCCCCGGCGGGGGTTACAACGCATTTTTATCCATTTACATGATCCCCGTCGAATGTTACAAGGCATTTTCATCCATTGACATGATCCTCGGTAGGGGTTATAACGCAATTCAACCATTAATGCACACGTCAATGAAGGTGAAATAACCTTGACATGTTCCCCGGCGGGGGTTACAACGCAATTCAACCATTGATGCACACGTCAATGAAGGTCAAGCAGCCTTGACATGTTGCCCGGCGGGGGTTATAACGCAATTCAACCATTAATGCACACGTCAATAAAGGTCAAGCAGCCTTGACATGTTCCCCGGCGGGCGTTATAACGTAATTCAATCGTTGATGCACACATCAATGAAGGTCAAGCAGCCTTGACATTATCCTCAACAAGGATCTCATCCGTTGATACACATATCAATGAAGGTCAGGCAACCCTGACAACACCGAATGTTGGCAGTAACTCCAATAGAATAGCGGAAGGGCCTGGCGATACAAACCAGGGAAAAACATCCTCATCGGGGAGGACTGATGATGGAATATGTTATACACATCCTCAATAGACAAAACCCATCCCCACAGAGTCTCTTGTACGTGAGAGCTACATCTTCATGATAATGTTTGTATCAGGGATTCAAGACTTTGGTGATAGCCCTAACGTCAACAATCCTAGAGATTCCTAGTATCTATGGATCACGCGTCCAAGACAGTTCATTAGGTTGGTTATTACCATCCCCAGCAGAAGCAACAAGGAGCCAACAATCATCCCATCATATTGGAAGACATTCCAACAAACCACATAAATTTGCATTATGCATTGCATCATAATCATCTTGTTGCATTTCAAGTGTCTAGTATTCTTTATCTTATTCATGCCATTGCATTGCACGAATATGATAAAAGAGGGGCATCTGTAGACACTCGAAATTTTTCTGCCTACCTGTTACTAAAATTTTAGGAAGTGCAGAATCGTCTTTCAGAGATAATCCTAGAAGACAGCTCAGCTTAATCCCGGATACCGCTGGAATTTTAGTTTTAAGCCCGAAAAACACACCAGGAGTATCCTTTCCCCATCTAGGAGATAACCCCAAGGATAGTAGTGCAAATACTAGAAATTCCACCGGAGAAGGCTGATTCATCTTGGAGATAACCCCGAGATGTTCAGTCTCAGTCCCGAAAACAACACCGAGAAAGATCATGTCAACCTTGGAGATAAACCCAAGGAGTGCAGTTGCAGTTCCAGAGATAACCCCGAAAATGCTTGTTTCAAATGCATGCAGTCAGCTTCAACTTCGGGACTCCCACCGAGGCACTCAATTCACAAACCCAGAGATAACCCCGGGAGAATAGGCACACCTCAAAGACAATCCTGAGGGTAATCAACACTTGTAACGGTCCAATCTCAGAGATAACCCTGAGCAACGTCTGCTTTATCTGCCAAAACCGGAGATAACCCCGGTGAAGGGCAAAGTCAAATGGCCACCTCAACCCCACATGGCACCGTCTCAACAAACCACAATCAATATACATTCTACACGACAATGTCCCATAAGAACCAAGGAGTTGCAATCCCGAGTGACTACTACGTAAGACAGCACACCGGATAGAATTTGAAGCTTGAAGAGATAGGACATGGTTCCATCTTCCTGACTTCGTACAGCCTCTAATCCCATGTCATTGTGTAGCTCTAGGCAACAGCAATACGCAACAGGTCTTATACACCTCAATCGAATGCTCGGATTGAAGTTCTGCAAGTTCGAGCGGACATCAAGTTGCACGCATGCATGTACTTCAAGATGGTGGGACCCTCAGAGCCCGGGGCACCCCGCACCATTGCAGATGTATATTTGCGGTACATTAGTAAGTACATACATCTGACTCTCAAATTTCTATAAATATAGAGCTTGGTAATGTCGTGTTGTTTGTGTATGCCTGACATCTGGTCAAGTGGTTTTCATTTACATACATATATATATATATATATATATATATATATATATATATATATATATATATATATATATATATATATATATATATATCGACAAATCACCGAAATGATAAACCGAAATGGGATCAATATATATCATAATGTTTATCGCTTTTTTATATATATACATATATATTTACATTTCAGTCAGGCCTGGAGTTTACTTCGTGGCCTTTTACTGCTTTATTTATATTTCGTCCCGCCTGGAGTTTACTTCATGGCAGTTAATCATTTTTACTACTTTATTTACATTTAGTCCAGCTTGGAGTTTACTTCGTAGCGGTTGATCGCATTTACTGCTTTATTTACATTTCTAATCCCCCATGGAGATGCTTCATGGTGGTTGATCATGTCTGTATATTTTTATTTACCGCTTTTATATATTTACATTTTTGATCCCCCATTGGAGGTGCTTCGTGATGGTTGATCATGTCTGTATATATATATTTACAACTTTTATATATATAACTGCTTACTGCTTTTCATATAAACTGTGGCATCATGTGAGCCTAGAATCATGTGATCATAGATTCAGTCCACTAAATCTAGATTTGGTTCCCGTGATGGACATTTCAGCTATAAGCAATTTGTAAATTATTCACGGTGTTTGAATTTCCTTAGATGGCTTTCATGCCCATGAGGAGTTCGGCACTGCTGTATATTATTTTCTCGAAGATGCTTCGCATCTCAGAAATAAAAGCAATCAAGCATAACATTTAATAATAAAATGGAAGTATGAAAAGGTCTCAATTACTATTGAGCACAGGATTTGAAAAACCTCTTTTATAAAACCTCACTACTATATCATGTTTAAAACTGATTTTTTCATACAAATTCAAACCCTTTGTATATAGGTGCGAACAAGGCCTCACACTACTTCCAAATAACAACAAATTGATCCACACACACACACACATTCATATAACAGTTTCTTGAAAAGTGGCGGTCACCGTGGTAACATGGATGTCGGGGGGGGGGGTGCCTAACACCTTCCCTCTGCATAATCAAGCCCCTAAACCCAAATGAATCTCAGTTTCATAGACCCGTTTAGCAGTGTCACATCACTGGGTCAATTTGAAAACCTTTTCTCGGTTGTGTTGGTGCAACCAGTTAAAAACACCATATGGCGACTCTTACAGTTAAATCGTCGACATATACATGTTGGACCTTTTTCACTTGTTTTTTCAAACAAATCTCACATAACATGAGAACACCAAAGAACAAGAACAGAAAAGGGACAAATAAAAATCCCGACGTCGACAACCTCACCATCTAGAATCTTCGAATTAATTAAAGTCTTCAAATAATTAATTGATTCGAATAGATGACAAAAACTCGTGAATAAACCTTCACAAAACTTTTTTATTTTCTCTCTGCCCACTAACTGTTGTAATATGTGCTTCTTAATTTCTTGTGCTCTTATTCACGTCACATCACATGTATATATATACATGATATACTTCATGTTCTTTATTAGATTTAGAATTAAGCAACCATATGGCTTCCTACCATATTAACATTCTAATCCACAAAGGATTCTGCCAACAATGGCTCACGTCCTGACCAAAATCCTTTTCTAATTTGCTTTTGGAAATCTTTCGTCACATGCATGACTCACATGGTTAAAACCATGTATACCCAATTAGCCAATTTTCGATGTTGCTTCGGAATTCCAATTCCTTTTCAATTTTGAAAATCATACATACCAAATTAAAATAGGATAATCTCATGGGTTTAGACCCCATAAACCCAATAATCTCCCCCTCGAAATCCATGAGAGGGAACTTTCATCGTGACCCCGTCACTTGGAGTCCATCCCAACTAACTCCTTGCAAAACCCCAATTTATCGCGAGTTACAACCTTTGTCAACATATCTATGGGTTCTCATCAGTATAAACTTTTTTCACTTTCATCAATTCCTTTTCCATCACTTCTCAAAGTCAGTGATAACGAACATCAATGTGCTTGGTGTGATTATGATAAGTAGCATTCCTAGTTAAATCAATTACAATTTGACTATCACAATAAACCATATACTCATCTTGTGTCAAATCCAACTCTTGGAGAAACCGTTTCAACCATAACATCTCCTTGCTTGCTTCTGCAGTAGCAATGTATTTAGACTTGGTTGTAGACAAAGAAACACACATTTTTAACTTGGACTGCCATGATACAACTCCCCCGGCAAAAGTAAATAAATACCCTAAAGTAGACTTCTTCTCTTCAGAACCTTCCATGTCTGCATCTATAAAAGCTTCCAAGATTGGACTCGAACCACCAAACCCCAAACACAAACCGGAAGTAGCTTTCAAGTATCTGAGAATCTGTAACAATCTAGAATTTTATTTATAATTTCAAATATTTATTGAATTAAATAAATATTTTTAATTGATGTGTTTGTTATTTAGTATATATTTGTTGGATTATTTATTAGTAAGTAAATAATTCATGAGTTATAGAAATTAACTTAATTAAGATAAAAGAGTGATGAATTAAATTTATGAGATAATACTCTAATTTAACTTAATAACTAAATTAGAGAGTTGTTAAGGATTATATAGTTTGCTAGGATGTTGTCTTAATTTAATTTAGTAATTAAAGAGATATGTTAATTTATTAAGTAAAATAATAATAAAAATTATAATTTTACAGTAATTAGTTTTATTTATTTAACTAAGATTGGATATGAGAATCCAAATAAATAATGTGAGACTATAAACTAAATGAGTTATTAAAATAGATTATAGTAGTTTTAAATAGATTTACCCAAACAAGGCTTAAGGATATTAAATCTTTATTTTAAAAAGTGTTTTGCCAAACAAAGCCTTATGACTTTTGAATTTTGAATTTGAATTAAAATAATAATAAAAATATTATATAAATATAAATAAAATATATTAAATTTTATAACGAATATATCATTATTATATTTAATAAAATGTCGATTTTAGACGTTTGGGTTTAGTTTATTTTGTGCGTTGGTTTTATGTTACGTGAAAAGGGTTTAGCCTAAGCCTAAGAAGAAGAAAGAAGAGAGTGTTTATAGAGAAGTTTGAGAGAGTTTGAGAAAATTTGAGAGAGAATTTATGTGATTCCAAAGCAATTCACTGTGTTTTATCAAGGATTATCTCCAAAAAATTGAAGGTATAACCTCTCAACCTTGAGTTGTATGTTTATAAAAAAAAAGTTCATGTTCTTCACTTTCAAAATTTTCTATAAATTGCATGTTTGATGAATTGTAGTTATACAAACTAAATTATTAAGTTGTTTGTATTTGTGGTGTTAGAATTAGCATCTAGACAAGGAATTAGTGTGCTAATTATGTTCAAAAGAAAGAAAATCGTTTATAGTGTATATGGTTATGTATATGGCTTGTGAAAGTACAAAAATTGGTAGTTAGTTTGTGAACTAAACTATAAATTGAGTCTAGAATATGTTAATACGATAAGAAACGAAAAGAACACAAGTTGAATGAATCAATTTGGTTAAGAAACGAATTCGTAGTGAATGAATTCGCTAAACATGTTAAAACACGAAAGTTTAGCATGAACATGAGTTTTGGGTTAAGATTTAGGCTAGTTTGTGTTTCCATAAATTGTTATAATTTTAGTATGTTGTAGTTCTATGAATTACGAATCCATAGAATCGAAAACTGACTAATTTGGATGTGTATAACTCAAGTTATGAAGATTAGTAAGAGAAAAGGGTCAAAAATCGCAAGAACAATGAACTTCAAAGTCCGTTTTCGCTTTATTAGGCGTATGTTCTCGTCTATATTTAATTGGCGCAATTGCTACCAAAGTGTGTCAGGTGTGACTGTTTTGACCTATTTTAATAAAATAGGCATAACGTTTTCATATGAACTCTGATTGAGGCGATTCAAGATGATCTGAAACGAGGACGAATAGACCTACAACTTTCATTCTTTAATATTTTTCATTTGAGGTCAGAAATAGGGGTAAATTGGTCATCTTTAGGACTGTTCTATTTTCAAGGACAATCGGAGGGCATCCGGTATACACGTATGCAAGTGTAGTGCTTCTGACGATAAAAGATGTTGTTCTAAGTTATAAAACATGAATGTTAGTAAACATAATGATGCTTAACATTAATAAATGATGTATTAGATAAGTTGTATAAGCATACTAAGTATACACAGGAGAGACAAATCGGGCGTGCGACAAATGAACGTCGAAATGTCGTAAGAAATGTTAATTAACGTAAAAATTAATTTAAGTCAAATGTAATGAATATTATAAGATATAAAATGGGTTTAATATAAAACCAATAATGATTCCTAGCAAGACTTAAACACTTGAATGAACTTTGAGTATGAAATATAGTGAGATATAAGTCAAAAGTTAACACAATAAAATTAAACATTGTGTACTGATAATAGAAATGGTTATGAGATATAGAGTAAAGTTTACATTACAACTACTAAGCATTGATATGTGACTAATAGTTAATGTGCATGCTTATATAATTATGTAGGGCACGTGAAGTGTAGATAGCTGTAAGCTGTTAAACTGTTATTAATAAACAACGATCAGGGCAAGTCTTTCAGTTCCTATTTGCTATGTGAACTTGATGATTAATTGTTTTAAATCTTTATTGCAAAGAGCATGATGTGTTATATATATGTTGAAAGTATGAAATGTTAAAGTCAATTTATGACTACGCTAATTGAGTAAAGCATGTTGATTGAGTAAGGAACTCAATCTTTATACTTGTTATATGAACTGTAGTATGTATGTTATGTTAGTCCAATGTTTATGAGATATATGTTGACCATGTTATTATGTGCTACGTGATGCATGAAAACTATTAGATTTTGCTAGGCTGTCGAGCTCAACCTTGCAAATAACCACTTTTGCATGTTAAAGATTCAAGGTAAAGTTATGTGCTACTTGAAAGACATGAATCAGATGTGATACTTGAAGATTTATACACTTTGGCTGAATTATTATTATTTGAACCATGTTTAGGGTTCCGAATAATGTATGATGTTTAATAGATGTTGAGTTATAAAGTTTAAGTTTTGTTTATTGTATGAAAGGGTATTGAACATGGATGTATGTTTTATTTATTAACTCTAATAAGGTGACTAATAATCTAACTATGGTTTAAAGGTAGGTAAAGATAAAGGTTTTGAGAAATGTACTTGATAAGTTGCAATGATTATGTAATGATAAACTGTCATGTTTGGGTTATCTGATATGTAAAGGTTATCGGATTAAAATGTAAGATTCTATATAATAACTTTGATGAAGCGAATCATAAAATAACTTGATTCAAAAATATGTAGATGATAAAGGTTTTGATTCAGGGAATTAAAGTAAGAAGATAGAAAAGTTTAAATTATTCCGCATATTATTATGCTTAACATCGAATAATGATGTAAAATCAGAAGTTCGATGTGTTATTAACGACCGAAGTTGATAATTGAATTGTTTGAATTTTGGGGTCGTTACAGAATCCACTTAACTGCTTCCCAATGTTCTCTACTAAGATTTTACAAATACCTACTTACAACGCCAACTGCATGAGCAATATCTGGCCGTGTACAAACCATCACATACATAAGACTCCCTATAGTAGAGGAGTAGGGAATAGCTGTCATATCATCTCTCCCTTCCTTAGTAGAAGGATACATGCGCTTTGTCAACTTAATATGATTGGCCAGTGGTGTGCTAACTGGTTTAGCATCACCCATGTTGAACCTTGCAAGCACTCGTTCAACATACTTTTCTTGTGACAACCACAACCTTTTATAATGTCGTTCTAATCTAATTTAATAATTAAATTAGAGATTTACTAGTTTTTTAAATAAAATTATAATTTATTATGGAAATTATAATTATAAGGCAATTGTTAATTTGATTTGTGATTTAGTTAAATTAATTAATTAAGGGTGTGACAAGTTAACTATAATATAAGAAAAATATAAAAATAAATGAAAAGGAGGATATTGTAAGCCAACCAAACAAAGCCTTGTGGCTTTTGGTTAATGTAACAGATGGTGACTTTTGCTTGGTTAAACTGATAACCCACGTTTATCAGTTTATATTATGCATACCGTGTTTTAGTTGGTTTATATTACCTATTTTGTTCCAAGACTTTACAGTATAGGAAGAAAACATAGAGTGTTAGAGAGAAAGTTGAGAAGAGCTAGAGAGAATCCTGTGATCAGAGAAGGAGGGTGTAACCATCGAGTTTTTCATGACTTCTTCAAGTTTTCTTTATCATCATCTAAGTAATCCAATAAAGGGTAAATTCTTATTTTGAACTTTTATTATGTTCTAGAGTTTTATGGGAAATTGAATTTCAATGGCTAATTTTTGAGGAATTGAATTGCATAAATGGGTTAGTGTTTATATAATCTGTTGGTTATCATTTAGAAATAAATTTCAGAGTTTAAAATCCATGAAATCATGTTGTAAATGGAGATTAGTGTTGTTATTGAGTTTTGGTGATATATATACGACATATATGATTTTAGAGTCAAAATTGGTGTTTAATTTATTTGATAATTTGTAAATTGATTATTAAACATGCTCGTATGTTGAATTAGGAAAAGAACGCAATTCATATGGTACAATTTGGTTAAGAAACAAAGACTTGGGGATTGAATTCGTTAAACATGTTGAAATATAAAGAAAACTAGTAAAAACATGATTTTAATACTTAAAAGTTGATTGTGTAAGATGTTTATGTTTTTATAATCATGATATGCAAGCTTGGTGTTGTTGTTAACAAACTTATAGCTTCTGGGTATGTTAAATTTCTGCTTAATTGGATTTATTGGGAATGAATTGTGAAGCAGGGTATGCAGTCTGCGGTTTACATTTCTGCGTCTTAAACACAGCGAATACACCGGTAACAAAGGCAAAAATGGCACAATTTACTTTCACTGAGCATTCTGGTATTGAGCACTAAGCGCAATTTACTCAGAAAAGGCTTGGGGTAGTGCAGCTGCGCCTTCCCCTGAGTAGAAACAATTTTTTTTTTAGTTTTCAGTCCATGACATGTTGGCCTAACCTAGTCTAAGGTGCAAGATAATGTGTTAAACATGTAATGAGGTTCTATAATTGATTGTAAACATGTATTTAATGATTTCAAATTGTAAAGTTAATAAGTTGTGAAAAACTTTAACTTGCTATTTATTTAAGTCTTGAGATGTGGTTTAAAGGTTACGTTGCTATGATAGCCTTATGATTTTAGATTAGTGATGTGATGTCAATTTAAAAGTCAAAACTTGAATTATGTTAACAAGTTGAATTTAAATGAGAACTAAAACATATAGGGTTAATGTTAATGTAACTAATCTGTATTGCGATTCTACTGATATATGTAGGGTTTTGACGAATGTGTGTTATAGTTGTATAGCTTACACACAAGGCAAGTTCCTAAACCTTACTTCTTTATGTAAAGCAAGATCTTTATCCTATCTAATTATTTATTGTTATGTAAGTATCTAAATCTTACTTTTCGCTAAACAAGTTCCCTAATCTTGAACTTGATATTATTTGTTTAAGATGGTTCAAGTCGTTTATTCACATTGAGTATGTTCTAATCATTGTTTATTGTTAATTCAAAGTTTGAAATGTTCATTATTTCGAACGAGACTCTCCAATTCTTTTGAAGATAGTCTATTGGATGTACAATTTTTTATTCTACTATATATTATTGTGATTCTATTCTTGATTCTAAATATGGTTACTCAATACCTAGTTATTGTATCAAACTTCGAATGGCTAGTGAACCTTTATTGATTTGACTAGTCTATAGTTGATGAACGTTCTAAAAATTCTAGAACCATTATTAAGCTAATCCAAACTAAAATTTCTTTAGTGCGGAAGTCCTAAGTCAAACTGAGATGAAAAACTCTAATATAGGGGATTACATATGGGTTAGCGTTTAGATGTTTGTGCACAATACATGGTACGAAGGGTTGATCCCCCTAAGTACGAAAGGAAAGGTCTGTATAGTCTATTGACTGTTAAAGGTTGAGGTAGAAATACTTAGTAACCTGAGACATAGTTTATGGTCTTGAGACCCTCAGATATAATTCTCAAACGTGTTTTCTATTCTTGATTCAAAGAATGAGTTCTGTATTATTCAATATTCATTGCTTACTCTTATGTTATTGTTATTATCATCATTATATTAGTGAGCAATTGTTTGCCCACTCTTGCATATAACACTGCAACTAAAGTTGAGAAAGTTGACGAGTCGTCTACTATCAAGGATAAGAGCAAGATGTCCAAATGATGAAGACTTGTCTGATTTTATTTAATCGAATCCATGTTATGAAAATTATTTAATTATATGATGCATTCCGTAGACTTATGTAATAATTTAAGGTTAGATTACATGGAATTTGTTTTAAGTTGATGTAACCCTTTAATGGGGAGGATTATTGTTTAAGATATTTAAATTATGTCATTATCCTAGACTGTGGGTAGATGGATGGGATTGTTTTAGATAGTGAGCTCCAAATCCCGTGGGAATGAAGTACCCGGATTTGGGGGTGTGACAAGTTGGTATCAAAGCTTTAGATTATGAACCTTAGGTGGGGGAAACCTTAGGAAATAACCTTTAAGGAGACAGAAAACTTAGTGGTGATAACTCTTATCGAGTTCTAAGGAATGAATTCCTTAATTCATTAAAGATAAATAATAAAAGTCTTTATGTGCCTATGTGTTGATAACTTATATGCTCGAGTGTCACACAGATATTAAACTTAAGGTATTTTGTTGTCAGGATGTCTAATGTTGAAGGATCCAGTCAAGCTAGGGAGGAGATACCTCAGGTTCCTGGAGATGAGGAGCCCCGAGATGTTCATGTTGTTCGAGAGTAGTTGATTCAGAGGGAGCCTTCTCTGTTGGTCACTGTTGAGGGACAAGGGAATGAACCTGTGTCTGATCTAGAGGATGAGGACTTTATGAAAATAGAGGTGGAAGATGAGGAAGAGGATCATGTGGAGGTTCCACCAAACTCCATATCAGTTGAGATGTATGATGAATTGTATGACCTTAATATAGAATTACAAGCTAAGGTTGATGAGCTGAAGGAGCTAGCTGATATGCGTCAGGCTACTATAGAGCAGAAGGATGTGGAGATTCAGGAACTCGACACACATCTTTGGAATGCGAAATAGAACCTAGTTCACACAGAGGGTCATCAAGAGGAGCTGTTGGCTGAGAATGAAAAGATGAAAATTGAAGTTGAGAAGCTAAAAGATGATTTGAAGGAGTAGCCGGCTAAGTGTACAAGAGCAGAAGACGCTTGGATGAAGGCTACTCAGCGTGCAGATCGTGCTGAAGACAAGGTTCAGACGAAGAAGGCCAAGATGAATGAAATGGATTATGCTTTTCATTATGCGAGTGATAAGGCCCAGGACCGAGTCTTTTATTACCCAGCTTAGTTTGAAAACTTGCCATGGTATATGATGGATCGTAGAATAATGTTTCATATCATGGAAGAAGAGCATAGAGAAGTTTCTCGACGTCTTGATATGCCAAAATAAGAAAAGTAATAAGTTATGTGATTAAATGTGTTAAATAAATTCTAAATCCCATATTTTGAGATAAATAATGGGGTAAGATGAGCATGTAATCCTGAAACATTTCAAGATCAAGAAAGTTAATGTAGATAGCAGAGATGATATCCTTACTATGTTTTGGAAGTTATAAATAAATAAGATATCGAAGTTTATTGAAATGTTATGTGTTAAGCTTTAATCTTAGAATGTTTAAGTTAAACCTTAAATATTTAAGATTTTGAGTGGTGATCTAATAAGCGTGTATCATAAACAGAAAATGCCTCCTAAAAGAAAACAACCATGCTAACAACCACCTCCCGAGGGGTCTACTAACACTAACAATAACAAGGCCAATGCTAACCTGGTTCAGTAGTTGGTGACCTTGTTAACAAGAGCACTTACGAATCAGTCGCAAGCTTTAACAGTCAACAACTGTTAGAGAAGTTGGGCCACCAGAGTTTCAAGGGTCTATGAATCCAGTTGTAGCTCAAACTTGGATCATGGAAATGGAGAAGGTTTTCGACGTTGCCAGGGTCAATGAGGATCAGAAAATAGCTTTCGCAGCATTTATGTTGAAATCTGAAGCTAGTTATTGGTGGCAGGCGAATAAGATTCGTGGGGGACAAGGAATAATAACGTGGGATAGGTTCAAAGAAATGTTTTTTGAGATCTACTTTCCGACGAGTCCTCGGAACCAGATGGAGGTTCAATTCTTGGAATTAAAGCAAGGAACCATGTCTATACTAGAGTATGCTGCGAAGTTTAATGAGTTGGCAAGGTTTACTCCATACCTAGTCAATACAAATGTGCGTCAGGCGAGAAGGTTTGAACAAGGATTGAAGCTTTGGGTATATAGCAAGGTTTCAATGTTTCAGTGAAATACGTTTGCAGCACTACTAGAAAAGGCAATTATCGCAAAAGGTGGAAGTGATGCCTTAACTAAGTATAATCAAGAGTAGAAGAAGAGGAAGAATGAAAATGAAAACAAGGCTGGTGGAAGCGATAGTGGAAGTAATAACCAGAAGAGGAAGTGGAATGAAAATCCAAATATGGGAGGACAGCAAGGAAGTCAGCAAAAGAAGAAGTTTAAAGCTTGTAATACTTGTGGGAAGAATGACACTAGTGTGTGTTTGAAGGGTAAGCGAGTGTGTTTTAATTGTGGCCAGGAGGGTCACATTGCGCCAAATTATTTTAGCCCAAAGAAGAAAGCTTGTTTCACTTGCGGGTCGAAGGATTATATGGCTCGTGATTGCCCTAGAAAGGCAGTGGAAGGTGCAAATGGAGGTAAGGAAGCAACAACATTGGTACGTTGACTATCACTAGGCCAGTGTCATTAAACTGATCTACTGCCAGAACTTTTAATATGACCATGCAAGATGTTGTGCAGTCAAATGATGTGGTGTCAGGTATCATTCCGATCAATGGTATTAATGCTTATGTGTTATTTGATTCGGGTGCTACTTATTCATTTATATCCAATGATTTTGCTAAGGACTTAGATTTGCTTCAGGAAGAATTAGATTTTCCTTTAAGCATAGAGATTGCAAATATGGAAGTGACTCCTATTTGTTTTATATAGAAGAACTGTAGGGTGGATATAAAGGGCCACGAGATGATGGTAGATTTGATACCAATTAAACTGAGGGAATTTGATGTTATACTAGGAATGGATTGGTTATTAAATTACGGGGTAATAATTGATTGCCAAAAGAAATGTGTTAACCTTATGACTCCATCAAAGGTGGTGTTTTATGGCAGCAAGTCGCCTAGACAATAGATTTGTCTGACAATGATGCGGGCCAAGAAGTTACTGAGATAAGGATGTATATGATACTTAGCCTACATAGTTGATACTCAAAAGAAGACTGTGAAATTGGAAGAGATACCGGTCATTAGAGATTTTGCGGATGTATTTTCAGACGATTTGCCTGGACTTCTGCCAGATAGAGAGGTTGAGTTCATGACTGATCTAGCACTAGGAACAGCCAAGAGCTGATGGTGTAGTTGCAAGAATTACTAGACAAGAAGTATATCTAGCCGAGCGTTTCACCGTGGGGAGCGCCAGTGTTATTTGTTAAGAACAAAGATGGATCAATGCGGCTCTACATTGATTACAGTGAATTGAATAAGGTCACGATTAAAAATAAATATCCATTACCAAGAATTGATGACTTGTTTGATCAACTGAAGGGAGCTAGGTACTTTTTGAAGATAGATTTAAGATGTGGTTATCATCAGTTGAAGGTAAGGAAGGAGGATGTATCGAAAACAACATTCAGAACTCGATATGGTCATTATGAGTTTCTGGTTATGTCATTTGGCTTAACCAATGCACCTGTAGGGTTCATGGATTTGATGAACATGGTGTTTAAACCTTTCTTAGATAAATTTGTAGTGGTGTTTATTGATGATATATTGGTGTATTCTAAACCAAGGAGGAGCACATTGAACACTTAAGAGTGACATTGGAGACACTAAGAAGAGAGAAGTTATACGCAAAATTTTTGAAATGTGAGTTTTGGTTAGAACGTGTGCAGTTTCTTGGGCACGTTATTGACAAGGATGGAATCTCGCTATATCCATCAAAAGTTGAAGCTGTAATAAACTGGGATCAACCAAAGTCACCGTCAAAAGTAAGAAGTTTCTTGGGATTATCAAGTTATTATAGGCGTTTTATTCAAGATTTTTCCAAGATCGCAACTCTGTTGACGAATTTGACTAGGAAGGCAGTTAAGTTTGTTTGGACGGAAAAGTGTGAGGAAAGTTTCCAAGAATTAAAGAAGAGATTGAGTTCAGCACCTGTGTTATCATTGCCTGATGATACAGGGAATTTTGTGGTATATAGTGACACATCACATAAAGGACTAGGCTATGTGCTTATACAGAATGGCAGGGTCATTGCGTATGCATCACATCAATTGAAGGATTACGAGAAAGGGTATCCGACTCATGATTTGAAGTTGGTTGCGGTGGTGTTTGCTTTGAAGATTTGGAGGCACTATCTTTATGCAGAGAGGTGTGAGATATATACAGACCATAAAAGTCTGAAGTATATATTTACACAGAAGGATTTGAATATGCGACAAAGAAGATGGCTAGAGTTGATTAAAGACTATGACTGCGAGATTCTTTATCATTCCGGCAAGGCGAATGTTGTTGTTGATGCCTTAAGTAGAAAGGGTCGGGAGAAATTAATGATTTTAACTGCTCAAGAAAAGCTTGTAGCAGAAATGGCCAAGATGGAGTTGGAAATTAAATATTCGACAGAATCAGATGAAAAATTGTTCCAGATAGGGAGCAGTTCAATTTTGGTGGATAAGGTAAAGAATGCAAAACTTCAAGATGAAAACTGTGAAAAGATAAAAAGAAAAGTGTTTAAAGGTGAAGAAGACAAATTTAAAGTTGATACGAAAAGGTTACTTTGATTTGAAGGGAGAATTTGGGTTCCGCCAGTATCAAAAATTAAAGAGGAAATTTTAAGCGAGGCTTATAACTCATGGTGTTTATGCATGCTTAATCCATGTTATGAGACTTATTTAATTATATGAGATATTCCGCAGACTTATGTAATAATTTAAGGTTAGATTACATGGGATTTGTTTTAAGTTGATGTAACCCTTTAATGGGGAGGATTATTATTTAAGATATTTAATTTATGTCTTTATCCTAGACTATGGGTAGATGGATGGGATTTTTTTTGATAGTGAGCTCCAAATCCTATGGGAATGAAGTATGGGATTTTAGCTTTCCTGTCATGAACAATCTTCATGCCCAAAATCTGCTTAACCAGGCCTAAATCCTTCATATCAAAGGACTTGAATAGCTCACCCTTGAGCCTGCGAATCATATTAGTATCTTGCTCAACTATCAACATATCATCTATATATAGCAACAAGATAACGAAGTTACCATTTGGGAACTTTTTGACATACACACAATGATCTACAACTATTATATTGTATCCTTGATCCATCATGAATGAATCAAATTTCATGTACCACAACCTTGGGGATTGTTTTAGGCCGTACAAACTTTTCTTCAACCTGAAAACCAAGTGCTCTTTCCCTTTAACTTCAAATCCCTCTGATTGCTCCATATAGATTTCCTCCTTCAAGTAACCATGAAGGAATGCAGTTTTCACAACTACTTGCTCAAGCTCAAGATCCATACTAGCTACTAACCCTAACACTACTTGAATAGAAGTCATCTTCACAACCGAAGAAAAAATCTCATCTAAGTCAATACCTTGTTTTTGAGCAAAACCCTTGACCACCAACCGAGCCTTATACTACAAAAGTTTTCACCATCCTTTTTCAGCTTGAACACCCATTTGTTCTTCAATGTTTTTTTGCCCTTCAGAAGTGTAGTCAGCTCTTAAATATGATTCTTGTGCAACGAATCCATCTCATCCCGCATAGCCAATTTCTCTTCTCCTTATAAGTCTTAACTTCCTAAAAATTTTACGGCTCCCCCTCCTCAGCAACTAAAAGATATTATGATAAAGGATACATGACTGATGACACATGTTCTCTCGTAGATCTTCTTAGATGTTGTTCTTAAATATATAGATGAGGGGGTTGCTCCCCCTGCTTATCATTCTCTGTATTTGACCCATCACCATCGTGCAAATCTGTATCAGTCACATCTTCATTCTAACCTCCTTCTCCAAATATGGCATTCTATAATTGTGAAGGAACTCCGCTAAGGTTCGAAACTCTATTATATATGGGTTGTGTAACATTATCAAAATCCTCATAATTCTGGTGCTCATGAAATACCACATCTTTGCTTCTAAATAATTTTCTCTTAACTGGATCCCATAACCTATACCCAAACTCTGCATCTCCATAGCCAACAAACACACATAGAGTAGATTTTTCATCAAGTTTTGATCTTTATACCTCGGGGATATGTGCAAAAGCCTTACACCCAAATACCCTCAAATAAGAATAAGACAAATCCTTACCACTCCAAATCTTCTCTGGAATCTGGAAATCCAACGGTGCTGATGGAGATCTATTCATTAGGTAATAAGCGGTATGAACAGCTTCACTCCAGAATGACTTATGCAACTTAGTCATTCTCAACAAGCATCAGACTCACTCAATAATAGTACGGTTCATTTTCTCAGCCACACCATTATATTATGGGGTGCAAGGAACTGTCTTCTTATTTTGAATAACGTGTTTAACACAGTATGCTGCAAACTCTTTTGAAGTGTATTCCCCTCCGTTGTCACTGCGAAGACACTTTAATAATTTTCCAGTCTCTCTTTCAACCATAGCATGGAAACTCTAAAAATGCTGGAATACCTGGTCTTTTGTTTTCAATAAAAGCACCCACACCTTACATAAAATATCATCAATAAAAGTAACAAAATATCTATTTCCACCTAATGAATCAAGCTCAATGGGACGACGTACATCACAATATACTCTATCAAGTAACTTAGATTTTCTTTTAGAGGAGCTACTAAAAGAAACTCTATTTTGCTTACCAAAAAAATAATAATCATAAGGGTTTAGTACATTACCTTTAGCTAAAGGAATGAGGGACCTCTTTGCTAACATCTGCAAACCTTTCTCACTCATGTGCCCAAGCCTTTTATGCCACAAATTCGGTGAAGATTCATCTTCAATTGCATTCAACTCACTAGAACACACCTTCACTTGAGTTTTGTATAATGAGCAACAAGTAGTACCTCTAGTACCTACCATTGAACCCTTGGAAAGCTCCCACTTTCCACTGCTAAAGTGATTCTCATAGCCTTCCCTGTCCAGGGCCATACCAGAAATAAAGTTGAGGCATAAATCTGGGATATGTCTAACATACCTCAAAGTAATAGTGAAACCTACATCTGTCTCTATACAAACATCACCAATTCTAATAATCTTGAATTGATCAGTGTTACCCATTCTCACAAACCTAAAGTCTCCAGCTTTGTATGTCGTGTAGAATTCTCTCTTTGGAGTAACGTAGTACAAAGCACCTGTATCAATAACCCAATCAATCTTCTGATCAACAATATGTAAGCATTCTTATTCCTCGAAAGAAATAGGCACAACATATTTAGTAATTGTAGCTTCATTAGTCTTCTCCTCAACCTTCCCTTGCTCACTAGTTTTCTGCTTGTCTAACCAGATCTTACAATTCCTTTTGAAGTGACCATCCTTGTTGCAATGAAAACACATGTATGTAACACCTTCTCTAGTCTTTGACTTTCTTCTATGATTTTTAGAACTTTTACTTTTACTGCGTTTCATGTTTCTTTTGTGAGATCCATTGAAGTTACATCTACTGTTGTTTTCTGCCACAAGTGATTGTGTCTCTAAAATTCAAACCCTGTTCCTTTTGCCTCGTTCTCTTGTTGTGTATACTATCCTTGACCATCTGCATGGTTATCTTTCCTTCTGGAGCTGAGTTGCTTAGTGACACAACCAAAGTTTCCTAACTGTTAGGCAACGAACTGAGAAGCAACAATGCCTGAATCTCGTCCTCAAGATTCAACTTCATGGTAGACAATTGATTCACCAATCCCTGGAACTCACTCATATTCTCGGATACACTGCTACCATATACTTTAGGTTCACGATCTTTCGAATCACAAAGGTCTTATTTTGAGCATTCTTCTTCGTGTACATGGACTCTAATGTAGTCTATAGTGTATAAGCATCCGTTTCATGCGAAACATGGTGGAACACACTCTTATCGATCCACTATCGGATGTGACCGATCGTCTTCATGTTCATCTTTTTCCAATCAGCCTCAGTCTTGTCCGCTAGATTTTTCCCCCTTAAACTCCAATGGATCATACAAATCCTTGAAGAAATAGAGGTCTTCCATTCTAGGCTTCCAGATCGAAAAATTAGATGATGTCAATTTAATCATGGTGCCACTTGATTCATCCATTTAATTTATCAAAAAACAACCGCGCAAAGAACCATGCTCTTGATACCACTTTGTTGGAAAAAGTCCTCCAATTGTAGCTGTCTTTGAAAAATTAAATAAACCAAAAAATAATAATACGAAAATAAACCAACCACAAGACACCAAATCTTACGTGGAAAACCCTCTAGAACTAAGAGGTAAAAAACTACGGGTCGATCTCTGAAAATTCTACTATAATCAACTATGAATACAAATAGTCCTTCCAAGTTTTATAACTAAAAACTTGAAATATTAAGAAATTGAGATAATACAAGAATACCTCAATTTGAGTGAAAACTCAAATTACCTCACCATCCAGAATCTCTGAATTAATTAAAGTCTTCAAGCAATTAATTGATCCGAATAGATGACAAAAACTCGTGAATAAACCTTCACAAAACCTCTTTATTTTCTCTCTGCCCACTCACTATTGTAATATATGCTTCTTAATTTCTTGTGCTCTAATTAACGTCACACCACATGTATATATATACATGATATACTTCATGTTCTTTATTGGATTTGGAATTAAGCAACCATATGGCTTTCTGTCATATTAACATTCTAATCCACAAACAATTCTGCCAGTAATGGCTCACGTCTTGACCAAAATCCTTTTTCAATTTGCTTTTGGAAATCTTTTGTCACATGTATGACTCACACGGTTAAAACAGTGTATACCCAATTGACCAATTTCCAATGTTGCTTTGGAATTTCAATTCTTTCTCAATTTTGGAAATCATACATACCAAATTAAAATAGGATAATCTCATGGGTTTAGACCCCATAAACCCAACACATTTATTCTCTTATATATTTAATTATGTCTCTATATACTTGACTTGTGTGATATATTTAATTCGTCTCTATATATTTGACTTGCATGCAATTTCTTGAGAATAAGATGATAAACTCTACCTAATAAAGATAAACCCTTTGCTTTCATCAAGTATATGTACATCTTGTTGTTGGGATATTTCACATGAATCACGCATTGGATAAATTCAAGAGTGTAGATGGGTTAATAAAGTATGGTAGAGCCTCAACCTAATAGGTTAAACTTTTAGGTAAGGAGGTGGTCTAGCATGCTTATTGGGCCAGTCTACACAGGTGCGTGATGTATTGGTGTTAAATTGATGGGATGGATCCGTACAATTATGGTACAAATGGTATCAAAGCTTATGTTTCGATGAGCCCAAGTATCAACTCCAAGGTACGAGGGGAGTGCGATGGTGCATTCGCAGGCCTCGTAGGTGGAGCAAATAGAGTTGAGTTGGGTGGAGCGGGCTCAGGATGGCTCTGGGAAAGTTGGTCAAGGTGGAGAGGTTCACAAGGAGCAAGGTTGTACTCCCATGTTTGTCGCAGGCATGGTGGAGTAGTATTAGATAGAGTCGAGCAGAGCTCTTGAAAGACTCAAAGAAGATGTGTTTAATGGTGACTACTCCAGTATGTTACTTGTGATGGGTATTCAAGTTAAAGTTGGAGATTATTGGGATATTTCACATGAATCCCATATTGGATAAATTAAAGAGTGTAGATGGGTTAATAAAGTATGGTAGAGCCTCAATCTAATAGGTTAACCTTTTAGGTAAGGAGGTGGTCTAACATGCTTATTGGGCTAGTCTACACAGGTGCGCGCTGTATTGGTGTTGAATTGATGGGATGAATCCGTATAATTCCGCTACACTTGTGGTAGACAAATGTTGAATAAGCCATATAGATATTCTATGTGCAAAAATTGTAAACTTATTCAAAGATTATATAGAATTAATATAAGTCGGCTGAATGTTTTGTATATATAGTTTAGTCAGCATCTGGCCTATCAGATTTTGAGATTTTATAACCTTTAAACCCGTAATTAATAAGTTTGGAATTTGGAAAACTTGGGGGGAAAACAAAGGAAAAAGGAAATGAAATAATTTTTTTGGAGCTCATTCAACCATTTATTACATAATATTTAAACATTATTCTTGATTAAGATTGTTTTGTCCCTATTTATGTTTTTCTTTTCCTTTCTCTTCTCCAAAATTTTCAAGTTCAAAATTATCCCGAAAAGCCCAAAAGGGTTTTTTTTGATATATAAGTAATAACAATAATACTGATGCATGCATCCACAAGAATGTAGATCTATTGTCTTTTTTAACTCGTCTAATGTATTGGTGTCAAATAATACTTATTCATAAAGAGTATGTTGTAAACAAATAAATAGGGTTAGACCGGACAACAAATGAATTTAGTTTGGTTATAGTTTATATAAAAATATGGTTTAATTAAAAACTAAAATTATATTATTTGTTTTTAATATGAGTTATATAAGTTGGAACCAAATAGTTATAGGTCCAATATAAGTCAACTCATATTTCAAATTTCAACCTTACTATTATTATTGTCCAATAAAATAAATTTCTTAATATATTGATTTTAATTTTTATCTTCCTTTTCTTTTGGATACATTTGTTTTATCTTCCTTTAACATATCTCTTATTTTTTTTTGTATACATTCTCTCTCCCTAAAAAAATTATACACTTAATTTTCTAATACTTTCTCTCTCTAAAAGTTTTAATCTTAAAATATTTTGAGTAAATATATGGACACATCCAATTTACTCGCTGCTTTTCAAATGCATGCCGGTGCCACTTATTCGTTAATTAAATTTGGAGGGTGTTTGATAAAATTGAATGAAATAATTCTGAATGTTTAAGTAATCTGAATGAGTTGAATGAAGCATAATTTTGAATGAAAAAAGTTGTTTGATAATTGACATGTCTAAATATCTAAATAACAGATTTTTATTAGTTTACCCCTCTGAAAAAATTTAAAATTGTTGTAAATGTATTTAATATTGTAAAAAAAAATTAAATATAAAATACTTCATTCAGCCAAAAAAATTACATTTGACCATTCATGTGACGCCTCCAAAATAGGTTTACACAACCGATTCTGAGTCGTCAATTACATAGTACAAAATTTAAATACAAACTTCATTTATACAATTATTGAACTGTCGTGCAAAATGCGACAAAACATAGACTATGAGTTTCAATATAAATATTATCTCGTAGATAATATTCAAACTCAAATAAAGTCTTCATTACAATTATTATCACACTATTTTATAGAATAATGATGACTACTATAGCCACCATCTTGGACCATAACTCCATTTCCCGATTAGTGCCATCTATATGCTCATTTCCTGAAGAGAACAATGAAAGAAAAGGGTGAGCTCAACTAGCCCAGTAAAGAATATTATGACTAAGATAATGTAGAATAAATTATCCTTAGTCTTTAACAATATTGTAAAATTTAATAGAATACAATCGACAACAAGTTTAGATCAATAACTGCAGCGGAACAAGCAATTCATTAGAAGAGTCAAGTAGAGCATGATGTCTACTATCTTCTATGATTTAAAAGTTCATCATCAATATTTTATTTCTGTAACACAACTCAATAAATATTTCACATCATTGAATTATCCATGCACTACGGGCCACAGATATTCGTTAGTATCACCAGTGGTCATAATCATGCCAAATAATTGTTCATCTATGCACTGCGGGCCAAAGATGACTTTCACCACATCATTTGTCTGTAACATTTCAGGTCATGATTATTCCAATACACAAGTTTCTGGTTATAATCATACCAATCAACAGTCCATCTATGCACTACGGGTCAACGATGACTTTCACCACAATATAAACATAAGGATGATGACAATGATATAAGAAATCAATCAAGTGAGATCAATGATAAATATTAGGGATTTATAATTCAATTTTTTCAGAGTTCAAGAACATCCAAATTGTCAACATGATAATTAATTTTGGAGTAAAATTGAAGAATGATATTCATGTATCAAAAATAATTTGGACAAAAAAGAAACTAATTTTTGCCGTGAATAGTAACCCGTGAATAGTACCTCGGGTGAATAGTACCTGAGTGAATAGTACCCTATGAATAATACCTTGGCATGAAAAGATTAAAATTTAATAAGAAAGTTTAGAAAAATATTTCAGTGAAATGATACTAGATGAAGCGCAAAATTCAAGGATATTCTACTAATTTCAAGGAGTATATAAGCAATACTTATCAAAATAAGTGTAGATTTAAGAAAATGAAACGAAATAATATTACTTACATACTATATGTCGACGTCAGGATTTTTATTTGTCCCTTTTCGTTACTTGTTCTTTGGTGTTCTCATGTTATGGGAGGTTTGTTTGAAAAAGCAAGTGAAAAAGGTCCAACATGTGTAATGTCGACGATTTGACTTTAAGAGTCTCCAGCTGGTGTTTTTAACTGGTTGCACCAACGCAAACGGGTCTGTGAAAGTGAGATTCATTTGGGTTCGAGGGCTTGATTATGCGGAGGGTAGGTGTTATGCACCCCCCGACATCCGTGTTGCCACGGTGACCATCACTTTTCAAGAAACTGTTATATGAATATGTGTGTGTATGTGTGTGTGGATCAATGTGCAATTATTTGGAAGTAGTGCGAGGCCTTATTTGCACCTATATAAAATGGTTTAAATTTATAGAAAAAAAATTAGTTTTAAACAGAATATAGCAATGAAGTATTATAAAAGAGGTTTTTTCAAACCCTATGCTCAATTGGAATTGAGACCTTTTCATACTTCCATTTTATTATTAAATGTTCGGCTTGTTTGCTTTTATTTTTGAGATGCGAGGCATCTTCGAGAAAATAATATACAGCAGTGTTGAACTCCTCGTGGGCATGACAACCATTCAAAGAAATTTAGACACCATAAATAATGTACAAGCTGCTTATAGTTGAAAATGTCCATCACGGGAATCGAATCTAGATTCAGTAGACTGAATTTGTGATCACATGATTCCTAAGCTCACATGATGTCGCAATTTATATGAAAAGCAGTAAGCAGTTATATATATAAAAGCTGTAAATATATATATACAGACATGATCAACCACCACGAAGCACCTCTATGGGGGATCAGAAATGTTAATATATAAAAGCGATAAATATATATATATATATATATATGGACATGATCAACCACCTCGAAGCACCTCCATGGGGGATTAGAAATGTAAATAAAGCAGTAAAAGACGATCAACCGCCACGAAGTAAACTCCAGGCAGAACGAAATATATATATATATATAAGCAAGTAAACGCTCCAGAAATAAGTCTAGGCTCAATCGAGGCATAACTCGATAATGTTAGTCCATATATAAATATATACATATATAAGTATATATATACAGACAGAAATGAAAACCATGGACCGAAGTTCGAGCATATGCACAGAACATAACTCTCAATGTGAAGAAAAGTGTGTGCAAAGATGAAAAGAAAGGCTTTATAGAGTGTGAGAAGGCTTACAGTAGGCCGCCAAAGCAGTCTTCAATGACTCTATATAGATAAACACTCAGCTCCCACCGGTGAAATATGGTTATATGTGAGCTAACATGTGTTTAAAATGAGAAAGCACTCAACATGGGGTGTGTACAGAGCAAATTGGACAGGGCTTCCTCGCCTTTTTTTCTCTTACAAATGGCCACCCCAAGCCCTCTATTAATAGAGGGGGGAGCCGCAGGTGTACCCACGGCAACCGCAAATGTACCTGCGGCTGGTCGGGGTGCCTCGGGCTCTGCGGGTCCCGTCGTCTCGAAGTACATACACTCGTGCACTAAGATGTCTGCTCGAACTTGCAAAACTTCAATCCGAGCATCCGAACGAGGTATACAAGACCATCTTCAATGAGAGTTAGGCAATGATATGGGATTAGAGGTTGTACGAAGTCAGGAAAAGGGGACCATGCCCATGGTCTTCAAGCTTCAAATTTTATCCGGTGTGCTGCCACGCGTAATAGTAACTCGGGATTGGAACTCCTTGGCTCTTGTGGGACATTGTTGTATGTATATATATATATATATGAAATATTGAGACGGCACGCTGGGGTTGAGGTGTCAAGATGACCTTTTGACTCCTCACTGGGGTTATCTCCGGTTTGAGCTGATAGCAAATGTTGCTCAGGGTTACATCTGAGATTGGACTACTGCAAGTGTTTGAATTTCGCAAGGTCATCTGTAAGTGTGCCTGTCTTCCCGGTGTTAGCTCCGAGTCTTTGGAATGAGTGCCTCAGCAGGAGGTCTAAGATTAAAGCTGATCGCATGCATTTAAAACAAGCATTTCTGGAGTTGTCACCGGAACTGCAATAGTATTCCTTGGGGTTATCTCCAAGGATGAAACTTGGGGTTATCTCTGAGGTTGGAATTAATATTCCCAGTGTGTGTTTCAGGGTTGAGACTGAACTTCCGGTAGTATCCGGAATGGATGTGAGCTTTTTTCCAGGGTTATCTCTGAAAGACGAATCTGCCCTCCTACAATGTCGAGAATGAGTGTGCAAAAAATTTGAGAGTGTCTATGGATGCCCTCTTTATCATATTCATGCAATGCAAGGCATGGATAGGATAAAGAATCTAAACTTACTTGAATGCAACAAGATAAACATGATCTTATATCGCAATGAACATGATCTGAATGTATGATGTATGTGGGTTGAAATGATTTCTGGTTACCTGTTAAACTTGCCGGGGATGACAATCCGTGATGTCTTGGACATGCGATCCAAGTCTTCAAGGATGTTGACGTAGGGGCTATCACCAAAGTCATAGATCCTTGATACAGACCTTTACTCCATAGAGGTGCCTCTCGTGTACAAGAGATCTATGGGGATAAAGCTTTGTCTGTTTGAGGATGTGTATAACATATTCCATCATCGGTCCTCTCTGATGAGGATGGTCTTCTCTGGTTTGTGTCACCAGCATATACCATGATCTTTGTTGGAGTTACTGCCAACAGTATGTATCACCGGATAGGTCTCTGTTGGGCAAACTATCAAGGTTGCTTGACGTTCATTGATGTGTGTATCAATGATTGCATTGCATTGTGACCCTTGCTGGGGAGTATGTCAAGGCTACTTGACCTTCATTGACACGTATATCAATGGTTGAATCACCTTGTGACCCCCGTCGAGGATATGTTGCTTTGATGGGATTACTTGCCATCGGCTGAGGTAACGTCAAGGTTGCTTGACCTTCATTGATGTGTGTATCAATGGTTTCAATGGGTTTACTTACCACCGACTTAGATATTGTTAAGTTTGTTTGACCTTCATTGATGTGTGTATCAATGGTTTCAGGAATGCGTTGTAACCCTCGCTGGGGATACGTTATCAATTTATAACTTCGGCGTTGTAACTCCCGCCGGGGAAGGTTTTAGGGCTATGACCCTGCACTGACGGCATCGAACCTTTGTGAGGTATTGTCGAGCATGATTTGTAAAAACTGAGGCTACTGGTATAGTATACCTTGTATGCAGGCGAATACCAATGAGTGATATATGGAGCCAGAGTTTGGCTCGTGAAAACAAGGATTCCAGGCTATTCTGCTCAATCGCATATCGTTTTTATTCCTGATTTGGCCTTTTTAGCTTGTGAGACCTCCTTTGCAACTCGAACTGGACCAAGCTAGAGGTGTGGGACCCATTCTCGCTATATCTTTTGATAAGCCTCTATTAGATGTTGGGTAGCTTTGCCCCATTTCCCTTTATTTTAGTTATACAAAGATGTATTAGATGATGATATACTTAGGAATGTATGTATAGTTTTCCATTCCCTATATCATATTGTCATCTATTGTATTATGCATGTTATTATGTTATGCATATGTATGTATGTCCAGAGATATTTAGCATTGACCCCTGGATGATCTTATGACACGGCCCATATAGATGTCTTCTTCGACAGTTAGCCGTATTGATTTGACAGATTTGGCTCAGAGGATAGTTATGCACAGCATTCTGGGGATTTTAGCACACCAGAGGATCATTGGCATTTGGCCAGAGTAGATGTACTACTATTGTGCGTACTGTCGTATGTCTACATGCCACGATACATGGATGAGTTGGACATTGGTGTCATTATGATAGTGAGAGCTCTCAGGGAGGGTCACACCATCATACCGATGATCATCGCAAAAGACTGTGGTCACTACATCTTCTTTGCACTTATCCGTGAGAGTGTTTACTGAGCGGCTTTCGGTCATCTTTGTATGTGTGGTTTATGTCACACTTGAGACCGATTGGCACTTTTAGACGGCATGGGTATTGTTTCACCCATGATGTAGCCATGTCATACTCCTTTCAGCCTATGGAGTGTATAGATGTTGCATCTTGGTCAGCTTTCCTGGAAGGGATTGGAGATCTGTTTGCTATACTGCCGTGTACAGGGCTTAGTTCACCCTACAGTTTCATTACTCATGCTTCGGGCATTGATTATCTTCCTTTGGCTGGCTTGAGAGGCGTGATCACTTACCACCCACTGGATATGATGTGTCAGTTTGACCAGTCCCAGGACTTCCATCCTTTTGAGCGGGCATCGAGTCAGCGCTTTGCTTCTCGGCATTTATCAGCAGAGGACATATCCAGGTTGTATGCATGTTGGGATCAGTGAGAGCTATCTGAGTTTTCTATCAGCCATCCGGGGTGTTCTGTAGAGTATTCCGCATGGATGGAGACAGAGCATCGCATCATTTGTGGTAGTATCCACGGTCGTGGGGATTGATTCGATGATGAGAGGAGCTATGGAGGAGGCTGATATTCCCATCGAGGAGGATTTAACTGCTGGGTTGCCAACATTTATGATGAATTCTCCCACTACGAGTGCTACTATCATTCAACATTTAGCACAGTATCTGGAGCAGAGTCTATATCTGATGACCTATGAAAAAGATCAGGCTAGGGCCTCGATATTGACAGCTCTTCATGGGAGAGACACCGCTCTATTTGAGAGAGACGAGGCTAGATCAGCCAGAGATGCATTTATTGTGGGCGGGATCTTTGCCTATCTCTGCCGGGATGTCGCCATTGTCATGAGATGATTACTTGATGAGATCCCTTACAACTGGCATCCTTGTTGACATGAGTGCATATATTGATGAGCATCATGCCACCATGCAGTTAGCCTCGGATCTGCTAGCTCGTGTAGATATCATTGGGCAGGAGCTTGCAGCGTTACCTCCTTCTTTAGAGAGGAATGCTATGTTAGATTTGATTGTCCACATACACACAGATCCGTATATAGACTTGTATTTTCCTGCATAAACTAGCTTTGCCATTTTGTCATGTATAATGCATATTGTATATATCAAACAGTATTATATATGGCAGAGAAATATATTTTGATTTACTTCCCTTTCAGTTGTGCCTTGACACTTGCTTGATATTTTCCTGTTTCTTCAGGGCTTGTGATCTTGATGCATTCTGAACTCGTCCTTGATATGTTGACATTGAGCTATCACGGGATCTTTCAAAATGGATCATTGATCTGTATGTATCCCTACCATCTTTGGTGTCTTGGGACTGGTTTCTGTTTGGCAATGTAGAGAGGAGTGTGGCTTTTCCTCTTTGAGATTGACCGCTTTACGAGATGGTCTCAGATACTTCTATTTGTGAGAAGCTAGTTAATTCCATCTCTTATGGATTAGTGTTGCTCTTTGAGGCACAACCTCAGCTTAGATGGTCACCGAATCTCCTATTTGGTGAGGAGAGGTTGGGTAATTCCATCCCTTTGGTCTGAAGTCGATGAAATGTGGTGGATTGAAATTTGATCCCGATCTGTGTGTGACAAGTATTTTTTGTTTCTAGTAGGGGTTAGACCAAGCCATAAATGGTTTTTACGTACTCTATTGAAGAGGAGATCGGTCTGCGTGGTTCGAACTTTGGTGTAAGAGGTTCAACGCTGAATGTGAAAGGCAGATGGGTGTAGAAGCTTTATTGATGAAGAAGGGTGTAGAAGTGTTTTTGTGGTTTTTGTTTTTGTAAAGAAAGGGTAGAAATGTTTTTATTGTTTTTTGTTTATTGCGACCGGGCCATATAGAATATGGTTGCCTATGTACTCCCGTGTATCAGGGAGATCAGGTCGATGTAGTTAGCCCCTCAGGACGAAATGCAACCAAAGAGATGTATGAATCCCATATACAGGCTATACTGCGAGGAGAAGAAAGTTTGATCCCATGATGGGGACAAACTGCAGGTGTGGAGAAAGTTTGTTCTCGTCTTCTTGGGACAAAGCTATGGCGTATGAAAAGTTTAATCCGTCTCTTGGGATAAACTCTGCGGTGTGAAAGGTTCAATCCCATCTTCAGGATAACCGAAATTGTATGAAAGGTTTTGAAATGAGGTGAAACCAGGCTGCTAGTTTGAAGTGTATGTTTCCATGAGGGGCAGAAGAGTATGTATAAAGGGTTAGAAAAACTAGAATGGCTGGTGATTTGATGATCACAAACCAAGATGTTTGCTTGATGATAACCACAGACATAGTACCGTTTCATGGTGTCCAAGTTGATAAGCTATGGAAATTCATCGCCGTCCATTTCCTGTAGTCTGAGAATGCCTCCTGTCAATACCTCCTTGACAACAAATGGGCCTTCCAAGTTAGGAGCGAATTTGCCCTTAGGTTGATCTTGGTTGTCACTGTTCTTCTTCAAAACCAAGTCATTTTGTTTGAATTCCCATAGCCAGACTTTTTTATTGTAGGATCTGGCAATCCTTTGCTTATATAACTGACCATAGAAGATAGTCGCGGTTCGCCTTTCGTCTATCAAAGATAATTAGTGATACATGTCTTGTACCCATTGGTCTTTATCCAATTGAGTATCCATCAACAGTCTGAGGGATTCCATTTCCACCTCTATGGGGAACACTTTGCTTCCATCCATAGGCTAATGGTAGGGGTTGCCCCAGGTGGAAATGCGCATTGAAGTTACATAGGCTAATAAAATCGGAGGCAAGAGGTCGGGCCATCCTTTGTGATTGGCGGACATTTTACGCATGATCTTCTTGATGTTTTTATTAGCAGCTTCAACACACCATTCATCTTTGGATGGTAGATGACGGAGTTAAGGTGTTTGATGTGGAATTTATTGCATAACTCCTCCATCATTTTGTTGTTGAGGTTCTTAGCATTGTCGACACAATGACCTCTGGTTGTCCATATCGACAAACAATATTGTTTTTGATGAAAACAATGATGACTTCTTTGGTAACCACAGGGAAGGAGGCGCTTCTACCCATTTGGTGAAGTAGTCGATCATGGTGAATATGAATCGATGTCCATTCTTGGCTTTGGGCTCGATGGGCCCGATCCGTCCATTCCCCACATTGAGAAGGGCCATGGCGAACTCATATTGTGGAGTTCCTTTGAGGCGTGGATAGCATTCCCATGAATTTGGCATTGATAGCACCTCTTGGCGTGATCATCACGATCGACTTTGGCGTAAAAGCTAATAATGCCTGATTAGAGGATCTTCTTGACAAGTGGGGGTCCGCTCATGTGTGGGCCACATACTCCACCATGGATCTCATCCATGAGCCTCTGAGCTTGGTCGTTGTCCAGACATTTGAGGAGACCTAGTCCTGTATCTCTTTTGTAGAGTGCATCTCTACTCAGGTAAAATTTTATAGCAAGTCGATGGATCCGACTCTTTTCAGTTAGGCTCGCCTCAATGGGTGTAGATCTATCTCGTAGATACTCCTTGATATGCTGATACCAAGGGTTTTGGATGGGAGGTAGCTCGTCCGATACTTCTCCAACATAGTTCCCATAAGCTGGGACCTTTTGCAGGGAAAATGTGATGTTTGGCATGTTTTCCTTGTCAGGTATGTGAATCAAGGAGGCCAACGTTGCTAGTCCATCCTCGAAATCATTCTTATTACGAGAAATGTGTAGGAAGGAGATTTCTTTGAACTCCAAAGCCATCTGTAAAACTTCCCGATGGTAAGGCAACAAACGTAGTTCCTTGGTTTGATAGATTCCTGTGGATTGTTTGATTACCAACTCTGAATCCCCAAAGATAGTTAACCGCCTGATGCCCATTAAACGGGCAAGTTTTAGCCCCATGATCTGACCTTCATACTCAATTTGTGTTGTTGGTCTTGACAAACTACAATTTGATGGCGACGGGATCTTTGCTCCCCGTCTGGGATACTAGAATCTGCTCGGCTCGAACCTTACGTATTAACGACTCCATCAAAATATATTTTCCACGTATGGCATGCATCATATTGATGGTGTTGTTGAACTGCCATTACCCCTTCATCGGGAAAATATATTTTTAAGGGTTTATAATCCCCTGTAGGTGCGGCGGCCAGTTGATCCACAATTCCTTGACCCTTGATAGACTTTTGCGTCATATAAACGATGTCAAATTGTTGTAGGATCCACTGCCATCTAGACAGACAAAAATTCAGTATGGGCTTACTGAACACGTACGTGAGAGGATCCACGCGGGATATGAGATGGGTTGTGTGACCATGGAGGTAATGCTGTAACCTCATGGAAGCCCATTGCTAAAAAAAACAACAAGTCTTCTCAATCGAGAGTACTTGTGTTCACTTCTCTTTGAATCTTTTGTTAAGATAATAGATAGCTCGTTCTTGGCCTCTATCGTCTTTTTTTTACCCAACATATCGACCCATGATTGTCATTAATGGACAGGTACATGAATAGAGGAACACCATCCTTGGGTGGTACCAAAATAGGAGCATTAACCAACTGCTCTATAATGGTATGGAAGGCTTTTTGACACTCATCGTTCCATCTCATGGAGGAGTTCTTCCTTAATAATTTGAAGATAGGCTCACAGGTTGCTATGAGTTGAGAAATAAACCTACTAATGAAGTTGATTCTTCCCAAAAATCCCCGTATTTCCTTCTCTTTCTGAGGAATGGGCATTTCCTTGATGGTTTAGATTTTGGTGGGATCCAGCTCAATCCCTTTGTGGCTGACTAGGAAACCTAGCAACTTGCCTGATTTGACACCAAAGGCACACTTGGCTGCATTCAACTTCAAGTTGTACTTACTCAACCCGTTGAATAGCTTTTTGAGATGGTCTAAGTGGTCTTCCTCCCTTCGAGATTTGACAATGATGTCAACCACGTAGATCTCTATCTCTTTGTGCATTAAATCGTGGAAAAGAGCCATCATAGCTCGCTGGTAGGTTACCCGAGCATTGATGAGGCCGAATGACAACCGTCTGTAGTAGCGAAGGTTCCCCAGGGCATGATGAAAGCGGTTTTCTCACGGTCCTCCTCGTGACCATAATCGATGGTACCCATGAAAGCAATCCACAAAGGAGTACATGTCGTATTAAGCAGTATTGTCAATGAGAATGTGGATAAAGGGTACGGGAAAGCTATCTTTAAGGCAAGCTTTATTCAGATCATGATAATCCACGCAAACTCACACGTTTCCCCCTGGTTTAGGCACGGGAACAATGTTGGATATCCATTCCGGATATGTAGACACCATGATAATGCCAGCTTGAAATTGTTTCAGAATTTCCTCTTTAACCTTTAAACTCCACTCAGGTTTTAATCGCCTAAGCTTCTGCCTGACTGGCTTAAATCCCTCCTTAATGGGAAAGCGATGAAGGACAATCTCAATGGACAAACCCACAATATCATCATGAGACCATGCAAACACATCCTGGAATTGGGTTAATAGCGCAACCATGTCATTTCGTTTGTTTGGGGTGAGGTTTGAACCAATCTGGATTAGCTTAGGGCTTTCTAAGGTTCCAAGATTGAAAGAAGTGGTTTGATCAAGGTTGGGTTTAGTTTTGTCTGCGACCCATTCCTTAATCTCCTGAGGTATCTTAATATCCTCTTGTATTTCCATCAAATGCTGAGTCGAACTTTGCATCAAAGTTAAAATCCTTGTGGAGAAAAGGCACCTCATCGACAAATACATGCACATCTAAATTCGAGTCTGAAACAAAATATGCTTTCACTTAATATATGAAAGCTGTTTAATCATACAAAGTGTTAGCATGTCTTGATAAAATAACTGCTAATATTGTACAAAAAAGTAAGCAATTAAAGTTATCTACGAGGCAGAGGGGATTTCTGCCCATTTTACCCTCGTCGACCAATGTATGGAGTGCTGCTCCAATTGTCGAGGGCAAAGTCCTGATGGACTGCAGTGATGGAGGGGCTATCATCATCCTCCTTTTCCCAAATGATGACCATAACATCTGGGAAATCATCGTCTGGGGTATATCTGTTTGTATGTTCATCAGGGACAATGATACGTATGCCTGACATCATCAAGGCGATGTTAAATTTATGTTTCTGCTCCCTTTCTTCCACTTTGGGATCAGGAATCAGCACCTCTTTTTTCTTTAAACGGTACTGGTTTAGGAAACAGCATAGCCATAACATGGGTTGGCACCTTTACCGGAGACTGTATCTGCTCATGAGGTGCAGGTGGAGAAAATCGTCGTGTGGCGGTATCTTGAGGAATCTGCTTGTGCTTATGAGGATTCTTGTGACTGGAACTGGCAGAATAGCCTAGTCCAGATGTCCCAGTTTGACTGGACACTTGAATAGGGTGTTTAATACCCTGCTAATTTTTACCAAGCCCTTGTCCAGGCTGATGACCCAATGACATCATTTCTTGAGTGGTAAGCATAACCTCGGCGAAAAATCTTGGGTATGGAAGTGGCTGCTCAATAGGATGGTATTGCATGTTACTCACTTCCAAAGTATGAAAATTGGCCGACTCAACTTCTGAATTGAAGTTAATGATTGGTAGGTTTCCTTGTTCAGGACATTCCGGCTCAGCGTTGACAGTGATTAGCCTATTGTTGACAATGTATTTAAGTTATTGATGTAGTGTAGAAGGAATGGCTCCAGCCATGTGGATCCATGGTCTCCCCAATAGCATGTTGTATCCTGAATCTATCTTGAGGACGTGGAAGGATACATTGAACGTATTTGGACCAATCTTAATTGGCAGCTCAATCTCTCCGACAGAATTTCGTCGGGATCCATCAAAAACTTTGATCACCGTATGGCTGCTTAGGATCCATTATAGATTGATGTTTATCTTCACCAAGGTGGCATAAAGACAGATATTCAGAGACGAACCTCTATCTATCAAAACTCCAGCTAACATATATCCGGAGGATAAAACTGCAATGTGCAATGGCTTGAAATGATTGGGTCCCTTGGGAGGTATGTCGTCATCGATGAAGGATATCACATTGTTGTTGAAAATGTGATCAACCGGATGTTGAAATTTTTCCACATCCACTTGATTTTGGCAAGTAGGCTTCTTCCAAAACTTTAATAAAATCTTCTGTGATCTTGGGAGAAAAACCAAGTCGATATTGAGATCGATGTGGAGCTTCTCTTAAGCTTAGAACCACCTTGGCTTCATTATGGCCCATAGTGCGGAGGAATTTTTTCATCTTCTCCATGGAATCTTCCCTTTGCTTTGATGGTGGGCTTCATCACCCTCGAGGAAGATACTGTGGATTTTCCTTGACCTTTATGGCGATAGTATGAGATGTGGATCCTTGACTTCTCCATAATTCCATGGGACTTTGTGTAAAGGCGACAATAGGATACTATGGTGCGAAGGGTAAAGAAATTGGCTCTGTGCGGCCACTTTCAAAGTATTGTCGAGCTCCTTTGAGTTGAATTGCTTGTATGGGAAATGATTTGTGATCTCATCACCTCGGCGGATATAAGCTACTCTTGATCCCTTCCATTTGGTAGGATATGTATTCCACTCTCGAGTAGCAGTGTCATCGCCGTCACGCGATTCTGCGAGGACAACGTTATCAATTAGATTCTGAATAAGGTGGCGGAGTGCCCAGCATTCTTCTATGTTATGACCACAAGAATTTGAATGATATTGACATACTCCATCGGAGTTGAACCGTCTTAAACGGGGATTAATTGGAGGTAGAAGGGAGGTAATTCTTCCTTCGTTGATTAACATCTGAAATATCTCCTCCATAGGTTGGCCCAGGTATGTAAATTCCCTTTGATTGGCAAAATCATGACGGACTTTAGCATTTGCACTCTTTACAACCTTATCATCCATAGCTTCGCTTTCTGAAGGTGATGGTGGAGCATTCATAACAAAAGGAAGGAGATAGGCATGCTCATGGCTGACTAATTGGCGTGTGACTTGATGCCGATGAGTCAACAGTTCTGCCTATTGCTCAATTTTCTTGCAAAGAGCTTTCATCTTTCGTTCCATAGCAAATTGAAACTTTGCGTAATCCCATCTATCAACACCATCTTTGATGGTCTGGGATGATTCATCTTTAAAATTGGAATTCTGTCCTGCGCTCCAACTGATTATGTTGACCTCTTCTTCTTTGTGTTGAGGAAGAGGGTTGTCTTGTACATGAGGTTGATCTAATTTGGTAACCACGATCTCACCGTTGTCTATCAAATCTTGGATCTTGTGTTTCAAGGCCCAACAATCTTGAGTATCATGTCCAGGTGCTCCGGCATGATAAGCACACTTCGAGTAGCATTGAAACCTCCCATTAGGGTTGGTTGGTGGAAGAAGATGTGTGATTTTCTTACGAGTAGTCGGAAGAGCAAGAATATTCTCGGCGAGTCCCTAAGGGTGTGAGCGTTCGAGGTCGCTTTGCATCTCCACCTTTAGGCAATGGAGGGTTTTGAAGGCGTGCTTGGAAAGGGGAGTAGTTTCTCTCTGTATAGGCGTGTTAAATTGCCTTTTTGACCTTGTAGTATCGAGGAAACATCCTCCTCTTTCTTTTATGGACCCTCAGGGGTTGTTTCCATAAGATCCGGATTTGGATGTGTTCGACAATTGCTTTAAGAAGCGGCTAGGTCTTGAATCTTCTGGGACTTCAATCCCATCTTAGCCATCTCTCCGTGTTTAATCATTTCAGAGAATGGTTTGCCAATACCAACTAAGACTCTTTCATAGAAAGGAGCTTCCTATATATCTATGAAAGTCATGACCATTTCGATTCTCGTCATGGAAGGAATAACTTGAGCAGCAAGGCGCCTCCACCTTTGAGCATACTCTCTGAAAGACTCATTAGACTATTTCTTGACCTTGGTAATCTGATGCGGTCGAGAGCCATCTGAGATTGAAAAGCTGTATTGAGTGAGGAAGGAAGGCGTGAGCTAGCTCTTCCCGACTATGGATCTTTGAGTTGTCTAATCGGTATACCATGAGCAGGCTTCTCGATCAGACTCTTACGAACAATTTGCATTACGAGCTTCTCATTTTCTGCATAAGATCAAAGTTCTCCAATGAACACCTTCAAATGTGTGTAAGGATCCCCTAATCCATAATACTTTTCAAAGTCAGGGGTTTTGAATTTCTCTGGATAATGAACACCAGGGAATATGCAAAGGTCAGCATATGAAACACTTAATGTGTTCCAATCCCTTTGAGAGAATGGATGGTTTCTTCCATTTGAAGGACCTTCTTCCTGATATCACTGGTGTCTGGACCTTCTTTGAGATGGGTGTTTTCAGGGTCTTTGTTAGTCGTATCCAACTGAGGTTCTGGATTTGTTTTATCCAAACCTTGTGCTCCTCCTTGTGTAGAGGATTCTGCTTGTGTAGGCATCTTTGTACCCTGAGTAGATTGATGTAATTCTTTTAGAATAATAGCCAAATCTGTAATTTGTTTACTCAATCAAAATCAAATTCTTCTCGAAAAGCGACATTAGGCTGGTGGAAGAAGAAGACATGATTGGTTGTGGCTCGTGGCCTTTTTGGATTTTGAGCAGGTAATATGCCCAATTATTTCTCTACAAAAGACTTGTGTAGTTTAGTCTTAGGGATAATGTAAATGCTATCATTATGTGTCCATTTTAGGAATATCATCTTGCAAAAATGGGCATTAATTTGATAGCATGTCATGTATGCACAAATATTCTTCATATTTTTCATTACATAAAGATGAACATGGAATGAAATTACAAGTAAATGCTTTTATAAGTAATAGAAAAATGGAAAGCATAAAGAGACTTTCTTCCACGTTTGGTTTATCAGAGGTTGACCTATCTTAGGGTTACTCTCGCGACTTTTTGGCATGAAGGTCCCCAGATCATCGCAATCTACTTGACGGGAAGTTAATCCGGTCTTTCAACTGGAGCGAATCTGGGTGGTGCCTTTCCTGAGCCTTGTTGGAATTAGTCTCCCTATGAGTCCAGTAATCAAACACCGACAGGATAGCCTCCTGGTGGAGAAACCACACAACATACATTCACATACCCCATGTCTCACCGTTTATGAAAATGATGACATGTGCGAAGCACTAATATCACAGATAGATATATTGTAGTCACGATAAAAGTAAAATGCATTCATACACATTCATCATAAATGTAAATCTGACATTCACACACAAGCATATAACAATTTGAAAAAGCTTGTAGTAGCGGCTTAAGCCCTCTTCTTGGTGTCCCAGTGAGTCGCCACACGTCGACGTCGAGATTTTTATTTGTCCCTTTTTCGTTACTTGTTCTTTGGTGTTCTCATGTTATGTGAGATTTGTTTGAAAAAACAAGTGAAAAAGGTCCGACATGTGTAATGTCGATGATTTGACTTTAAAAGTAAATGGGTTGGTGTTTTTAATTTGGTTGCACCAATGCAATAGAAAAGGTTTGCACATTACCCAAATGATGTAACACTTGCTAAGCGAGTCTACGTGAAATCGAGATTCATTTGGGTTTGGGGGGCTTGATTATGCGGAGGGAAGGTGTTAGGCACCCCAGAACATCCGTGTTGCCACGGTGACCGCCACTTTTCAAGAAATTGTTATATGAATGTGTGTGTGTGTGTGTGTGTGTGGATCAATATGCAATTATTTGGAAGTAGTGCGAGGCCTCGTTCGCACCTATATACAAAGGGTTTGAATTTATAGAAAAATTCTATTTTAAAAAGAATATAGCTATGAAGTTTTGTAAAAGAGGTTTTTTTAAACCCTATGCTCAATAGGAATTGAGACCTTTTCATACTTCCATTTTATTATTAAATGTTCAGCTTGTTTGCCTTTATTTTTGAGATGTGAGGCATCTTCAAGAAAATAATATCTGAAGATCTTAGAACTCCTCATGGGCATGCGTGATAACCATCGAAGGAAATTCAGACACATAGTAAATAATGTACAAAAGTACTTCACAGTGAAAATGTCCATCACGGAACCAAATCTAGATTCATGATATTTGAATCATGATCACATGATTCCTAGGCTCACGATGATCTTGCGATGGCAATTATATATGAAAAGCGATAGCGATTATATATATATATAAAATATAAATATATATATATGAACATGATCGACCACCACGAAGCACCTCCATGGGGATCGAATGTAATGTAAATATATAAAAGCTATATATATATATATATATATATATATATGGACATGATCAACCACCACGAAGCACCTCCATGGGGATCAAAATATAAATAAAGTCAGTAAAAATTTATCAACCGCCACGAAGTAAACTCAAAGGGATGAAATGTAAATAAAGTAGTAAAAGGTCAAAAGTAAACTCCACACTCATGAAATAAATATAATATATATATATATATATATATATAAGCAAAAAATCAGGGCTAGCTCTGAAAAGCTATATATATATATATAAGTATATATGTAAAAAAATCCGATGTAAATCATCGAATGAGTCGACAATAGTTTATATATATATATATATATATATATATATATATATATATAAGCAAAAACGCTCAGGACATAAATCTAGGCTCAATCGAGGCATAACTTGATAATGTTAGTCCATATATAAATATATACATATATAAGTATATATATATATGAGACAAAAATGAAAACCACGAATCAAGTCCAGGCATACGCATTTGAACCACGACTCTCGATGTGAAGAATAGTGTGTGCAAAGATGAAGAAGAAAGGCTTTATAAAGTGTGAGAAAACTTACGGTGAGTCATGCCAACGCAGCTTCTATGACTCTATGGATGGATAAACACTCGGCTCCATAGGTAAAATATATCTATATGTGAGCTAACAGTGTTTAAAATGAGAAAGCACTCAATATGGGGTGTGTAAATGAGAGCAAATTGGATGAGGGCTTCCTCGCCTTTTTTTTTTTTTACAAATGGCCACCCCAAGCCCTCTATTTATAGAGGGGGGCTGCAGTGTACTGCGTGCCCATGCAGAACTGCCTGCTGTGCCCCCAGCTCCATGGTCCCATCGTCTAGAAGTACGTGCACTCGTTCACTGTGATGTCCGCTAGAACTTGCAGAACTTCAATCTGAGCATCCGAATGAGGTATACAAGACCATCTTTGGACTGCTTTTGTCAAGAGTTACGCAATGACATGGGATTAGAGGTTGTACGAAGTCAGGAAGAGGGGACCATGCCCATGGTCTTCAAGCTTCAAATTCTATCCGGTGTGCTGCCACGCGTAATAGTCACTCGGGATTGAAACTCCTTGGCTCTTGTGGGACATTGTTGTATATATGTATGTATGAAATGTTGAGATGGCGCGCTGGGGTTGAGGTGGTAAGATGACCTTTTGACTCCTCACCGGGGTTATCTCCAGTTTGAGCTGATAGCAGACGTTGCTCAGGGTTACATCTGAGATTGGACTGCTACAAGTGTTTGAATTCCGCAAGGTCATCTGTAAGTGTGCCTGTCTTCCTGGTGTTAGCTCTGGGTCTTTGGAATGAGTCCCTCGGCAGGAGGTCTTAGATTAAAGTTGATCGCATGCATTTGAAATAAGCATTTCTGGGGTTATCGCCGGAACTGCAACATCATTCCATGGGGTTATCTCCAAGGATGAAACTTGGGGTTATCTCCGAGGTTGGAATTGATATTCCCAGTGTGTGTTCCGGATTTGAGACTGAACTTCCAGTAGTATCCGGAATGGATGTGAGCTGTCTTCCAGGGTTATCTCCGAAAGACGAATATGCCCTCCTGCAATGTCAGTAACAGGTGTGCAGAAAATTTCGAGTGTCTACACTATAGAGTATGGAAGAAAATAATATTTCTTATGAATATTGAACAAAAATAATATCCCTAACCTTAGTAGAAGAGTAATTCCGACTAGTATAGTGGAGATATTCTTGAAGAAAACTAGCACTATTTGCTACACTCAAAGGATCCTTATGCTCAAAAAAAATACGCACTATATTATAGAAGAAGAATTATTTGATTTTTGTGTGATTTTCATTTCTTAACTAAGCATCTTATTCATAGGAGAATGGCAGGGAACTATTTAGAACTTTTTCACGGGTGAACAGAAGAATTTTAGAAGATTTCACGTGAATTTTACTATTCATTACTATGTAATAAAATATTCTAATCTAACAAAAATTTTATATAAAATATAATATATTCTATTTATAATCTAATAAAATGAATAACTTTATATATAATATAAAAACTATTCTATTTTATATAAAAAGTTTTCTGTTTTATTACTATTATAATAATAATAAAACAAAACTGAGATAACTTTCTACTAGTGATTTTGAAAAATGAGTAAGTGGAGATTCATGTAATAAGTCAAACTTACAACAAATACTTCATGAAAAACCCCTCTATTTATATCAAAAATTGAATAAATATTTACCACAAATCACTTATCTTCAATAAACACATTTTTAATCTTTCAACAATTATTCATCATTAATATTATAACTCACAATATTGACAACCAGATCATTCCCAGGAAATTGGGGGCTTTCCGATAAGGACTTCTCCTTATTGGCGCGCAATTAAATAACCTAACCCCTTTCCTCGACATAACTTTCTAGACATTGTCCATAATGCAAATAATAATATGAATAACTGTGTTATCTCAATTATTAATTTAATAATATAAAATATTGTGCATATGATATTGTGACAATAATTGAATCAATAATATGAGATACTATATAGCAACTACTGTGACAATAATTGAATAAAACTGAGTGACTTCTTAAGTAAGCATTAATAATCAGAGATACTATACAATACCGTGTGCTACTGTGCAACCACGTGTATTATTGTACTTTTATCATCGGGTATTTCAACACTTAACGGTAAAAGTTTTGCTGTTATTTTTATAAAAAGGTTATTTCTGTTGCTTTCTATATCCGACAGTTATGCCGTTGTGGGGTCCACCAATGATTGTGTCGTCGTACAAATATTCTCCGACAATAAGAATATTCCCGACTAAATGAATATTTTATGACAACTTGCTTACTTGCAAAATTTTCACATATCACCCATAACTATAGCATTATATCAAATCACACCTTATTATTCCAAATAATATTTAGAGAAAACTAAATCGTTATTCATAAAAAGTTTGGGTCTTACAACTTCCCCTTCTTATGAAATTTCATCCTCAAAATTGATGTACGTACCTACGATGTCGAAGTGGTGAGGATAACTTGTTTTCATGTCAGATTCTAACTCCCATGTCATTTCCTCAATATTGTGGTTTCTTCATAAAACTTTAACTTGAGGTTTAACCTTTGAGTGTAGAATATTTTCCTTCTTATCCAAGATTTTAACAGGTACCTCTTCATATGTTAAATCTTTCTCTATCTCATCTGGTTCTAATTCAATAATGTAGTTTGGGTCTTCCACAAATTTACGTAACATAGATATGTAAAAACTGTTATGAACACGAGACATACTTGGCAGTAAGACGAGTCTATAGGCCACAGTTCCTACTCGATCAAGGATTTTAAATTGACCAATGAATCGAGGATTAAGCTTTCCTCTCTTTCCAAATCTCGTAACTCCTTTCCATGGAACAACACGTAATAATACATGATCTCCAACATTGAATTCCACGTCCCTTCGATGAAGATCAACATAACTATTTTGTCGATCTTGTGAGGTTTGTATACGTTGCCGGATCATTTGAATCTTTTTCGTAGGTATGCGTACCAATTATGGTCCCAACAACGTTGCTTCACCCACCTCATCCTAGAATATTAGAGAACCACACTTTCGTCCATACAATGTCTCGAATGGAGCCATGCCTATACTGAAAGTAGTATGCACACAAGCCAATCATGTTTGATGATAAAGCATATACTTTGAAACAATCTTATTCATTTATTAATAAAAAGTATTAATTTATTAAAGGCTTTTAATTATCTACATGATGCTGTTTTATAATATGTGATAAACCCATAGTTTTAAGCAATGCTTTTAGAATAATGATGATGATCATTCTAATGAGATCTAAATTCTTTGAAAGCTTAAAACTAAAATAGTTCTCAATCATTGGATTACTAAATTGGGGATTAGTGAATCCGGATAGATTGGTACATACGTTTCTTGCTCATTGGATGAGGATGATTGATCTCATGATCATTTGAGTGGAGACACTAAAGCAAGTATGTAGGTGCTTATTAGAGAATAAGTTCACCGAACGCGTGGCTCGCTAAGGAATACGATGGAGTTTTATTTGCTGTCAATAGGAATTCTCAGTAGTGATAGTAGTACAAGTAATCCTTGGACTTGAGATCATCATAGTATCTTGTGTATGATGAGTTATACTTTGACTTATTCCTTAAGACCCGTAGGTATATCAAAAGCAGGTATGCTTGGGTATAATAAGTTGTACATGGAGATAATGTATGATCAATAAAGAATCTACCACTTCTAATAAAAGAAGAGAATGTCCTATGTGATTCGATAAATGACAACCCAAAGAGTCCTTGGCCAAGACAAAATGAAATTAGAAAGGAGTTTCTAATTTGCATTATTTGGAGTTGTGCATTTAAGGATCGAAATACATATAATTAAATAAAATAAGACTTGGCAGTAATTCCATGTCTTATATTTAATTGGGACATTGTATGGTGGAAGGATTGAATTGTACGGTAACTATTTACTCAAAGGTTCTTTAATGATTAATGTTGAAATCTATATTATCTGGAAAGTCGTTGATCGCTAGGGAGGCTTATCCCTATTGTAGAATAAATATTATTTATTTAAATAAATTAATTATTTAATTTATTTATTTAAATAAGATTAGAATTGTTCTAATTGATTTATTCACAACCTGGGTTAATATGGAGAACCTAAAGGGTCACACCATAAAAGGAAGAATAATTATTTAAGAAGTTAATGGCATAATCGTAATAATATGTTAAGTATATTTAATTTAATCTATGGTGATAGAATAAATTAAATAGCTTAATATTTATTATTTAATATTTTAGAAATATTAAATATAAATTAATAAGAGGAGTCTTATTAATATTATTACAATTATTATTATTTTAATTTCTAAAAGAGTTTAGTAATTAATTTAATATAAGTACTCTCATTTATTCCTAATTGGATTAGGAAGGAAAATTAGTTAAATGAGTTTAATTAATTATCCCTAATAAGATTTGGGAGCTTAATTAATTAAAAGAATTTAATTAATTAAATAAATCCCAATTCCTTAATAGTTAAGGTGGGTTGCCCACATCTATTAATAAGAGGAGTCTTATTATGGGTGAAAGGGGGTTGTTGACTTTTTCAACATACGACATAATTCCAATTGTTGGGAGAGTACACCTTTTTCTATAGAGATAGAAAACTAGGGTTTGAGCCAAATATCCCTTCTTCTTGAATCTTTATTTTTCCTTGGTGGATCACCTCTAGAGGCCAAACACATGGGTGGCTAACGTTGATCAAAGGAAGGAACCAAACCCGGTGGATTCAAGTTGAACGCGAAAGGATTTGGAGGTGAACTTGTACCTGAGGAAGCTCGATCTTCAAGGGTATGATTTTATTCTTTATCTTTTCGTTTAATTAATAATTATGCATAAAGGGTGATCCGGGTATATGGTTTGTAAATTTTAAACTCTGATTTTTACACGCTTCCGCACTTTTTATGCAATTTGATTGCGCACATGAATATTACAAACCTAACAGTGGCATCAGAGCCAAACTTTTATGCGAATTATTAATTGTTTTAATATGTATATTGATATATGTTTAGAACAATTTATTTGGGCATAATTTAATTGTATAAAATTTAAATAAAAAAAATAAAAAAAAAGTCGCGAATTTTTTTTTTTTTGGCAAAAGTGTGAATCCTAAGTTATTAATTTTAAGTTCCTGCCAAATCCGGTTATTATTTAGACATGCACGAAAATCGAGATTTTTTTTTTGTTTCTCTCATTCCCGGATTTCAAGGATATCATATGTAGCAAAAAGGAAATCAAGTACAACATTCTATACGGAATGCACGGAAAATAATATCATGGGCTACGGATTGGCAGATCATGGGCTACTGAATGCTACAGTTTATATATATATATATATAATATATATATATATAATGAAATCTCCCACTTATGGTTAAGTTAATATATATATATATATATATATATATATATATAATATGTTTTAATTATTTTATTATTAAAATAAAAATTTATTTTAATCTTAAAATAAAAGGTTTATTTTAATATTAAAATAAAAGATTTATTTTAATTTTAAAATTAGAATTTCATGCTAACTAATTAGAGTTGGAATTGGATTCCATAATAACTAATTGGAGTTGAAATTGGATTTTATTTTCCTAAAATAAAGGAGTTTATTTGTGAATAGGGAAGTAAATCCATCTTTCCTTAAATAAAAGAGTTTATTTAGATATGAAATAGATTTCATATTATTCAAAATAAAAGAGTTTATTTGTGAATAGGAAAGAGAATCCGTGTTTCCTTAAATAAAGGAGTTTATTTAAATATGAAATAAGATTTCATATTATTCAAAATAAAGGAGTTTATTTGTGAATAGGAAATATAATCCGTGTTTCCTTTAATATTTTTTTTTTTACATGGAATTGGATTCCATAATTAATTAAAATAAAAGAGTTTATTTTAATTAAAGATTTTTTTACATGGAATTGGATTCCATAATTAATTAAAATAAAAGAGTTTATTTTAATTAAAGATTTTAATTTTTTACATGGAATTGGATTCCATAATTAATTAAAATAAAGGAGTTTATTTTGATTAAAGTTTTGATTAAAATAAAATAGTTTATTTTATTCAAAATTGGATAAATTAAAATAAAATAGTTTTATTTTGATTTAAATTTGGATTAAAATAAAGGAGTTTATTTTGATTCAAAAATAGATTTTATATAACTAAATTTGCCCATTAAATGATATCAATATATATATTAAATGTTTATTTATTCATGAGATGAATGTTATTTATTGATGCATATGATGATGTGTATGATAATAAATGGGATTGATTATGGACTATCGACGATGCGATTGGATTTATTTTAGTTGGATGCATGAATGTATGTGTTTTATTAAATGGGGTTCTGCGTACCTCGTCTTCTAAATTTTTTCTTAATGTAAATTCTATCTCCCTCCTATGTACTTCCCCTTGACTGCTGATCAAGGTTTCTATTTATTTTAAAATAGTTTTGTAATAGGAATAGTTAGAATTAATTTTGAAAAATTGGAGATCAAGAAGCAAGGAGCGCTTGAAGACCCATTTGTAATGGAGCCCGGGTTTAAATGTTATAGTTATATTTAAATATAATTTCTTGCACCCCTAGGGTTTGACCTTTTGGTTTACTTGGTGGCTCTAGTGAACCAAACTAGAATAAAAGTCCATAATCAATCCAGGTAGAATATAGTATTCTATATGTGCATGCTTATACTATATATATTATATATTATGCAAACATGCTTCGCATGTTCATTAATATAATACGCGTATTTTATATATATATATGCAAATGCTACGCTAAACAAGATGAGACAATTTAATAATAAATCCTCAATTTTTATATTAAGTCCTAAGCGTTCAAAGATATTTGGAATATCGAACGTCGCTTCTAGCATGATAAAATTAATAGAGTATTAAATATTTAATATGAGTTTGTTGTGTCACCACAAGGCAAGTATTAAGTATTTAAGATGTTAATTTATCACATTTGATGCTTATAAAGAAAATTGAACAATATTGTTTTGTTGTGTCACCACAAGGATGATATTTTTCTTTTTGAATATATGGAGTGCTAGGTCGGACTTAACTTGGATAATTTTGATTCGGATGTGCCACCACTTGATCAAAATAATCTAAGAGGCAAAATAAAAGGAGTTGCATAGTTGATGTAATTGACAAAAGTTGTCTACCTATTTATTTATATATAGTTTGTTGTGTCACCACAAAGCTATATATACATTTAAAATGGGATCCTTATTCTCACTAGCAAATCTTTAACTAGATTTTGCCAACTATATAAGTGAGGTAATATAGTTTGAAGAAAATAGTGGGAGATACCAATTTAAAATAAGACCTAATTTATTTTGGTAATTAATAATAGAATGTATGTTAAAATGTTGTTAATTACAAATTCATTTACGAGAATTTTACAATGTCTAAAATTACTATCATCTGCTATATTAGATGCTAAATTAATCGGGCCAAATTAAACGGATTGGTTAAGGAATATGAGAATAGTTCTCACAAATTTGAAAAGCTATCTTATATCCTTAATATGCCTATCCTCCGCAATGGTTGCGAGATAATGCCTCCGAGGAAGAGATTGCTACTTTTAGAAAGTGGCAAGATGATGCACATTGGCTCGATGCATCATGCTCGTATCCATGAGTAACAAGCTTGACACGGCTGAAACTATGGATACTTCTACTATACTCCCGCACGCCAAGTAGTTGATGGTGAAGAAAGTAGGACCGATAGATATCGACATATCTAAGGAGCTCTTTTTCGATCTAGAATGGACAATAACACTATAAATACGATAAAAAGTTCTTAACATAATCAATTTGATTGATCAATTAGACAATTTGGTTTTGTCATGGATGGAGAGTTGAGCCAAGATTTGATCTTGCACTCACTCCGGACTCCTTTCACAATTGTTGTGAATTTTTATATGAACAAGCTAGATATCGACCTCGCTTATTTGCTTAACATATTGAAAATGTTGAGAGTCACTTTCCAACCAAGAAAGATCAAGTCTTCTTGGTAGAGGCCAAAGGATCTTCCGAAAAGAAGAACGATTCAAAGAAGGTAAATAGAAAGGCGTAAACAAAGGATAATAAGAACAAAAGCGATCACGGATAGCAAAGGAGTTTGCTTCCCACCGCAATAAGCTTTGACACCTTTGGAAAGAAATCTGCGAGAAGCATCTTGCAGAGGCTAACCAAAGAAGCTTAGTGAAGTTTTGGTTACAATCGCTTTTTGTTCATGATTGAAATAAATTTTCTTTAAGTCAAGGTTCTACTTGGGTATTGGATACCGACTTTGGTTATCATAAATATAGATTTATGAAGGACCAAGCGTAAGTAGAAAGTTAAACAAAGATAAGTAATCCTATATGTGGAAAATGAAGTAAAGGTTCTTGCATTAGCTATAAAAACTTATAGTTTAGCAATGCCTACTGGCAAATCTATTAAGTCAATAAGTTGTTATTGTATTCAGGTTCTTGTTAAAAATATTATTTCCATTTTATTGTTGGACAATGAAATCTTTGGTATTATAATTAAGAACAATTGTTGTTCTATTTATAATAATGTTTGTATAGAATCGGAATATTACTTAATCAATTTTGTATACTTGACTTACATGAAAATAATTTTGCATATTGAACAAATTAGTATTAGAAAAGGAGATGATCATTCAAAGAGTTGAATGTGTATTTGCTAAAATACAAGTGTGAATTATTTGAAAGGTTCAAAGAATTGAGGAAGTGAAACAAATTGGCAAAGTATTAAGATTCTTTGATTAGATCAAGGAATAAATACTTGTGCAATAAGTTTCTAGATCATCTCAAATGGTTTTCTCATAATGGACGCTTCTCGATACATAATAATTGATTGATGTATCTGAAAGGAAAAATCGTACCTTGTTGGACATAGTGCGGTCCATAATGATTTTACCGACATTTCAAAGATCCTTCTAGGATCATGTCCTAGAAATGGTCATATATATCTACGAAAATGGTAACCTCAAAATCCTACCCCAAGACTCCATAAAAGTTATGGACAGGGGAGGATTCCTAATCTTAAGTATGTTAAGATAAGGGTTGTCCAACTTATGTGAAAAGGTTTCAAAGGATAAGCTTGGGACAAGATTTGACAAATACAGATTTGTGGGACATCCTAAAATAAGTTTAGGGTAAATGTTCTATGATCCTACTTAGCAAAAGGTGTTTATTGCGAAACACGCTTCCTTCTAAGATAAAGGTGTTTATCATTGAAAGGGCTAGTGGGAGGATAATAGATCTTGAAGAGTTCAAGAACCACAAAATACTATAAGTCAAATAAGAGGAACCTCAGTAGATGAATTTATTATACCACAACCCAATCAGTAAATCGAATAGTCATCAAGATACCTCGGAGGTATGGATTCATCATAGATGATGATGATGAGGTACGCATCATAGAAGATGATGATCCAGTTATATACGATGAGGTAAGTGTTGTAGACACTCAGAGAAATGGATTGAAGCAAGTTTCTCAAATATGGAACATTCGTTTTGATAAGGCAATCAAAAGAGTTTGATTTTATCAAAAATAAGAATGAACATAGTGTGTACAAAAGGGTCAGTGGGAGCATCGTGAAATTTCTAGTATTATATGTTGATATACTACGGATAAGGAATGACATACCAATGCTACAATCAGTAAAGATAAAGTTGTCTAAACATTCCTCCATGAATGATTTGGAAGAGTATCTTAATTGGGGATATAAATCTATATAGATAGATTTAAGAGGATTCTCGACTTAACCCAAGGAACGTATATTCATTTGATGCTAAAGTCGTTTAGCATGGCAAACTCCAAGAGATGTCTCATGTAGATGAGCTATGGAGTGTATCTCTCTTAATAGTCCTCACAGACTCCTGAAAAGAGAGGTCGCATGAGTGACAATCATGTATGCAATGAAATATACGAGACCTCGATGTTGATCACCATATTCGGAGAAGTTCACTATGAGTCGTTGAAAAATATCTTAAAGTGCTTAACCCAAGCACTAAGGATGTGATCATATTCATGGTGGGTCTTAATTAAAACTAGAGGGCTTAATGACTCAAGTTTTTCGACGGACCAAGACGACGAAAAAATCCACTTTAAGGTAAAGGGTTACCTTGAACAAGCAGTGCGAAGGAATTGAAAGGTTCCAAATAGCAAAGAGTTCTTTGGTTTAGTGAAAAAAGACAAAGTATATAGCTATAAATGAAGCTGCAAGTTGATTGTTTGGATTAAAAGTTTATTATAGAACTAGGAATAGTTCCTAAGTCTCATCTTGGATCTAAACATGTGTTGTGGCACTTTCATTTGATTATAAGAATCATTGAAAGATGGGAAATCACTATAGAGATGGTGGACTCTCAAGAACAACATTACATATCCATTAACTAAAGTTTATCTAACAGCAGGATAATTGTCACTTAGAGAAGAAGAGTATGAGATACCATGGCGATTGGCTTTAGTGCAAGTGGGAGATTGAAAGTAGTATGCACATAAGCCAATCATGTTTAATGATAAAGCATATACTTTGAAACAATCTTATTCATTTATTAATAAAAAGTATTAATTTATTAAAGGCTTTTAATTATCTACATGTTGCTGTTTTATAATATGTGATAAACCCATAGTTTTAAGCAATGCTTTTAGAATAATGATGATGATCATTCTAATGAGATCTAAATTCTTTGAAAGCTTAAAACTAAAATAGTTTCCAATCATTGGATTACTAAATTGGGGATTAGTGAATCCGGATAGATTGGTACATACGTTGCTTTGCTCATTGGATGAGGATGATTGATCTCTCATGATCATTTGTGTGAGACACTAAAGCAAGTATGTAGGTGCTTATTAGAGAATAAGTTCACTTTGAACGTGGGCTCGCTAAGGAATACCGATGGAGTTTTATTTGCCATCAATAGGAATTCTGTAGTGATAGTAGTACAAGTAATCCTTGGACTTGAGATCATCATAGTATCTTGTGTATGATGAGTTATACTTTGACTTATTCCTTAAGACCCTTAGGGTATATCAAAGGGTATGCTTGGGTATAATAAGTTGTATACATGGAGATAATGTATGATCAATAAAGAATCTACCACTTCTAATAAAAGAAGAGAAATGTCCTATGTGATTCGATAAATGACAACCCAAAGAGTCCTTGGCAAAGGCGTAATGAAATTAGAAAGGAGTTTCTAATTTGCATTATTTGAGTTATGCATTTAAGGATCGAAATACATATAATTAAATAAAATAAGACTTGACAAGTAATTCCATGTCTTATATTTAATTGGGACATTGTATGGTGGAAGGATTGAATTGTCTGGTAACTATTTACTCAAAGGTTCTTTAATGATTAATGTTGAAATCTATATTATCTGGAAAGTCGCTTGATCGCTAGGAGGCTTATCCCTATTGTAGAATAAATATTATTTATTTAAATAAATTAATTATTTAATTTATTTATTTAAATAAGATTAGAATTGTTCTAATTGATTTATTCACAACCTGTTTAATATGGAGAACCTAAAGGGTCACACCATAAAAGGAAGAATAATTATTTAAGAAGTTAATGGCATAATCGTAATAATATATTAAGTATATTTAATTTAATCTATGGTGATAGAATAAATTAAATAGCTTAATATTTATTATTTAATATTTTAGAAATATTAAATATAAATTAATAAGAGGAGTCTTATTAATATTATTACAATTATTATTATTTTAATTTCTAAAAGAGTTTAGGAATTAATTTAATATAAGTACTCTCATTTATTCCTAATTGGATTAGGAAGGAAAATTAGTCAAAGGAGTTTAATTAATTATCCCTAATAAGATTAGGGAGCTTAATTAATTAAAAGAATTTAATTAATTAAATAAATCTCAATTCCTTAATAGTTAAGGTGGGTTGCCCACATCTATTAATAAGAGGAGTCTTATTATGGGTGAAAGGGGGTTGTTGACTTTTTCAACATACGACATAATTCCAATTGTTGGGAGAGTACACCTTTTTCTATAGAGATAGAAAACTAGGGTTTGAGCCAAATATCCCTTCTTCTTGAATCTTTATTTTTCCTTGGTGGATCACCTCTAGAGGCCAAACATATGGGTGGCTAACGTTGATCAAAGGAAGGAACCAAACCCGGTGGATTCAAGTTGAACGCGAAAGGATTTGGAGGTGAACTTGTACCTGAGGAAGCTCGATCTTCAAGGGTATGATTTTATTCTTTATCTTTTCATTTAATTAATAATTATGCATAAAGGGTGATCCGGGTATATGGTTTGTAAATTTTTAAACTCTGATTTTTACACGCTTCCGCACTTTTTATGTAATTTGATTGCGCACATGAATATTACAAACCTAACATATACTTGCTTGATAACTTTTTTTGTAGGAGAATTCCACTAATTGCAAGTACTTGTCTCAAATTCCTTTGAAACCTTGGACATAGAGTCTTGATAGATCTTCAAGAGTTTGAATAGTCCCCTCCGACTTCCCGTTCATCTGAGGATGATATGCAGGATTGAATCGTAAATCTGTGCCCATAGCTTTCTGCAAACTGACCCAAAATCATGAAGTGAATCTTCAGGTCTTGATCAGAAACTATGGATACTAGCATACCATGCAGTCTTACAATCTCATTTATGTATATACAAGCAAGACGTTCAAGTGAATATGTTTCTCGTATAGGTAAGAAATGAGCAAACTTAGTTAATCTATGGACAATGACCTAAATTACATCAATGCCTTGAGAAACCTTGGGAAGATTAGTAATGAAATCCATGTTAATGTGTTCCCACTTCCATTCTAGAATTTCAAGTGGTTGCAATGGACCTTTTGGCACCTGATGCTCTGCCTTGACATGTTGACAAGTTAAACACATTGAGATAAACTCCGCGATCTCCCTCTTCATATTGCTCCACCAAAATGTATGTCAAAGATCGCGATACAATTTGGTACTCCCAAGATGGATTGCAAACGGTGTGTTGTGTGCCACCATCATGATTTTATACTTCAAATCAAAGTTGTTAGGAACACCAAGTCTGGAGTTGACTCAAAGTATTCCTTTTTCGTTAATTCTTGCTTCTGGAACAACACCTTCTTGTACTTTCTTCTTCATACGCATCAACTCCAGATCTGTAGCTTAAGAAACTTTAACTTTATCGATTAAAGTTGGTTCTTCTCATATATTTGACATCATCATGTGGGTCCCTGAAGTCTTTAAATCTATCTTCATCCTTTGTAAGTCATACAAAATGGGCCTTTGTGTTGACAATATCGCACTCGTACCTGCATATGATCTTCTACTCAATGCATCAGCTACCAAGTTCGCTTTTCCAGGATGGTATTAAATGGTATGATCATAATCTTTCAACAGCTCGAGCCAACTTTGTTGTCGCATGTTGAGTTCCTTTTGAGTGAAAAAATATTTGATGCTTTTATGATCTGCATAGATCTCCACTTTCTCTCCATACAGGTAATATCTCTAGATCTTTAGCGCAAAAATGACTACTGCCAACTCTAGATCACGAGTAAGATAATTCCTCTCATTTTTTTTGAGTTGTCATGAGGCATAGGCTATAACTTTAACATGTTACATGAGAACACATCCAAAACCTCTGCCTGAAGCATCGCTGTAGATGACAAATCCCTCTAAAACTGATGGCATTGTCAAAACAGGTGCTGAAATGAGTCTCCTCTTGAGTTCTTGGAAACTCTTCTCACATTCCTCGCGCCATCCGAATTTTGTATATTTTCGAGTCATCTAAGTTAATGGAGTGGCGATTCAAGAAAATCCTTCCACGAATCTCCTCCGATAATAACCAGTTAAGCCCATAAAGCTACGTACTTCAGTTACTGACTTAGATTGCTCATAACTTTGTATTGCTTCAATCTTCGCCAGATTAACTGATATTCAATATTTCGATATCACGTGCCCAAGGAATGCTACTTCTAAAAGCAGTATTCATATAAGCTAATCATGTATGATGATAAAGCATATACTTTGTAATCAATCTTATTTATTTATTAATAAAAGAATTATTTATTAAAGGCATTTATTATCTACGTGGTGTTGTTTTAATAATATATGATAAACTCATAGTTTTAAGAAATGCTTTTAGAATCATGATGAGATCATGCTAATGAGATCTAAAATCGTAGATAGCTTAAAACTACAATGTTCTCAATCAATGGATTACTAAAAAGGGAATTAGTGAATTCGGATAGATTAGTACATACGTTGTTTGCTCATTGGATGAGAATGATTGATCTCATGATCATTTGTATGGAGACACTAAAACAAGTATGTAGGTGCTTATTGGAGAATAAGTTCACTGAACGTGACTCGCTAAGGAATACCTAATGAAGTTTTACTTGCCTGTCAATAGGAATTGTTGTAGTGCTAGTAGTTCAAATGATCCTTAGACTTGAGATCATCATAGTATCTTATATATAATAAATGTCACTTTGAATTATTCCTTAAGACCCTTAGGGTATATCAAAGGGTATGCTTGGTTGTAATAAGTTATATATGGAGATAATGAATGATCAATAAAGAATCTACCACTTATAGTAAAAGAAGAGAAATGTCATATGTGATTCAATAAATGACAACCTAGGAATCATTGGCCAAGGTGGAATGAAATTAGTTTCTAATTTTCATTCATTAGGAGTTGTGCATTTAGGAATCGAAATACATATAATTAAATAAAATAAGACTTGACAGTAATTTTATGTCTTATATTTAATTGGGACATTGTATGGTGGAAAAATTGAATTGTACGATAACTATTTACTCAAAGGTTCTTTTATGATTAATGTTGAAATCTATATTATCTGGAAAGTCGTTGATCTCTAGAGAGGTTTATCCCTATTGTAGAATAAATATTATTTATTTAAATAAATTAATAGTTTAATTTATTTATTCAAATAATATTAGAATTGTTCTAATTGATTTATTCACAACCTAGGTTTAATATAGAAAACCTAAAGGGTCACACCATAAAAGGAAGAATAATTATTTAAGAAGTTAATGGCATAATCGTAGTAATATGTTAAGCATATTTAATTTAATCTATGGTGACAGAATAAATTAAATAGCTTAATATTTATTATTTAATATTTTGAAATATTAAATATAAATTAATAAGAGGAGTCTTATTAATATTACAATTTTTATTATTTTCATTTCTAAAAGAGTTTAGGAATTAATTTAATATAAGTACTCTCATTTATTCCTAATAGGATTAGGAGGCAAAATTAGTTAAAGGAGTTTAATTAATTATCCCTAATAAGATTATGGAGCCTATTTAATTAAAAGAGTTTAATTAAATAAATAATACCTTATTTTAATTAAATAGGTTTACCTGATATCTTTATAAGAGGAGTCTTATATCAGATATCAAAAATATACATGATTCCAATAGTTAGAGAGTACTCCCCCCCCCCCCCCCCCCCTTTTTTATAGAGATAGAAAAAAAATAGGATTTGAGCCAATACACCCTTCTTCTTAAACAAATTTCTTCCTTGGTGGATCACCTGTAGAGACTATACACTTGGGTGGCTAACATTGATCAAAGGAAAGAATCTACACGGAGATTCAAGGAGATCGCGAAGAAGTAGGAGTTGAACTTGTACCTGTGGAAGCTTGTACCAACAAGGGTATGATTTCATAACTTCTTGTTCTTCGTTTTAATTACTAATATGATTATATATATATATATATATATTAATCTTAATAATTAAAATAAAGAGTTTATTTTAATCTTGAAATTAGATTTCATGCAATTTAAAAATGCCCATTCAATGATACTCATATATATGGAATGATTTTATTCATGAGATGAATGTTTAATTTATTGATACATATGATGATATGTATGATAATAAATGAGGTTGATTATGGACTATTCACCAATGTGATTGAATTTATTTTGGTTGGATGCTTGAATGAATGAGTTTTATTAAATGGGATATGCATACCTCGTCTTTTCTGATTTTTTTTCTTGATGTAAATTCTATCTCTCTTCTATGTACTTCCCCTTGACTGCTGATCAAGGTTTCTATTTAAATTAAATAGTTTATGTAATAGGATTAGTTAGAATTTTTTTTTGAAGAACCGGAGATCAAGAAGAAAGGAACGCTTGAAGACCCGTTTGTAATGGAGCCCGGATTTAAATGTAATAGTTATATTTAAATGTTTATTCTTGCACCTTAGGGTTTGACTTATTGGTTCACTTGGTGGCTCAAGTGAACCAAACTAGAATAAAAGTCCATCAATCTGAGTAAAATATAATATTCTATATATGCATGCTATTATTATATATATATATATATATTATAATATGCAAACATGCTTCACATGTTTAATAATATGACGCGTATTTTATATATTTGTGCATGCGCGCTAAACAAGATGAGACTAATAATAATAAATCCCTCAAAGATATTATATATTAAGTCTTAAGCGTTCAAATATTTTTCGAATATCGAACGTCGCCTTTTAGCATGATAAAATTAATAGAGTATTAAATATTTAATATGAGTTTTTTGTGTCACCACAAGACAAGTATTAAGTATTTAAGATGTTAATTTATCACATTTGATGCTTATAAAGAAAATTGAACAATATTGTTTTGTTGTGTCACGACAAGGACAATATTTTTCTTTTTTGAATATATAGAAGTGCTAGGTTGGACTTAAATCATTTTAGTTTGGATGTGCACACACTTGACCATTATGATTTAAGAGGCAAAATATAAGGAGTTACATGATGATGTAATTGACAAGAGTTGTCTACCTATTTATTTATATGTAATTTGTTGTACACACACAAGGCTATATACATTTGAAATGAAATCCTTTTTCTTACTTGCAAATCTTTAATTAGATATTGCCGAACTATATAATGAGGGTAATATAGTTTGAAGAAAATAGTGGGTGATACCAATATAAAATAAGACCTAATTTATTTTGGTAAAATAAATTAATAAATGAATGTTTGCTAAAATATTGTCTTTTTGCACGCATGCAGAAATTTGAAAATGTCACACTCACTAATTTCACTGCGTAGCATACTTGATGCTAACAAACTGACCACACCAAATTACACGGACTGGTTAAGGAATCTGAGAATTGTTCTCACTGCTGAAAAGATTTCTTATGTCCTAAATTCGCCCGTACCTATAAATATTGTAGAGACAGCCTCTGAGGAAGAGATTGCTACTTTTAAAAAGTGGCAAGATGATGCATATGTGGCTTAATGCATCATGATCGCATCCATGAGTAACGAGCTTCAGCGTTAGTATGAAACCATAGATGCTTTTACTATGCTGCAACACCTGCAAGAGCTGTATGGTGAGCAAAGTAGGACTGCTAGATATGAAATATCTAAGGAGCTCTTCCGATCTCGGATGACTGAGGGTACAACTGTTGAGACTCATGTCTTAAGGATGATCAATTTGATTGAACGTCTTGGAGAGCTTGGGTTCGTCATGGATGGGGAGTTGAGTCAAGATTTAGTCTTGCAGTCACTCCTTGACACCTTTTCACAATTTGTTGTGAATTTTCACATGAATAAGTTAGATGTCAGCTTGCCTGAATTACTTAACATGTTGAAAACTACTGAAGGTCACTTCCCATCTAAGAAGAACCATGTCTTACTGGTAGATGATTCTTCCAAGAAAAGGAAGAGGCCCAAGGTATCTTCTGAAAAGAAGAAATCCAAGAAGGCTAAAGGAAAGGCGAAAGTGAAGGATCAAAAGAAACTTGATCCAGCTAGCAAAGGAATTTGCTTCCATTGCAACAAGCGGGGTCACTGGAAGAGGAACTGCAAGGATTATCTTGTAGAACAAAAGTAGAAGAAGCTTTGAATCCTAATTAAGTTTTGTTTTTGCTTGAAATTAATCTTTTTGAAAGTCAATCTTCTACTTGGTTATTGGATACCGCCTGTGGTTCTTACATATGTAATAATATACAGGGACTAGTTAGAAGTAGAAAGTTGAGCAAGGATGAGGTTGTCCTACGTGTCGAAAATGGAGCAAAGGTTGCTGCATTAGCTGTAGGGACTTATTGTTTAGCACTGCCTACGGGAAAGTCCATTAGATTAAATAATTATTATTTTGTTCCAAATATCATTAGAAATATTATTTCTATCTCTGTATTGGATATGGATGGTTTTAACATTATAATAAAGAATAATATTTGTTCTATTTATAATGATAATATTTTATATGGCGTTGGTAATTTGCGAAATGGACTTTATATACTTGACTTGCATAAAAATATACTTCAAATTGAACAAACTAATAAAAGGAAAAAGATTATGTCAAGAATAAACATGTGAATGATATTCCTATTTATATATGATTTGATTATGATATATAAATATATATATATATGAATGAATATGCAAGTATGCTTGCATTAAGAAAAGCTGTAAAGTCTTTTGATAAATAATAGAAACACATGTGCAAGGAATTAGAATGAATTGATCAAATATGTTAGGTTGATCTTACATAAGCAAAACAGCTCTGTAAAGTCCTTAAAAAGAAATGATGTACAAGGACTATAAACATAGAAAGATCAAACATGTTAGGTTGATCTTATGATGTAATAGATAGGCTTGTCTGATCGTCGAGCACTGCAACAGAAATCGTAGTCTGCCAAGAGAGTCAAGGATAACAAGAAGAGCTATCAAGGCAGAATCGTAGTATGCAAGATAGTAAATCTCAGAGTTCGTAGACTTCTAGGAGAGACGAAGAAGGATCATAGTGTGTCGAGTAAAGCTTCCTCGGAGTCGTAGTTTGCTGAGGAAGTCATGTTCAGAATCGTAGAGACAGCCTGCGTACGAGCCGACCGAGCATCTGCCAAAGTCAAGTCAAAGATCGTAGACTACACTCAGAATCGTAGAGTCTACTGATAGTATCAAAGGCAGAAATCGTAGTCGAGCAAGATCAGATGAAGACAACAAGCACAACGACAGAAATTGTAGTTCAAGATCTGATCTTGGAGTCGTAGTGTCTGCATAGCCGAAGTTGAATCATAGAGTGCAGAACTAAGACCTCAACAGATGTGCTCACAAAGCCAAATAAGAATCGTAGAGCAAACACAATTCTCAACAATTGAGTACTCCCAGAATATCCAAAAGATTGAAGCCTCTGGTTGGTACTGTAAGGATACATCTTACCTAAAGGAAGCCAGAGAGCACTCAACGAATGGCATGCAAGCTATTAGAAGATCTAAGCATCAACTTAATCAGCATCCAAATTGAGTTGTGAAGCCATTCATGATAAAGTCTTCCACAAGATGATCATAAAAAGACTTCAGAGATGATTGACTAAGAAAAGTCACCATGCAAAGAATCGTCAGTAGAAAGATGACAATGATCTTGGAAGTAACCAGGATCATAGTGTTTTCCAAACGAAGAAGAAACTGATGGAGTATATACAAAGACACTGGTCTGCCTCTGAAGAACAAGGCTAAAGTGATTAAGCATTAGGTCACCCATCATGATAAGTGAACGGAGATCACAAGGAGAGAAAGCGAAATGGACACGCCACAAATCAAGTGTCTTGTTATTCGAAGGGCCGAGCAAGGAGTCAAGCCATCAGTATCTGAGAACAGTTGAGGCAAACAAAAGTGTTGAAGCACTGCACGAAAGAAGGAAGAGTTGTTTTTTCACTAGATATCAAGTGAACACTCTTCAAGATCGTAGTGTTGACCTTACATGTCAATACACATTAGTCAATAAGACACTACGATCAGGTCCGAGAAGAAGTGCATCAGAATTATTGAGTTCGAACAACTGAGGATTGAAACATTGGCAACGGTTAAATCTGAGGGTTGGCATTCGGACAAAAGCTTATTGAGAGCATTGATGCAAGGACAACCTCTGATCAAGAAATCAGATGGGAGAAATAAAGTCGACGACCTTTCCAAGACATCAAAGTAACATATCCGACGCAAGGGTGAAACAAAGAGATCGCAAAGGTCAAAAAAGTCGTAAAAGATGTCTCACAATCTGCAGTCTACACCAAATAATTAGAGATCTGCAAAGCAATTTGAATAGCTTTCAACGGCTACTTTACAATGGGAAGATTGGGAAGCAGTATAAATCAACAGAGCTTCAAAGATTAAGAGTTGATGATGATTGCTAAGTTACAAAATCGTTGAGTTATTGGGAATGCTATTGTTGACTCTACGAGTTCCACCAAAGATCAACAGAACAAGTCTTAGTGACAGTGAGACTACCAAGGTAGAAGTGAAGCATCTTTAAAGAAGAACTCAAATAGATCAAAGCTTCACTCAACAAAGATGAGAATGCCACTAAAAATGGCAGCCAAGCTGAGAGCCGAAAAGGCCAAGAAGATAGCATTCAGGAAAGTGGCTAAGTACAAAGAAGATCAAGAGATCCAATCTACGAATCACTATGAACCGAAAGCTAAAACTAAACAAGTGCAGAACCATGTCTGCAAAGTATTCAAGAAGGGTTCAGGGATTGCTAAGTCCCAGACAAAGTCTACTAAAAGCACAGAGACTTAACAAACCCAGATGGTGATGGTGCACAGCTGATACCAGATCAAGATGAGCAGAAAAGAGTGAAGATCACCTGCACCAAAGAAGATGTGGTCTAGACTCGAAGCAGAAAGAAAAGAGGACCACACCAAGCTGCTAAGTACAAAAGATGTTCAGAGCCTAATGACATCTTAGCAGCTCAGCACCAACAATAACAACAACAAGAAGCCAGGGCCTGAGGGGTCCTTGTCCGAAGGGACTAAATGAAGTTCCAAGCCTGCTGGGCTTGAAGAGTTCCTAAGGAACTAGAGAAGTTCCAAGGCTGCTGGCCTTGAAGAGTTCTTAGTGAACTAAAGTCCCAAGGTCACTTGGCCTCAAGGAATCTTAGTGATTCAGGGTGTTGCCCTTCCTTAGTGGAAATCCTACTAGTTCAAAGCAGAAGAGTGGATTAGGAGCTTGAGTCTCTGAACCACTTAAAACCCTTTGTGTCTTTTACTTTATGTCAATTACATTATGTACATTAACTGCTATAACTGCTATATATGTTTTAACTGCTTACCACTGAACTAACTCTATGAACAATGTATGTATGATTATGGATATATCAATGAAGGGGATCTTTTACTTATTCCGCTGCGCTTGAAAAGATTCTTATGTTTGTCACATGCTAAATTATCAGCAATACAAAATAAACTAGAAAAGTATTTGAAACAAAAAGGATCTATTCAACCCCCCCCCCCCCTTCTAGATCTAGTGTGCCTACTGGGAACTAACAATTGGTATCAGAGCATGTTCTCATGCTATATTCAAATGTTAACTGCTTTGAGTCTGATCATAGACACAAACATTGTTCTAAACTTAGTTTAGTAGTAAGTCACTTGTTATATGCAGATGAGCTCACACGTTGGCAATATTGTGTACAGATAAATGTGTATATACATCTGAAGCTGCTCAGATTGGTTCATGCTCTTGATTGCCATATCAACAAGACCAATCCTTGCTCGTAGTCAATCTTGTCATTTTATAGACCAGGCTAGAAAGTTCAAATGACATCAACAGAAAAGAGTCAAACATCCACCAGCTTAAAGAGATGAAAAGGCCATACATGCTAAGAAATGTTTTATTTAGAGAAGAAAGAAGAACCTCTCAAACATGTATCCGCCAACTCCGCAAATTGGATACCACAGCTTGATCTTCAAGATCGACTATCAAGATCAACAACTGAGTTGTGTCGTCGAGCAAATGAGAAAACATGCACATCAATGCCTAAACTCAGTATATCTAAGATAAATGACTGTTAAGAAACTAACAGCAAAAAGGTACGGTTCCTCGCTAACATAGATTTGATCATCATACTTGCACCTTACTCATGAACTATAACAGTTTTCCTTCTAGAATTCATAATCTATCTAAAAAGGTGAAGAGAGAAAGTACACTGATGATAGAAAATCAAATGTCTATAAAATTTCTCTCCATCCAAGTTTTAGGTTGAAGATGATAACTTGAAAGAGACCTGAAATGGTTTTAAGAGCCTCATAGATTGATTGAATGTGAAGAATCTTTGTTGATGGGTTAATGTGCTTTGGACATCTTATGGTCTAAGTGTTTAATGACACACAGAGTATGATCAGATCTACAAAAGAATCTTGAAGATTCATAGAAACTGATCACCTCCATGAATCAACCAGATGCTAATAAATCGTAGAGCTGATTCTCACTCTGTGAACATTTAAACTCTGTGATCATAACTTAGCATATGATGAAACCATCAAGGAAAAGAGTGTTTTATTAAAATGATAGATTTCTCTCACACTCACCACCATGCATCTCAAAATATATTATCTAAATGTAGTATATGTATGAATATGACTGATGGTGGTAAACATGATGATTATTCAAATATGAGGAACAGGGGTTTGGTAAACTAACCTAGCAGGACCCATTTGACCATGGGTACCAAAAATTAGAAATGAATAACCTGCAGGTACTTGGTCTATCTGATCACACTAAGGAATGCTAAAGCAAAAGACTTCAGTCAAGAAGGGTCAACCAGCAAAAGGCTTAGGACTGTTCAGAAATAATTCTGACAAAATTCCTATATGTCAAAGCCTGTCCTTGAAGACCTGTTGAGCTAATCTAAATGAAGCTCAAATGGCTGCATATCTTTATATAAAAGCAGGCCACTCAACCAGAGATGAAAAAGGGTCTTAGATGCTCAAGCATGCAAAACTTGTTCTCAAGGAAGCTCACATCAGAGGACTATTGAGCATCAAACATTAGGAACTTAAATGCGGAGCGAACTCCATGAGCACAAGCTGATAAGGAAGACTACGTTCGTAGTGCTATCAAAAGATCGTAGAATGATCAACCCTGAAGATACTCATTTAAGATACTCATTTCTACAATACAAGAAGATTTAATGACTTCAGTCAGAAGGAGATATGCAAGGGAATCACACCTCACTGAAAAGACAGCCTCAACCATGGGGGGCAGTGATCTGTTAAGGAACAACAGTACTAAAATATTTTATGAAGCAATGTACCAGCCACAGAGTCCCAAAACTGTGTGGCTGATGAACCAAATGAAGAACCATAGTCAGTAGGAACATCTTAAAACGTACTATTGATAACCTATCAGCCACCCAATTCAAAATTATGGAGTGCCTACGATCAAACATATGATTGTAGTATAAAAGCAAGAAGACACCACGATCATAGCAAATGCAGTTGTCTAAAGTTGATAAAGGACCTCCTCATCAGAAAAGGTCAAAAGAGATATCAGCGCAAATAACTCCTAAAGCAATTCATCTGGAAAGTGCCTCAGGGACAAACCTGAACCTTAGACCACTCTAAGAGGTCGGTCCTTCCTGAGCTACCTTATCCCAGAAGAATTGCTTAATCAAATTCATCTCAAGAATCAAGATAGTCAACGATCGCAGAGTAGAGTTTAAGAGAACTCAACGATCGTGATGTAACCTCAACGATCGTAGTGCAACCTCAGCAGTCGTAGAAACAGACTCGTCGATCGAAATCTTACAAAAGGCTAGTCTTAACCTATAAGAAGCATGAAAGAACAAATCAATTGCTCAAATATTCAGATTATGGGAGAAAAGTTTGAATGACGATTGGAAAGATATCTTGCTGGAGAGAAGTGCTCAAGGCTTCATAAAGCAAATCAATAGCTGAATTATGAAGATTCAAAATGAGAAGAATTGCCAAAACCATCCACTGCAACATCTCTCAAGTATTGATCGTTGAGTCAACAAGGGAAAACGTAGAGTCCATAACTGCCTTATCATGATAATCTACGAACCAGAAAGGTCAAAGGTCAATCCACATCAATCAAACGTCTACTCTTCTAAAAGCGACATCTAACTGAAAAGTTAATAGGGAGTTATAGCTCGTTACTGGGCATCGTGCAACCAATGGCTAGTTAACACATCATAGCGTATGCAGTGTAAGAAGGAACTTCCATAAAGACAAATTCAAAATCTGCAAACAGTTACCAAAACCCATTGAACCTCTCTCCCACCCTTTTTCAAACCTTAGAATCCTCTTTAAAGCCAAACCAATCAAACTTCCAAAGCCCAAATCACATTCAACTAAATCTCTTTGAACCACATACCATATACCTTGAACTCCTCAAATGGCAGAATGGAAAGTTATAATGGGTATTCAACTCGGCTTTACAAAGTTTGAAGAATCAGAGACAAAGTTCAAGGGCATACTTGAACTCATAAAGGAAGCTGGGTTCTCTGAGTGTCTGGAAGCCAACACTCTAGTTTATACAGAGCTAGTGAAGCAGTTCTACACAAATGCTTCAACGAACTTTGGGCTTCTGACTACTAAGGTGAAAGGATCTAGTCTGAAGATAAGAGCATCAGACATCAATCAGTGTCTAGGGTTTCCCAATCAAGGTCTGATAAACCTGGATGAAGTCAACATTGAAGAAGGCAAGAGGCTAATGTGGTACCAAAGAAACCCTAGTCTAAAGGATATGAAGAAGAAGGAATTTCCTGAGGAATTTGAATTCCTCGCTGAGATAGTGGGAAAATGTATACTGTGCAAAGACACTGCACACGACACTGTACTCGATCAGTAGTTGAAGATTATGTCTGCCATAGTTCTGAAGAAGCAAATCAACTTTGGAGTTATCCTGTTCGATCAAATCTCCAAATGGATGAGAAAAAGTGAGTTGAAGAAATCTACGAATAAAACCACTTACAAAAGTATTTCATAGAAGACTGCTAAGCATAGTGATGAAGAAGAAGCTAGGAAGCAAGATCAAGGATAATGAGGGAGAACCTCTGAATGTGCACAAAGTAATGTCTCCACAACTATTTGTGAATTGGAAGAAAAACCCAAAGGAAAGCAGGAGGCTAACACAAATCGGAAGCAAAGAGAAAAAGTCTCGCAAAGAAGAAAAAGTAAAAGAGGAAGAAAGCTCGAAGTCCGATGAATCTGCATCGATTACTTTGCATCAACAAAGAAGAAGAAGCCTAAGAATGTGAAGAATATAGAGGCTTCACAAGACATGTCTCCACCGATAAGAAGAAACAAGGAGCAGAGAAAAATCAAAGATCAACCTGGAAAAATACAAAAAAAGAAGAAGTAATAGACTACTCCAAGAACCACCCAAGAAGAATGCAAAAGGTATAAAGAAATCAGCCCAGCTTCCCCAAGGAAGAACATCTAACAAAGAAGAGGATGAGAGTTAAAAGAAGAAAAGGAACCGAAAGTGATCTCAAGATCGAATCCTCAAGATCGATCCAAAGAATGAAGGTGGAGCTTGATCTATAAAAGAAGATGTAAATTCTGCTGATGAAGAAAAATATTTAAGTCCTATGGCCAATTCTCAGAGTACTCACTTTGAAGTTGAAGAGAAGCTGCAAAATGACCCATCTGAATCTCCAAATGCAAATGTTCAAATAAGCTCTCATTATGAATCAAAAGATGATGAGATCAAAAAAGAAATATATGCCCCTTCCAATGATGAACATCAAGAAAGTTTGCCTGATGACTCAAAGGCCTTAGAGTCTGAAGAAGAAGAAGAGTCTGATTCTCCCATAGTTGATCCTTCAAGGAGAAGAAAAAGCTACAAATTGATTGCTCAATTTGCCTCCAAAAAGAAAACTGACAACTCTACTGAAGTCATTGAATTAAGTGATGAGGAATATGAGTCACAGGAAGAAAGTGTTGAAGATGAGACTAGCTTTGGAGAAGACTATTCCAAGAAAGATATTGCTGAAGAAAGCTCTAAAAATGAAGACAAACAAGAAGAATTCACTGATAAATCTGATAAAGGGAATCAACAAGATTCAGGCTCAACAACGGAAGAGATAGAGAAAGATTCTCGATTACAGACATCGTGAATCGAGAGAAACCGAAATACTATCATGTTCTCTCTCCAAATGTAATTAGCGTAAGAATTGTAGTGGAAGTCTTTGATGAACCACCAAATTGAACCAAAGAACAAGATGGATAAATCATGGAAATGAACAACTTCGAGTTGTAAGAATGACCACAGATGAAGTGCTTCACAACTGGAAAAACATGGAATTAGACTGCACAACAATACTGTATAGCTCTGAAGATCTTCTGATGAGATGGTTCTTCTCGTGGATGCCATGGTTGAAGGCACATACTAATACTGATGAGAGCTACTTCAGTTGGTGCTATTCTCAGTTTCCAAATCTAGAGTTGGTGTTACAAAACTTCCCGAGGGTAAAGAAGTTTGCAACCATGATGATAAATGACAAGCCCCACTACAAAGTCTATCGACATGCTAAAAATTATTATATTCCTTATGATCGTAGAGTGGACTCTAATGGAAAATGGAATATGGTCAAGACACTAATCGTAGAGACTGTTAACTCTATCACTGATAGTGTTCAAGTTCAAGATGAGAAGCCTTCATCTGCTCAAGCACTGTTGCCCAACATCCCTTCATCTTCCAATACCGATTGGTACTCAACGATTTTTCAGATTATCAACACTTTCAAAAATCTGTCCAAGGATGAAAATCGTAGAGTCCAAGCTAGTGTTCAACAAGAAGTTGGCAGACCATATGACCAAATTCCTATGGAGCAGGAGCTGTTGAGAAATTCTGTTGAGCTGGTTGAGAAGATATCTCTAATCAATGAAGAGTCAAAGATGTTGACAGCAACATAAGATAACCCAGTTCAAGACAGAATCCAAACCTCTATGGCAGATGTATCTCTTAATATCAAAGAGAGAGATCATATCTATCTGAAGGTCATACATGATCAAAAGGTTGAAGCTCTATGAGCACAAAAAGCAAATGAAGAACAACTAAACGTCCTCTTTGACAAGATTGACAACATGAATCAATCCTTCTCTATGCAACTTGAGTTAAGCCAACAAGAACTCAAGATTGAAGTTGGTAACTCCTCTTATCTAATGGAGCAGCTTATGTCCAACATGGAACGGCTCTCTCAAGTGATTAATGACAAAAAGGGGGAGAAAAAGAGGCATAGAAAAAGGCAGAATAAGAGGCATTCAAGAAAGAGCAAGGAAAGTAGGAGCATACAAATTAAGAAGACAAAGAAGAAGAAAGCAGATGGTTCATCATCTGAGGGGGAGCCAAAGCATGATGAGCCTAAGACTGAGGGGGAGCCAAAAGAAGAGGAGAAGGAGGAGCAAACAAATCAAACAGATGAGTAGCTGATCAACAGACATCCTGAAAGCATACGTGGAGCCAAAAGTGGTACATCTCTAACTATTTAGGTATGTTCTGGATCCAGGATGTAAAATGTCAGTATATTAAATTTCACATCATTTTAAATGACATTCATGATTATCTGTTTGAGAAATACAATTTACTTTCATCGTATATAAGATTCATTCATAACATGCATATGCACTTATTGTTTTTTATCATAATCAAATAGGGGAGATTGTCGAATAAACATGTGAATGATATTCCTATTTATATATGATTTGATTATGATATATATATATATATATATATATATATATATGAATGAATATGCAAGTATCCTTGCATTAAGAAAAGTTGTAAAGTCTTTTGAAAAATAATAGAAACACATGTACAATGACTTAGAATGAATTGATCAAATATGTTAGGTTGATCCTACATAAGCAAAACAGCTCTGTAAAGTCCTTAAAAAGAAATGATGTACAAGGACTATAAACATAGAAAGATCAAACATGTTAGGTTGATCTTATGTTGTAATAGATAGGCTTGTCTGATCGTCGAGCACTGCAACAGAAATCGTAGTCTGCCAAGAGAGTCAAGGATAACTAGAAGAGCTATCGAGGCAGAATCGTAGTCTGCAAGATAGTAGATCTCAGAGTTCGTAGACTTCCAGGAGAGACGAAGAAGGATCGTAGTGTGTCGAGTAAAGCTTCCTCGGAGTCGTAGTCTGCTGAGGAAGTCATGTTCAGAATCGTAGAGACAGCCTGCGTACGAGCCGACCGAGCATCTGCCAAAGTTAAGTCAAAGACTGTAGACTACACTCAGAATCGTAGAGTCTAATGATAGTATCAAAGGCGTAGAAATCTCGATCGTATCGACGAGATCGACGAGCAATGATGAAGACAACAAGCACAACGACATGATAAATCAGAGTGTCAAGATCTCGATCTCGGAGTCATAGTGTCTACACAGCCGAAGTTGAATCATAGAGTGCAGAACTAAGACCTCAACAGATGTGCTCACAAAGCCAAATAAGAATCGTAGAGCAAACACAATTCTCAATAATTGAGTACTCCCAGAATATCCAAAAGATTGAAGCCTCTGGTTGGTACTGTAAGGATACATCTTACCTAAAGGAAGCCAGAGAGCACTCAACAAATGGCATGCAAGCTATTAGAAGATCTAAGCATCAACTTAATCAGCATCCAAATTGAGTTGTGAAGCCATTCATGATAAAGTCTTCCACAAGATGATCATAAAAAGACTTCAGTAGCTGACTAAGGAAAGTCAGCTTGTGCAGTAACTGTCAAGTAGAAAGATGACAATGATCTTGGAAGTAACCAGGATCGTAGTGTTTGCCAAACGAAGAAGAAACTGATGGAGTATATACAAAGACATTGGTCTGCATCTGAAGAACAAGGCTAAAGTGATTAAGCATTAGGTTAGTCCATTGATGATAAGTGAACGGGAGATCACAAGGAGAAAGCGAGCTGGACACGCCACAAATCTGAAGTGTCTTGTTATTTAGAAGGGGCCAGAGCAAGGAGTCAAGCCATCAGTATCTGACAACAGTTGAGGCAAACAGAAGTGTTGAAGCACTGCACGAAAGAAGGAAGAGTTAATTTTTCACTAGATATCAAGTGAACACTCTTCAAGATCGTAGTGTTGACCTTACATGTCAATACACATTAGTCAATAAGACACTACGATCAGGTCTGAGAAGAAGTGCATCAGAATCATTGAGTTCGAACAACTGAGGATTGAAACATTGGCAACGGTTAAATCTGAGGGTTGGCATTCGGACAAAAGCTTATTGAGAGCATTGATGCAAGGACAACCTCTGATCAAGAAATCAGATGGGAGAAAAAAGTCGATGACCTGCCCAAGACAACAAAGTAACATATCTGACGGGGCAGGTAAAACAGTAGACTGCAGTGTCAAAAAGTCAGAAAAGGATGTCTTCTCACATCTGCAGTCTACACCAAATAACTCGAGATCTGCGAAGCAATTTGAATAGCTTTCAATGGCTACTTTACAACGGGAAGATTGGGAAGCAGTATAAATCAACAGAGCTTCAAAGATCAAGAGTTGCTGATGATTGCTAAGTTACAGAATCGTTGAGTTGTTGGGAATGCTATTGTTGACTCTACGAGTTCCACCAAAGATCAACAGAATAAGTCTCAGTGACAGTGAGACTATCAAGGTGGAAGTGAAGCATCTTTAAAGAAGAGCTCAAATAGATCAAAGCTTCACTCAACAAAGATGAGAATGCCACTAAAAATGGCAGCCAAGCTGAGAGTCGAAAAGGCCAAGAAGATAGCATTCAGGAAAGTGGATGAGTACAAAGAAGATCAAGAGAGCCACTCTACGAATCACCATGAACCGAAAGCTGAAACTGAACAAGAGTAGAACCATGTCTACAAAGTATTCAAGAAGAGTTCAGGGATTGCTAAGTGTCAAACAAAGTCTACTAAAAGCACATAGACTTAGCAAACCTAGATGGTAATGGTGCACAGCTGATACCAGATGAAGATGAGTATAAAAGAGTGAAGATCAGCTGCACCAAAGAAGATGTGGTCCAGACTCGAAGCAGAAAGCAAAGAGGACCACACCAAGCTGCTAAGTACAAAAGATGTTCAGAGCCTAATGACATCTTAGCAGCTCAGCACCAACAACAACAACAACTACAACAACAAGAAGCCAGGGCCTGAGGGGTCCTTGTCCGGAGGGACTAAATGAAGTTCTCAGCCTACTGGGCTTGAAGAGTTCCTAGGGAACTAGGGAAGTTCCAAGGCTGCTGGCCTTGAAGAGTTCTTAGTGAACTAAAGTCCCAAGGTTGCTAGCCTTGAAGGAATCTTAGTGATTCAGGGTGCTGCCCTTCCTTAGTGGAAATCCTGCTAGTTGAAAGTAGAAAAGTGGATTAAGAGCTTGAGTCTCTAAACCACTTAAAACCCTTTGTGTCTTTTACTTTATGTCATTTACATTATGTACATTAACTGCTATAACTGCTATATATATTTTAACTAATTACCACTGAAATAACTATACGAATAATGTATGTGTGATTATGGATATATCAATGAAGGGGATCTTTTACTTATTTCGATGTGCTTGAAAAGATTCTTATGTTTGTCACATGCTAAATTATCAGCAATACAAAATAAACCAGAAAAGTATTTGAAACAAAAAGGACCTATTCAACCCCCCCTTCTAGATCTAGTGTGCCTACTGGGAACTAACAGATTATGTAAATTATACCTTTAGGTGGCACTGTAGACTCGGTCATATTAATGAAACAAGATTATCCAAGTTGCGTAAATATGGACTCTTAGAGCTATTTGATTATGAATCATATCCAACTTGCGAATCTTGTCTCATGGGAAAAATGACTAAATCTCCTTTTAGTGGAAAATGAGAAAGAGTTACAAAGTTGTTAGCGTTGATTCATCCAGATGAATGTGGACCTATGACAACGAATGCAAGAGAAGGGTATTCTTATTTTATTACTTTCACTGATGATCACTCAAGGTTTGGATATGTGTATTTAATGAAATACAAATTCGAATCAATTGAAAAGTTCAAAGAGTTCAAAAGTGAAGTAGAAAAGAAAGCTGGCAAGAGTATTAAGATTCTTTGATCTGATCGAGGAAGAGAATACTTAAGTAGTGAGTTTCTCAATTGTCTCAAAGAAAATGGTATAATCTCACAATGGACTCCACCAGGAAAACCACAGTTGAATGGTGTATATGAAAGGAGAAATCGAATACTGTTGGACGTGGTTCGTTCCATGATGAGTTTTACTGATCTTCTAGTGTCATTCTGGGGATATGTGTTAGGTTTGTAATAATCATGAACCCAATCAAATTGCACAAATTAAGCGGAAACGTGAAAAATCAGAGTTTTAAAATTTTACAAACCATATACCCGGATCACCCTTTATGCACAATTATTAATTAAATGAAAATATGAAGAACGAGAATCATACCCTTGAAGATACGAGCTTCCTCAGGTACAAGTTCACCTCCAATCTTTCTTGCGTTCAACTTGAATCCACCGGGTTTGGTTCCTTCCTTTGATCAACGTTAGCCACCCAAGTGTTTGGCCTCTAGAGGTGATCCACCAAGGAAGAAGAAAGATTCAAGAAGATGTGTGTTTGGCAAAACTCTAATTTTTCTATCTCTCATAGAAAATGGTGTACTCTCCAACAATTGGAATCACGTCTGTTGTGAAAAAGTCAATAATCACACCACCCATAATAAGACTCCTTTTATTTATAGATGTGGGCAACCCTCCTTAACAATTAAGGAATTGAGTTTTATTTTAATTAATTAAAATCCTTTAATTAATTATGTTCCCAATCTTATTAGGAAAAATTAATTAAAATCTTTTAATTAATTACCCTCCTAATCTTATTAGGAATAAATTAGAGTACTAATATTAAATTAATTTCTAACTCTTTACAAATTAAAATAATAATAATTGTAATAATATTAATAAGACTCCTCTAATTAATATATATATTTAATATTTTAAAATATTAAATAATAAATATTAAGCTATTTAATTTATTCTATCACCATAGATTAAATTAAATACACTTAACATATTATTACGATTACCATTAACATCTTAAATAAGTATTCTTCCTTTTATGGTGTGACCCTTTAGGTTCTCCATATTAAACCGGTTGTGAATAAATCAATTAGAACAATTCTAATCTTATTTAAATAAATAAATTAAACTATTAATTTATTTAAATAAATAATATTTATTCTACAATAGGGATAAGCCTTCCTAGTGATCAATGACTTTCCAGATAATATAGATTTTAACATTAATCATAAAAGAACCTTTGAGTAAATAGTTATCCTACAATTCAATCCTTCCACTATACAATGTCCCAATTAAATATAAGACATGGAATTACTGTCAAGTCTTATTTTATTTAATTATATGTATTTCGACTCTTAAATGCACAACTCCAAATAATGCAAATTAGAAACTCCTTTCTAATTTCATTCTGCCTTGGCCAAAGACTACTGAGTTGTCATTTATCGAATCACATAGGACATTTCTCTTCTTTTACTGGAAGTAGTAGATTCTTTATTGATGATACATTATCTACATGTACAGCTTATTATACCCAAGCATACCCTTTGATATACCCTAAGGGTCTTAAGGAATAAGTCAAAGTATAACTCTCATCATACACAAGATACTATGATGACCTCAAGTCCAAGGATCACTTATACTACTATCACTACAAGAATTTCTATTGACAGACAAGTAAAACTCCATTAGGTATTCCTTAGCGAGCCACGTTCAGTGAACTTATTCTCTAATAAGCACCTACATACTTACTTTTGTTTATCCACACAAATGATCATGAGATCAATCATCCTCATCCAATGAGCAAGCAACGTATGTACTAATCTATCTGGATTCACTAATCCCTAATTTAGTAATCCAACGATTGGAAACTATTTTAGTTTTAAGCTTTATAAGAATTTAGATCTCATTAGAATGATCATCATCATTATTCTAAAAGCATTGCTTAAAACTATGGGTTTATCATACATTATAAAACAGCATCATGTAGATAATTTAAAAGCCTTTAATAAATTAATACTTTATATTAATAAATGAATAATATTGTTACAAAGTATATGCTTTATCATTAAACATGATTGGCTTGTGTGCATACTACCTTCAATCTCCCACTTGCACTAAAGCCAATCGCCATGGTATCTTATATCCTTCTTCTCTAAGTGACGATTATCCTGCTGTTGGATAAGCTTTAGTTATTGGATATGTAATGTTGTTCTTGAGAGTCCACTATCTCCATAGTGATTTCCCATCTTTCAATGATTCCTATAATCAAATGAAAGTGCTACAACACATGTTTAGATCCAAGATGAGACTTAGGAACTATTCCTAGTTCTGTAATGATCTTTTCATCCAAACAATCAACTTGTAGCTTCATTTATAGTTATATACTTTATCTTTATCACTAAACTAACAACTCTTTGTTGTTTGGAACCTTTCCAATTTCACTGCACCATCGTTCAAGATAACATTTTACCTTAAAGTGGATTTTCTGTCATCTTGGTCTGTCTGAAAAACTTAAGTCTGTTAAACCCTCTAGTTTTAATTTAGACCCACCATGAATATGATCACATCCTTAGTGCCGGTTAAGTACTTTAAGATGTTTTTCACTGTCTTACAGTGATCTTCTCTAGAATATGACCGATCAACATTAGGTCTCGTATATTTCATTGCATACATGATAGTTACTTATGCGATCTCTCTTTTAGGAGTCTATGGGGACTATTAAGAGAGATACACTCTAGGGCTCATCAATATGAGACAACTCTTGGAGTTTGCCAAGCTAAACAACTTTATCATCAAATGAATATATGTTCCTTAGGTTAAGTCGGGTATCCTATTAAATCTATCTATATAGATTTGTATCCCCAATAACGATACTCTTCCCAAATCATTCGTGGAGGAATGTTTAGACAACTTTATCTTTACTGATTCTAGCATTGGAATGTCATTCCTTATCCGTATTATATCAACATATAGTAATAGGAATGTCACGACGCTCCCACTGACCCTTTTGTACACACTAGGTACATTCTTATTTTTGATAAAATCAAACTCTTTTAATTGTCTTATCAAAACAAATGTTCCATTTTTGAGAAGCTTGCTTCAATCCATTTCTCTAAGTGTCTACAACTCTTACCTCATCGTATGTAATCGGATCATCATCTTCTATGATACGTACCTCATCATCATCATCATCTATAATGAATCCATACCTCCCAAGTATCTTCTAGATATTCCATATTTACTGATTCAACAGGTACAATAGGTCTATCTACAGGTTCCTCTTATTTGACTTATAGTGTTTTGTGGTTCTTGAACTCTTCAAGATCTATTATCCTCCCACTTGCCCCTTCAATGATAAACACCTTTATCTTAGAAGGTAGCGTGTTTCGCAACAAACACCTTTTGCTAAGTAGGATTATAAAACATATATCCTAAACTTACTTTAGGATGTCCCACAAATCTGTACTTGTCAAATCTTGTCCCAAGCTTATCCTTTGAAACCGTTTTCACATAAGTTGGACAACCCCATATCTTAACATACTTAAGATTAGGAATTCTCCATGTCCATAACTTTTATGGAGTCTTGGGGCTAGATTTTGAGGTTACCTTTTCTGTAGATATGTAGCCATTTCTAGGGCATGACCCCAGAGGGATACTGGAATATCAGTAAAATCATTATGGACCGCACCATGTCCAATAAGGTACGATTTTTCCTTTCAGATACATCAATCAATTATTGTGTATCAGGAGGCGTCCATTGTGAGAAAACCATTTGAGATGACTTAGAAACTCATTGCACAAGTATTCCTTCATTGATCTAATCAAAGAATCTTAATACTTAGCCAATTTGTTTTGTTTCTAAATTCTTTGAACCTTTCAAATAATTCACACTTGTATTTCAGCAAATACACACATTCAACTTTTTGAATGATCATTTCCTTTTTTATACTAATTTGTTCAATATGCAAAATTATTTTTACGTAAGTCAAGTATACTAAATCCATTAAGTAATATTCCAGTTCTATACAAAACATTATTATTATAAATAGAACAATAATTGTTCTTAAATATAATACCAAAAATTTCATTGTCCAACAACAAAATAGAAATAATGTTTCTAACAAGTACTAGAATACAATAAAAATATATTGACTTAATAGATTTGCCCATAGGCATTGCTAAACTATAAGTTCCTATGGCTAATGCAGTAACCTTTGCTTCATTTACCAGTCATATGATTACTTATCCTTTGTTTAGCTTTCTACTTCTGCTTAGTCCCTTCATAAATCTATATTTATGATAACCAAAGTCGGTATCCAATACCCAAGTAGAACCTTGACTTAAAGGAAAATTTATTTTAAATCATGAACAAATTTGTATTTGTAACCGAAACTTCACTAAGCTTCTTTGGTTAGCCTCTGCAAGATGCTTCTCTCAGTTTCTTTCCAGTGTCCAGGCTTATTGCAATGGAAGCAAACTCCTTTGCTATCCGCATCGGTTTTGTTCTTATTATCCTTTGTTTTAGCCCTTTTATTTACCTTCTTTGAATCGTTCTTCTTTTCAGAAGATCCTTTGGTCCCTACCAGTAAGACATGGTCTTTCTTGGTTGGAAAGTGACTCTTAACATTTTTCAACATGTTAAACAAATCAGCGAGGCTGATATCTTGCTTGTTCATATTAAAAATTCATAACAATTATGAAAGGAGTCCGGAAGTGAGTGCAAGATCAAATCTTGGCTCAACTCTCCATCCATAACAAAACTCGTTGTCCTAATTGATCAATCAAATTGATTATGTTAAGGACTTTTATCTGTACTGTAGTGTCATCGGTCATTCTAGATCGGAAGAGCTCCTTAGATATCTAATATCTATCAGTCCTACTTTCCTCACCATCAAATACTTGATGTGCAGGAGTATGGTAGAAGCATCCATAGTTTCATGCTGACGCTAAAACTCGTTAATCATGGATGCGAACATGATGCATTGAGCCAATTGTGCATCATCTTGTCACTTTCTAAAAGTAGCAATATCTTCCTCAGAGGCATTATCTGCAACCATTGCAGGGATAGACGTATTAAGGACATAAGATAGCTTTTCAACTATGAGAACTATTCTCAAATTCCTAACCAAACTGTTTAATTCGGTCGTGTTAATTTAGCATCTAATATGTTAAGCAGTGATACTAATTTTAGACATTGTAAAATTCTGTAAATGAATTTATAATTAACAACATTTTAGCATACATTCTTTTATTAATTACCAAAATAATTTAGGTCTTGTTTTAAATTGGTATCTCCCACTATTTTCTTCAAACTATATTACCCTCAATATATATAGTTCGGCAATATCTAATTAAAGATATGCTAGTGAGAATAAGGATCTCATTTCAAATGTATATAGCCTTGTGTGTGCACAAGGTTATATATATAAATAAATAGGTAGACAACTCTTGTCAATTACATCAACTATGTAACTCCTTGTATTTTGCCTCTTAAATCATAATGGTCAAGTGTGTGCACATCCGAACTAAAATGATTTAAGTTAAGTCAAACCCAACATTTCCATATAAGTGAAGAGAAAACTACAGCCCTTATGTGTACACAACAAAGCAGTAATGTTCAATTCCTTATAAACATCATATGTAATAAAAATAACATCTTAAATATTTAATACTTGCCTTGTGTGTGCACAACAAACTCATATTAAATATTCAATACTATATTGTTTCTATCATGCTAGAAGGTGACGTTTGATATTCCAAATATCTTTGAACGTTACAACTTAATATAAAATATTTGAGGGGTTTGTTATTAATTTGTCTCATCTTGTTTAAGCGCATTATACATATATATATAAATATATGCGTCATATTAATTAACATACTAAAGCGTTTTGCATAATATATAATATATATAGTATAAGCATACACATATAGAATACTATATTCTACCTGGATTGATTATGAACTTTTATTCTAGTTTGATTCACTAGAGCCACCAAGTGAACCAAAAGGTCAAACCCTTGGGGTGCAAGAATTAATATTTAAATATAACTATTACATTTAAACTCGGGCTCCATTACAAACGGGTCTTCAAGCGCTCCTTGTTCCTTAATCTCCAATTCTTCAAAATTAATTCTAACTATTCCTATTACAAAACTATTTAAAATAAATAGAAACCTTGATCGTGATCGAGGGAAGTACATAGGAGGAGATAGAATTTACATTAAGAAAAAATTAGAGAGACGAGTCATGAGACCCAATTTAATAAAACCCATACATTCATGCATCCAACTAAAATAAAATCCAATCACATTGGTCAATAGTCCATAATCAATCTCATTTATTATCATACACATCACCATATATGCATCAATAAATAACATTCATCTCGTGAATAATAAACATTCAATATATATATTGATATCATTTAATGGGCAAAATTTAGTTAATATAAAATCTAATTTTGAATCGAAATAAACTCCTTTATTTTAATTCAAATATAAATCAAAATAAACCTCTTTTATTTTAATTTATCCAATTTTGAATAAAATAAACTCTTTTATTTTAATCAAAATCTTTAATCAAAATAAAATCCTTTATTTTAATTAATTATGGGATCCAATTCCAAGTAAAAAAAATATCTTTATTAAAGGGAAACACGAATTCTCTTTCCTATTCACAAATAAACTCCTTTATTTTGAATAATATGAAATCTTATTTCATATCTAAATAAACTTCTTTATTCAAGGAAAGTTGAATTCACTTTCCTATTCACAAATAAACTCTTTTATTTTGAATAATATGAAATCTTATTTCATATCTAAATAAACTCATTTATTTAAGGAAACATGGAATCCAATTTCAACTCCAATTAGTTATCATGGAATCCAATTTCAACTCTAATTAGTTTGCATGAAATTTAATTTTAAAATTAAAATAAATTTTTATTTTAAGTTTAAAATAAACTTTTTATTTTAAGATTAAAATAAAATTTTTATTTTAATTATAAAATTATTAAGAATATTATATATATATATATATATATATATATATAAGCTAATCCTTGTATGCTGCAACATTACATGTGCAAATCACGAAAAGCGTAATCTCCATATTTTTATTTTAAAAAACGTGGTTACACCATTTCGCGATTGAATTTTTTTCTTTTTATTAAATAAATTTTATATAACAAAATTATGCTCAATTAAATTGTTCTAAACACATATCAATATACATATCAAATTAAAATAATTAATAATTCGCATAAAGGTTTGACTCTGATGCCACTGTTAGGTTTGTAATAATCATGAACGCAATCAAATTGCACAAATTAAGCGGAAACGTGAAAAATTAGAGTTTTAAAATTTTACAAACCATATACCCGGATCACCCTTTATGCACAATTATTAATTAAAAGAAAATATGAAGAACGAGAATCATACCCTTGAAGATACGAGCTTCCTCAGGTATAAGTTCACCTCCAATCTTTTTCGCGTTCAACTTGAATCCACCGGGTTTGGTTCCTTCCTTTGATCAATGTTAGCCACCCAAATGTTTGGCCTCTAGAGGTGATTCACCAAGGAAGAAGAAAAATTCAAGAAGATGTGTGTTTGGCAAAACCCTAGTTTTTCTATCTCTCATAGAAAAGGGTGTACTCTCCAACAATTAGAATCACGTCTGTTGTGAAAAAGTCAACAACCACACCACCCATAATAAGACTCATCTTATTTATTGATGTGGGCAACCCTCCTTAACAATTAAGGAATTGGGTTTTATTTTAATTAATTAAAATCCTTTAATTAATTATGTTTCCATTCTTATTAGGAATAATTAATTAAAATCTTTTAACTAATTAGCCTCCTAATCTTATTAGGAATAAATTAGAGTACTAATATTAAATTAATTTCTAACTCTTTACAAATTAAAATAATAATAATTGTAATAATATTAATAAGACTCCTCTTATTTATTTATATATATTTAATATTTCTAAAATATTAAATAATAAATATTAAGCTATTTAATTTATTCTATCACCATAGATTAAATTAAATACACTTAACATATTATAACGATTATGCCATTAACTTCTTAAATAATTATTCTTCCTTTTATGGTGTGACCCTTTAGGTTCTCCATATTAAACCTATTATGAATAAATCAATTAGAATAATTCTAATCTTATTTAAATAAATAAATTAAACTATTAATTTATTTAAATAAATAATATTTATTCTACAATAGGGATAAGCCTCCCCCCTAGCGATCAACGACTTTCCGGATAATATAGATTTCAACATTAATCATAAAAGAATATTTGAGTAAATAGTTGTCAGATGCAATTCAATCCTTCCACCATACTGATGTCCTAATTAAATATAAGACATGGAATTACTGTCGAAGTCTTATTTTATTTAATTATATGTATTTCGACTCTTAAATGCACAACTCCAAATAATGCAAATTAGAAACTCCTTTCTAATTTCATTCGCCTTAACCAAGGACTCTTGAGTTATCATTTATCGAATCACATAGGACATTTCTCTTCTTTTACTAGAAGTGGTAGATTCTTTATTGCTCATACATTATCTCCATGTACAACTTATTATACCCAAGTATACCCTTTGATATACCCTAAGGGTCTTAAGGAATAAGTTAAAGTATAACTCATCATACACAAGATACTATGATGACCTCAAGTCCAAGGATCACTTGTACTACTATCACTACAGGAATTCCTATTGACAGACAAGTAAAACTCCATTAGGTATTCCTTAGCGAGCAATGTTCAGTGAACTTATTCTCTAATAAGCATCTACATACTTGCTTTAGTGTCTCCACACAAATGATCATGATATCAATCATCTTCATCCAATGTGCAAGCAACGTATGTACCAATCTATCCGGATTCACTAATCCCCAATTCAGTAATCCAACGATTGGGAACTATTTTAGTTTTAAGCTTTCTAAGAATTTAGATCTCATTAGAATGATCATCATCATTATTCTAAAAGCATTGCTTAAAACTATGGGTTTATCACATATTATAAAACAGCATCATGTAGATAATTTAAAAGCCTTTAATAAATTAATACTATTTATTAATAAATGAATAAGATTGTTACAAAGTATATGCTTTAACATCAAACATGATTGGCTTGTGTGCATACTACTTTCAATATGCCCTAGAAGCGGCTACATATCTACTAAATAAGGTTCCCTTGAAATCCGTCCCTAAGACTCCATGTGAGATGTGGATAGGGAGGAAGCCTAGTCTTAAGCATGTTAAGATTTGGGGATGCCCAACTTATATGAAAAGTTTTCAGAATGATAAACATGGAACAAGATATGATAAGTGCACATTTGTGGGATATCCTAAAGAAATTTTAGGATACTATTTCTACAATCCTACTGAATAAAAGGTATTTGTTGTCAAACATGCTTCCTTTTTGGAAAAGGAATTTATCCTTGAAGTGGCCAGTGGGAGGAAAATAGATCTTGAAGAAATTAAAGAACCACAAACCACTAAAGATCAAATGGATGAACCTGTCCAAGTAGAGATTCCTTCTGTACCACACCCTATTCGTAAATCTAGAAGAGTATTGAAGATACCTGATAGGTATGGACTTGTCATTGAGGATGACGATGAGGTACGCATCATAGATGATGATGATCCATTGAATTACGAACATGCTATGAGTAGAAAAGACTCAGAGAAGTGGCAAGAAGCCATGAAATCTGAGATGGACTCCATGTATGAAACCAAGTATGGACTTTGGTTTCACCACCTGAAGGCATTAAGCATATTGGGTGTAAATGGGTCTTTAAAAGAAAAACTGCAGCAGACGGCAAGGTAAAGACCTATAAGGCCCGACTAGTCGCAAAAGGTTTCAAACAAAGACAAGGAGTTGACTGTGACGAAACCTTCTCACTAGTAATGATGCTCAAATCCATTCAGATTTTGCTTGCGATTACAGTTTACCATGACTACGAAATCTGGCAGATGGACGTGAAAACGACCTTCCTCAATGGGAAACTTGAAGAGTGTTGATGTCGGGATTTTTATTTGTCCCTTTTCTGTTCTTGTTTTTTGGTGTTCTCATGTTATGTGAGATTTATTTAAAAAAACAAGTGAAAAAGGTCCGACATGTATCATGTCGACGATTTGACTGTAAGAGTCGCCAATTGGTGTTTTTAACTGGTTGCACCAACGCAGCCGAGGAAAGGTTTACACATTGAACTAGTGATGTGACACTGCTAAACGGTTCTGTGAAACCGAGATTCATTTGGGTTCGGGGGTTTGATTAAGCAAAGGGAAGGTGTTAGGCACCCCTCGACATCCATGTTGCCATGGTGACCGCCACTTTTCAAGAAACTGTTATATGAATGTGTGTGTGTGTGTGTGTGTGTGGATCAATGTGCAATTTATTTGGAAGTAGTGCGAGGCCTTGTTCGCACCTATATACAAAGGGTTTGAATTTTGTATGAAAAAATTAGTTTTAAACATGATATAGCAATGAAGTTTTGCAGAAGAGGTTTTTCAAACCCTATGCCCAATAGTAATTGAGACCTTTCCATACTTTCATTTTATTATTAAATGTTCGACTTGTTTGCTTTTATTTTCGAGATGCAAAGCATCTTCGAGAAAATAATATATAGCAATGCCGAACTCCTCATGGGCATGATAGTCATCTAAGGAGATTCAAACACCGTGAATAATTTACAAGTTGCTTACAGCTAAAAATGTCCATCATGGGAACCGAATCTAGATTCAGTGGACTGAATCTGTAATCACATGATTCTTAGGCTCACATGATGCCACAGTTTATATAAAAAGTAGTAAGCAGTTATATATATAAAAGCTGTATATATATATAGACATGATCAACCACCACGAAGCACCTCCGTGGGGGATCAGAATGTAAATATATAAAAGCGGTAAATATATATAAAGACATGATCAACTACCACGAAGCACCTCCATGGGGGATCAGAAATCTAAATAAAGCAATAAATGCGATCAACCACCACGAAGTAAACTCCAGGCGGGACTAAATGTAAATAAAGCAGTAAAAGGCCAAGAAGTAAACTCCAGGCCTAAGAGAAATGTGTGTGTGTGTATATATATATATATATATATATATATATATATATATATATATATATATATGAACTGTAGGACTCATCGATGAGCTCGATTTTACATCCAAGTTTCTTCGCTATATATATATATAAGCAAATAAACGCTCCAGACATAAGTATAGGCTCAATCGAGCATAACTCGATAATGTTAGTCCGTATATTAAAATATATACATATATAACTATATATATACAGACAAAAATAAAAACCACGAACCGAAGTTCAGGCATACACACACAACATGACTCTCAATGTGAAGAATAGTGTGTGCAAAGATGAAGATAAAGGCTTTATAAAGTGTGAGAAGGCTTACAGTGGGATGCCAATGTGACGCCCCCAAAATAGGTATACATCACCTATTTTGAATCGTCAAATACATGGTACAGAATACAAATACAACCTTAAATATACAACATGAGCTGTGAGTTTTAATACAAATATTGTCTTCTACACAGTATTCAAACTCAAAATAAGTCCTCAATACATTTATTATCACACTATTTCATAGAATAGTGAAGACTACTAATGTTATCATCTGGACCGTCACTCCGTTCCCCGGCTAGTCCCTGCTACGTTCTCATTTTCTGAAGAGAATAATGAAAGCAAAAGGGTGAGCTCAAATAGCCCAGTAAGAAATATTATGACTAAGATAATGCAGAATAAATTATCTTTAGCCTTCAACATGTCGACGTTGGGATTTTTGAGTGTCCCTTTTCGTTACTTGTTCTTTGGTGTTCTTATGTTAATGTGAGATTTGTTTGAAAAAGTAAGTGAAAAAGGTCTGACATGTATAATGTCGATGATTGACTTTAAGAGTCGCCAGTTGGTGTATTTAACTGGTTGCACCAACGCAACCGAAAAGGTTAGCACATTGACCCAGTTTTTTGACACTGCTAAACGGGTTTGTGAAATCGAGATTCATTAAGGGTTCTGGGGCTTGATTATGCGGAGGGAAGGTGTTAGGCACCCCCCGACATCCGTGTTATCACGATGACCGCCACTCTTCAAAGAAATTGTTATATGAATGTGTGTGTGTGTGGATCAATGTGCAATTATTTGAAAGTAGTGCGAGGCCTCATTCATACCTATATACACAAGGTTTGAATTTTATAGAAAAATCCAGTTTTAACCAAGATATAGCAATGAAGTTTTGTAAAAGAAGTTTTTCAAATCGTGTGCTCAATAAGAATTGAGACCTTTTCATACTTCCATTTTATTAAATGTTCGGCTTGTTTCCTTTTATTTTCGAGATGCGAAGCATCCTCGAGAAAATAATATACAGCAGTGCCAAACTCCTTATGGGCATGACAGCCATCCAAGGAAACTTAGACACTGTAAAATAATGTACAAGTCGCTTCTGACTAAAAATGTCCATCATGGTAACTCAATCTAGATTCAATGGATCGAACACTGTGATCACATGATTCCTAGGCTCACATGATCTCGCAATTTGTATGGAAAGCGATGGCGATTATATATATAAAAGTCAGTAAATATATATATATATATATATATATACTCATCGGATCAACCACCACGAAAGCAATTCCATGAGGGATCGGAAATATAAATATATAAAAGCAGTAAATATATATATATATATATATATATGAATATGATCAACCGCCATGAAGTAAACTCCAGGCGGGATGAAATGTAAATAAAGCTATAAAAGCGATCAACTGCCACGAAGTGAACTCCAAGCAAGACAGAATGTAAATAACGCTGTAAAAGGCCACGAAGTAAACTCCAGGCCTGACAGAAATGTAAATATATATATATATGTACAAATATATATATAAAAGTAGTAAACGCGCCGGATATAAATCTGGGCTCATCGGATATGTCCGACAGCAATTATATATATGTATATATATATAAGCGAGTAAACGCTCCAGATGTAAATTCCAGGCTCATCAGATATGTCTGACAGCAATTATATATATAAATATATATATACAAAAGCAATTAAACGCTCCAGATGTAAAATCCAGGCTCATCAGACAGAGTCTGACCACAGATTATATATATAAGTATATATATATATATATATATATAAGCGAGATAAACGCTTGCATCAAAATTCAGGCTCAATCGAGGCATAACTCGATAATGTTAGTCCATATATATACAAAATATATATATTAGTATATATATACAGATAGAAATGAAAACCACGGATCGAAGTCCGGGCAAACAAACTCACACGACTATCAACGTGTACAACAGTGTGTGATATATGAGAAAGAGGCTTTATAGAATGTAAGAAGGCTTACAGTGGGCTGCCAAAGTAAACTTCTTAGACTTTAAATGGATAAACACTCAGCTCTCGCAGGATAAAAAGTAGCTATATGTGAGCTAACTAGTGTTTAAAGAAGAGGAAACACTCAAAAGATGTGTATGCAGAGTAAAATGGACATGGCTTCCTCGCCTTTTTCCTTATCTCTCTCTCTTGAAATGGCTAACCCCTCAGCTTATATTTATAGAATGATGGTCTGCAGTACACTTTGATGGTAGTCAGCAGATTGTACTGCTGGTGGTTATGGTGGATCCGAGCCTCATGGTCTCGTTGTCTCGTAAATGCGTGCAACAGTGCCTCAGAATATCCACTCAAACATGCAAAACTTCAATCCGAGCATTCGAATGAAGTATATCTATACTTCTTTGGATCACTTATGTCGAGAGTTATGTAATGACATGGATTAGAGGTTGTACGAAGTCAAGAAGAGGGGTCTATGCCCATGGTCTTCATGCTTCAAATTCTATCCAAAGTACTACCACACGTAATAGTCACTCGGGATTGTCAATCCTCGACTCTTGTTGGATATTGTTATATGTATGTATATATGAAGTGTTGAGACGACGTGCCATTTGTCGAAGGAACAAGATGATGTTTAACTCCTCACCGGGGTTATCGCCGATTTGAGTTGAAAGTAGACGTTGCTCAGGGTTACAGCTGAGATTGGACCACTTGTTGGTATGCTGTGATATCATCTTGTTGAGACAATAAGATGACGTCTTGACTCCTCACCGGGGTTATTGCCGGTTTAAGCGAAAAACAGACGTTGCTCAAGGTTATATCTAAGATTGGACTGCTTGTTTGTATGCATCACTGTCATCTGTGGGTATTCCTGTCTGCTCGTTTTGTTAGTCCCGGGACTGAGGTGTATGTGCCTCGACAGGATGTCTGAGCTTGAAGCTGATTGCATGTGTTTGAAACAAGCATTTCCAGGGTTATCGCCAGAACTGCAATGGCATCCCTTGGGGCTATCACCAAGCATAGGGTTGCTACTCCCAGTGTTGTCTTTGGGACAAGAACTGAACGTCGCGGTGTTATCGCCGAGACAGGACTGTCCTCTCCAGTATTGTTGTCAGTCTTTTGATCTGCATATCTCAGGGTTATCTCCGAGATTGGAAATGACACTCCCGGTGTGTGTTCCGGGTTGAGATGATGTTCCTGGTTTGTGTTCCGGGTTGGAGCTAAACTTTCGGTTGTATCCAGAATGGATGTAAGTTGTCTTTCATTATCTCCAAAAGACAAATCTACCCTCCTGCAATGTTAGGAATAGGAGTGCAAAAAATTTTGAGTGTCTACATATGCCCCTCTTTATCATATTCATGCAATGCAAGGCATGGATAGGATAAAGAATCCTAGACACTTGAAATGCAAGCAAGATAAACATGATGCTATATGCAGCAACATGATGCAAATGCATGTAGAATGCATGAATGATTGTCAGGTAATCCTGCTGGGATGACAATCAATGATGGCTTGGACATGCGATCCAAGCTTCCAAGGATGTTGACGTTGGGGCTATCACCAAAGTCTTGAATCCTTGACACTGGTTTATACTCCATAGAGGTACCTCTTGTGTGGAAGAGATCTATGGGGATAAAGCTGTCTGTTTTGAGGATGTGTATAACATGTTCCCTCATACTGTTGGAGTTACTGCCAACGGTTCGTTGTTATCAGGGCTGATCTTCGTTGATATGTGTATTACCGGATGAATCCTTGTTGGGTGCATTATCAAGGTTGCTTGACCTTTATTGATGTATGTGTCAATGGTAGCATTGCATTATAGCCCTCGCTGGATAAGGTTGCTTCGATGGGTTTACTTGCCATCGGTTGATATGACGTCAAGGTTGCTTGACCTTCATTGATGTGTGTATCAATGGTTGCATTGCGTTGTGACCCTTACTGGGGATGCGTATATGCTTGAAGGATGCGCATTGTGACCCCTATCGGGGAGGTGTAGATGTTTGATAACTTCGGCGTTCTAACCCACGTTGGGGAGGTTTGATATTTCGTGGTTTCGCATTGTAACCCCCGCTGGGGATACGTCAGGGTTGCCTAACACTCATTGATGGCATCGGACCTTTGTGGGGTATTGTCGAGCATGATCTATGAAAGCTGAACTCATTGGTATAGTATACCCTGCATTCAGGCGAATACCTTTGAGACGACGGGAGTTTAACTTTCGTGACGAAAACCGAGATTTCGAAATTATTCCGCTCAATCGCGTAGCATTTTTATTCCTGATTTGGCCTTTTCAGCTTGTGAGACCTCCTTTTCAACTCTAACTGGAGCGAGCTAGAGGTGTAGGACCCATGTAGGGGTGCCACAGGTGTGTACTGCGGGGAGCCATTGAGTTAACTGCGACCACCGTAGTCTTATGTATAGGTGGTCGGTTGCTTTCATAAGTCATTTTCAAGTTGTGCGTGAAGGAAATCAAGAGCTCTTCTTGAGATCTGCTTGAGTTCGGGCAACTTTCGCATATATTCTCACACCATACAAGCGTTCTTCAACATCCGGTAACACATGCAAGTATTTTTTCCAATTTACATCAGTTGGAAAATGACTTATCGTATGAAATGCATTTAGACACATAGTAGTGAATATGCATGCTGATATGACTTGATAAAGAATATTCAACATAGTAAATGTTAGTATTAAACCATGCTGAACATAATGATGTGAAAAAAATTTAACTTTTGAAGCAGTCAAATTGGCACCTTTTACTGTCATTTCTTATCCTATTTGAGGACAAATGAGTAAAGGTAGAATAGTAAAATAATCTCAGTAATTAGACTACACTTACGGATTTTTACCGTGATGTGATGAATGCATCACAGATGTATATGGTATGTATGCAGTGTGCTTTCTTGAATGGCCACTTAGTCATGCCTATGTGCGTATGGATAGTCCCATTTACAAAGGGGGCTATGGCAAAATTTTCCCAAAATGTAGGCATTGAGTAGTTATGCATTTTAACTCTCATCAGATGTATGTTAAAACAACGCATGTATGCATGTAATCATAGAATGCATTTTGAAAAAGACTCCAGTGCGAAATTACCACACCCTTTCTCGAGGTGATTTGGAGACTTGTTGTCCGGATATTATGGATCCAGATCGGTAGAAGCGGTTCCGTATGACCACTTACGGTCTACGAGAGAAGGGCATTGAAAGAGCCTCGGCGCCATTCCGTGAGACGACCTCATCATTTGGCGGAGGCGGTGGTACGTCTATTCGGGTTGAAGTCTTTGAATGTCGAGGGGAGGAGGAGGCTATACCATTCGAGGTTCCTCGCTCTGCTGATGCGTGTTCCCCGTCTTCGTGCCGGTATTCAAGTGGCGAACCCAGATCTTCTGGGTGACTTGAGTAGGCATTCTTCAGTTAGATCTTTAATCTTCCTTATTTCCTATTGATGAGGAGTCAAGGAGTCTGATGTTGATCTGCATTTGATGTAGGTTCCCAGCTTTACACAGCCTCAAGGGAATTGGTTTAGCATCCACTCTATGTATCAGGCCTTCCATGATGACTATAGAGAGATCGTCCATGGCTGGGGATTCGGGAGGTTCTTCTCCATTCTACCCCGTCGCTGTCCCTGGGGTTACCTCAGGGCATTGTCTAAGCGGTGGTTCCACTAGACTCAGTCACTCCATTTGCTGCACTGCGAGGTGATGATAACGGCGATGGATTGGCGGTTTATCACAGGTATAGAGTTTGGAGGGGAGCCGGTGCCTTGCACGGCGGATATCACCCCTACTGCCGTCAGATCCTTGTTGGGAGTTTCGGCGGAAGTGCTCAATGGCAGGACTGTTCGTACAGGTCCTTTGAGCGTAGATGCTATGAGCGGGCTGTTGAGTGAGCCCATACCCGATGATGTGAGAGTCAGGGATCGCATTCTTCGGCGATTGTTCCTGGTGATCATTAGGGGCTACTTCATAGAAGATAATTCCTCTACGGTGTCCTTCGCTTTGATTAGCACCACTCGACACGTGGACCATATAGGAGAGTATGACTGGGGTTCCTACACCTTTGCCTACTTCCTCAGGGGAATGCGCATGTGATCACAGGGCTTGACCAAGGCGTGGTTAGGATTCTACCCATTTCTGCTGGTGAGTGTTTCTCTTGTCTTTTCCCATGTATAGGTTAAGAGTATTAACTGACAGCAGATGTTTGCCTTTGTGTTAGATTCTCCCACCCCGAAAAGTGCCATCATACTTAGTATTGACACGAGATTTGGAGCAGAGCTTACATCCGATGACCTATGAGAGAGATCAAAGCTAGGGCCATGATGTTGACAGCTCTTGATGAGAGAGATACCGCTCTATTAGAGAGGGATGAGGCTAGATCAGCCAGGGATGCATTGATAGTTGAGTGGGATGTCGCCTTATCTGCTAGGGATGTGGCCATTACAGACAGCACTTCAGTGAGATCCCAGATGACGGTAAGTCTGCCGACATGAGTGCCTACATTGATGAGCATTTTGCCACCATGCAATTAGCCTCTGATTTGCTAGCTCGTCTAGATACCCTTGGGCAGGAACTTGCAGCGTTACCTCCGTCTTCAGAGAGAGATGCTATGTTAGATCTGATAGTCCCCATCTATACAGATCTGTAGATAGCTTTGTATTTTCCTGTACAGACTAGCTTAGCCATTTTGTCATGTACAGCACAGATATATATATCAAACAGTATTATGTATGGCAGGGAAATATATTTTGATTCACTTCTCTTTTAGTTATGCCTTGATACTTGCTTGATATTTGCCTGTTTCTTCAGGGTCTTTGATCTTGATGCATTCTGAAATTATCCTTAATAGATGGACATTGAGACGTCGCAAGGTCTCTCAGAACGGATCATTGATTATTGAAAATCCCTACCATCTTTAGTGTCTTGGGACTGGTATCTGTATGGAAAAAATTGAGAGGAGGGTGGTTTCTTACTCTCTGAGATTGACCGCACCACAGATGGTAGCCAGTACTTCTATTTATGAGAAGCCTAGTTAATTCCATCTCTTATGGGTTGGTATTGCTCTTTGAGGCACGATCGCAGCTTAGATGATCACCGAATCTTCTATTTGTGGGAAGAGGTTGGATAATTCCATCCCTTTGATCTGAAACCGATGAAGTGGGGCAATTTGAAGGTTGATCCCAATACCGTGTGACAAGTATGTTTGTTCTGGTAGGGGTTAGACTGCACCATGAATGGCTACCTATGTACTCCTATTGAAGAGGAGATCAAGCCTGCGTAGTTCGAACCTGATGTAAGAGGTTCAACGTTGAATGCGGAAGGCAGATGGGTGTAGAAGTATTTTTGTTGTTTTTGTTATTTTTGTAAAGAAAGGGCAGAAATGTTTTTGTTGTTTTTCTTTATTGCGACCGGGCCATATAGAATATGGTTGCCTACATACCCCCAGGTATCAGGGAGATCAGGTCGACGTAGTTCGCCCCTCAAGATGAGTCGCAGCTGAAGAGAAGCGCAAATCCCATGTGCAGGCTATACTGGGGGGAGAAGAAAGTTTAATCGCATAGAGGGGAAAAACTGCAAGTGTGAAAAAAGTTTAATCCCATCTTGAGGATAAACTGCAGGGGTGAAAAGTTTAATCTCGTCTCCAGGAGAAGCATGTGTGAAAAGTTTAATCTCATCTTCAGGAAAAGCAGGTGTGAAAAGTTTAATCTCGTCTTCAGGAGAAGCAGGTGTGAAAAGTTTAATTTCGTCTTCAGGAGAAGCAGGATTGTATGAAAGGTTTGAAATGAAGTAAAACCAGGCTGTTGGATTGAAGTGTATGTTTCCCTGAGGCGCAGAAGAGTTTATAAAAAGGAGAGAGGGTTCAAAACCGGAATGACTGGTGATTGGATGACCAAAACCAGGAAGTTTGTTCGATGGTAACTTCAGACATAGTATCATTTCATGTGTCCGAGTTGATAAGCTGTAAAAATTTATCGCCATCCATTTCCTGCAACCTGAGAGCACCTCCTGTCAATACTTCTTTCACAATAAATGGGCCCTCCCAGTTAGGAGCGAATTTTCCCTTAGATTGATCTTGGTTGTCAATGATCTTCTTCAAAACCAAGTCATGTTGTTTGAATTGCCGTAGTCGGACTTTTCTGTTGTAGGATTGTGCAATCCTTTGCTGATATAATTGACCATGGAAAATAGCCGCGGTTCGCCTTTCATCTATCAGAGACAATTGGTGATACATGTCTTGTACCCATTTGTCTTCATCCAACTGAGCATCCATCAATACTCTGAGGGATTCAATTTCCACTTCTATGGGGAGCACTGCTTCCATCCCATAGACTAACGAGTAGGGGGTTGCCCCAGTGGAAGCACGCATTGAAGTTCTGTAGGCTAATAAAGTTAGGGGCAAGAGGTCAGGCCATCCTTTGTGATTGGCGGACATTTTCTGCATGATATTCTTGATATTTTTATTAGCCGCTTCAACAGCACCATTCATCTTTGGATGGTAGATGACAGAGTTGAGATGTTTGATGTGGAATTTTTTGCATAATTCCTCCATCATGTTGTTGTTGAGGTTTTTAGCATTGTCTGACACAATGACCTCTGATTGTCCATATCGACAAACAACATTGTTTTTGATGAAAGCAATGATGACTTCTTTAGTAACCCTGGGGAAGGAAGCTGCTTCAACCCATTTTGTGAAGTAGTCGATCATGGTGAATATGAATCGATGTCCATTACTGGCTTTGGGCTCGATGGACCCGATCACGTCCATTCCCCACATTGAAAAGGGCCATGGAGAACTCATATTGTGGAATTCCCTTGGAGGGGCGTGGATAGCATTCCCATGGATCTGACATTGATAGCACCTCTTGACGTGATCATCACAGTCAGCTTTGAGTGTAAGCCAATAATGTCCCGTTTTGAGAATTTTCTTGACAAGTAGGGGTCCGCTCATGTGAGGGCTGCATACTCCACCATTGATCTCATCCATGAGTCGATGAGCTTAGACTTTGTCCAAACATCAGAGGAGACCTAATCATGCATCTCTTTTGTAGAGTGCATCTTCGCTCAGATAGAATTTCATAGCAAGTCGATGAATCCGCCTCTTCTCAGTTAGGCTCGCCTCAGCGGGTGTAGACCCATCTCGTAGATATTCCTTGATATGTTGATACCAAGGGTTTTGGATGAGAGGCAACTCATCCGATACTTCTCTAATGTAATTCCCATAGACTGGGGCTTTTTGCATAGCAATCGTGATGCTTGGCATGTTTTCCTTGTTCGGTATGTAAACCAAGGAGGCCAACGTTGCTAATACATCTACAAAGTCATTCCTATTATGAGGAATGTGGAGAAATGATATTTCTTCGAACTCCAAAACCATTTGTAGAACTTGCTGATGGTAAGGCAGTAAATGTAATTCTTTGGTTTGATAGATTCCTGTGGATTGCTTGATTACCAATTTGCAATCCCCAAAGACAGATAACCACCTGATACCCATTGAACGGGCAACTTTGAGTCCCATGATACAGCCTTCATACTCAGCTGTGTTATTGGTGTTGACAAACTACAATTTGACGGCGGACGGGATACTGCTCCCCCGTACAGGATATTAAAACTGCTCCGGCTCTAGAGCCTTCTGAGTTAACAGCTCTATCATAATACATTCTCCATGAATGGCATGTATTGTACTGATGTGGTAGCTGAATTGTCATTACTCCTTCGTCAGGAAAGTATGTTTCTAAGGGTTTGTAATCCCCTGCAGGTGCAGCAGCCAATTGATCCACAATTCCTGGACCTTTGACCGACTTTTGAGTCATGTGGACGATGTCAAATTTTGTAGGATCAACTGCCATCTGGATAGTCGACAATTCAGTATGGGTTTGCTGAACACATGCTTAAGAAGATCCACGCGGGATATGAGATGGGTTGTGTGACCATGGAGATAATGTTGTAATCTCACGGAAGCCCATGCTAAAGCACAACAAGTCTTCTCAATCAGAGTGTACTTGTGTTCACTGATGCTGAATCTTTTGCTGAGGTAATAGATAGCTCGCTCTTGGCCTCTATTGTCTTTCTGCCCCAGCATACAACCCATAGCATTGTCATTTATGGACAGGTACATGAACAGGGGAACATCATCCCTGGGAGATACCAGAACAGGAGCGTTGATCAGTTGCTCCTTAATTGTGAGGAAGGCTTTTTGACACTCGTTATTCTATTTCATGGAGGAGTTCTTCCTTAACAATTTGAAGATTGGCTCACAGGTTACCGTGAGTTGAGAAATGAATCGGCTAATGAAGTTAATCCTTCCCAAAAATCCCCATATTTCCTTTTCTATCTAAGGAATGGGCATTTCCTTGATGGCCTGGATTTTGGTAGGATCCAATTCAATCCCTTTGTGGCTGACTAGGAAGCCTAACAACTTGTCTGACTTAACACCAAAGGTGCACTTGGCGGGATTCAACTTCAAGTTGTACTTACGCAACCTGTTGAACAGCTTTTTGAGATGGTCTAAATGGTCATCCTCCTTCCGGGATTTAACAATGATGTCATCCACATAGATCTCTATCTCATTGTGCATTAAATCGTGGAAAAGAGCCATCATAGCTCGCTGGTAGGTTGCCCCAGCGTTGATGAGGCCGAATGACAACCGTCTATAGCAAAAGGTTCCCCAAGGCGTGATGAAAGCAGTTTTCTCACAATCTTCCTCAGCGACCATAATTTGATGGTACCCCGCAAAGCAATTAACAAAGGAGTACATGCCGTATTGAGCAGTATTGTCAATGAGAATGTGGATAAAAGGTACGGGAAAGCTATCTTTAAGGCAAGCTTTGTTCAAATCCCGATAATCCACGCAAACTCGAGACTTTCCTCCTAGTTTAGGCACGGGAACAATGTTGGATATCCACTCTGGATATATAGACACCATGATGATGCCAGCTTGAAATTGTTTCACAATTTCTTCTTTAACTTTTAAACTCAACTCAGGTTTTAATCGCCTGAGCTTTTGCCTAACTGGCATGAATCCTTCTTTAATGGGAAGGCGGTGAAGAACAATGCCAGTGGACAATCCCACCATATCTTCATGAGACCATGCAAACACATTCTGGAATTGGGTTAACAATGCAACCATGTCATTCCGTTGATTTGTGGTAAGGTCTGAACCAATCTGGATTAGCTTAGGGTTGTCTAAGGTTCTGAGATTGAAAGGAGTGGTTTGATCAAGATTGGGTTTGGGTTTGTCGGCGACCCATTCCTTAATCTCTTGAGGTGTCTCAATATCCTCTTGGATGTCCATCAAGTCTGAGTCCAACTTTGCATCAAAGTTACAGCCCTTGTGGAGAGAAGGCACCTCATCAGCAAGTACAGGCACATCTAAATTCAGAGTCCTAAAACAAAATATGCTTTCACTTAATATATACAACTGTTCGATCATACAAAAGTGTTAGAATGTACGTGATAAAATAACTGCTAGTGTTGTAAAAGAAAGCAAACAATTAATGTTATCTACAGGACAGAGGGATTTTCTGCCCATTTTACCCTCGTCTACCAATGCATGGAGTGCTGCTCCAATTGTCGAGGGAAAAGTCCTGATGGACTGCAGTGATAGAAGGATCGTCAGTGTCCTCCTTTTCCCAAATGATAACCATGACATCTGGGCAATCATCGTCTGGGGTGTATCTGTAAGACCCCAAATTATTAATAAATGAAATTTATTTTACTCTATTTATTATTTTGAAATAGTAAGGGTTGATTTGATTAATGTGGATAGTTATGGGTAAAATACATAAATATTTGAATAAGCAAGTGGTTATAAAATATTCATTATTATTAGGGAATATTCGTTTGGTCGTGGAATATTAAATGCTTTGTCGGAGAATATTAAATGCACGGCGCGATCTTTCTTTTGTGGGCCCCATAACGGAAGCGGTTGGATGAAGAAAATGATAAATATAAGTTGTTTATAAATAACTTGGCGTAGTTATTCTGCAGATTATCTTGTTGGAATACCCGTGGTTAAAACACACTAATACTGCGTTGTTGAACAAGAAGCACGGTATTGCACCAATTATTGATTCTTACGTGAAGGCACTACTCAATAATTGTTACGATAATTACTATTCAATATTTTATTTTATTGATTCAATAATTCTTTGCATTGATATTTTATATTCTTGTTGTTTCAATAAATTGTCATTACACATTATTTTCCATTATCGAAGCAATAATTCATATTATTTGAATAATATTATTAGAAAACATTATTGGCAATGTCTAGAAAGTTACATCTAAGGAGAGGTTTGGTCACCTAATTACTTGCGCAGATGAGGAGAAATCTTTATTGAAAGCCCCCTCTTCCTGGGAGCTACTGGTTTGTCGATCTTGTGATTACGTAATATTATTTATGAATAATTAATTATTGATTTATATGATGAGGAAAATATTGATTTTATGTGGATATAGATGGAGAAAACATTTTAAAATGATAATTGTTGAAAATTAATATTTTATCTTTTTTTGATAAAATAATTCATTTAAATATATTATTTTAATAATATATTAACGGTGATATTTTTATAATGAATGTGGGATATATGAGTATATGAGGAAGATTATTTTTGTGGCATTAAATGTTTAACACATATTTTGTGTGTTGGTGGACACAATTATTGATAGAAAATTGATTATAACACAATAAAATCACCCGTTTATGGATTTCGGTCAATTTCTGTTTGGAATTTGGAAAAACTTTCTTCTGCAAAGTTGTAGAGAATTGAATTTCTTATAAAAAGTTGCAAGATTTGAATTTTCTGATAAAAGGGCTATTTATTATGAATTATCGAAGCTCCGAAGCTCCGAAATAATTGATTTTTGGAAGTTTAAAATAATTTAAATAAGAAAAATGTTTTTTGTGTTTGGTGGGCATCTTTAACACATCCTAAGTTGCTGAATTCAGATGATTCTAAGTGGGCGTAGACAAATTAATATATATATTATTATTATATTAAATTTTCTACTTTGGTGTTCTAAGCAATTTCCTATAAATAGGGTGTTTAGGTTAGAATTGAAAATCACACCAGAAACTGAAGTTTTCTCTCTCTATATTATCGAGCGTATTCTTGTGAGTATTTTGAGTATACTTTGAGTATTGCTATACGGTGCAAGTTCAAGTCATAGCCTATATTCGGTGTTTCAACTAGAAGTACTGTCTTTCGAGGTAAGGGATGTTATTTTATTCGAAAATGATATTATTTCTTCAATATCATTATACCGAAATATTGGTTGGAAGTTTTTATCAAATTTGGAACTTTTTCATGACGGAGTTACTATTTATGAGTTACTATTCATGAGTTACTATTCACGAGTTACTATTCATGAGTTACTATTCACGAGTTACTATTCACGAAGCGTGAAGATGTTTTTTGTGAAATTTCTATCTTTTGGTGTCGGAGTTACTATTCACGTATACGGCACTATTCACGTATACGACACTATTCATGAATACGGCACTATTCACCGAAAAATAAAATTTCTTCTTTTTGTCCAAAATATCTATTATGGATACTAGCTTTGATTGTATCCATGTTTTGATCATTCTTGAATTTTACTCCACTCTGATTACTTATGAAGTATTTTTGAACTTGGATTGTTTAAAATACAAATCCTTAATATTTGTTCTTTTGTTTCCTTTGGATTCGTTTTCTTTGAAATATTTTTCATCATCCTCATTCCTAAATGATGATATTCTTGAATATCTTTGGCACATAGTGCAAAGATGAATGATTTCTTGATGAATATCTTTGGCCGTAGTGCAAAGATAAGCAGTGTTGAGATGAACATGACCTCTTGATTAATATCTTTGGCCGTAGTGCAAAGATGAGCAGTGTTTAGATGAACATGACCGGTGATGAATATCTTTGGCCTATAGTGCAAAGATGAATATTTGATTCCAGATATATATTGATTGATGTTACAGGGATAAAATATCGATGATGAACTTTTAAATTCATATATAGAAGATAGTAGTTTGCATTCTCTACTTAACTCTTCTAATGAATTGTTGTTTTCGCTACAGTTGTTGATTTAAAACTGGTTGTCTATTGTATTCTATCAGATTTTTCCCTGTTGAAGACTAACGATAATTTGGTGTATATTATCTTAGTCATAATATTCTTTACTGGGATAGTTGAGCTCACCCTTTTCCTTTTTGTTCCATTTTTCTTCTCAGGAGGCGAGAATGTAGCAAGTACTAGTCGGGGTATGGAATGAAGGTTCTAGAAAGAGTTGTTTAGTAGTCCTCACCATTTTTGTAAAATAATGAATCAATAATTATGATGGGGATTTATTTGCGTGTGGATATTGTCTAGAAGACAATAATTGTATTTAAACTCACAGTTTATATGTTGTAACAATAAAGTTGTAGTTATTTCTGTACCATGTATTTGGCGACTCAGAATGGGTTGGATGAAATGGACCTATTTTGGGGGCGTCACAGTTGGTATCAGAGCTTAGGGATATGATCTCTGGCGGAGATCGGGGAATAGAACTAGGAGGGGAGAGACGAGTAAATCCTTCGCTAGTGTGTCCTACCTAAGCTTATTTGTTAGTTGGTTAGTATATAGGGATATTATGTGATATATTGATTTTCTTAATTAACCCTTGTTTTATGACAGTATTTGAGAATGTTGACTGAGAATATTAACAGTGGAGTAAATGAGGCCGTGGAGATGCCTTCTTACCCAGCGAGGAGAACGTCTGACAGTGGGCAATGTACCTCCTGTGAACAACACCACCGAAGCGGATGATGAGCGAGGGGATGTTTAGAAGCTTTTTGCGGTTCATGCAAAATCGACGACGAGGAGACTTCGTGTTCAAAATACGAGAGAAATGATAGCAATTCACGGGTGGTCATAGCCAAGCGATTCAAAGAGTTGGGACCACCGCAGTGCAGGGAAAGCCGGGATCCGATTAAAGCGAGGCGTGGGTCAAACAAATTACCAAGATATTCGATGCCTTGGGATGCACGGAGGAACAGAAAGTTCCATTCGCTACTTTTATGTTCCGTAAAGAGGCAGATTACTTGTGGGAATCTGTGAAGCGTACCCATCCAGTTGCACTCAGCATATCATGGGAGACGTTTCAGAAACAGTTCATTGACAAGTACTTCCCTGAAAGTATTCGTCATCTGAAGGAAGTGGAGTTTATTAGACTGGAGCAGAATAACATGATGGTGTCCCAGTACGAGGTGAAGTTCGCGGAGTTATCCAGGTTTGCACCTCATTTGGTGGAGAATGAGGAACATATGACGCGGATGTTTCTGAGAGGTTTGAAACCCGGCATACGTCAGTATCTCATTTCTCATAAATTTTCTCTCTATTCAGATGTTGTCAGCGGGGCTCGGTTGTTAGAGTGAGATAACGAGTACGTTCAACCGAGGGACCATAACCTTGGATCATCTAGAAGATAGCGATCATAAGAATAACGATAACCAATGGAGAAAAGAAGAATACTGACAAAGGCGGTAACCACTCTGGTGGTAATCGTGGCCATGAAAATAGAAGAAGCGAGTTGGGAGGAGATTTTAAAAAGAGAAGATTCAACAACGACCATGTGAAGACGTCAACACCAAAGACAATCGGTTCTAAGGGAGAGAAAGACCACCGGTCGTATATGTTACAAATCTTGGAAAAGAGGGACATATCATTGAAACCGCCCACAAAAGTTTAAGGTATGCTATAATTGTGGAAAAGAAGGACATATCGCTCGAGATTATGCGGTATCAAAACCAGATCCGGTGAAATGGTGACTCAAAAGGATGTCCCAAAAAGTCAAAGTCAGCGGTTCTGGAAGGCGTTTGTCATGGCCGGTCAAAATCACGAGGAACCCGAACGAAGTTAGCACGAGAGTTAGTTAATTATAAATTCTTGCGAAGTTTATACCTTACTAGATCTGGGTCTACCCATTCTTTTATCTCTCTTGGTTGCACTCAACGTTTGAACTTGACTACGGAGAAATTAGACTTTGACCTATTTATGGAGACTCAGTTAGGAGAAACTTTCATTACATCCGTTGTTTAGAAATCTTGCTTGATTCGGTTGACACTATCACATTACACATTAACCTTATTTCTATAGAGATATTTGCTTTTGATGTGATTTTAAGGTTAACTACTCATCATGCCGAAATTGATTACTTTACGTAAAGTTGTTAGTTTTCATATTCTTAAGCAACTTTGTTATTCAATTCAAGCAATCAAACCATTGTAGTCAAACATTTTCATATCAAGCCATGAAGTCATTCGTTTATTACGGATGTCAAGTTCTTAGTCCATGTTATGGATTTGAATAAAGACACGTCAGATTTGAATAATATTCCTGTTTTTATTAATTTTTCCTGACGTATTTCCTGAAGAATTTCTTGGCTTACTCCCTAAGCCTGATATTAAATTTTGTATCGACTTTGAACCCAGTACAAAACTCATTTCTAAAATCTCATATCGAATGGCTCCTATTGAACTTCAGGAGTTATAAATTCAACTATAGAATTTGGTACCTGAGCCTTTATCTGGTGACTTCCTTTGTGGAATGCAACGAAGTCAGACTCTCCGTAGGGGACACCATATTAAATGCGATAGTAAACCGATAGGTGTCATTGTAACGTCTTATCCAAGGTGGGATATGAGTCACGATTGAGAACAACCTAAGTCGGTAATCGAAATATGTAGCTTTCAGGCTTAGTTGGTTATTAATCGGAGATTCGTTGAAGGATATTCTCGAATCGCTATTCCATTAATCTGGTGACTTCGTAGAGATACAAAATTCGAATGGAGCAAGGAATGTGGGAAGAGCTTGAAGAACTCGAGAGGAGACTTATTTCAAAGACATGTTACGACAATGCCATCCCGAAAAAGCGAGCGTGGTAGCCGACGGCGTGTTGAGTAGAAGATCGTATACAAAAGCACGATGCGATATTGTCAAAGACTCATTTCGTATAATTTACAAATAATAGAGATGGAGATGAAAACTCTAGGTACCCACGTGATGATATACGAGTATAATCAACTTTAATCGATAAAGTTAAACCTGTTCAAGCTACACACCGGAGCTGATGAATTTGAAGAAAGAGGTGCAAGAAGTTGTTATTTCAAAAGCGAGAATCGGTGAGGTGAGGAAAGCTCAAATATTCGATTTATTAATCCATTTGAAATTCTCGATCGATTAGGAACTGTGGCCTATAGACTCGTTTTACCGCCAAGTATGACGCGTGTTCATAACGTTTTTTACGTATCGATGTTACGTAAATATGTGGACGACCCGAACCACGTCATTGAGCTAGAACCAGACGAGATAACCGAAGACTTAACGTACGAGGAGGTACCTGTCAAGTCTTGGATAGGAAAGAACATGTCCTATGTACCGAGGTTATACCACAAGTTAAGTTTTTGTGGAGAAACCATGCTATTAAGGAAATGACCTGGGAGTTGGAAACGGAAATGAAAGCTAGGTATTCTCATCTTTTGAAATACCGAGTGCGTCGTCGTCAATTTTGAGGACGAAATTTCATAAGGAGGGAGGTTGTAAGACCCCAAATTATTAATAAATGAAATTTATTTTCCTCTATTTATTATTTTGAAATAGTAAGGGTTGATTTGATTAATGTGGATAGTTATGGGTAAAATACGCAAATATTTGAATAAGCAGTGGTTATAAAATATTCATTATTGTGGGGGAATATTCGTTTGGTCGTGGAATATTCGTGATTGTTTGGAGAATATTAAATGCGACGGTATTGATCTTTTGTGGGCCCCATAACGAAAGCGGTTGGATGAAGAAAATGACAAATATAAGTTGTTTATAAATAACAGGCGTAGTTATTCTGAGATTAATCTTGTTGGAATACCCGGTGGTTAAAACACACTAATACGCGTTGTTGAGCGATAGCACGGTGATTGCACCAATTATTGATTCTTACGTACGTGAAGGCACTACTCAATAATTATTACGATAATTACTATTCAATATTTTATTTTATTGATTCAATAATTGTTGCATTGATATTTTATATTCTTGTTGTTTTAATAAATTGTCATTACACAAAGATTTTCCATTATCGAAGCAATAATTCATATTATCTGAATAATATTATTAAAAAATATTATTGGCAATGTCTAGAAAGTTACATCTCAAGGAGAGGTTTGGTCACTAATTGCTTGGCCAAGATGAGGAGAAATCTTTATTGAAAGCCCCTCTTTCTGAGGAGCTACACAGTTGTCGATCTTGTGATTACGTAATATTATTTATGAATAATTAATTATTGATTTATATGATGAGGAAAATATTGATTTTATATGGATATAGATGGAGAACATTTTTAAAATGATAATTGTTGAAAATTAATATTTTATCTTTTTTTGATAAAATAATTCATTTAAATATATTATTTTAATAATATATTAACGGTGATATTTTTATAATGAATGTGGGATATATGAGTATATGAGGAAGATTATTTTTGTGGCATTAAATGTTTAACACATATTTTGTGTGTTGGTGGACACAATTATTGACCAAAATTTGATTATAGCCTGTAAAATCACCCGTTTATGGATTTCGGTCAATTTCTGTTTGGAATTTGGAAAAACTTTCTTCTGCAAAGTTGTAGAGAATTGAATTTCCTATAATAAGACTCAAGATTCAAATTTTCTGATAAAAGGGATATTTATTATGAATTATTGAAGCTCCGAAGCTCCGAAATAATTGATTTTTGGAAGTTTAAAATAATTTAAATAAGAAAAATGTTTTTTGTGTTTGGTGGGCATCTTTAACACATCCTAAGTTGCTGAATTCAGATGATTCTAAGTGGGCGTAGACAAATTAATATATATATTATTATTATATTAAATTTTCTGCTTTGGTGTTCTAAGCAATTTCCTATAAATAGGGTGCTTAGGTTAGAATTGAAAATCACACCAGAAACTGAAGTTTTCTCTCTCTATATTATCGAGCATATTCTTGTGAGTATTTTGAGTATACTTTGAGTATTGCTATACGGTGAAAGTTCAAGTCATAGCCTATATCCGGTGTTTCAACTAGAAGTACTGTCTTTCGAGGTAAGGGATGTTATTTTATTCAAAAATGATATTATTTCTTCAATATCATTATACTTTAAATATTGGTTGGAAATTTTATCAAATTTGGAACTTTTTCATGGCCGGAGTTACTATTCACGAGTTACTTATTCACGAGTTACTATTCATGAGTTACTATTCACGAGTTACTATTCACGGTTGCGTGAAGATGTTTTTTGTGAAATTTCTATCTTTTGGTGTGAGTTACTATTCACGTGTATCTGACTATTCACGTATCTGACACTATTCACGAATACTTGTACTATTCACCTAAAAATAAAATTTCTTCTTTTTGTCCCAAAATATCTATTATGGATACTAGCTTTGATTGTATCCATGTTTTGATCATTCTTGAATTTTACTCCACTCGATTACTTATGAAGTATTTTTGAACTTGGATTGTTTAAAATACAAATCCTTAATATTTGTTCTTTTGTTTCACCGGATTCGTTTTTCTTGAAATATTTTTCATCATCCTCATTCCTAAATGATGATATTCTTCGAATATCTTTGGCACATAGTGCAAAGATGAATGATTTCTTGATGAATATCTTTGGCCCGTAGTGCAAAGATGAACAGTGTTGAGATGAACATGACCTCTTGATTAATATCTTTGGCCCAGTAGTGCAAAGATGAGCAGTGTTTAGACGAGCGAACATGACCAATGATGAATATCTTTGGCCTATAGTGCAAAGATGAATATTTGATTCGGATATATATATTGATTGATGTTACAGGGATAAAATATCGACGATGAACTTTTAAATTCATATATAGAAGATAGTAGTTTGCATTCTCTACTTAACTCTTCTAATAAATTGTTGTTTCCGCTACAGTTGTTGATTTAAAACTGGTTGTCTATTGTATTCTATCAGATTTTTCCTTGTTGAAGACTAACGATAATTTATTGTATATTATCTTAGTCATAATATTCTTTACTGGGCTAGTTGAGCTCACCCTTTTCCTTTTTTGTTCCATTTTTCTTCTCGGGAGGCGAGAATGTAGCAAGTACTAGTCGGGGTATGGAATGAAGGTTCTAGAGAGTTGTTTAGTAGTCCTCACCATTTTGTAAAAATAATGTATCAATAATTATGATGGGGATTTATTTGCGTGTGGATATTGTCTAGAAGATAATAATTGTATTTAAACTCACAGTTTATATGTTGTAACAATAAAGTTGTAGTTATTTCTGTACCATGTATTTGGCGACTCAGAATGGGTTGGATGGAATGGACCTATTTTGGGGGCGTCACAGTATCTGTTTGTGTGTTCATCATGAACAATGACGCGAATGCCTGCCATCATCAAGGCAAGGTCATGTTTATATTTCTGTTCCTTTTCTTCCGCCTCGGGATCAGGAATCAGCACCTCTTTAGCTTTAATTGGCACTGGTTTTGAAAACAGTATAGCCACAACATGGGCTGGTACCTTTATTGGAGACTGTATCAACTCATGCGGTAAAGGTGTAGAAAATCGCCGTGCGGCAGAAGTTTGAGGAACCTGTTTATGCTTATGAGGATTCCTGTGAGTGAAATTAGTAGAATAGCCTAGCCCTACCGTCCCCAATTTGATCGGACATTTGGATAGGGTGCTTAATACCTGCCGATCCTTACTAAGCCCTTGTCCAAAGTTGATAACCCGATAACATCATTTCTTGAGTGGTCGACATAACCTCGTCGAAATCTTGGAGTGCATGGAAGTGGCGCTCCAATAGGATGGTATTGCGTGTTACTCACTTCCAGAGTATGGAAACAGGCCGGCTCAACTTCTGAATTGAAGCTGATAATTGGTAGAGTTCCTAGTCTAAGACATTCCGGCTCAGCATTGATAATGACTAGATTGTTGTTGATGATGTATTTGAGTTGTTGATGTAAGGTGGAGGGAACAGCTCAAGCCATGTGTATCCATGGTCTCCCCAATAGTAGGTTATATCCTGAATCTATCTTGAGGACGTGGAAGGATACGTTGAATGTATTAGGACCAATCTCAATTGGTAATTCAATCTCTCCAACGGAATTTCGTCGAGATCCATCAAAAGCTCGGATGATCGTATGGCTACTTTAGATTTGCTTGAGATTGATATTCATCTTCACCAAGGTGGCATAAGGATAGATATTCAGAGATGAACCTCCATCTATCAATACTCCAGCTAGCATGTACCCGGAAGACAACACTGCGATGTGCAGTGGTTTACAGTGATCGGTCCCTTTGGGAGGTATGTCATCATCAGTGAAGGATATCACATTGTTGTTGAAAATGTGATCAACCAAATGTTGAAATTTTTCCACATTCACTGATTTTGGTAGGTAGACTTCTTCCAAAACCTTTAGCAAGACCTTCCGCTGCTCCTCGAAAGAGAAAACCAGGTCCAGTATCGAAATTTGGTGTGGAGCTTCTCGCAAGCTTAAAACCACTTTAGCTTCATTATGGCCCATAATACGGAGGAAGTTTTCAATTTTCTCCATGGGCAACTTCCCCTTTGATTCACAAGTAGGCTTGATAATCCATTGAGGAAGGTACAGTGGATTTTCTTTCGACACTGTAGCAGTAGTATGAGATGTGGATCCTTCAAATTCCCCATAATTCCATGGAACTTTTGTGTAAGCTGATAACAAGATGTTGTAGTCTGCAAGGTAAAGGAATTGGCTCTGGTACGGCCACTTTCAAAGGATTGTCAGCTCCTTTGAGATGAATTGGTTGTATGGGAAATACTTTGACAGTCTCATCATCCACTTTGATATATAAGCACTCTCGATCCCTTCCATTGAGTAGGGCATGCATTCCCACCCTTAAGTTGCACAGTGTAATCATCCGCTATTTGCAGGACACCGCTATCAATAAGATTCTGAATGAGATGGCGGAGTGCCCAGCATTCTTCTGTGATGTGACCGCGAGAATGTGAATGATATTGACACATTTCATCAGGGTTGAACCGCCCTGAGCGGGGATTGATTGGAGGTAGAAGGAATGTGATTCTTCCTTTGTTGATCAACATTTGAAGTATCTCCTCCATAGATTGGCCCAAATATGTGAATTCCCTTTTATTGGCGAAATCCCGATGGGCTTTAGCACTTGCATGCTTTGCAACCTTATCCTCCATAGCTTCGCTTTCTAAAGGTGTTGATGAAGCATTCATAACAAATGGAAGGAGATAGGCATGCTCCTGACTGATTAATTGGCGTGTGACTTGATGATGGTGGGTCACCAGTTCTGCCAATTGCTCAATTTGTTTGCCAAGAGCTTTCATCTTTCGTTCCATGGTAAACTGGAACTTTGCATAATCCCATTTGTCAACACCATCTTTGATGGGTTGGGATGATTCACCAGTAGAATTGGAACCATGTCCAGTGCTCCAACTGATCATGTTAACCTCTTCTTCTTTGTGTTGAGGGAGAGGGTTGTCTTTCACATGAGGTTGATCTAGCATAGTGAATACGATCTCACCGTTGTCTATCAGATCTTGGATCTTGTGTTTCAAGGCCCAACAATCTTGAGTATCATGTTCGGGTGCCCCGGCATGGTAAGCACACTTCCGAGTAGTATTAAAACCCTTCCCATTAGGGTTGGCTGGTGGAAGAAGATGCGTAATTTTCTTCTGAGCAGTCAGAAGAGCAAGAATATTCTCGAGCGAGTCCCCTAAGAGTGTGAACGTTCTAGGCCGCTTTACTTCTCCACTTTTAGGCAATAGAGGGTTTGAAGATTGTGCTGGAAAAGGGGAGTAGTTTCTCCTCTGCATAGGCATGCTTGGATTGCCTTTTTGTCCTTGTAGTATCAAGGAAACATCCTCCTCTTTCTTTTTATGGACCCTCCGGGGGTTGTTTCCATAAGATCCGGACTGGATGTGCACAGCCACAGCTTTAAGAGCAGCTAGGTCTTGAATTTTACCGGACTTCAATCCCATTTCAGCCATCTCGCTGTGTTTGATCATTTCAGAAAATGGTTTGCCAAAACTAGCTAGAACTCATTCATAGAAAGGAGCTTCTTGTATATCAATGGAAGTCATGACCATTTCTGATTCTGTCATGGAAGGAATAACTTGAGCAGCAAGGCACCTCCACCTTTGAGCATACTCTCTGAATGACTCATTAGACTGTTTCTTGACCTTGGTAATTTGGTACCGGTCAGGAGCCATTTGAGATTGAAAACTGTATTGAGTGAGGAAGGCGTGAGCCAGCTCTTCCCAACTATGGATCTTAGAGTTGTCTAATCTGGTATACCATGAATGGGCTTCTCCAGTCAGACTTTTCTGAAACAGCTGCATTCGGAGCTTTTCATTCTTAGCATAAGATCCGAGTTCTCCAATGAACAGTTTTAAATGTGTATAAGGATCCCCTAAGCCGTCATATTTCTCAAAATTAGGGGTTTTAAATTTCTCTGGATAATGAACACCAGGGAATATGCAAAGGTCTGTATATGAAACACTGCCATGAGTTCCAATCCCTTTGAGAACCCGAATGGTTTCCTCCATTTGAAGGACTTTTTTCCTGATGTCACCGTTGTCTGGATCTCCTTGGAGATGGGTGCCTTTAGGGTCTTTGTTGGTTGTATCCAACTAATGTTCTGGAATTGTTTTTTCCAGACCTTGAACTCCTTATGTAGAGGGTTCTGTATGTGTAGGTATCTTTGTACCCTGAGTAGACTGGTGTAATTCCTTCAGTAGAATAGCCAAGTATGTGATTTGTTTACTCAATCTGTCAAATTCTTCTCGGGAAACAGGATTAGACTGTTCGAAAAAAGACATGATTGGCTGTAGGCTTGTGAACTTTTTGGATTTTGAGCGGGTAACAGGCCCAATTTCTTCCCTACAAAAGACTTACGTAGTTTAGTCTTAAGGTAATGTAAATGTTATCATAACATGTCCGTTCTAGGAATTTATCCTGCAAAATAGGTTTGTTAATTGATAACATGTCATGCACAGATATTATTCATATTTTCCATTACATATGGATGAACATGGAATAAAATTACAAGTAAATGCTTTTACAAGTAATTGAAAATGGAAAGCATGAAGAGACTTTCCTCCGCGTTTGGTTTATCGAGGTCGACCTATCTTAGGGTTACTCTCGTGGTTTTTCTAAGATGAAGGTTCCCGGATCATCGCAATCTACTCGACGGGAAGTTAATCCGGTCTTTCAACTGGAAGCGAATCTGGTGGTGTGTCTTTCCCGAGCCCCGGGAATTATTCTTCCCACGGTCCAAAGAATCAAACACCGATGGATAGCCTCCTAGTGGAGGGACCACACAACATACATTCACATACAACGTGTCTCACCGTTTATGCAAAATGATGACATGTGTGAAGCACTAATATCACAGATAGATATTTAGCGGTCTGAATAAGTAAGATGCATTCGTACACATTCATCGAAAATGTAAATGCAACAATCACACATAAGCATATAACAATTTTAAAAAGCTTGTAATAGCGGCTTAAGCCCTCTTCTTTGGAGTCCCCAAAGTGTCGCCACACGTCGACGTCGGGATTTTTGAGTGTCCCTTTTCGTTACTTGTTCTTTGGTGTTCTCATGTTAATGTGAGATTTGTTTGAAAAAACAAGTGAAAAAGGTCCAACATGTATAATGTCGACGATTTACTTTAAGAGTCGCCAGTTGGTGTATTTAACTGGTTGCACCAACGCAACTGAAAAGGTTAGCACATTGACCCAGTGTTTTGACACTGCTAAACGGGTCTGTGAAACCGAGATTCATTAAGGGTTCGGGGGCTTGATTATGCAGAGGGAAGGTGTTAGGCACCCCCCCCCCCTCGACATCCGTGTTACCACGGTGACCGCCACTCTTCAAAGAAATTGTTATATGAATGTGTGTGTGTGTGTGTGTGGATCAATGTGCAATTATTTGAAAGTAGTGCGAGGCCTCATTCGCACCTATATACACAAGGTTTGAATTTTATAGAAAAATCCAGTTTTAACCAACATATAGCAATGAAGTTTTGTAAAAGAGGTTTTTCAAACCGTGTGCTCAATAGGAATTGAGACCTTTTCATACTTCCATTTTATTAAATGTTCTAAACTTGTTTGCTTTTATTTTCGAGATCTGAAACATCCTCGAGAAAATATAATATCTGACGTCTTAAACTCCTTATGGGCATATGACCCATCCAAGGAAACTTCGACACCTTTGTAAAATAATGTACAAGTAACTACTGACTAAAAAATGTCCATCATGGGAACCAAATCTAGATTCATGAGATCAACACGTGATCACATGATTCCTAGGCTCACATGATATCTGCAAATTTGTATGGAAAGCGATGGCGCTTATATATATAAAAGTCAGTAAATATATATATATGATTTGGATCAACCACCACGAAGCAATTACATGGGGGATCGAAAATGTAAATATATAAAAGCGGTAAATATATATATATATATATATGAACATGATCAACCGCCACGAAGTAAGCTCTACGTGGGACGAAAATGTAAATAAAGCTTTAAAAGAGATCAACTGCCACGAAGTGAACTCCAGGCAAGACAGAATGTAAATAACGCTGTAAAAGGCCACGAAGTAAACTCCAGGCCTGACAGAAATGTAAATATATATATAAGTACAAATATATATATATAAAAGCAGTAAACTCACCGGATATAAATTCGGGCTCATCGGATATGTCCGACAGCAATTATATATATGTATATATATATATAAAAGCGAGTAAACGCATGCCGGGATGTAAAATCTAGGCTCATCGATATATCGATGACAATTAAATTATATATAAATATATATATATACAAAAGCAATTAAATGCTCCTTGATGTAAAATCGAGGGCTCATCGATGTATTCGACCATAGATTATATATATAAGTATATATATATATAAAAGCAGATAAACGCTCCAGACCGAAGTCTAGGCTCAATCGAGGCATAACTCGATAATGTTAGTCCATATATATACAAAATATATATATATATATATATATTAGTATATATATACTGACAAAATATAAAACCACTAATGACCATCCCGCAAAACACACTCACACGACTATCAACATGTACAACAGTGTGTGATATATGAGAAAGAGGCTTTATAGAATGTAAGAAGGCTTACAGTGGGCTGCCAAAGTAGACTTCTTAGACTTTATATGGATAAACACTCAGCTCCCGCCGGATAAAAAGTAGCTATATGTGAGCTAACTAGTGTTTAAAGAAGAGGAAACACTCAAAAGATGTGTATGTAGAGTAAAATAGACAAGGCTTCCTTGCCTTTTTCCTTCTCTCTCTCTCTCTTCAAATAGCTGACCCCTCAGCTTATATTTATATACTGATGGCCGTAGGTACACCTGCGGCAGCCGCAGTTATACCTACGGCTAGTCGTGGTGGATCCGAGCCTCGCGGGTCCTGTCGTCTCGTAGTACGTGCAGTCGTGCACTATAATGTCCGCTCCAACTTGCAGAACTTCAATCTGAGCATCCGAACGAAGTATATCTGTATTTCTTCGGATCGCTTATGTCGAGAGTTACGTAATGACATGGATTAGAGGTTGTACGAAGTCAGGAAGAGGGGTATATGCCCATGGTCTTCAAGCTTCAAATTCTATCCAAAGTACTGCCACACGTAATAGTCACTCGGGATTGTCAATCCTCGGCTCTTATGGGACATTGTTGTATGTATGTATGTATGAAGTGTTGAGACGACGTACCATTTGTCGAAGGAACAAGATGAAGTTTGACTCCTCACCGGGGTTATCGCCGGTTTGAGTTAAAAGTAGACGTTGCTCAGGGTTACAGCTGAGATTGGACCACTTGTTGGTATGCTGTGATATCATCTTGTTGAGACAGTAAGATGATGTGTTGACTCCTCACCGGGGTTATCGCCGGTTTAAGCGGAAAGCAGACGTTGCTCAGGGTTATATCTGAGATTGGACTGCTTGTTTGTATGCCTCACTGTCATCTGTGGGTATTCTTATGTCTTGCTTTGTTAGTCCCGGATCGAGGTGTATGTGCCTCGATTGGATGTACGAGCTGAAGTGATCGCATGTGTTTGAAATAAGCATTTCAGAGGTTATCGCTTGAATCGCAATGGCATCCCTTGGGGCTATCACCCAGGATGGGGTTGCTACTCCTAGTGTTGTCTCTGGGACTGGAACTGAACGTCGCGGTGTTAACGTCAAGACAGGACTGTCCTCTCCGATGTTGTTTCCGGTCTTTTGATCTGCATATCTCGGGGTTATCTCCGAGATTGGAAATGACACTCCTGGTGTGTGTTCCGGGTTGAGATGATGTTCCCAGTTTGTGTTCCGGGTTGGAGCTGAACTTCCGGTAGTATCCGAAATGGATGTAAGTTATCTTTCAGGGTTATCTCCAAAAGACAAATCTACTCTACTGCAATGTTAGGAATAGGAGTGCAGAAAATTTCGAGTGTCTACACAACAGAATACAACTGATAGAATATAATGGACAATAAGTTTTAGATCAACAACTGCAGTGGAATAAGTAATCCATTAGAAGAGTTAAGTAGAGCATAAAATCTACTATCTTCTATGATTTAAAAGATTTATCACAAATTTTATCGCTGAGACTCAGCTTAATAAATAATCCACATCATCAAATCATCCCAGCACTAAAGGCCAAGGATATTCTTTAGTATCACGACCACGAATTATCCATGCACTACAGGCCAAAGATAATCGTGTTTTCATCAATGGTCCTGATCATGCCATAAAATAATTCATCTTTGTAACCTTAGCCGAAGAGAATCCGTAGCCATAATCATACCAAAAACTGTCCATCAATGCACTACGGGCCAATGAGGACTTTTTCCACATCATTTATAACATTACGGTCATGATTATACCGAATAATCCCTGGTCATAATCATACCAAGTCCATCTATGCATTACAGGCCACAGATGACTTTCAACATAATATAAGCATAAGGATGATGACAATTCAATAAAACAAGTTCAAGAATAAATTTTAAAGATTTATAAATTAATTTATCTAGGAACCAATAACGTCCAAATTATCAACATGATACTGCTTTGTGGAGTAAAATTCAAGAATTCTCAGAAGAATATTTTCATGAAAAGATACTGGATGAAGTGCAAATATCTAGGATATTCTACTAATTTCATGGAGTATAGAAGCCAAAACTTTAACCAATTGAGTATAATTGAATATATGAAACTGCAAATGGATTTTTACGCTTGCCATGCGGCAGAATCCACGTGAGATGATCATTTCCACAAGTTAATAAGGAATGAATACAAAGGATCATTCACCATGCATGTGGTAATCCACATAGACAAGTTATTCCAACAAAGTAATAAAGAATGGAACCAGGTCATGCGTAATCCGCACAGATAGGATATTCCAACAGAATAATAAAGAATGAAACCAGGTCATGCGTAATTCGCACAGACAGGATGTTCTAACAGAATAATAAAGAATGGAACTAGGTCATGCGTAATCCGCATGCATAAGATGTGTTCCAACAGTTAATAAAGAATGGAATAACAACGAATTCACTGTGCATGCGATGAGATCACGCATGCATGTGTTATTCCAACGAGAATAATAAAGAATGGAATAACAACGAAATTCACCGGGCATGCGATAGATCAAGACAGATGTTATATTCCTACGTAATAATAAAGAATGGAATAACGAAGAATTTCACCATGTATGCGGTACTTGCATGATGCGGAGTTATTCAACATAATAATAAAGAATGGAATAACAAAAGAATTTCACCATGTATGCGGTACTTCGCATAGACAGGTTATTCCAACATAATAATAAGAAATGGAATAACAATAGCTCTCTTCATGAATACGAAAAAAATAATACCCCTTACCTCAGAAGAAAACTGGATATTACAATAGTGAGGTAGCAGACTTCTCTTCTTCTTTCTCTCTATAATTTCTCTCTATAATAATTGCTCTATAGCTTTAGTGAATTGTTTAAAAAAGGAATGAGCTTATATTTATATGAAAATATAATTTTGATAATTGCACGTTTTGGCTCGAAATATTACAGTATAATACCTTCCTCTTTTCCTTCATTTTTAATTTAGTCCTGCAAGTATTATCAAACTTGCACCACATCCCCTAATAGTAAATCATGTGAATCAATAGTAAATCATGTGAATCAATAGTTCTAGACATGTGAAAATATGAATTACAGTATAGTACCTCCATCTATACCTCCATTTTTAACTTAGTCATGCAAGTATTATCAATCTTGCACCACCTCCCATAATAGTACAAGAATGTGAATCAATAGTACACACATGTGAACAAATAGTTATAATCATGTGAATTAATAGCAATTAATTGCTCATTTATCCGGTTAATTACCCGATTGGTCAATATAACCTCCAAACATCAATTATTATCGAAATACATGTCAATTTTCACTAACACTAATAATTTCAACACAATGGAACTATCAATTTTATCTTTAATCAACACGAACTTATTCATCATTAATATTATAATTCACAATATTTAACAACCAGGTCGTTCCCAGGAAAGAGGGGGCTTTCCGATAAGGATTTCTCCTTATTGGCGCGCAATTAGGTGACCAAACATCTCCTTGACAGAACTTCTAGACATTGTCAATATTGTAAATAATAATATGAATAACTTTGTCATCTCAATTATTGATTTAATAATATAACATATTATACAGATGATACTGTGACAATAATTGAATCAATAATATGAGAGATATGATGCAGCAATTATTGTAGCAATAATTGAGTATAACTGAGTGACTTCTTACGTAAGCATCAATAATCAATATCGTGCGCTACTATGCAATAACGCGTATTACTGTACTTTTACTACCGAGTAGTTCAACAGTTTTAACGGTAACACTTTCGCCATTATTTTTATAAATAGATAATTATGTCAGTTTTTTAACTATGACAATAGTTCCATTATGGGGTCCACCAATGATTGTGTCGTCGTACGGATATTCCCGACAAAAAGAATATTCCCCGACCAAACGAATATTTTATAACAACTTGCTTACTTTGTAAAATTTTCACATATCACCCTTAACTTTAACCCTTTATCAATTTAACCATTTACGAAAGAAAATAGTAATTATAAAAAAATTGAATACTTTCATTTCATGAAATTCAGGGTCTTATAGCCAAGGAAAGCTTCTATGACTCTAGATGGATAAACAGTCAGCTCCTGTCGGTAAAATATAGCTATATGTGAGCTAACAGGTGTTTAAAATGAGAAAGAACTCAATATGGAGTGTGTACAGAGCAAATTGGACAGGGTTTCCTCGCCTCTCTTTTTTTCAAATGGCCACCCCAAGCTCTATATTTATAGAGCTGGTGGCCTGAGTGTACTCTGACAACAGTATGAGATGCACTGCAGTGCCTTGGGGTGCCCTGCTCCGCAGTCCTCGCTGAATCTCAAGCACGTGCACTCATGCACTATGATGTCTACTCGAACTTACAGAACTTCAATCTGAGAATCTAAACGAGGTATAAAAGACCTTCTTCAGACTGCTTTTGTCGAGAGTTACGCAATGAAATGGGATTAGAGGTTGTACGAAGTCAGGAAGAGGGGACCATGCCCATGGTCTTCAAGCTTCAAATTCTATCAGGTGTGCTACCATGCGTAATAGTCACTCGGGATTGGAACTCTTTGGCTCTTGTGGGACATTGCTATGTAGAAATGTATGTGTGAGATGTTGAGACGGCGCACTGGGGTTGAGGTGGCAAGATGACGACTTTGCCTCTCACTGGGGTTATCTCTGGTTTGGGCTGATAACAGACGTTTCTTAGGGTTACATCTGAGATTGGACTGTTGTAACTATTTTAATTCTGCAGGGTCATCTTTAAGTGGGCCTGTCTTCCCGATGTTAGCTTCAGGTCTTTGGAATGAGTGCCTCGACAGGAGGTCTGAGATTAAAGCTAATTGCATGCGTTTGAAACAAGCATTTTCGGAGTTATCGCCGGAACTGCAACAGCATTCCTTGGGGTTATCTCCAAGGATGAAACTCAGGGTTATCTCTGAGGTTGGAATTGATACTCCCGGTGTGTGTTCCGGGGTTGAGACTAAACTTCTGGTAGTATCCAGAATGGATGTGACCTGTCTTCCAAGGTTATCTCCGAAAGATGAATCTGCCATCCTGCAATGTTAGTAACAGGTGTGCAGAAAATTTTGAGTGTCTACAGATGCCCCTCTTTATCATATTCATGCAATGCAAGGCATGGATAGGATAAAGAATCCTAGACACTTGAAATGTAAATAAGATAAACATGATGCTATGTGCAGCAACATGATGCAAATGCATGATGCATGTAGATTGTTGGATTATTTCCCAATATGATGGAATGATTGTTGATTCCCTGTTAATCTTGTCGGGGATGACAATCAGTGATGTCTTGGACAAGTGATCCAAGTCTTCAAGAATGTAGACGTTGGGGTTATCACCAAAGTCCTGGATCTTTGATACAGACTTTACTTCGAAGATGTGCCTCTCGTGTGCAAGAGATCTGTGGGGATAAAGCTTTGTGTGTCTGTTTGAGGATGTGTATAACATATACCACGATCCCGCTTGAATTCTTCGCCAACAAGTATGTATTGTCGAAATTTGCACGACCTTTCTGCCGATGTGTGTATCACCAGATAGATCCCTGTTGGGCAAATTGTCAAGGCTGTTTGACGTTCATTGATGTGTGTATCAATGGTTGCATTGCGTTGTGACACCCCGCCGGGGAACATGTCAAGGTTGTTTGACCTTCATTGACGCGTATATCAATGGTTAAATTGCATTGTGACCCCCGCTGGGGAAGGTTGTGGATAAGTGCACTAATGGATGAGATCATCGAATGGCCTCCGATGCTTTGATGGGTTTACTTGCCATTGGTTGAAATAACGTCAAGGCTGCTTGACCTTCACTGACACATACATCAATGGTTGAATTGCGTTGTAACCCCTACCGGGGATTCGTTCATAGACGAATAATGCGTTGTAACCCCCGCCGGGGATACATGGATGAGTGAAAATCTGCGTTGTGACCCTCGCCGGGGATACTTTATCAATGATTGAAATCGGCGTCTGCGTTGTGACCCCCGCCGGAGAAGGTGTCTTTTAGGGTTACGACCCTATATTTGGCGGCATCGGACCTGTGTGAGGTATTGCCGAGCATGATTTGCAAAAGTTGGGGTCACTGGTATAGTATACCTTGCATTTAGGCGAATACTAATGATTGACATGTGAAGCCAAAGTTTGGCTCGTGAAAACCAAGATTTCAGGCTACTCCGCTCAATCGCGTAGCGTTTTTATTCCTGATTTGGCCTTTTCAGCTTGTGAAACCTCCTTTGCAACTCAAACTGAACTGAGCCAGAGGGGTGGGACCCATGTAGGGGTGTCGTAGGTACACATGAGGTAGTCGCAGGTGGACCTGCGACCAACCGTGGCTATGAAATGCCTGCGGGTTGTATTCATAAATCACTTTCAAGCTGCGCCACGAAGGAAATCCGAGAGCTTTTCTTCAGATATGCTGAGTTAGGGCGACTTTCTGCAAATTCTGCTACCGTACAAGTGTTCTGCATGTATTCTTTTCCATTTTCTTTCCGTTGGAAAATGACTTATCACATGAAATTCATTTAGACACATAGTAGTGAATATGCATGCTGATATGACTTGATAAAAAATATTCAACAAAATAAATGTTAGTATTAAACCATGCTAAACATAATGAGGTGAAAAAATTTGACTTTTGAAACAGTCAAATTGGCACCTTTTACAGTCATTTCTTATCTTATTAGAGGATAAATGAGTAAAGGTAGAAAAGCAAAATAATCCTGGTAATTAGACTACACTTATGGATTTTTTTACTATGATGTATTAATGCATGATGTATATGACTGTGGGCAGGTGTTGTAGACACTCGAAATTTTTTGCACGCTTGTTACTAATATTGCAGGAGGGCAGATTCGTCTTTTGGAGATAACCCTGGAAGACAGCTTACATCCATTCCGGATACTACTGGAAGTTCAAGCTCAAAACCTGGGACACACACCGGGAACATCATTTCCAACCCCGGAACACACACCAGAAGGATCATTTCCAACCTCGGAGATAACCCCGAGTTTCGTCCTTGGCGATAACCCCAAGGAATGTTGTTGCAGTTCCGGCAATAACTCCGAAAATGCTTGTTTCAAATACATGCTGTTAGCTTCAATCTCAGACCTCCTGCCGAGGCACTCATCCCTCAGACCCTGAGCTAACAACGGGTAGATAGGCACACTCACAAGATGACCTTACGGCATTCAAACACTTGCAGCAGTCCAGTCTTAGATGTAACCCTGAACAACATCTGCTTTTAACTCAAACCGGCGATAACACCGACGAAGAGTCAAACGTCATCTTGCCACATCAACACCTGCACGTCGTCTCAACACTTCATTCATACATAGATACAACAATGTCCCACAAGAACCGAGGAGTTACAATCCCAAGTGACTATTATGCGTGGCAGTACACTGGATAGAATTTGAAGCTTGAAGACTATGGGCATCGTCCCCTCTTCCTAACTTCGTACAACCTCTAATTCATGTCATTGCGTAACTCTCGACACAAGCAGTCCGAAGAAGGTCACATATACCTCGTTCAGATGCTCGGATTGAAGTTCTGCAAGTTCGAGCAGACATTACAGTGCACAAGTGCATGTACTTCGAGACGATGGGACCCGCGAAGCCCGAGGACACCTCGACCAGCCGCAGGTGTAACTGCGGCTGCCGTAGGTACACTTGCGGCCATCAGTCTATAAATATAGACCTTGGGGTCAGCCATTTGAGAGGAGAGAAGGAGAGAGAAAGGCGAGGAAGCCCTGTCCAATTTACTCTGTACACACCTATATTGAGTATTTTCTCATCTTTTAGCTCACATATAGCTATATTTTTGTCCGGCAGGAGCTGAGTATTTATCCACATAAAATCATAGAAGTCTACTTTGGCAACCCACTGTAAGCCTTCTCACATTTTATAAAGCCTTTCTTTTCATATTAGCACACTATTATACACATTGAGAGTCGCATTGTAAGCGTTTGCGGGACTTCATATCCGTGGTTTTCATTTCATATATCAGATATATATATTTATATATGTATATATTTCATATATGTACTAACATTATCGAGTTATGCCTCGATTAAGCCTGAACTTATATGCGGAGAGCGCTTTTGCTTATATATATATATATATATATATATATATATATATATATATATATTATTATCGATATATCCGATGAGCACGGATTTTATATCTGGAGCATTTACTACTTTTATATATATATATATACTTATATATATAATTGTTGTCGAAACATATCCGATAAGCCCGGATTTTACATCCTATGTGCATTTACTTATATATATATATATATATATATATATATATATATATATATATATATATATATATATATATATTGTTGTTTGACATATCCGATGAGCCCGAATTTACATCCTGTGTGTTTATCGCTTTTATATATATATATATATATATATATATATATATATATATATATTTACATTTAAATCCCACTGAGTTTACTTACATGGCGGTTGATTGCTTTTACAGCTTTATTTTCATTTCGTCCTACCTGGAGTTTACTTCGTGGCAGTTGATTACTTTTACAACTTTATTTACATTTCGTCCCACCTAGAGTTTATTTCGTGGTGGTTGATCATGTCCATATATATATATTTACCGCTTTTATATATTTATATTTCCGATCCCCCATGGAGTTGCTTCGTGGTGGTTGATCATGTCTGTATATATATATTTACAGCTTTTATATATATAATCGCTTCTTCGCTTTCCATACAAACTGCAGATCATGTGAGCCTAGGAATCATGTGATCACAGATTCAGTCTACTGAATCTAGATTCGGTTCCCATGATGGACATTTTTCAGGTGTAAGCAGCTTGTCCATTATTTACAGTGTCTGAATTTCCTTGGATGGCTGTCATGCCCATAAGGAGTTTGGCACTGCTGTATATTATTTTCTCGAACATGCTTCGCATTTCAAAAATAAAAGAAAACAGGCCTAACATTTAATAATAAAATGGAAGTATCAAAGGCCTCAATTACTATTGAGCACAGGGTTTGAAAAACCTCTTTTTACAAAACTTCATTGCTATATCTGGTTAAAACTGAATTTTTCTATAAATTCAAACCCTTTGTATATAGGTGCGAACGAGGCATAGCACTACTTCCAAATAATTTCACATTGATCCACACACACATTCAGATAACAGTTTTTGGTCACCATGGTAACACAACTGTCGGGGGGTGCCTAACACCTTCCCTTCGCATAATCAAGCCCCTGAACTCAAATGAATCTCGGTTTCACAGACCCGTTTAGCAGTGTCAAAACACTGGGTCAATGTGCAAACCTTTTCAGTTGCGTTGGTGCAACCAGTTAAATACACCAACTGGCGACTCTTAAAGTCAAAAAGTCGACATTATACATGTCGGACCTTTTTCACTTGTTTTTTCAAACAAATCTCACATTAACATGAGAACACCAAAGAACAAGTAACGAAAAAGGACACTAAAAAATCCCGACGTCGACATGTGGCGACTTTGCTGGGGACTCCAGTAAGAGGGCTTAAGCCGCTATACAAGCTTTTGAAAACTGTTATATGCTTGTGTGTGAATGTTGCATTTACATTTATGATGAATGTGTACGAATGCATTTTACTTACTACACTATACTATATCTATATGTGATATTAGTGCTTCGCATATGTCATCATTTTCATAAACGGTGAGACACGTTGTATGTGAATATATGTTATGTGGTTCCTCCATAAGGAGGCTATCCTGTCGGTGTTTGATTACTGGACTCGTAGGAAGAATAATTTTAACGGGGCTCAGGAAAGGCACCACCCAGATTCGCTCCAGTTGAAAGACCAGATTAAATTCCCGTCAAGTAGATTGCGATGATCTAGGAACCTTTATGCCAAAAAGCCGCGAGAGTAACCTTAAGATAGGTCAACCTCTAATAAACCAAACGTGGAGGAAAGTCTCTTCATGCTTTCCATTTTTAATTACTTGTAAAAGCATTTACTTGTAATTTTATTCCATGTTCATCTTTATGTAATGGAAAATATGAAGATTATCTGTGCATGCATGTTATCAATTAACACCCGATTTTGTAGGAAAATATTCCTAAAATGGACATGTTATGATAACATTTACATTATCCTAAGACTAAACTACATAAGTCTTTTATAGGAAAATCATTGGGCCTGTTACCCGCTCAAAATCCAAAAAGGCCACGAGCCTACAGCCAATCATGTCTTCGTCTGACCAGTCTAATCCTGTTTCTCGTGAAGAATTTGATGGATTAAGTCAACAAATCACAAATTTGGCTGTCTTGCTTAAAGAATTGCATCAGTCCACTCAGGGCACAAAGATGCCTCCACATACAGAATCCTCTACACAAGGAGGAGCTCAAGGTTTGGAAAAAACAATTCCAAAACCTCAGTTGGATACGACCAACAAAGACCCTAAAAGTACCCATCTCAGAGGAGATCTAGACACTAGTGATATCAGGAAGAAAGTACTCCAAATGGAGGAAACTATCCGTGTTCTCAAAGGGATTGGAACACATGGAAGTGTTTCATATACTGACCTTTGCATCTTCCCTGGTGTTCATTATCCAGAGAAATTTAAAACCCCTGATTTTGAAAAGTATGACGGATTAGGGGATCCTTATACCCATTTAAAGGTATTCATTGGAGAACTTGGATCTTACGCGGAAAATGAAAAGCTCAGAATGCAGCTATTTCAAAAAAGTCTTACTTGAGAAGCCCGTTCATGGTATACTAGATTAAACAACTCAAAGATCCATAGCTGGGAAGAGCTGGCTCACGCCTTCCTCACTCAATACAGTTTTCAATCTCAGATGGCTCCTGACCGGTACCAAATTACCAAGGTCAAGAAACAGTCTAATGAGTCTTTCAGAGAGTATGTTCAAAGGTGGAGGCGCCTTTGCACGCTCAGTTATTCCTCTACATGATGGAATCAAAAATGGTCATGACATTCATAGATGTACAGGAAGCTCCTTTCTATGAGAGAGTCTTAGCTGGTATTAGCAAACCATTCTCTAAAATGATCAAGCACGGAGAGATGGCTGAGATGGGATTGAAGTTCGGTAAAATTTAAGACCTAACTGCTCTTAAAGCTGTTGCTGAGCACATCCAGTCCGGAACTTATGGAAACAATCCCCGAAGGGTCCATAAAAAGAAAGAGCAGGATGTTTCCTTGATACTACAAGGTCAAAAAGGCAATCAAAGCATGCCTATACAGAGGAGAAACTACTCCCCTTTTCAAGCACAATCTTCAAACCCTCCATTTCCTAAAGGTGGAGATGCAAAGCGATCTCAAACGTTCACACCCTTAGGGGACTCGCTCGAGAATATTCTTGCTCTTTTGACTACTCAGAAGAAAATTACACATCTTCTTCCACCAGCTAACCCTAATGGGAGGGGTTTTAATGCTACTCGGAAGTGTGTTTATCATGCCGGAGCACCTGGACATGATACTCAAGATTGTTGGGCCTTGAAACACAAGATCCAAGATTTAATAGATAACGGTGAGATTATGGTCACCAAACCAGATCAACCCCATGTGCAAGACAACCCTATTCCTCAACACAAAGAAGAAGAGGTTAACATGATCAGTTGGAGCACTGGACATAGACAACGGTGAGATCGTAGTCACCAAGCCAGATCAACCTCATGTGCAAGACAACCCTCTTCCTCAACACAAAGAAGAAGAGGTCAACATGATCAGTTGGAGCACTAGACAGAGTTCCGGTTTTAATAGTGAATCATCCCCGATCATCAAAGATGGTGTTGACAAATGGGATTATGTAAAGTTCCAGTTTACTATAGAACGAAAGATGAAAGCTCTTTGCAAACAAATTGAGCAATTGGCAACTCTGGTGACCCACCAGCATCAAGTCACATGCCAATTAATCAGGCAGGAGCATGCCTATCTCCTTCCATTTGTTATGAATGCTCCATCACCACCTTCAGAAAGCGAAGCTATGGAAGATAAGGTTGTAAAGAGAGCAAATGCTAAAGCCCGTCGGGATTTTGTCGATCAGAGAGAATTCATATACTGGGCCAATCTGTGGAGGAGATACTGCAAATGTTGATCAACGAAGGAAGAATTACCTTCCTTCTACCTCCAATCAATCCCCGTTCAGGATGGTTCAATTCTGATGAAGTGTGTCAATATCATTCACACTTTCACGGTCACAGCACAAAATAATGATGGGCACTCCGCCATCTCATTCAGAATCTTATTGATAGCGGTGTCCTGCAACTAGTAGATGATTACACTATGCAACTCAAGAGTGGGAATGCATGTCCTACCAAATGGAAGGGATCAGTAGCAGTTATATCCGAAGTGGATAATGAGATTGTCAAAGTATTTCCCATACAACCAATGCAACTCAAAGGAGCTGACAATCCTTTGAAAGTGGCCGCACCATAGCCAATTTCTTTACCCTTCAGACCACAACATCCTGTTGTCAGCTTACACAAAGTTCCATGGAATTATGGAGAAGCTAAAGGATCCACGTCTCATACTACTGCTACAGTATCGAAGGAAAATCCACTGTATCTTCCTCAACGGTTTATGAAGCCTACTTGCAAAGCAAAGGGGAAGATTCCCATGGAGAAGATTGAAAAATTCCTCCGCACTATGGGCCACAATGAAGCCAATGTGGTTTTAAGCTTAGGAGAAGCTCCACACCAGATATCTATACTGGACTTAGTTTTCTCTTTCGAAGATCATCGAAAGATCTTATTGAAGTTTTTGGAAGATGCCTACTTGCCAAAATCAGTGGATGTGGAAAAATTTCAACATCTGGTTGATCACATTTTCAACAACAATGTGATATCCTTCACTAATGACGACATACCGCTCGAAGGGATCGGTCATTGCAAGCTATTGCACATTGCAGTTTTGTCTTCCGGATACATGCTAGCTGGAGTTTTGATAGATGGAGGCTCGTCTCTAAATATATGTCCTTATGCCACCTTGGTGAAGATGAATGTCAATCTCAGGCGGATCCAAAGCAGCCATACAGTTATCATAGCTTTTGATGGATCCCGACGAAATTCCGTTAGAAAGATTGAGTTGCCAATTGAGATTGGTCCAAATACATTCAATGTATCCTTCCACGTCCTCAAGATAGATTCAGGATAAAACCTGCTATTGGGGAGACCATGGATACACATGGCTGGAGTCGTTCCCTCCACACTACATCAACAACTCAAATACATTGTCAATAATAGTCTAGTCACTGTCAACGCTGAGTCGGAATGTCCAGAACAAGGAACTCTACCAATCATCAGCTTCAATTCAGAAGTTGAGCCGGCTAGTTTTCATGCTCTGGAAGTGAGCAACACGCAATACCATTCTATTGGAACGCCACTTCCCTACCCAAGATTTATGCTGAGGTTATGTCGGCCACTCAAGAAATGATGTCATTGGGTCATCAGCCTGGACAAGGGCTTGGTAAAGATAAGCAGGGTATTAAGCACCTTATTCAAATGTCCAGTCAAATTGGAACAGCCGGACTAGGCTATTCTGCTAGTTCCAGTCACAGGAATCCTCATAAACACAAGCAGGTTCCTCAAGCTTCCGCCTCACGGCGATTTTCTACACCATTACCTCATGAGTTGATACAATCTCCAGTAAAGGTGCCAGCCCATGTTGTGGTCATGCTGTTTCCTAAGCCAGTGCCAATCAAAGCAAAAGAGGTGCTGATTCCTGATCCCGAAGTGGAAGAAAAGGAACGGAAACGTAAACATGACATTGCCTTGATGATGGCAGGCATACGCGTCATTGTTCATGATGAACATACAAACAGATACACCCCAGACGATGATTGCCCAGATGTCATAGTTATCATTCAGGAGAAAGAGGACAATGACGATACTTCCATCACTGCAGTCCATCGGGACTTTGCCCTCGATAATTGGAACAACACTCCATGCATTGGTCGACGAGGGTAAAATGGGCAGAAAATCCCTATGCCCTATAGATAACTTTAATTGCTTACTTTTCTTTACAGTACTAACAGTTATTTTATCAAGTACATGCTAACACTTTTATATGATCAAACAATTGCATATATTAAGTGAAAGCATACTTTGTTTCAGGACTCTGAATTTAGATGTGCATGTACTTGCTGATGAGGTGCCTTCTCTCCACAAGGGCTGTAACTTTGATGCAAAGTTGGACTCAGAGTTGATGGATATGAAAGAGGACATTGAGACACCTCAGGAGATTAAGGAACGGGTCGCAGACAAACCTAAACCCAACCTTGACCAAACCACTTTTTTAAATCTTGGAACCTTAGAAAACCCTAAGTTAATCCAAATTGGTTCAGACCTCACCATAAATCAGCGAAATGACATGGTTGCACTATTGACCCGATTCTAGGATGTGTTTGCATGGTCTCATGAGGACATGGTGGGTTTGTCCACTGACATTGTTCTTCATCGCCTTCCCATTAAAGAAGGATTCAAGCCAGTTAGGCAGAAGCTCAAGCAATTGGAACCTGAATGGAGTTTAAAAGTCAAAGAAGAAATTGTTAAACAATTTCAAGCTGGCATTATCATGGTGTCTACATATCCGGAGTGGATATCTAACATTGTTCCCGTGCCTAAACCTGGAGGAAAGGTGTGAGTCTGTGTGGATTACCGGGATTTGAGCAAAGCCTGCCTTAAAGATAGCTTTCCCGTACCCTTTATCCACATTCTTATTGACAACACTGCTGAATACGGCATGTACTCCTTTACTGATTGCTTTGCAGGGTAAAATCAAATTATGGTCGCTGAGGAGGACCGTGAGAAAACTGCTTTCATCATGCCTTGGGGAACTTTTTGCTACAGACGGTTGTCATTCGGCCTCATCAATGTCAGGGCAACCTATCAGCGAGCTATGATGGCTCTTTTCCACGATTTAATGCATAAGGAGATAGAGATCTACGTGGATGACATCATTATCAAATCCCAAAGGGAGGAGGACCACCTAGACCATCTCAAAAAGCTTTTCAACAGGTTGCGTAAGTACAACTTGAAGTTGAATCCAACCAAGTGTGCCTTTGGTGTTAAGTCAGGCAAGTTGCTAGGTTTCTTAGTCAGCCACAAAGGGATTGAACTGGATCCTACCAAAATCCAGGCCATCAAGGAAATGCCCATTCCTCAGATAGAGAAGGAAATACGAGGATTTTTGGAAAGAATCAACTTCATTAGCAGGTTCATTTCTCAACTCACAGCAACCTGTGAGCCCATCTTCAAACTGTTAAGGAAGAACTCCTCCATGAAATGGAACGATGAGTGTCAGAAAGCCTTCCTTACAATTAAAGAGCAGTTGGTTAACGCTCCTATTTTGGTACCACCCAGGGATGATGTTCCCATGTTCATGTACCTGTCCATTAATGACAATGCCATGGGTTGTATGCTAGGGCAAAAAGACGATAGAGGCCAAGAACGAGCTATCTATTACCTCAGCAAAAGATTCAGCATCAGTGAACACAAGTACACACTGATTAAGAAGACTTGTTGTGCTTTAGCATGGGCTTCCATGAGGTTACAGCATTACCTCCATGGTCACACAACCCATCTCATATCCCGCGTGGATCCTCTCAAGTATATGTTCAGTAAGCCCATACTGAATTGTCGACTGTCCAGATGGCAATTGATCTTACAGCAATTCGACATCGTCTACGTGACGCAGAAGTCTGTCAAAGGTCAAGGAATTGTGGATCAACTGCCGCCACACTGTGAGGGACTACAAACCCTTGAAACATACTTCCCGATGAAGGGGTAATGACGATTCAAAGAACAACATCGATGACGATACATGCCATACGTGGAAAATATAGTTTGATGGAGTCATTAACACGAAAGGTTACGGAGCTAGAGCGCGCTTCTAGTATCCCATGCAGGGAGCGATATCCCATCGCCACAAAATTGTAGTTTGTCAGCACCAACAACACAGCTAAGTATGAAGGTTGTCTCATGGGGCTACAACTTGCCCGTTCAATGGGCATCAGGCGGTTAAATGTCTTTGGGGATTCCGAATTGGTAATCAGACAATCCACGAGAATCTATCAAACCAAAGAATTACATTTATTGCCCTACCATCGGCAAGTTCTACAAATGGCTTTAGAGTTCGAAGAAATCTCCTTCCTACACATTCCTCGTAATAGGAATGATTTTGTGGATGAATTAGCAACGTTGGCCTCCTTGGTTCACATACTTGACAAGAAAAACATGCCAAGCATTACAATTGCAATGCAAAAAGCCCCAGTCTATGGGAACTATGTTGGAGAAGTATCGGATGAACTACCTCCCATCCACAACCCTTGGTATCAACACATCAAGGAGTATCTACGAGATGGATCTACAACCGCTTAGGCGAGCCTAACTGAGAAGAGGCGGATTCATCAACTTGCTATGAAATTTTACCTAAGCGGAGATGCACTCTACAAAAGACATGCAGGATTAGGTCTCCTCAGATGTCTGGATAAAGACCAAGCTCAGAGACTCATGGATGAGATCCATGGTGGAGTATGTGGCCCTCACATGAGCGGATCCCTACTTGTCAAGAATATCCTTAGAACAGGGCATTATTGGCTTACACTCAAAGCTGACTGTGATGATCACGTCAAGAGGTGATATCAATGCCAGATTCATGAGAATGCTATACACGCCCCTCCAAGGGAACTCCACAATATGAGTTCGCCATGGCCCTTCTCAATGTCGGGAATGGACGTGATCGGGCCCATCGGGCCCAAAGCCAGTAATGGACATCGATTCATATTCACCATAATCGACTACTTCACCAAAATGGGTAAAGCGACTTCCTTCCCAGTGGTTACTAAAGAAGTCATCATTGTTTTCATCGAAAACAATATCATCTGTTGATATGGACAACCGAGGTCATCATTGTATTCGATAATGCTAAAAACCTCAACAACAAAATGATGGAGGAGTTATGCGAAAAATTCCACATCAAACACCTTAACTCCATCATCTACCGTCCAAAGATGAATGGTGCTTTGTTGAAGCGGCTAATAATAAAAACATCAAAAGATCATGCGAGAAAATGTCCGCCAATCACAAAGGATGGCGGACCTCTTGCCTCGACTTTATTAGCTGCAGAACTTCCTGCGTACTTTCACCGGGCAACCCCTACTCATTAGCCTATGGGATGGAAGCGGTGCTCCCCATAGAGGTGGAAATGGAATCCCTCAGTGTTGATGGATGCTCAGTTAGATGAAGATCAATGGGTACAAGATAGATATCACCAATTGTCTCTAATAGACGAAAGGCGAACCGCGACTATCTTCCATGGTCAGTTATATCAGTAAAGGATCTCACGATCCTACAACAGAAAAGTGCAACTACGGCAATTCAAACAACATGACTTGGTTTTAAATAAGATCATTGACAACCAAGATCAATCTAAGGGAAAATTCACTCCTAACTGGGAAGGCCCATTTGTTGTCAAGGAGGTGCTCTCAGATTGTAGGAAATGGATGGCGATGAATTTCCACAGCTTATCAACTCGGACACCGTGAAACGGTACTATATCTGAAGTTACCATCAAACAAACATCCTAGTTTTGATCATCAAATCACCAGTCATTCCGGTTTTAAACCCTTTCTTTCTAACATACTCTTCTGCCCCTCAAGGAAACATACACTTCAAACCAGCAGTCTGGTTTGACCTCATTTCAAATCTTGCATACAATTTCGGTTATCCTGAAGACGGGATTGAACCTTTCACACCTGCAGTTTATCCTGAAGATGGGATTAAACATTTCTACGCTTGCAGTTTGTCCTGAAGACGGGATCAAACTTTTTCCACACCTAAAGTTTATCCCCATTATGGGATCAAACTTTCTTCTCCCCGCAGTATAGCCTGCACATGGGATTCACACTTCTCTTTGGCTGCGATTCGTCTTGAGGGGCAAACTACGTTGACCTAATCTCCTTAATACCCGGGGCTACGTAGGCAACCATATTCTATACGGCCCGGTCGCAATAAACAACAAAAAACATTTCTACCCTTTCTCTACAAAAACCACAAAAATACTTCTACACCCTTCTTCATCAATAAAGCTTCTGCCTTTCGCATTCAGCGTTGAACCTCTTACACCAGGTTCAAACTACGCAGACTTGATCTCCTCTTCAATAGGAGTACGTAGGCAGCCATTTATGGTTCAGTCTAACCCCTACCAGAACAAAAAAAAAATACTTGTCACACGGTACTAGGATCAACCTTCAATTCATCACATTTCATCTGTTTCAGATTAAAGGGATGGAATTACCCAACCTCTTCTCACAAATAGAAGATTCGGTGACCATCTAAGCTGCGATCGTGCCTCAAAGAGCAATACCAACCCATAAGAGATGGAATTAACTAGGCTTCTCACAAATAAAAGTACTGGCGACCATCTGTGGTGCGGTCAATCTCAGAGAGGAAAAACCACCCTCCTCTCCACTTTTCCATACAGATACCAGTCCCAAAACACCAAAGATGGTAGGGATACATACAGATCAATGATCCGTTCTGAGAGATCTTGCGACGTCTCAATGTCCACCTATCAAGGATAAGTTCAGAATGCATCAAGATCACAAGGCCCTGAATAAACAGGCAAATATAAAGCAAGTATCAAGACATAACTAAAAGGGAAGTGAATAAAAATATATTTCCCTACCATACATAATACTGTTTGATATATACAAGTGTTGTACATGACAAAATGGCTAAGCTAGTCTGTGCAGGAAAATACAAAAGCTATCTACAGATCTGTGTGTATGCGGACTATCAAATCTAACATGGCATCCCTCTCTGAAGACGGAGGTAATGCTGCAAGCTCCTGCCCAATGGTATCTACACGAGCTAGCAGATTAGAGGTTAACTGCATGGTGGCATAATGCTCATCAATGTAAGCACTCATGTCGGCAAGACTGACAGTCATCTCGGATCTCACTGAAGTACTGTCTGCAACGGCCACATCCCTAGCAGATAAGGCGGCATCCCGCTCCATAATCAATGCATCCCTGGCTGATCTAGCCTCATCCTTCTCTAGCAGAGTGGCGTCTCTCCCATCAAGAGCTGTCAACATCACGGCCCTAGCCTGATCTCTATCATAGGTCATCAGATGTAAGCTCTGCTTCAAATGCAATGCCGAATACTAAGTAATAGTGGCACTCGGGGTGGGAGAATCCATCACAAATGCTGGCAGCCCAGCAGTCAAATCATTGATAGGAATGTCAGCCTCCTCTATAGGCTCCTCATCGTCAGAATCAACATCCTGCACTGTGGACACTACCGCAGCCAATGCAGTCTCTGTCTCCATCCATGCAGAATACTCTGCAGAACAACCCGGATGGCTGATAGAAAACCCGGCCCGACTCTCGTGATCCCAACAGTATACAACTGGATCTCGCCCTTCACGATAAACGATGTGAAGCGAAGCGCTGACTCACTGCCCCCTCAGAAAGGATGAAAATCCAAAACCGGTCAAACCGACACATCACCGCCAATGGGTGGTAAGTAATCATGCCCCTCAATCCAAACCGGAGGAGATAATCCATGCCCAGAGCATGAGTAATGAAGCTGTAGGGTGAGCTAAGCCCTGAACACGGCAATATAGCAAACGGATCCCTAATCCCTGCCAGGAAAGCTGACCACGATGCAGCATCTGTACACTCTGTAGGTTGAAAGGAGTATGACATGGCTATATCATGGGTGAAACAAAACCTCTACCGTCTAAGTGTACCAATCGGTCTCAAGTGTGACATTTACCACACATACAGTATGACCGAGCTACTTGTAAACATTCCTGCCGGATAAGTGCAGTAGTATGTAGCTGACCTCAGAGTCTCTGCAATGATCATCGGTATAATGGTATGACCCTCCCTGAGATCTCTCACTGCCATAATGACGCCGATATCCAGCTCATCCATATACCGTGGCATGAAGACGTATGACAATACGCACAACAGTAGTACATCCACTCTGGCTGAACGCCAATGGTCCTCCGGTGTGGTGAAATCCCCGGAATGCCGTGAATAACTATCCTCAGAGCCAAATCTATCAAACAAAAAACGTTGGGATATCACGTGGCCGGATGTAATCTCGTCATGTACCACTCTACGTCTCAAACCGGTGAGGATCATGAACTGTCTGCTCATGTCTCTGATAGCCATATGCACGCAAGAGTCATCCGGTGGCGGCGGCATGCAAGATCGGCCAACCGTGCATACTTCTCCAAAGTAAGAGTCAACTCCTGGGTCCCAAATCACAAAACCTGCCTATCCGATACCCAATGCTCTAGCATACCCTTTACAAACCCTGTGGGGACCTGAAACATCAATAAGGTCATAGTATGCTGCAGTAAATCATCTACAATAACCATATTTGATGGTGATATACTATCATACCATGAGCGCATACCAGATACCACCAAAAATGGTGGGGTATGATCAATATGGCTAACTGTCGAAGAAGACATATGTGCGGGCCGTGTCACAAGACCATCCAGGGGTCAATGCCGAATATCTCTGGACATACATACATATGCATAACATAATAACATGCATGATATAATAGATGGCAATATGATATAGGGAATGGAAAACTGTACATACATTCCTAAGTATATCATCATCTAATACATCTCTGTACAGCTAAAATATAGGGAAATGGGGCGAAGCTACCCAACATCTAATAGAGGCCTATCAAAAGATATAACAAGAATGGGGCAAAGCTACCCAGCAGCTAACAAAGGCCTATTAAAAGAGACAACGAGAAATACATCAGAAAAAGTTAATAGTGTCGATGTCTACATCATCGATCCTATCCACATGATGTAACTCCTCTTGAGTCACTGGATGTCTATCTAGAGGGATGTCAGGCCGATACAAGGGAGGATCTGCACCGGCAAAGCCATATAGGTCACCTGAGGGGCCAGCGCCAGAGCTGGAAAGATAAAAAATATCTACCTCTAATGGATCTACGCCCCAAATGCTTAGAATGAAAAGATGTGTCGATCCAAATTTCCGGGTCGATCATCGATCTGTGTCACATGAGTCGAATCTACGACACAAAATTTAGCTAATCCGTCATCATCACGGATCCTGAAACCATATCCCCCATAAACTGTGTGGCGTGGGTCTGACTTCAATAGTACGAGGGATCCACCAATGCTGGAACATCTCCTGAGTCCAGGGGCCCTCTGACAATGTAAAACCGTCAATCCCCAACAATGGGATGTCAATGACGGGTGACTGCGAAATAGGCCAATAACGCCTGATAAGAGGCAAGATCGGCATACAGATTTCTCCTGTAGTGCTCCTGATAGCACGCTCTCCTAAATAGAGCTCCCATCCTCCATCTGTGAAGAGAGGAATCCTGCGGGTGGAAATAAAGTACTCAACTCCAGTCGGGTACCCATCCTCAAATCCAACTCCCAAATGCTCTCCAGAGTAGGGAACCCATGTGATGACATCCGCTATCAACAACTCCAGCTGTAAGCGACAATGAGTGAAACCCTCAGCAATAGGGACCTCCGTCAGTATGGAATGATGCCATCTCCATCCTCGTGGATAAGTGTCCAAACCTAACACGCACACAGGATGCAAACATGGAAGCCTCTCATAGGCCCAAAACTACCAACACAAAGGCAGCATCTGCTGTCAGTCAACACTCTGAACCTGTATATGGGAAAAGACAAGAGAAACACTCACTAGCAGAAATGGGTAGAATTCTAACCACGCCTCGGTCAAGCCCTGCGATCGCATGCGCATTCCCCTGAGGAACTAGGCAAAGGTGTAGGAACCCCAATCATACTCTCCTATACGGTCCCACGTGTCGAGTGGCGCCGACCAAAGCGAAGGACACCGTGAGAGGAATTATCTGCTATGAAGTATCCCCAATGATCATCGAGAACAAACGCCAAGAATGCGATCCTGACTCTCACATCATCCGGTATAGGCTCACTCAATGAATCGTTTCGCAGCATCTACGCTCAAAGGACTGTCATGCGAATCTTCTTGCCTGAAAGCCTCCCGTGGAACTCCTAACAAGGATCGGACGGCGGTAGGGTAATATTCATTGTCTGAAGCCTTCGATCCCTCAAATTCCATACACCGTGATAAACGCCAATCCATCAACGTCATCATCACCTCACGATCCGAAGAAATGGAGTGACCGAAGTGCAGTGAAACCACCGCTCAGACAATACCTTGAGGTAACTCCAGGGACAGCGACGGGAAAGAATAGAAAAGAACGCCCCAAATTCCCAGCCATGTACAATCGCTCTGTAGTCATCATGCAAAGCCTAATACATAGAGTGGATGTTGAACCAGTTCCCTCGAGGCTTTGTGAAGCCGAGAACCTACATCAAATGCAGATAAACATTAGAATCCATGACTCCTCATCAATATGAAATAAGAAAGATTAAAGATCTAACTTCATACCTCGTTTGCGTGCAGGTATGCTGAAGGGTGCCTACTCAAGTCACCTAGAAGATCTGGGTTCACCACTTGAATACCTGGCAGATCCCTACGGGGAACACATACAACAGGAGCAGGAACCTCAATCGGTACGTCCTCCTCCTCGTCCTCGACATCCGGCACTTCAACCCGGATAAGACGTATCATCGCCTCCACTAAATGACGAGGCTGTCTGACAGATCGGCGTTGAGGCTCTTCAAAAGCCCTCCTCTGTACACCTGAAGTGGTCCTACGGGAACTACTCGGCTGATCCGGATCCATAATATCTGGACAACAAGTCTCCAAATCACCTCAAAAAGGGTGTGGTAAATTCTTACATGGAGCTTTTCAAAATGCAGCTTATGCATTACATGCATGCATGCATTGTTTTAACATACGTCTATAGTAGAGTTAAAAATGCATGACTACTCAATTCTTACATTTTGGAAAAAATTTGCCATAGCCCCCTTTGTAAATGAGACTATCCACATGCACATAGGCATGACTAGGTGGCCATTCAGTAGCACATCTATACACAGTTATATACATCCTACATGCATTATCACATCACAGTAAAAAATCCGTAAGTGTAGTCTAATTACCAGAATTATTTTGCTTTCTCTACCTTTACTCATTTGTCCTCAAATAGGATAAGAAATGACAATAAAAGGTGCCAATTTGACTGTTTCAAAAGTCAAATTTTTTCACATCATTATGTTCAGCATGGTTTAATACTAACATTTGCTATGTTGAATATTTTTTATCAAGTTATATAAGCCTGCATATTCACTACTATGTGTTTAAATACATTTCATGTGATAAGTCATTTTCCAACGAATAGAAAGTGGAAAAAAATACATGCACATGTTACCAGGCCAGTGAAAAACGCTTGTACGGTGGCAGAATATGCAGAAAGTTGCTCAAACTCAACAGATTTGAAGAAGAGCTCTCAGATTTCTTTCGCAGCGCAGCTTGAAAATAACATATGAAAGTAACCTTTGGGCTTTACATAGCCACGGTTGGCCGCAGATCCACCTGCGGCTACTGCAGGTGTACCTGCGGCACTCCTACGTCACTACACCAAAAATGGCCTCTAGTGAAGGACAAATCCCTCACTAGAGGCCCTATATCACTCATAATTGATTTATTGCGAAAAAATATTTCCCTCACACGATTGCTCGCATTAGACCTCCTCGCAATTAGGTATCATTCGCTAAGTAGTAACTAAATATTTTTTGTGAAGGATATATTATGAATAACTTTTTTATTCACAAATTGTCTTTGAGAATCTTTCTTCAAATTAGTGAGAGAAAAATTCTTTCACAAATTATAAATTTATAAATAAAAAATTAATTGCTAAATAATCAAAATTCATTAAAAATTATAATTGATTTTTAAATCATTAATTTCATATTTATTATTATTATTATTATTAATCTCTATAAAAAATATTAAATTTATTTTTCAAGTAAATATAAATATTGTCATACTTTTTCAAACTAATTGATAAGCTAATGCATAAAGAGCTAATAAAATCAAAACTTTGATATAAATAGATCATAATACTCGAGTCACAATAATTACAAAATTTGTCATTGTATCTTAGTCTCACAAGGACCATAGTACCTACAAAATTTATTAACTAACATAAGAAAACTGAAAGAATAACAATAAACTAGAAAGAATAAAGTGTGACATGTTAAATCCACTTCATCATTTTCTTCAAGAAAATCAAGGTTGGACATGTAAACTTCATGCTGCAATAGAAACACCAAAATTCAATTTTAATAAGACGAAAAATAAAAAAACAAAGAATTTTGTAAGCTCTCATCACAATCCACTATGTCATTTACAGTGCAACAGTGGATGGCACAATGGCAGTCCAAGAAAGTATATATTAAAGTTAATCAGATGCTTATTCCCATTGAAAATAAAGCAATTCAGTTGTACCTAAATATTCGGACAAATTTCAGACAGAAAAGGAAAAACTAGCACTCGTTCACGGTCTTCATATGGTAGGATAGTGCGAAAATAATCACACAAAAAAAAAAAGAAAAAGAATTGTGCAGATGCTGGAAGCAGTTCTGTTATATATTTAGAATGCATTCCTACTATTAAAGTATATTAGTACCTGCAAAATTGGTTACGATGATCTCGTATTCCTCGCCAATCTTGACCTTGGTCATACCCACTGGCTTAGGCTCTAAGAAGATTAAGGAGGAATCATTATCTTGAGCCAGGCCATCAAGATTCTCTCTCAGGGGTATAAATTCGAAATACCCAGTATTGGGAAGCACGACAAAAGTTGCCGACTCTGGGGGAAAATTTGGATTAACATTTGCCCCAATTCACCCTTCAGAAGACCCATAATCAGCACTCAGCAATGGTAGCTCCACTGCGTAGTGCCTCAATTTCTTCAAATAAGGTTCCATCGAGCCTGTCATGATTCCATATATGTATTTAGCCTTGGGAAATAGCTCAGGAATTAATCCATACCAATTTCTTAACCCTGAACACTTTTCAACTTCATCTCTCCTATACACTAATATCCAAATCCAGATACACTAATAGTCTAACTTTATCTGCTTTAAAGTTAGTTATTATGGTTTAAAAGCTCAAAGATTTGCTGGTTTAGGCATATAATCCCATCTTATCAATTCCTTTGTCTTGTTATTCTTTGTTAGTTGTTGAATAACACAAATTGTTTTTGGGTAGTTTGAGTCATCTGGACTTTTCAAAGTCAATTTAAAATATTTTCAAATTCCTAATTGATGTGATTTATTTAACTTTTAAAAACAATAAATCATGCATGTGCATAATTGCATAAACAACCACATACTTGTGTTCTGCATTTACTCCATCACCTGTCATTCCACATATGTGCTTTCTACCCTGTAATATCTTTAAAATCTCATACTTGTGTGCTCTGCAAATGGGAGGACAGAGTTAGAGGAGGGTGTGTAAGCATATTCAAAAGGTTCCATGACATATAGCCAACATAGTTACCGGGAAAGACACCAGCAAAACCATCAGCTTTCTCAATAAGTTCATCGACTGCTAGAGTTGCCAGTGAAGCATCCTTGTGATCACCAAGCAAAGACGATAAGGATACATGTTTGTTCCCATTCCTAGGCGTCTCCCTGTCTCCTTCCCAATTGCCAGTTGGTCACCTGAAGAATGATGCATTGGCGTTACACACAACTAAAATATAGAGATCAAAATGCAAGATTATAGCTTAGTTGTCACTGAGTGCACCATATGAAAAAGTAGGAAAAGAGGCAAGGAATGATGGAATGGCTTTGTCAAATACGAGTGCTTCTATATGATTTGTTTAATGAGTGTGCTTCTATATGCATAAATTTGAAAATCAAGCAAGAAACACAAGGATATTAGGGGAACCCGAAAGGCCAATATCAAAAGTTACTAGAAGTAGAAACCTCTAAACATCAAGCAAACAAACACCAATATGCTACCGCGACATTAATTGGCCACCATTTTCCATTAAAAAAATGAACCCTCATTAGATCCAAAACTTTCATGTTACTAGTGTTGTCTCTTGATTTGTCTACTTTTAATAGTTTCCACTGCAGAGAATTATAAATATAAAACTGGTTGTTCTGTGAAGGATGCTGAAGGCAAAGATATAAACTGATCAATTGTGATGCGCACCTGTGAACATCTTAACACTCACTCCAAGATCTAAAGCTCTCCTAATTGTTTCAGCACTGTCATGGCGAGGTGGATCAAAGAGAGGCATAAGGCCAACAAATTCCCAGGGCCCACCAGCACTGTCTTTAGTATTCTCAGGTACTTCCTGTAACAATGTAAAGTTTTGCACCCATGAAGGCAACCAAGAAGCAGACTTAGAATTCAGGGGAATTTGTGAATGAGGAAAGGTTTCGTTACCTGGCGAAGCAACGGCAAGAGATCTAAGTCCACGTTCAGCAAATTTATCTATTATTGAGTATACCCTTTTCTCAATATCTGATTTGTTCCATGCCAGATTGAGAATCTGAAAAAAAGAACAAGGTAAAAGATTAACAACATTTCATATGGCTACTTCGCTTGGATACATGAGATAACAGTATCACATGCGGATAATGACGTGAAATTGATTAGATTAGAATATCTATAGGAGTACACATGGTCAATGAGAGTGCCTGAAAAAGGAAGATGGAAACCGATAAACTTTTTCTAATCCAGCCATTATTTAGATCAGTTATCTAAATAAATGTAATACCCATGTTTGTTAAGAAGATAGGCATAGAATCTTCAATTTCTCCGCATAAATCAGTACTGACGAGAAAAATGGATACATATCCTTGAGTTTTAAGGTTTGCAGATAAGATGAATTTCATGCTAAATATGTACCTGCTCTGGTGCACCTTTGCTCACTGTCTGCTTGTCAGTTGGATTGAAAGGAAGGAAGAAAACTACTGTAATTCCAGCTCGTGCCTTAAAAAGGTATCACCATCACATGTGATCAATAATTTAAGTTAATCTTACAGAAAGGAAGCAATTAATTATTTGGGAGCTACAAACCTTTTTAGTAAGATAGGCTATCTCATATTTTTGCAACAACAATCCAATTGGAATTCTTAAACAAGGATATAAGATATCTATCCATTGCCAAATTTTATGCAAAGGAGGAAATAATTGGAGACTGGCGTTGCAAAATTGTTGTAACTAATAAAATCTAATACCTCCTTATGGTCGCTCAACATGGAGACAATTGCAGTATCTATGGCATCTTGGTTCTCTAATCTCGAAGCTCTTGCAGCCATCAAAACAACTGTGTCTTTGTCAACACCTTTGGCGAACACCTGTACCATATAACAAGGATGAAATGAGAACAAATCGTAAAAAAAGAAAATGGGACATAAAAAGAGAACAGAAAATTAGTCTAATTGTGTTGAGTGAGCTAAATACTTCTGTTTCTCCTACATCAAAAAGTAATAATAAAAAACCTAGGAAATCAGCAGTGAAAATGCCGTGTGAATTCAGGGAAAATTCCAAACATCATACCTCCGTAATAAGTCTCAGCTGATGAACATAATCTTTGCCAGGGAAGAGAGGCTGTCTAGTCATGATTTAACCAAGTATGCAACCTACTGACCAGATATCAATTGCTGCAGTGTACTCCGAACAATTAAGGAGCAACTCTGGTGCCCGGTACCAGCGAGTAACAACATATTCAGTCATGAAATCAATTGCAGCAGATTCTGAAACCTATAGTAAATCAGAATACTTGTAAATAATCTATGACCCTGACACTGTAATGTGAAGTTCTCTGTATAAATCAAAGAGTGAGGTCAAAGTCAAACCCGACAATGATCGTCGTGAATTATCTGATGAAGATCTGTGTCCATCAATTCATAAACAATATAGACATCATTAAAACTTTCAATCTGTGGAGGCCTTATGATGTCTTTAAGTGCAATAACCTGCAATTGGAGAGAAAATCAGAAATTAAAGCTTTCAAGATTCTAAAAAAAATAAATAGAATCCAATAATACAGATGCAGAAATAAGTCCATGTAAGAAGTTCCTATGTAAGATAAAAGAAGATGCACAAAGACCTACAACAACCCAAAAACTGGCTACCACCAAGCGCAAGTGCTGTCTTTTTATGCTTTTGTACTAGTGCTGGCAAGAGAAAATGAGTAGATTAAGTGGCCATGGGTATGATTTTGAGGGTTTAGAAAACAAAAGAATGCCAAGTTATGTGCATCCAAAGCTTAGGCAAATTCGTTCGTGTATACTTACTGTATGGTGAGAGTTTTTAGTCTGGCTATTTGGAGAATAAACTTCTTGGCCACCGTAGTAGATTGATGAGCTGAAATAGCATGGTTCTGCTGTTTCATTTTGGTAAGTGGAGCTCCTGTCCTTGCTGTGTTTGCTACCACTTTCACCATATAGTTTGACACCTTTTTTCACACCCTAAAAGTGGCTTGTTGTAGAGTAAATTGCAATTGCTTTTCTGGGCTAACCAATGTCTGGAAGTTCCAGAAATTAAAATTAATGGAACAGACCTTAAGTCAAGAGCCTTCAATTGATTAACTTTTATGGTATGAGTACAAAGATGATGATGATATATAGGTCAAAAGACCCAAAAGCTACAAACAATAGAAAAACACACACATGAATGTACAACTAGAAATACTAAAATTCGTATAAAATGCGCTATTCTCCATTCCTACTTAAACTATTCACATACACACACACACATGAATGTACAACTAGAAATACTAAAATTTTCAAAAGCAATGTTTGCATTTTCAGGGACAGCGAAACACAACCTATCAGATATGAGAAATAAACAAAATTAAGGACATATTAAATAAACTAAACATAGGCATAAATACAGAGTACAAACCACTTGAATAAAATGATCACCAAGTAAAGCGTACACCACATTTGATACAAGTCCCTCCCCACTATGAGATATGACCTGAATAGCCATGGCTTCAAATGATCCTTCAGAGATACAAGTCAGAGATTCCAATAGAGAAGTTAGGCTAACCTCCAAGAAACCTGCAAGGCTCAGCAAATCAATAAAGCCAATATTGCATCACTTAGGCTAGTTACAATTAAATCCTAATTAACACCCGTACTTGAATACATGTACAAAAGAAATATGAAGAGCAAAGTTCTATACTCCCAGGACATGTATGACATTGCTGCTAGTGCTGCTCCACGATGCATAGCCGTACAACATATAGCTGCCTTCTGAAAGGATACTTCAAGAAGGGCACCAGAAGAAGCTAATACTTACCTTACTTCCTCAATTCTGAAGTTAAATTTTGGGCACTGGCTCAAGAAAATATACAGAATATTTTTCAAGCGCATAACCATCTAAACAAAATTAACAGGCATGTACAGTAGGCTATGCGTTTTTAAAAATAAACAACTGTCAACAACAAACCGACAGAAATAAATTAACTATCAGATTTGTGTCAGTGGTATTGGATTATTCAATGAAAAAAATTGCTCCTTCAGATTCCTACTCGTACTCCTTTAAACTAGAGTAAGTACGGTCAAATTGGCAGTTTATTCTATTTATGAATAAGGCAAATCTGTCAAGGAAATACTTGTTGTACCTCCACTACCCAATTGGCATGAGAGTTGAGACCTCAAAGAGATAAAGGAACTATAGATACTAACATATGAGCAAAACAAATTTATCCAAACCCCAATTGTCACAAAATCTCCAGGATTAGGTACTACTCAAACCTAGATCGATCCAATAACCTAAAAATCAAAGACCGGTGAACTCTTTCAACATCGATACAGAATATTAATGGAACTAATCCAATATTGAAGAACGACAGTGAATAGAATAAAATTAGGGAAAAGAGGGAGGGTGTATAGGTGAATTACAGTGACAGGTGCATCAACCCTTTAAACGTTGCTCTCTTCAACGAGGATTTCCATAACTTTGAGGCAAAGAGACTTGACCTCCGACTCCTTGAGAGGCACGCAGTTCTTCAGCTGCTCTATTTGCCTGTCTACGTCTGACATATTCCCCCAAACCCTTCACTCACTCACTCACTCACTATTCCTCAATATTAGTGAGCGCAAACAAGGAAGGGGGGTGAAAAATGAGATTTGGAACTCCAGCCCAAGTGAAGAGATGCTGTTTCGCAACTCTAGTAGTAGTACTGTGGTTCACTTCTTTTTGTGGGGTTCTCTCTCTGTATTGTAGCGTTCAGTTTATGTCTGGATGACTTATTTGCGCCGCAGCCGCTTAAATATTTCGTTTCTCCCTCTCACATTTTTTTTCTCCCTCTCACATTTTGCTTGTGTTTTTTACACAAGTAACGTTATCTAATTAAAACAAAAAAATGCCTTTTTAAATAGATAACGTTTTTTTTTATATATATCTACAATGTTTTGTTAAAAAATATTATAAAAAAAATATCACAACATTTTTTATAAAAACGTTATAGTTTAAGTATTGTACTAGTAACCTCCAAAAAGTAGGGCTTTTATTTCAAAATTAGAGATAAAGTGAGAGAAGATATAAAGGGGAAAGAAAGAGGAGAGGGATGAGGAGGAAGAGGGATATGAGGGAGAGGAGAGGAGAGGAGAGAGAGAGGGCTCCAAAAAGTAGGGCTATTAATTGACGGAATTTTACGTAAGAAATAACTTAATTTCCATGGAATAAATTCTGTCAGAAATAATTCTTTGGGAAATACCCAATTTTCTTGTATTGATTTGGACTCGACTGAATATATTTTAAGAGAGTGATAGGACTCATCTGTTCAAAAAATAAAATTTAGCTAACATTTTTTTTAAAAAAACAACTCTTTTATAAGTAATATTGTAAGTTACAATTATTATAAATAAATTTAATGCTATAAAAAATTTAATATATTTATATTATAATTTATATTCACCACAATTAATTCAAAAAAAATTATTTAGAACAAGAAAGCGACCAATATTATCCCTCGCAAAAAATTTCTAAATAATGATATATAGTGAGTAATAATTCCTTCACTAAATATATTTTTTCCTCGCAAATTTTTATCATAAATTCGCTCCAAAAATCTTTCTATCGCCCCAATTTTACGAGGAAAAAAATATAAATTGTGAAGGATGTTTCTTTCGCTAATAACTATATTGTCACTATACTTTTTTCCTTCACCGTTCCTTCGCTAAACAACTCCTCATGTAAAGGAATAAATTTCTTCACAAAATTTCCTTCGCTAGAGGCCATTTTTGGTGTAGTGCGTGGGTCCCACATCTCTGGCTCGCTCTAGTTAGAGTTGCAAAGGAGGTCTCACAAGATGAAAAGGCCAAATCAGGAATAAAAATGCTACGCGATTGAGCGGAATAACACGAATCTCGGTTTTGTCTGAATTCGAAATTGAACTCCGTCGTCATCTCATTGGTATTCACCGAATGCAAGGTATCTTATCTGGATGAGTTCGACTTTTCAAAATCATACTCGTGATACCCCACGAAGGTCCGATCTCTTAGTCATTCTTAGGTCACACCCCTAAACCTCCCCGTGAAGTCGAACGCACATATTTCAAACATCTACGTATCCCCATGGGGAATTCAGGTGCATTCTCAACCATTGATACACACATCAATGAAGGTCAAGTGACGCGGCGTCACCGGTAGATGACAAGTAAACACATCGAAGCAACTTATACAAGTATCCCCGGCGGGGGTTAAAATGCATTCTCAACCATTGATACACACATCAATGAGGATCAAGAAGCCTTGATATCATGTCAGCCAATGGCAAGTAAACCCATCGAAGCAACTTATACAAGTATCCCCGGCGGGGGTTACAACACAATGCGACCATTGACACATACATCAATGAAGGTCAAGCAACCTTGATAATGCACCCAGTAGAGATCTATCCGGTGATACACACATCAACGAAGGTCGGGCAACCTTAACGACAACAGACTATTGGCAGTAACTCCGACAGGATGATGGAATATGTTATACACGTCCTCAAACAGACAAAGCTTTATCCCCATAGATCTCTTGTACACAAGAGGCACCTCTATGGAGTATAAGCCAGTGTCTAGGATTCGAGACTTCGGTCAACATCCTTGAAGACTTGGATCGCATGTCCAAGCCATCACTGATTGTCATCCCAGCAGGATTACCTGACAATCATGCAGCATACATTTGCATCATGTTGCTGCAAATAGCATCATGTTTATTTCACTTGCATTTCAAATGTCTAGGATTCTTTACCCTATCCATGCCTTACATTGCATGAATATGATAAAGAGGGGCATCTGTAGACACTCAAAATTTTCTGCACGTCTGTTACTAACATTGTAGGAGGACAGCTTACATCTATTCCGGATACTACCGGAAGTTCAAGCTCAAAACGCGGGACATACACCGGGAACATCATTTCCAACCCCGGAACACACACCGGAAGGATCATTTCCAACCTCGGAGATAACCCCGAGTTTCGTCCTTGGCGATAACCCCAAGGAATGTTGTTGCAGTTCCTGCGATAACTCCAGAAATGCTTGTTTCAAATAAATGCTATCAGCTTCAATCTCAGACCTCCTGCCGAGGCACTCATCCCTCAGACCCTGAGCTAACAACGGGTAGACAGGCACACTCACAAGATGACCTTGCGGCATTCAAACACTTGCAGCAGGCCAATCTCAGATGTAACCCTAAGCAACGTCTACTTTCAACTCAAACCAGCGATAACCCCGGCAAAGAGTCAAACATCATCTTGCCACATCAACACCTGCGCGTCGTCTCAACACTTCATTCATATATACATACAACAATGTCCCACAAGAACCGATGAGTTACAATCCCGAATGACTATTACGCGTGGCAGTACACCGGATAGAATTTGAAGCTTGAAGACTATGGGCATGGTCCCCTCTTCCTGACTTCGTACAACCTCTAATCCATGTCATTGCGTAACTCTCAACACAAGCGGTCCAAAGAAGGTCACATATACCTCGTTCGGATGCTCGGATTGAAGTTCTGCAAGTTCGAGCGGACATTACAGTGCACGAGTACACGTACTTCGAGACGACAAGACCTGCGAAGCCCGGAGACACCTCGACCAGCCGCAGGTACACCTGCGGCCATCAGTCTATAAATATAAACCTTGGGGTCAGCCATTTGAGAGGAGAGAAGGAGAGAGAAAGGCGAGGAAGCCCTGTCCAATTTACTCTGTACACACCCATATTGAGTGTTTCCTCATCTGTTAGCTCACATATAGCTATATTTTTTTTTGGCGGGAGCTGAGTATTTTTCCACATAGAATCATAGAAGTCTACTTTGGCAGCCCACTGTAAGCCTTCTCACATTCTATAAAGCCTTTCTTCTCATATTAGCACACATTGTTATACACATTGAGAGTCGCGTTGTATGCGTTTGCCCAAACTTCGGTCCGTGGTTTTCATTTTTTTCTGTATATATATATTTATATATGTATATATTTCATATATGGACTAACATTATCGAGTTATGCCTCGATTGAGCCTAGACTTATGTCTGGAGCGTTTACTTGCTTTTATATATATATATATATATATACTTATATATATAATTGTTGTCAGACATATCTGATGAGCCTGGATTTTATATCTGGAGCATTTACCTGCTTTTATATATATATATATACTTATATATATAATTGTTATTGGACATATCCGATGAGCCCAGATTTACATCCATATATATATATTTACATTTTTCGTCACTCGAGTTTACTTTAAGTGGCGCTTGATTGCTTTTACTGACTTTATTTACATTTCGTCATGCGCCTTGAGTTTACTTCATGGCGGTTGATTGCTTTATAGCTTTATTTACATTTCGTCCCACACCGGAGTTTACTTCGTGGTGGTTGATCATGTCTATATATATATATATATATATATATATATATATATATATATATATACCGCTTTTATATATTTACATTTCCGATCCCCCATAGAGTTGTTTCGTGGTGGTTGATCATATACGTATATATATATTTACAACTTTTATATATATAACGCCATCGCTTTCCATATAAACCGTAGTATCATGTGAGCCTAGGAATCATGCGATCATCATTGATCTCCATCAATCTAGATTCTGTTCCCATGATGAACATTTTTCAAATTGTAGCGACTTGTACATTATTTACAGTGTCTGAATTTCCTTGGATGGCTGTCATGCCCATTAGGAGTTTGGCACAGCTGTATATTATTTTCTAGAAGATGCTTCGTATTTTGAAAATAAAAGCAAACAAGCCGAACATTTAATAATAAAATGGAAGTATCAAAGGCCTCAATTACTATTGAGCACAGGGTTTGAAAAATCTCTTTTTACAAAACTTCATTGTTATATCTGGTTAAAATTGAATTTTTTTATAAATTCAAACCCTTTGTATATAGGTGCGAACGAGGCATAGCACTACTTCCAAATAATTGCACATTGATCTACACACACACACATTCATATAATAGTTTCTTGAAAGTGGAGGTCACCGTGGTAACACGGATGTCGGGGGGTGCCTAACACCTTCCCTCCGCATAATCAAGCCCCCAAACTCAAATGAATCTCGGTTTCACAGACCCGTTTAGCAGTGTCATATCATTGGGTCAATGTGCAAACCTTTTCGGTTGCGTTGGTACAACCAGTTAAATACACCAACTGGCGACTCTTAAAGTCAAAAAGTCAACATTATACATGTCGGACCTTTTTCACTTGTTTTTTCAAACAAATCTCACATTAACATGAGAACACCAAAGAACAAGTAACGAAAAGGGACACTCAAAAATCCCGATGTCAATAGGTGTGCTACTGAATGGCCACCTAGTCATGCCTATGTGCATGTGGATAGTCCAATTTACAAAGGGGACTATGGTAAAATTTTCCAAAATGTAGGCATTGGGTAGTCATGTATTTTAACTATATCGTAAGATGTATGTTAAAATAAAACATGCATGCGTGTAGACATAAAACTGCATTTTGAAAAGCACCAGGTAAGAATTCACTACACCCTTTTCTGAGGTGATTTGGAGACTTGTTGTCCAGATACTATGTGTAAGACCCCAAAATTATTAATAAATGAAATTTATTTTCCTCTATTTATTATTTTGAAATAGTAAGGGTTGATTTGATTAATGTGGATAGTTATGGGTAAAATACGCAAATATTTCGAATAAGCAAGTGGTGATAAAATATTCATTATCGTCGGGGAATATTCGTTTGGTCGTGGAATATTAAATGCAATGCGCAATCTTTAATGGGCCCATAACGGAAAGCGATTGGATGAAGAAAACGACAAATATAAGTTGTTTATAAATAACTGCGTAGTTATTCTCAGATTATCTTTGTTGGAATACCCGGTGGTTAAAACACACTAATACGCGTTGTTGAGCGATAGCACCAGTATTGCACCAATTATTGATTCTTACGTGAAGAAGGCACTACTCAATAATTGTTACAATAATTCTTATTCAATATTTTATTTTATTGATTCAATAATTGTTGCGTTGATATTTTATATTCTTTGTTGTTTTAATAATTGTCATTACACAAGATTTTTTTTTTATTATCGAAGCAATAATTCATATTATCTGAATAATATTATTAGATAACATTATTGGCAATGTCTAGAAAGTTACATCTAAGGAGAGGTCCGGTCACCTAATTGCGCCAAGATGAAAGAAATTCTTATTGGAAAGCCCCTTTCTCTGAACCTGCACGGTTGTCAATATTGTGATTCTGTAATATTATTTGTGAATAATTAATTATTGATTCATATGATGAGGAAAATATTGATTTTATGTGGATATAGATGGAGAAAAATTTTAAAATGACAATTGTTGAAAATTAATATTTTATCTTTTTCTCGATAAAATAATTCATTTAAATATATTATTTTAATAATATAATAATGGTGATATTTTTGCAACGAATGTGGGATATATGAGTATACGAGGAGGAAGAGTATTTTTGTTGCAATAAATGTTTAAAACATGTTAAACATGTCGGTGGACCCCATTTCTTGGTTGAAATTTGATTATAGCACAGTAAAATCGCTTGGATTTGTGGATTTCTTTGGTCAATTTCTATTTGGAATTTGGAAAAACTTTCTTACGTAAAGTTGTAGAGAATTGAATTTCCTATAAAAACTCGTAAGATTCAAATTTTCTGATGAAAGGGCTATTTATTATGAATTATTGAAGTTCTGAAGCTCCGAAATAATTGATTTTTGGAAGTTTAAAATATTTTTAATTACAAAAACGTTTTTTGTGTTTGGTTAGCCTCATTAAACACATACAAGTTGCTGAATTCAGATTGTTCTAGGTGCGTAGAGAATTTGTAATATATATAATATTATTATATTAAATTTTACTTTTGGTGTTCTAAGCAATTTCTATAAATAGGTGCTTAGGTTAGAATTGAAAATCACACCGAATGAAGTTTTCTCTCTATATTATCGGCGTATTCTTGTGAGTATTTTGAGTATACTTTGAGTATTGCTATACGGTGCAAGTTCAAGTCATAGCCTTATATTCTGTTTTTTACTAAAATCTTGTCTTTTCGAGGTAAGGGATGTTATTTTCTTCTCAAATGATATTATTTCTTCAATATCATTATCTTTGAAATATTAGTTGGAACTTTTTATCAAATTTAGAACTTTTTCATGTCGGGGTTACTATTCATGAGTTCTTATTCATGAGTTCTTATTCATGAGTTACTATTCACGATTACTATTCACGAGTACTATTAAATGAAAGCGTGAAGATGTTTTTTGTGGAATTTCTATCTTTTGGTGTGGAGTTACTATTCACGTATACGACACTATTCACGTATCTGACACTTATTCACGAATACGGCACTATTCAATTTAAAAATGAAATTTCTTCTTTTAAATCGAAAAATATCTATTCGGATACTAGCTTTGATTGTATCCATGTTTTGATCATTCTTGAATTTTACACCCCTATGATTATTTTTGAGGTATTTTTGGATGTGGATAAAACAAAGTACGAATCCTTAATCCTTAATCCTTGTCATGTTGTTTCAATCGGGATTCGTTTCTTTAAAATATTTTTCATCATCTTCAGTCTTAAATGATGATATTACTGAATATCTTTGGCCTGTAGTGCAAAGATGAATGATTTCTTGATGAATATCTTTGGCCCATAGTGCAAAGATGAATAGGTGTTGAGATGAACATGATGGATGATGAATATCTTTGGCCCGTGAGTGCAAAGATGAGCAGTGTTGAGATGAACATGATTGATCGATGAATATCTTTGGCTGTAGTGCAAAGATGAATATTTGATTCGGAGATATATATTGATTGATGTTACAGGATAAAATATCGACGATGACCTTTTAAATTCATATATAGAAGATAGTAGTTTACATTCTCTACTTAACTCTTCTAATGAATTATTATTTCAACTGCGAATATTGATTTAAAATTTGTTGTCTATTGTATTCTATTAGATTTTTCCTGTTGGAGACTAACGATAATTTGTTGTATATTATCTTAGTCATAATATTCTTCTTTGGGCTAGTTGAGCTCACCCTTTTCCTTGTTGTTCCATTTTTCTTCTCGGGAGGCGAGAATGTAGCGAGTACTAGTCGGGGTATGGAATGAAGGTTCTAGAGAGAGTTGTTTAGTAGTCCTCACCATTTTGTAAAATAATGTATCAATAATTATGATGGGGATTTATTTGCGTGTGGATATTGTCTAGATGGCAATATCTCGTATTTAAACTCACGATTTATATGTTGTAATAATAAAGTTGTAGTTATTTATGTACCATGTATTTGGCGACTCGAGAATGGGTTGGATGGAATGGACCTATTTTGGGGGTGTCACGGTTGGTATCGAGCTTAGGATATGATCTCCGGCGGAGATCGGGGAATAGAACTAGGAGGGAGAGACGAGTAAATCCTTCGCTAGTGTGTCTACTACCTAAGCTTATTTGTTAGTTGGTTAGTATATAGGGATATTATGTGATATATTGATTTCCTTAATTAACCCTTGTTTTATGACATGTGTTGAGAATGTCATTTGAGAATATTAACAATGGAGTAAATGAGGCCGTGGAGATGCTGTCTTTACCAACGAAGAGAGCGTGCAACAGTGGCAATGTACCTCCTATGAACAACACCACCGAAAGGATGATGAGCGAGGGATGTTTAGAAGTTTTTTTGCGATGACATGCAAAATCGAATTTAGGAGACTCGTGTTCAAAATACGAGGAGGAAATGATAGCAATTCACGGGTGGTCACTGACAAGCGATTCAAGTTGGGACCACCGTGCAGGGGAAAGCCGGATCCGATTAAAGGCGAGGCGTGGGTCAAACAAATTACTAAGATATTCGATGTCTTGGGATGCGGAGGAACGAGAAAGTTCCATTCGCTACTTTTATGTTCCGTGGCGAGGCGATTCTTGGTGGGAATCAGTGAAGCGTACCCATCCATCCATTGCACTCAAAGATGTCATGGGAGACATTTGAAAATAGTTCAATGACAAGTACTTCCCCGAAAGTATTCGTCATATGAAGGAAGTGGAGTTTATTAGGCTGGAGCGAGAATAACATGGCGGTGTCCCAAAGACGAGGCGAAGTTCGCGGAGTTATCGAGTTTTCACCTCATTTGGTAGAGAATGAGGAGCGTATGTGCGGATGTTTGGAGAGGTTTGAAACCCAAGCGTACGTCGATATCTCATTTCTCATAAATTTTCTCTCTGACCGAGATGTTGTCAATGAGGGCTCGGTTGTTAGAGCGAGATAACGAAATACGTTCAACCGGGGACCATAACCGAGGATCATACTGAAGATAGCGATCATCGAAATAACGATAACCAAATGGAGAAAGAAGAATACAGATAAAGGCGGTAACCACTCTGGTGGTAATCGTGGCCATGAAAATAGAAGAAGCGAGTCGGGAGGAGATTTTAAAAAGAAGAGATTCAACAACGACCATTTGAAGACGTCGGCCAAGATGCAACTAGTTCCAAGGAGGAGAGAGACCACCCGGTCGTATGTTACAAATCTTGGGAAGAGGGACATATCGTTGGCGCCCACAACAGTTTAAGGTATGCTATAATTGTGGAAAAGAAGGACATATCGCTCGAGATTATGCGATATCGAAACCAGTCCAACGGAATGGTGACTCAAAAGGATGTCCCGAAAAAGTCAAAGTCAGCGGTTCTGGAAGGCGTTTGTCGTGACCGGTCAAAATCTGAGGAACCCGAATCGAAATTAGCACGGGTTAGTTAATTATAAATTCTTGCGAAGTTTATACCTTACTGAATCTGGGTTCTACCCATTCTTTTATCTCTCTTGCTTTAAGCTCCAACATTTGAACTTGGCTACGGAGAAATTAGACTTTGACCTATTTATGGAGACTCAGTTAGGAGAAACTTTCATTACATCCGTTGTTTAGAAATCTTGCTTGATTCGGTTGGGCACTATCACATTACACATTAACCTTATTTCTATAGAGATATTTGCTTTTGATGTGATTTCAAGGTTAACTACTCATCATCTGCCGAAATTGATTACTTTAAATAAGGTTGTTAGTTTTCATATTCCTAAGCAACTTTGTTATTCAATTCAAGCAATCAAACTATTGTAGTCAAACATTTTCATATCAAGCCATGAAGTCATTCGTTTATTACGGATGTCAAGTTTTCTTAGTCCAGGTTATGGATTTGAATAAAGACACGTCAGATTTGAATAATATTCCTGTTGTTATTAATTTTTCCTGACGTATTTCTTGAAGAATTTCTTGGCTTACTCCCAAAGCCTGATATTAAATTTTGTATTGAATTTAAACCTGGTACAAAACTCATTTCTAAAATCTCATATCGAATGGCTCCTATTGAACTTCAGGAGTTAAAAATTCAACTATAGAATTTGGTATCTGAACCTTTATCTGGTGACTTCCTTTGTGGAATGCACCGCGAACTCTCCGTAGGGGACACCATATTCGATGCGATAGTAAAGCGATAGGTGTCATTGTAACGTCTTATCCAAGGTTGGGATATGAGTCACGATTGAGAACAACCTAAGTCGGTGAATCGAAATCGTAGCTTTCTAGGCTTAGTTGGTTATTATTATCGAGATTCGTTGAAGGATATTCTCGAATCGCTATTCCATTAACTCACGGTGACTCGTAGAGATACAAAATTCGAATGGAGCAAGGAATGTGGGAAGAGCTTGAAGAACTCAAGAGGAGACTCATTTCAACACATGTTCGACCACCATGCCATCCTGGAAAAGCGAACATGGTAGTGGCGTGTTGAGTAGAAGATCGTTATCTGAAATCTGAGTACGATATTGTCAAAGACTCATTTCAGTATAATTTACAAATAATAGAGATGGAGATGAAAACGCTAGGTACCCACGTGATGATATCTGAGTATAATCGACTTTAATCGATAAAGTTAAAGCTATTCAAGCTACACACCGGAGTGATGAATTTGAAGAAGGATGTGCGAAGTTGTTAATTCAAAAGCGAGAATCGGTGAGGTGAGGAAAGCTCAAACCTTCGATTTATTAATCCATTTGAAATTCTCGATCGAATAGGAACTGGCCTATAGACTCGTTTTTGTCGCCAAGTATGACGCGTGTTCATAACGTTTTTCACGTGTCGATGTTACGTAAATATGTGGACGACCGAACCACGTCGTTGAGTTAGAACCAGACGAGATAGCCAAGACTTAACGTCGAGGAGGTACTGTCAAGATCTTGGATAGGAAAGAACATGTCCTATATACCGAGGTTATACCACAAGTTAAAGTTTTGTGGAGAAACCATGCTATTGAGAAAATGACCTGGGAGTTGGAAACGGAAATGAAAGCGAGGTATTCTCATCTTTTCGAAACACCAGGTACGTACGTCAATTTCGAGGACGAAATTTCATAAGGAGGGGAGGTTGTAAGACCCCAAAATTATTAATAAATGAAATTTATTTTCCTCTATTTATTATTTTGAAATAGTAAGGGTTGATTTGATTAATGTGGATAGTTATGGGTAAAATACGCAAATATTTCGAATAAGCAAGTGGTGATAAAATATTCATTATCGTCGGGGAATATTCGTTTGGTCGTGGAATATTAAATGCACGACCAGCCAGCTTTTGTGGGCCCATAACGCGAAGCGATTGGATGAAGAAAACGACAAATATAAGTTGTTTATAAATAACGGCGTAGTTATTACAAGATTATCTTGTTGGAATACCCGGTGGTTAAAACACACTAATACGCGTTGTTGAGCGATAGCACGGTAGTATTGCACCAATTATTGATTCTTACGTGAAGGCACTACTCAATAATTGTTACGATAATTCTTGTTCGATATTTTATTTTATTGATTCAATAATTGTTGCGTTGATATTTTATATTCTTTGTTGTTTCATAATTATCATTACAAGATATTTTTTATTATCGAAGCAATAATTCATATTATCTGAATAATATTATTAGATAACATTATTGGCAATGTCTAGAAAGTTACGTCTAAGGAGAGGTTTGGTCACCTAATTGCGGCGCCGTAGAAGAAGAAATTCTTATTGAAAGCCCCTCTTTCTGAGGACCTGCACTGGTTGTCAATATTGTGACTCTGTAATATTATTTGTGAATAATCAATTATTGATTCATATGATGAGGAAAATATTGATTTTATGTGGATATAGATGGAGAAAAATTTTAAAATGACAATTGTTGAAAATTAATATTTTATCTTTTTCGATAAAATAATTCATTTAAATATATTATTTTAATAATATAATAATGGTGATATTTTTACAACGAATGTGGGATATATGAGTATACTGAGGAGGAAGAGTATTTTTGTTGCAATAAATGTTTAAAACATGTTAAACATGTCGGTGGACCCCATTTCTTGGTGAAATTTGATTATAGCACAGTAAAAATCGTCTGTTTGTGGATTTGGTCAATTTCTATTTGGAATTTGGAAAAACTTTCTTCTGTAAAGTTGTAGAGAATTGAATTTCCTATAAAAACTCGCAAGATTCGAATTTTCTGATTAAAGAGCTATTTATTATGAATTATTGAAGTTCTGAAGCTCCGAAATAATTGATTTTTGGAAGTTTAAAATATTTTTAATTACAAAAACGTTTTTTGTGTTTGGTTAGCCTCATTAAACACATACAAGTTGCTGAATTCAGGTGGTTCTAGGTGCGTAGAGAATTTGTAATATATATAATATTATTATATTAAATTTTCTGCTTTGGTGTTCTAGCGAATTTCCTATAAATAGGGTGCTTGGGTTAGAATTGAAAATCACACGAGAAATGAAGTTTTCTCTCTATATTATCGGCGTATTTCTTGTGAGTATTTTGAGTATACTTTGAGTATTGCTATCTGGTCAAGTTCAAGTCATAGCCTTTATATTCGGTGTTTCAACTAAAGTCTTGTCTTTTCGAGGTAAGGGATGTTATTTTCTTCTCAAATGATATTATTTCTTCAATATCATTATCTTTGAAATATTGGTTGGAACTTTTATCAAATTTAGAACTTTTTCATGTCGGGGTTACTATTCATGAGTTACTTATTCATGAGTTACTATTCATGAGTTACTATTCACGAGTTCTTATTCACGAGTACTATTAATGAAGCGTGAAGATGTTTTTTGTGGAATTTCTATCTTTTGGTGTCGGAGTTACTATTCACGTATACGGCACTATTCACGTGATAATGACACTTATTCACGAATACGACACTTATTCACCGAAAAATGAAATTTCTTCTTTTAAATCAAAAAAATATCTATTACGGATACTAGCTTTGATTGTATCCATGTTTTGATCATTCTTGAATTTTACACCCCTATGATTATTTTTGAGGTATTTTTGGATGTGGATAAAACAAAATACGAATCCTTAATCCTTAATCCTTGTCATGTTGTTTCACCGGATTCGTTTCTTTAAAATATTTTCATCATCTTGATCTTAAATGATGATATTCTTGAATATCTTTGGCACATAGTGCAAAGATGAATGATTTCTTGATGAATATCTTTGGCCCATAGTGCAAAAGATGAATAGGTGTTGAGATGAACATGATGGATCGATGAATATCTTTGGCCCGTAGTGCAAAGATGAGCAGTGTTGAGATGAACATGATCGGTGATGAATATCTTTGGCACATAGTGCAAAGATGAATATTTGATTCGAGATATATATTGATTGATGTTACGGGGATAAAATATCGACGATGACTTTTTAAATTCATATATAGAAGATAGTAGTTTACATTCTCTACTTAACTCTTCTAATGAATTATTATTTCATTGCGAATATTGATTTAAAATTTGTTGTCTATTGTATTCTATTAGATTTTTCCTGTTGGAGACTAACGATAATTTGTTGTATATTATCTTAGTCATAATATTCTTTACTTGGGCTAGTTGAGCTCACCCTTTTCCTTGTTGTTCCATTTTTCTTCTCGGGGAGGCGAGAATGTAGCGAGTACTAGTCGGGGGTATGGAATGAAGGTTCTAGAGAGAGTTGTTTAGTAGTCCTCACCATTTTTGTAAAATAATGTATCAATAATTATGATGGGGATTTATTTGCGTGTGGATATTGTCTAGATGGCAATATCTGTATTTAAACTCACAGTTTATATGTTGTAATAATAAAGTTGTAGTTATTTATGTACCATGTATTTGGCGACTCAGAATGGGTTGGATGGAATGGACCTATTTTGGGGGTGTCACACTATGGATCCGGATCAGGCGAGTAGTTCCCGCAGGACCACTTCTGGAGTACGTAGAAGGACTCCCGAAGTGCCTTGACCTCGTTCTGTTAGACAGCCTCATTGTTTGGTGGAGGCGGTGATACGTCCTGTCCAGGTTGAAGTGCCAAACGTCGAGGAGGAGGAGGATGTTCCGATTACGGACCCCGCTCCTGCTGCACGTGTTCCTCGTAGGGATTTTCCAAGCATTCAGGTGGTAAACCCAGAACTTCTGGGTGACTTGAGTCGACACCCTTCAGTTTACCTGCACACAAACGAGGTATAAAGTTAGATCTTAATCTTCCTTATTTCCTATTGATGAGGAGTAAAGGGTTCTGATGTTGATCTGCTTTTTATGTAGGTTCCCGACTTTACACAGCCTCAAGGGAATTGGTTCAGCATCCACTCTTTATATCAGGCTTTGCATGATGACTATAGAGCGATTGTACATGGCCGAGGATTCGGGACGTTCTTCTCCATTCTTCCCCGTCGTTGTCCTTGGGGTTACCTCAAGGCATTGTCTGAGCGCTGGTTTCACCAGACTCAGTCACTCCATTTGCTGGACTGTGAGGTGATGATTACGCCGATGGATTGGTGGTTCATCACAGGTATAGAGTTTGGAGGGGCGCTAGTGTCTTGTATGGCGGATATCATCCCTACTGCCTTCAGATCCTTCTTAGGAGTTCCGGTGGAGGTGCTCAAGGGTAAGACTGTCCGTATAGGTCCTTTGAGTGTAGATGTTATAAGCGGGCTGTTGAGTGAGCCCATACCCGATGATGTGAGGGTCAGGGATAACATTCTTTGGCAATTGTTCCTGATGATCATTAGGGGCTGCTTCATAGTAGATAACTCTTCTACGACGTCCTTCGCTTTGATTAGCGCCACTCGACACGTGGACCGTATAGGAGATTATGATTGGGGTTCCTACACCTTCACCTATTTCCTCAGGGGAATGCGCATGCGATCGCAGGGCTGGACCGAGGCTTAGTTAGGATTCTACCCATTTCTGCTAGAGAGTATTTCTCTGGCCTGTTTCATAGTTACCCGTATTTGATATCCCATTATTGGGGATTGATGGTTTCACATTATCAGAGGGTCCCTGCAATTAGAAGATGTTCCAGCATTGGTGGTTCCCTCGTACCATTGGAGCCCAGACCAGCGCCACTCAGTTTATAGGGGATGTGGTTCTAGGATCTGTGATGATGACGGATTGGCTAGCCTGTGTCCGAGATCCGACTCATTTGACACAGATTGACAGTTTGACCTGGCAGTTGGACCGGACACATTTCTTTATCCGGCACTTAGGTAGAGATCCTTTAGAGGCAGATACTTTTGATCCTTCCATCTCTGGCGCTGGCCCCTCAGATGACCCATAGGGTTTTGTCGGTGCAGATCCTCCCTTGTATAGGCCTGACATCCCTGTGGATAGAGATCCAGTGACTCAAGAGGAGTTACATCAGGTGGACAGTATTGATGATGTAGATATTGACACCATTGTCTTCTTCTGATGTATATTCTCATTATCTCTTTTGATAGGCCTCTGTTAGACATTGGGTAGCTTCACCCCTTTCTCGCTATATCTTTTGATAGGCCTCTGTTAGTTGTAGGGCATTTTTGCCCCATTTCCCTATATTTTAGCTGTACATAGATGTATTAGATGATGATATACTTAGGAATGTATGTACAGTTTTCCATTCCCTATATCATATTGCCATCTATTGTATCATGCATGTTATTATATTATTCATATATATGTATGTCCAGAGATAATCAGCATTGACCCCTAGATGGTTTTATGACCTGGCCCGTACAGATGTCTTCCTAAACAATTAGCCATATTGATCATACTCCACCATTATTAGTGGCATCTGGTATGCGATCGTGGTATGATAGCATGTCACATCAGACAGGGTGACTGTAGATCATCTGTTGCAGCATATTATGACCTTGTTAATGTTTAAGGTTCCCACAGGATTCATGGAGGGCATAGTGGAGCACTGGGTATCGGAGAGACAAGTTTTTCGATTTGGGACCTAGGAGTTAACTCCTACTTTGGAGGAGTATGCACGTTTGAAGATACTGCCACTGGACAAACCTTGCGTGCATATGGCGATTGGAGATATGAGTAGGCAGTTCATGACCATCACTGGATTGAGGTGTAGGGTGGTGCAGGATGAGCTCACATCTGGCCACGTTATATCCCAGCATTTTTTGTTTGACAGATTTGGCTCGGAGGATAGTTATGTACGACATTCCGAGGATTTCACCACACCGGAGGATCATTGGCGTTTGGCCAGAGTGGATGTACTGCTATTGTGCGTACTGTCGTATGTCTACATGCCACGATATATGGATGAGTTGGACATAGGAGACATCATGACAGTGAGAGCTCTTAGGGAGGGTCACACCATCATACCGATGATTATAGCAAAGACTCTGAGGTAAGCCACATATTGTTGCACTTATCCAACGGGAGTGTTTACAGGCAGCTCGGTCATGTTGTATGTAAAAACCCAAAACCCTAATAAGACTCATATGTATAAAATCCCGTTATACAAATAAAACTTCTCCGTTCTGAATGTGTTATGTGTTAATATATACTTTGTTTAACAAATTTGACCAAATTAATTTTTGTTCGAAAAACATCGTGCTTGACACTTCGTGCTTAATTTTTTTTTTTTCGTAATCGGACTTTTCGGCATAATTATTTTTACAAGTTGCTTTGTCGTGCTTACACTGACAAAACGCTTTGTCGTGCTTGTTAGGATTAGTGAGAAATTTAGGTTAGCAACCATAGATTAACAAACCCTAACCCTAATTAGCAAAACCCTAACCCTAATTAGTAAACCTAACCCTAATTAGCTAAACAAACCCTAATTAGCTTATGTTAACACCTAATCATGGTTAGTAAACTTCAATTAGGTACTAATAAACATCATTTAACATTCCTAATCATTAAAAACAAAACCTTAATCAAGATTAGTGTAGATTTGGACAAAACTAAGCTACTAAACAAACCTAACTAGCTTACAAGTAGGTTAAGAGTCACCCAACCAAGTTCCAAGGCTGCACATGAGCTTATAACAAACCCTAAGCAGCACAAGTAACTTTGCATCAGATATTTGTAGAGGCAAGTTGCTCAAAAATGACCAAAAAGCCAAGTTGAAGAATTCTATAAATAGGAACCTTAGGGCTAAGCAAACTCACGAAATTTCTAAGCCTAGATACACTTATAAACTTACCAAATCAAGCCTGAGTGTTAGTAGCAACAACATCAGAAGCTAGAATCGAAAATCATTTAAGAAAAGGTACAAACCCTATTTCATAATTAGCTCTTTGATCCTATGTTAGTTTTGTTGTTTAGATGTTTAGAATTATGTATTAGTATGTTAGATTGGTAGAACATGTTTTCATAACATCTAGATGCCTTAATTAAGTGTTTTAAGAAATCTGGAAATTTTGAAAACTAAGTCTGACAGCCGAATGTCAGGGCCTATAGATTCATATGTGTTTATGTTTTGGTCTGTTAATTGTTTGGTATTTGTAGCCTGTTAGTAGGTCTTTAATCTGAAAAATAAAATAGGTTCATTTAAACCATAGATTTCAAGTTATAAGTAGTCAAAGTGGGTTGACCGTTCACGAATTACAGTTTTTTAGGTTACCCAGAAAACTCAAGAACAGTCGAACCAGCTACTTTGACCAACCTTTTTAATCGCTTTCTGTTTGTTGTTTTTGTAATGTTTTCTTATAGATCAATACCCTGTTATATGAACTACATATCTATAATCTCAAACTGCTAAAACAACTAATAGGATTACTAGAATTAATGGTCAAAAGTCGTTGACCAAGCTTGACCAAGTTTTCTGGGTTGCCCAGAAAACTGAAGAACACGAAGAACAGCGTTTGGCTATACTTTAACCAGCATAATTAGAGACCTTAGAGTTATGCTTTGTTCATGTTAATGTTATATATATGTACCCTGACATATATACTACATATTACAACAAACACCACACACATCTAATACACAAAATCAAAGATATTCAAATCACAAAACCATTGATCGGCCATGACTACTGTTCTGGGTTACCCAGAAACTCAAGAACAGCTCTGATAGTGACCTTTAGCCTCTATAACTTCTTGTTATATGTAGGTTAAAGCCTAAATTTTGATTCATGTTGTACTACTATATGAGTACTACAACATCAACTCTTGAACAAACCAAGAATCATTATCAGTAGCATTTTATCTAGTGGTCAAACTGGTCACTCGACCATGACCAAACTGTTGCCCAGAAACTTAAGAACACCTACAACGACACTTTCTGTCACTGAAGGGCAGCGACAGACAGAAATTGATTTTTCTAAAAATAAATTATAAAAAGTAGAAATAATTAATAAATAAATATAAAAACAGTTTTTAAAATTATATTAAATAAATATAATTAAATTCTGATATTTTTACATAAATTTAATAATTATTTTATTTTATTTAGATATTATTAATAATCAACTTATTAATAAAGAAATTAGAATAATTATTTATAAATATTAAATAATTATGGAAAAATATTATAAATGATATAAAATTATAATAAATGAATATAAATTATTTAAAAATAATAAACAATGTTTTTGTAAGATTTCAAGTAAATATTAATTACTTAAAATAGAAGTAAATGATTTAAAAATCATTTAAAGGATAAATAAATGTTTTAAAACTTCTAAAAGTATTATAAAGGATAATTAAATTATCTAAAATATAATAAAATTTTATAAATAAAATTTAGTCCATTTATCAACTTATTCAATATTCGGTAAAAGTATTAAGCACCGAAACCCTATTAAATCTAACCCGATATTATTTAAATGTTATATTTGTGTATTACTATCAATACTAACGTGTTAGATTTATATATATGAACATCATAGGTATTTATTGAATAGCATAACTTGACTGATCTACGCTCAGACAAGTTTCCTATACCCAAGTTATTACTTTTACAAGTTTTTCTTAAACCTTAAACTACATATGCAAATTCTTGAACCTATTTACTCATTGAACAAGATTTTTATCTTGATATGCTGTTGATATAATATACTACACCACAATTGAATTACCTTTTTATTGTAAGGTTATCGCTATAGCTTCATCATAACTAAGAAATGAATTGCTTATTCATATGAATTGTTAAGCTTAAATTGTTCTGTCAAACCAAATTGATTGGTAAGACATCCTAATTTGAAGTTGGGCATCCCGTATGGGATCTTCGGTCGATAATATATTGACACTAAGTTGGGTGCATTTGAGCACTGGTAGGATGAGATGCATACTCCTAGGATGTTGAATAGGTTGATCCCCTATCTCATATCTGAATAAAAATTTCTAAGTCTGTGTGACTGACAGAAATATAAATCCATAGTGAAATGGCTATCAGTCAAAATTTGAATTGTTATACTTCTTCAAATCATATATTGTTATAAATACAAAACTTGCTGAACATGTCATAGCTCACCCTTGCAAATTATTCCCTTTGCAGTTTTAGATGGTAACCTTGGAACATCTGGAGTAGATAAAGGGAAGCGTCCCTACATAGATTAGATTATATTCTTGTCTGTTTGAATACCTTGTAATAAGAAACTCGTTATGAGAATCATGTAATTGAATCTTAATATTATATATATATATATATATATATATATAACATCTTTCATTTCTGCAACCATGTTTTCTTACATATATAGATGTAAAATTAGAATTCTTCGAATCTAGTTGAGATCCTTGGGAACTATTTATCTGAGTGAGGGAATTAATAGCATGGACTGTTCATGTTGTTATTGATACTCTGGATTTCAGATAGATAGTTACTATCGATACGATAGTATAAATTTGCTTGGCATAGACTATACATCTGGGTGAGGGTATTGGTAATATGGACTGTTCATGTTATTAGTGATACTCTGAATTTTGGATAGATATACTCTAGTCACAGATACAGTTCATATATCCAAGTGAGGGTATCCAAACACAGTAATAGTTCTCTTGAGAATTGACATCTGTTATGGGATATTGTGAATTTTGGATCTATGGAAATTATATCTGATAGTCCCTCTATTTAATGTAATCTTGTAATCAGATACCATGGGTGTATAGATTTAAATGCATTATATATCGATTCATAGTAAGCACCATATCAGATATCGTGGGAGTATAGATATGGGGGCGTTAAAATTTAATGGTATCAAAGCTATAATCATGAATTTGTGAAGAGCCCCTAGCCTTTTGCTGGTGACATCCCTTTAAGGGAATGCACCGAAGTCAGACTTTCCGTAGGGGACGCCGAGCTAGTCGGTGGAAAATTGATAGGTACCTTTGTAAGGTGCTATGGTTGAAAGTACCATGAGTGTTACAAATTTAATGGTATCAAAGCTTCAAGGCTATAGATATAAGGAAGAGAAATCTTAGTATATAGTCTTCGAGTCCGTAAAAATTTTAAAGTACACATAAAATATAACATAAAAAAAATATTATGTTGTGTAAATTTCTGTACAGTATTAAAGGAGTTTTCTTTTATAGATGACAACTCCAATGCTGAAGAAATGGTGATAGTAAACAATCCACCACAAATTGAGTCATTTATAGCTAGTGATGCAGAAGATGAGGAATTGCTTCATGATCAACAACTGCTAGATGCTGAGGAAGAGGAAGATCCAGTAGCAGGACAATTAATGAGAATTAATGAACATGATGAGGCAATGGCATCACTGATGAAGATAACAGAATATGAGAATAATAAAATGAAGTTTATGGCTAATATAGCTGAGGGAATGCTACAACATGAGAGGGGACATAGTCAACAACTAAAAGTACAACTGCACCATGAATAGAGGGGCAGGAAGGAAATTCAGTCAAGGCTTCTTAAAACATTTTTGGGTGTTCGAGATACTTTTAATGATTTGCAGCGCCGTGTAGTTCGATATCCGGTAGAGGAGAAGAAAATGACTTATCTCATTGATTGATCTGTGGTTTATCACATAATTCAGGATTCCTTTGATGATATCAATGAATTCTAGAGTGTAGCATAGGTGGTTGAATGCTTTATATTAGTATAATAAAGAAGCATTCAAAGTTTGTATTGTAATCAGTACTTTATAAGATAGTAGTATGTTTAATTATGAAGTTGTTGTGTAAGACCGTTGTGATATATAAAATAAACAATATGTTGTGTTATTCAAATTCTTATGTGAATTTTGGTTATTATTTTATATAGAATCATGCCACCAACTAGAAGACCCCAAAGATAAATGAATAATGATGACAACTCTACCCAACAGTTAGTAGATCTTATGCTAGGAGTTATAAATAGACCTTTGAACCTAAACACATCTTTCAAAGATTTTAAATTAGTTGGACCACCTGAATTCAAAGGTACATCAGAACTTGTAGAGGCACAAATTTGAATTTCTGAAATAGAGAAATTCTTCCTAGTAACCAATGTTAATAATAACCAAAAGACAACTTCTGCAACCTTTTTCTTAAAAGGTGAGGCTAATTATTGGTGGGAATCAACTAAAGGTCGGGTAGAAACTAAAATTGTTCCTTGGGATAGATTCAAAGAGTTGTTCTTTGAAAACTATTTTTCCCAATCCCTAAAAGATCGCATGGAAATAAAATTTCTGGACTTAAAATAAGGAGATCTTACTGTAACCCAGTATACAACAAAGATTAATAAACTGTCTAGGTTTTCTCCTCATCAAGTAACCACTAAACTTAGAAAGACTCGTAGGTTTTAGGAGGGTTTAAAACCTCAGATTCGAAGTAGGTTATCAGTACTTCAAATAAATACTTTCTCTGAAATACTGGAGAAAGCTACTATAGCTGAAAGTGAGAATGAAAGTCTTGCTAAATTTCACCAGGACAAGAAAAGTCAGAATGAAAAAGGGAAACCTAGGACAGAACCCAGTTTAGGTGGGTTTAATAACAAACGAAAATGGGATAATACTTTTTCTAACTACCCGGGGAAAAAGATAGGAAATACTAATAATAATTTTAGTAATAATATCAAACCTTGTCCTACTTGTGGTAAGAAACATAAAGGAGAATGCCTTCAAAACAAATGTTATAATTGTGGGCAATCGTGACATTTTTCTCCACAGTGTCATCTTCCAAATAAAAATAAATGTTTTAATTGTGGTTCATTGGACCATTTTTCAAAGAATTATCCTAAACCTAAGAACCAAGGAGGAAAGGGGAATAAAGTACCAGGGAATAATCAGTCAACAGTAGCTGCAGTTGGGGTTCAAAATCGACCTACCGCGAGAACATTTAATATGTCGGTAAGGGATGCTGTTGCTTCACAGGACGTGGTGACAGGTATCATCCCTATCAACACTTTAAATGCATATGTTATTCGATTCTGGTGCTACATGTTCTTTTGTGTCTAAATTTTTTTCTACAAATTTGAATATACCTTGTGAAAATTTAGACAAACTATTTTGTGTAGAAATTGCTAATAATGAAAGAATTCTGGTTAAAACCATACAAAAGAATTGTAGTGTGCTAATAAAAGGACATAACTTTGCGGTAGATCTAATACCAATCCAGTTGGGAGAATTTGATGTAATTTTAGGAATGGATTGGTTAGTTAACCATAATGCGATTATTGATTGTCATCAAAAGCGAATAAACCTTTTGACTGCTTCGAAGTCAAAGGTAGTGTTCAACGATAGTTGTTCACCTAAGCAATCTCGATGTTTGACTATAGTTCAGGCAGAGAGATTACTTAGAAAGGGTTGTTTAGGATATTTGGCCTATATAGTTGATACTCGATAGGAAGGAGTAAAACTAGATCAAATACCTATAGTTAAGGATTTTCCCGATGTATTTCCAGATGACTTACCAGGTTTACCTCCAGATAAGGAAATTGAGTTCGTCATTGATCTTGCACCGGGAACGACACCAGTTTTTAAGGCACCGTATAAAATGGCACCTATAGAACTGAAAGAGTTACTTATATAATTACAGGAACTCGTAGATAAAAAGTACATACAACCTAGTGTTTCACCTTAGGGAGCACCAGTATTGTTTGTAAAGAAGAAGGATGGAACTATGAGGCTATGTATAGATTATAGAGAGCTAAATAAGTTAACTATTAAGAATAAATATCCTTTACCAAGGATTGATGATTTTTTTGACCAATTAAAGGGGGCCGAACATTTTTCAAAAATTGACCTTAGAACAGGTTATCATCAATTAAAGGTAAGAAATGAGGATGTGCCGAAAACAACGTTTAGGACACACTATGGACATTATGAGTTTCTTGTAAAGTCTTTGTTATATATATATATATATAACATCTTTCATTTTCCGCAACTGTGTTTTCTTACATATATAGATGTAAAATTAGAATTCTTCGAATCTAGTTGAGATCTTTGGGAACTATTTATTTGAGTGAGGGTATTAATAACATGGACTGTTCATGTTGTTATTGATACTCTGGATTTCGGATAGATAGTTACTATCGATACGATAGTATAAATTCGCTTAGCATAGACTATACATTTGAGTAAGGGTATTGGTAATATGGACTGTTCATGTTATTACTGATACTCTGAATTTTGGATAGATAGACTCTAGTCATAGATACAATTCATATATCTAAGTGAGGGTATCCAAACACAGTAATAGTTCTCTTGAGAATTGACATCTGTTATGGGATACTGTGAATTTTGGATCTATGGGAATTATATCTGATAGTCCCTCTATTTAATGTAATCTTGTAATCAGATATCATGGATGTATAGATTTAAATGTATTATATATCGATTCATAGTAAGCACCATATCGGATACCGTGGGAGTATAGATATGGGGGCGTTACATTGTACGTGTGGTTTATGTCACACTTGAGACCGATTGGAACTTTTAGATGGCATGTGTATTGTTTCACCCATGATATAGCCATGTCATACTCTTTTTGGCCTGCGGAATGTATAGATGCTGCATCTTGGTCAGCTTTCCTGGCAGAGATCAGAGATCCATTTGCTATATTGCCGTGTAGAGGGCTTAGCTCACCCTACAGCTTCATCACTCATGCTTCAGGCATGGATTATCTTCCTCTGGCTAGTTTTAGAGGGATGATTACCTACCACCCACTGGCTGTGATGTGTAAGTTTGATCAGTTTTAGGACTTCCATCATTTTGAGGGGGCATTGAGTCAGTGCTTCGCTTCTCGCCACTTATCAATAGAGGATAGATCCAGGTTGTATGCATGTTGGGATCAACATGAGTTAGCTGAGTTTTCTATCAGTCATTCGAGTTATTATGCAGAGTATTCCGCATGGATGAAGACAGAGACTGCATCAACTGCGGTAGTATCCACAGTGTAGGAAACTGATTCCGACGATGAGGAGCCTATGGAGGAGGCTGATATTCCCATCGAGGGGGATTTGACTGCTGGGTTACCAGCATTTGTGATGGATTCTCCCACTATAAGTGCTACTGTGATTCAACATTTAGCACAATATCTAGAGTAGAGTCTACATCTGATGACCTTTGAGAGAGATCAGGCTAGGGACTTGATATTGATAGCTCTTTGTGGGAGAGACACAGCTCTATTAGAGAGAGACGAGGCCAGATCAGCCAGAGATGCATTGATTATAGAGCGGGATGCTTCCCTATCTTCCCGGGATGTAGCCGTCACAGACATTACTTAAGTGAGATCCCTTACGACTGACATCCTTGCCGATATGAGTGCATACATTGATGAACATCATGCCACCATGCAGTTAGCCTCGGATCTGCTAGCTCATATAGATACCATTGGGCAAGAGCTTGCAGCATTACCTCCTTCTTTGGAGAGGGATACTATGTTAGATCTGATAGTCCGCATACACACAGATCCGTAGATAGAATTGTATTTTCCTGCACAGACTAACTTAGCCATTTTGTCATGTACAACACATATTGTATATATCAAACAATATTATATATGACAGAGAAATATATTTTGATTCACTTCCCTTTCAGTTGTGCCTTGATAATGGCTTGATATTTTCCTGTTTCTTCAGGGCTTGTGATCTTGATGCATTCTGAACTTATCCTTGATGCGTGGACATTGAGACGTCGTAGGATCTTTCAGAACGGATCATTGATCTGTGTGTATCCCTACCATTTTTGGTGTCTTGGGACTGGTTTCTGAATGGAAATGTGGAGAGGAGTTTGGCTTTTCCTCTCTGAGATTAACCGCACTATAGATGGTCGCTAGTACTCCTATTTGTGAGAAGCCTAGTTAATTCCATCTCTTATGGATTGGTGTTGCTCTTTGAGGCACAACCACAGCTTAGATGGTCGACGAATCTCCTATTTATAAGGAGAGGTTAGGTAGTTCCATCCCTTTGGTCTGAAGCCGATGAAATGTGGTTAATTGAAGTTTGATCCCATTACAATGTGATAAGTATTTTGTACTGGTAGGGGGTTAGACTGAACCATAAATGGTTGCCTACGTACTCCTATTGAATAGGAGATCAGGTCTGCGTAGTTCAAAACTGGTGTAAGAGGTTCAACGCTGAATGTGAAATGGGTTAATGGGTGTAGAAGCTTTATTGATGAAGAAGGGTGTATAAGTGTTTTTGTTGTTTTTGATTTTGTAGAGAAAAAGAGAAGAAATGATTTTGTTGTTTTTTATAGAGAAAGGGCAGAAATGTTTTTGTTGTTTTTTATAGAGAAAGGGCAGAAATGTTTTTGTTTAAAAAAATAAATGAAAAAGGTCCGACATGTGTAATGTCGACGATTTGACTTTAAGAGTCGCCAGTTGGTGTTTTTAACTGGTTACACCAATGCAACTGGAAAGGGTTTGCACATTACCCCGTGATGTAACAATGCTAAACGGGTCTGAGAAACTGAGATTCATTTGGGTACGGGGGCTTGATTATGCGGAGGGAAGGTGTTAGGCACCCCCCGACATCTGTGTTGCCACGGTGACCGCCACTTTTCAAGAAACTGTTATATGAATGTGTGTGTGTGTGTGTGGATCAATGTGCAATTATTTAGAAGTAGTGCAAGGCCTCATTCACACCTATATACAAAGGGTTTGAATTTATAGAAAAATTCAATTTTAAACAGAATATAACAATGAAGTTTTGTAAAAGAGGTTTTTTCAAACCCTATGCTCAATAGGAATTGAGACCTTTTCATACTTCCATTTTATTATTAAATGTTCGGCTTGTTTGCTTTTATTTTTGAGATGCGAGGCATCTTCGAAAAATAATATACATAGTGCTTAGAACTCCTCATGGGCATAATAACCATCCAAGGAAATTCGATACATCAGAATAATGTACAAGCCGCTTTACCGAAAATGTCCATCACGGAATCGAATCTAGATTCAAGAGATCAATCAGTGATCACATGATTCCTAAAGCTCACATGATCCCGCAGCTTTATATGAAAAGCGATAGCGCTTATATATATAAAAGTCAGAAATATATATATACAGTATGATCGACCACCACGAAGCACCTCCATGGGGATCTAAATGTAAATATATAAAAGCGGTAAATATATATATATATATATATATATATATATATATATATATATATATATATATATATATATGACATGATCAACCACCACGAAGCACTTCCATGGGGATCGTAAATGTAAATAAAGTCAGAAAAGACGATTAACCACCACTAAGTAAACTCTCTACGGGACTAAATATAAATAAAGTAGTAAAAGCGATCAACCGCCACGTAAGTAAACTCCAAAGTGATGAAATGTAAATAAAGTAATAAAAGGCCATGAAGTAAACTCTGTGCCTAATAGAAATGTATATATATATATATATATATATATATATATATATATATATATATATATATATCCAAGCATTTACCGCTTATATATATATATAAAAGCAATAAACGCTCGAATGTAAAATCCAGCTTATCGATTGAGAGACAACAGCTTTATATATATATATATATATATATATATATATATATATAAGTAAAAACGCTTGCATATAAGTTCTAGGCTCAATCGAGGCATAACTCGATAATGTTAGTCCATATATAAATATATAAATATATAAGTATATATATATACAGACAGAAATGAAAACGACGAACCGAAGTCCAGGCATACGCACACAACACGACTCTCAATGTGAAGAATAGTGTGTGCAAAGATGAAGAGAAAGACTTTATAGAGTGTGAGAAGGCTTACAGTGAGCTGCCAACGCAGGCTTCTATGACTCTATATGGATAAACACTCAGCTCCCGCAGGTAAAATATAGCTATATGTGAGCTAACAGGTGTTTTAAATTAGAAAGCACTCAATATAGGGTGTGTACAGAGCAAATTGGACAGGGCTTCCTCGCCATTTTTTCTCATACAAATGGCCACCCCAAGCCCTCTATTTATAGAGGGGGGAGCCGCTAGTGTACCTGTGGCAGCCGCAAGTGCACCTGCGGCAGCCGCAAGTGCACCTGCGGCTTCCCGGGGTACCCCAGGCTCCGCGGGTCCCATCCTCTCTAAGTACTTGCACTCGTGCACTGTGATGTCCGCTCAAACTTGCATTACTTCAATCCGAGCATCCGAACGAGGTATACAAGACCATCTTCAGACTGCTTTTATCGAGGGTTACGCAATGACATGGGATTAGAGGTTGTATAAAGTCAGGAAGAGGGGACCATGCCCATGGTCTTCAAGCTTCAAATTCTATCCGGTGTGTTGCCACACGTAATAGTCACTCGGGATTGGAACTCCTTGGCTCTTGTGGGATATTGTTGTATGTATGTATGTATGAAATGTTGAGACAGCGTGCTGGGGTTGAGGTGGCTATATGTGAGCTAACAGGTGTTTAAAATGAGAAAGCACTCAATATGGGGTGTGTACAGAGCAAATTGGACAGGGCTTCCTCGCCATTTTTTCTCATACAAATGGACACCCCAAGCCCTCTATTTATAGAGGGGGGAGTCATTGGTGTACTCGCGGGCACCAAGAGTGCACTGCGGCTTCCCGGGTACCCCAGTTCATGAGTCCCATCCTCTCGAAGTACTTGCACTCATGCACTGTGATATCCGCTCGAACTTGCATAACTTCAATCCGAGCATCCGAACGAGGTATACAAGACCATCTTCAGACTGCTTTTATCGAGAGTTACACAATGACATGGGATTAGAGGTTGTACAAAGTCAGGAAGAGGGGACCATGCCCATGGTCTTCAAGCTTCAAATTCTATCCGGTGTGCTGCCACACGTAATAGTCACTCGGGATTGGAACTCCTTGGCTCTTGTGGGACATTGTTGTATGTATGTATGTATGAAATGTTGAGACGGCGCGCTGGGGTTGAGGTGGCAAGATGACATTTTGACTCCTTACCGGGGTTATCTCCGGTTTGAGCTGATAGCAGATGTTGCTCAGGGTTACATCTGAGATTGGACTACTGCAAGTGTTTGAATTCCGCAAGGTCATCTGTAAGTGTGCCTGTCTTCCCGGTGTTAGCTCCGGGTCTTTGGAATGAGTGCGTCGGCAGGAGGTCTGAGATTAAAGCTGATCGCATGCATTTGAAACAAGCATTTCTGGAGTTATCGCCGGAATTGCAACATCATTCCTTGGGGTTATCCCCAAGGATGAAACTCGGGGTTATCTTCGAGGTTAGAATTGATATTCCCGGTGTGTGTTTTGGGGTTGAGACTAAACTTCCAGTAGTATCCAGAATGGATGTGAGCTGTCTTCCAGGGTTATCTCCGAAAGACGAATCTGCCCTCCTGTAATGTCAATAACGGGTGTGCAGAAAATTTTGAGTGTCTACACTATAGAGTATGGAAGAAAATAATATTTCTTACGAATATTGAACAAAAATAATATCCCTAACCTTAGTAGAAGAGTAATTCTGACTGGTATAGTGGAGATATTCTTGAAGAAAACTAGCACTATTTGCTACACTCAAAGTATCCTTATGCTAAAAAAAATACGCACTATATTATAGAAGAAGAATTTTTTGATTCTGGTGTGATTTTCATTTCTTAACTAAGCATCCTATTTATAGGAGAATGGCAGGGAACTATTTAGAATTTAACAGAAGAATTTTAGAAGATTTCACGTGAATTTTACTATTCATTACTATGTAATAAAATATTCTAATATAACAAAAATTTTATATAAAATATAATATATTCTATTTATAATCTAATAAAACGAATAACTTTATATATAATATAAAAAGTATTCGCTTTATATAAAAAAGTTTTCTGCTTTTATTACTATTATAATAATAATAAAACAAAACTGAGATAACTTTCTACTGGTGATTTTGAAAAATGAGTAAGTGGAGGTTCATGTAATAAGTCTAACTTAGAACAAATACTTCATGAAAAGCCCCTCTATTTATATCAAAATTGAATAAATATTTACCACAAATCACTTATCTCAATATACACATTTTTAATCTTTCAACAATTATTCATCATTAATATTATAACTCACAATATTGACAACCAGATCATTCCCAGGAAATAGGGGGCTTTCTGATAAGGACTTCTCCTTATTGGCGCGCAATTAAATAACCTAACCCCTTTCCTCGACAGAACATTCTAGACATTGTCCATAATGCAAATAATAATATGAATAACTGTGTCGTCTCAATTATTGATTTCATAATATAAAATATTGTGCATATGATATTGTGACAATAATTGAATCAATAATATGAGATACTATGCAGCAACTACTGTGGCAATAATTGAATAAAACTAAGAGACTTCTTAAGTAAGCATTAATAATCAGAGATACTGTATAATACCATGTGCTACTGTGCAACCATGTGTATTATTGTACTTTTATCATCGAGTATTTCAACAGTTAACGGTAAAAGTTTTGCCATTATTTTTATAAAACGGTTATTTTTGTTACTTTCTATATCTGACAGTTATGTCGTTGTGGGGTCCATCAATGATTGTGCCGTCGTACGAATATTCTCCGACAATAAGAATATTTCCATCTAAATGAATATTTTATGACAACCTTCTTACTTGCAAAATTTGCACATATCACCCATAACTATAGCATTATATCAAATCACACCTTATTATTCAAAATAATATTTAGAGAAAACTAAATCGTTATTCATAAAAAGTTTGGGTCTTACAACCTCCTCTTCTTATGAAATTTCGTCCACAAAATTGATGTATGTACCTGCGATGTCGAAGTGGTGAGGATAACTTGTTTTCATGTCAGATTCTACCTCCCATGTCATTTCCTCAATATCGTGATTTATTCATAAAACTTTGACTTGAGGTTTAACCTTTGAGTGTAGAATATTTTCCTTCTTATCGAAGATTTTAACAGGTACCTCTTCATTCGTTAAATCTTTCTCTATCTCATCTGATTCTAATTCAATAATGTGGTTCGGGTCTTCCACAAATTTACGTAACATAGATATATGAAAAACGTTATGAACACGAGACATACTTGGCAGTAAGACGAGTCTATAGGCCACAGTTCCTACTCGATCGAGGATTTTAAATTGACCAATGAATCGAGGATTAAGCTTTCCTCTCTTTCCAAATCTCGTAACTCCTTTCCATAGAGCAACACGTAACAATACATGATCTCCAACATTGAATTCCACGTCCCTTCGATGAAGATCAACATAACTGTTTTATCGATCTTGTGAGGTTTATATATGTTGCTGGATCATTTGAATCTTTTCCGTAGTTATGCGTACCAATTCTAGTCCCAACAACGTTACTTCACCCACCTCATCCTAGCATATTGGAGAACGACACTTTCGTCCATACAACGTCTCAAATGGAGCCATGCCTATACTTGCTTGATAACTTTTGTTGTAAGAGAATTCCACTAATGGCAAGTACTTGTCTCAACTTCCTTTGAAGCCTAGGACATAGAGTCTTGATAGATCTTCAAGAGTTTGAATAGTACTCTCCGACTGCCCGTTCGTCTAAGGATGATATGCAGGATTGAATCGTAAATCCGTGCCCATAGCTTTCTGCAAATTGACCCAAAATCATGAAGTGAATCTTGGGTCTCGATCAGAAACTATGGATACTGGCATACCATGCAGTCTTACAATCTCATTTATGTATATACGAGCAAGACGTTCAAGTGAATATGTTTCTTGTATAGGTAAGAAATGAGCAGACTTAGTTATTCTATGGACAATGACCTAAATTACATCAATGCCTTGAGAAACCTTGGGAAGACTAGTAACGAAATCCATGTTAATGTGCTCCCACTTCCATTCTAGAATTTCAAGTGGTTGCAATGGACCTTTTGGTACCTGATGCTCCGCCTTGACATGTTGACAAGTTAAACACCTTGAGATAAACTCCGCGATTTCCCTCTTCATATTGCTCCACCAAAATGTATGTCAAAGATCGCGATACTGAAAGTAGTATGCACACAAGCCAATCATGTTTGATGATAAAGCATATACTTTGTAACAATCTTATTCATTTATTAATAAAAAGTATTAATTTATTAAAGGCTTTTAATTATCTACATGATGCTGTTTTATAATATGTGATAAACCCATAGTTTTAAGCAATGCTTTTAGAATAATGATGATGATCATTCTAATGAGATCTAAATTCTTAGAAAGCTTAAAACTAAAATAGTTCCCAATCATTGATTACTAAATTGGGGATTAGTGAATCCGGATAGATTGGTACATACGTTGCTTGCTCATTGGATGAGGATGATTGATCTCATGATCATTTGTGTGGAGACACTAAAGCAAGTATGTAGGTGGTTATTAGAGAATAAGTTCACGAACGTGGCTCGCTAAGGAATACCTAATGGAGTTTTACTTGCTGTCAATAGGAATTCTCAGAGTGATAGTAGTACAAGTGATCCTTGGACTTGAGATCATCATAGTATCTTGTGTATGATGAGTTATACTTTGACTTATTCCTTAAGACCCTTAGGGTATATCAAAGGGTATGCTTGGGTATAATAAGTTGTACATGAGATAATGTATGATCAATAAAGAATCTACCACTTCTATTAAAATAAGAGAAATGTCCTATGTGATTTGATAAATGACAACCCAAAGAGTCCTTGGCCAAAGCGTAATGAAATTAGAAAGGAGTTTCTAATTTGCATTATTTGGAGTCATGCATTTAAGGATCGAAATACATATAATTAAATAAAATAAGACTTGACAAAGAAATTCCATGCCTTATATTTAATTGGGACATCAGATGGTGGAAGGATTGAATTGTACGGTAACTATTTACTCAAGGGTTCTTTAATGATTAATGTTGAAATCTATATTATCTGGAAAGTCGTTGAACGCTAGGGAGGCTTATCCCTATTGTAGAATAAATATTATTTATTTAAATAAATTAATTGTTTGATTTATTTATTTAAATAAGATTAGAATTGTTCTAATTGATTTATTCACAACCTATTTAATATAGAGAACCTAAAGGGTCACACCATAAAAGGAAGAATAATTATTTAAGAAGTTAATGGCATAATCGTAATAATATAGTATATATTTAATTTAATCTATGGTGATAGAATAAATTAAATAGCTTAATATTTATTATTTAATATTTTAGAAATATTAAATATAAATTAATAAGAGGAGTCTTATTAATATTATTACAATTATTATTATTTTAATTTCTAAAAGAGTTTAGGAATTAATTTAATATAAGTACTCTCATTTATTCCTAATAGGATTAGGAGGGAAAATTAGTTAAAGGAGTTTAATTAATTATCCCTAATAAGATTAGGGAGCTTAATTAATTAAAAGAATTTAATTAATTAAATAAAACCCAATTCCTTAATTGTTAAGGTGGGCGGCCCACATCTATAAATAAGAGGAGTCTTATTATGGGTGATGGGAGTAGTTGACTTTTACAACATACGTAATAATTCCAATAGTTGGGAGAGTACGTTCTTTTCTATAGAGATAGAAAAACTAGGGTTTAGCCAACCACCCCTTCTTCTTGAATCTTTATTATTCCTTGGTGGATCACCTCTAGAGGCCAAACACTTGGGTGGCTAACGTTGATCAAAGGAAGGAACCAAACCCGGTGGATTCAAGTTGAACGCGAAAGGATTTGGAGGTGAACTTGTACCTGAGGAAGCTCGATCTTCAAGGGTATGATTTTATTCTTTATCTTTTCGTTTAATTAATAATTGTGCATAAAGGGTGATCCGGGTATATGGTTTGTAAATTTTTTAAACTCTGATTTTATTTCGCTTCCGCTTATTTGTGCAATTTGATTGCGTTCATGAATATTACAAACCTAACAGATACATTTTGGTACTCCCAAGATGGATTGCAAACGGTGTGTTATGTGCCTCCATCATGATTTTATACTTCAAATCAGAGTTGTTAGGAACACAAAGTCTGGAATTGACTCAAAGTATTCATTCTTTGTTAATTCTTGCTTCTGGAATAACACCTTCTTCTACTTTCTTCTTCATACGCATCAGCTCCGGATCTTTAGCTTGAGCAGCTTTAACTTTATCGATTAAAGTTGGTTCTTCTCGTATATTTGACATCATCACGTGGGTCCCTAAAGTCTTTAACTCTATCTCCATCCTTTGTAAGTCATACAGAATGGGCCTCTGTGTTGACAATATCGCACTCGTACCTGCATATGATCTTCTACTCAATGCATCAGCTACCACGTTCGCTTTTCCGTGATGGTATCAATCAGATGATCATAATCTTTCAATGTACCGAGCCAACTTTGTTGTCGCATGTTGAGTTCCTTTTGAGTGAAGAAATATTTGATGCTTTTATGATCTTCATAGATCTCCACTTTCTCCTAATACAGGTAATGTCTCTAGATCTTTAGCGCGAAAACGACTACTACCAACTCTAGATCACGAGTAAGATAATTCCTCTCATTTTCTTTGAGTTGTCGTGAGGCATAGGCTATGACTTTCACATGTTACATGAGAACACATCCAAAACCTCTACCTGAAGCATCGCTATAGATGACAAATCCCTCTGAAACTGATGGCTTTATCAGAACAGGTGCTGAAATGAGTCTCCTCTTGAGTTCTTGAAAACTCTTCTCACATTCCTCGCTCCATCCGAATTTTGTATATTTTCAAGTCAGCTAAGTTAATGGAGTGGCGATTCGAGAAAATCCTTCCACGAATCTCCGATAATAACCATCTAAGCTCAGAAAGTTATATACTTCGGTTACTGACTTAGAATGCTCATAACTTTGTATTGCTTCAATCTTCGTCGGATTAACTGATATTCAATATTTTGATATCATGTGCCCAGGGAATCTACTTCTAAAAGCAGTATTCATATAATCTAATCATGTATGATGATAAAGCATATACTTTGTAATCAATCTTATTTATTTATGAATAAAAGAATTATTTATTAAAGACATTTATTATCTACGTGGTGCTGTTTTAATAATATATGATAAACTCATATTTTTAAGAAATTCTTTTAGAATCATGATGAGATCATGCTAATGAGATCTAAATTCTTAGATAGCTTAAAACTACAATGTTCTCAATCAATGGATTACTAAAAATGGGATTAGTGAATTCGGATAGATTAGTACATACGTTGTTTGCTCATTGGATGAGAATGATTGATCTCATGATCATTTGTATGCAGACACTAAAGCAAGTACGTATGTGCTTATTGGAGAATAAGTTCACTGAACGTGACTCGCTAAGGAATACCTAATGAAGTTTTACTTGTCTGTCAATAGGAATTGCTATAGTGATAGTAGTTCAAATGATCCTTAGACTTGAGATCATCATAGTATCTTATATATAATAAATGTCACTTTGACTTATTCCTTAAGACCCTTAGGGTATATCAAAGGGTATGCTTAAGTGTAATAAGTTATATATGGAGATAATGAATGATCAATAAAAAATCTACCACTTCTAGTAAAAGAGAAATGTCCTATGTGATTCAATAAATGACAACCCAGGAATCATTGGTCAAGGTGGAATGAAATTAGAAAGTAGTTTCTAATTTGCATTCATTAGGAGTTGTGCATTTAGGAATCGAAATACATATAATTAAATAAAATAAGACTTGATGTGGTAATTTTATGTCTTATATTTAATTAGACATCAGTATGGTGGAAAGATTGAATCAGTATGATAACTATTTACTCAAAGGTTCTTTTATGATTAATGTTGAAATCTATATTATCTGAAAAGTCGTTGATCGCTAGGGAGGCTTATCCCTATTGTATAATAAATATTATTTATTTAAATAAATTAATAGTTTAATTTATTTATTTAAATAATATTAGAATTGTTCTAATTGATTTATTCACAACCTAGGTTTAATATGGAAAACCTAAAGGGTCACACCATAAAAGGAAGAATAATTATTTAAGAAGTTAATGGCATAATCGTAGTAATATGTTAAGTATATTTAATTTAATCTATGGTGATGTAATAAATTAAATAGCTTAATATTTATTATTTAATATTTTTAAAATATTAAATATAAATTAATAAGAGGAGTCTTATTAATATTACAATTATTATTATTTTAATTTCTAAAAGAGTTTAGGAATTAATTTAATATAAGTACTCTCATTTATTCCTAATAGGATTAGGAGGCAAAATTAGTTAAAGGAGTTTAATTAATTATCCCTAATAAGATTAGGGAGCCTATTTAATTAAAGGAATTTAATTAAATAAATAATACCTTATTTTAATTAAATAGGGTTACCTGATATCTTTATAAGAGGAGTCTTATATCAGATATAAAAAATATACATGATTCCAATAGTTAGAGAGTACTCCCCCCTTTTTTATAGAGATAGGAAAAACTAGGGTTTGAGCCAATACACCATTCTTCTTAAAAAAAAATTTTCCTTGGTGGATCACCTGTAGAGGTCATACACTTGGGTGGCTAACATTGATCAAAGGAAAGAATCTACACAGAGATTCAAGGAGATCACGGAGAAGTAGGAGTTGAACTTGTACCCGTGAAAGCTTGTATCAACAAGGGTATGATTTCATAACTTCTTGTTCTTCGTTTTAATTAATAATATGATTATATATATATATATATATATATATTAATCTTAATAATTAAAATAATGAGTTTATTTTAATCTTGAAATTAGATTTCATGCAATTTAAAAATGTCCATTCAATGATACTCATATATATGGAATGATTTTATTCATGAGATGAATGTTTTATTTATTGATACATATGATGATATGTATGATAATAAATGAGGTTGATTGTGGACTATTCACCAATGTGATTGAATTTATTTTAGTTGGATGCTTGAATGAATTAGTTTTATTAAATGGGGTATGCGTACCTCGTTTTTTCTTGTTTTTTTCTTGATGTAAATTCTATCTCTCTTCTATATACTTCCCCGTGACTGCTGATCAAGGTTTCTATTTAAATTAAATAGTTTATGTAATAGGATTAGTTAGAATTTTTTTTTGGAAGAACCGGAGATCAAGGAGAAAGGAACGCTTGAAGACCCGTTTGTAATGGAGCCCGGGTTTAAATGTAATAGTTATATTTAAATGTTTATTCTTGCACCCTAGGGTTTGACTTTTTGGTTCACTTGGTGGCTCAAGTGAACCAAACTAGAATAAAAGTCCATCAATCCGGGTAGAATATAATATTCTATATATGCATGCTAATATTATATATATATATATATATATATATATAATATGCAAACATGCTTCGCATGTTTAATAATATGACGCGTATTTTATATATATGTGCATGCACGCTAAACAAGATGAGACTAATAATAACATACCCCTCAAAGATATTATATATTAAGTCTTAAGCGTTCAAAGATATTTAGAATATCGAACGTTGCCTTTTAGCATGACAAAATTAATAGAGTATTAAATATTTAATATGAGTTTGTTGTGTCACCACAAGGCAAGTATTAAGTATTTAAGATGTTAATTTATCACATTTGATGCTTATAAAGAAAATTGAACAATATTATTTTGTTGTGTCACCACAAGGACAATATTTTTCTTTTTTTGAATATATAGAAGTGCTAGGTTGGACTTAACTTAAATCATTTTAGTTTAGATGTGCACACACTTGACCATTATGATTTAAGAGACAAAATATAAGGAGTTACATGATGATGTAATTGACAAGAGTTGTCTACCTATTTATTTATATGTAATTTGTTGTACACACACAAGACTATATACATTTGAAATGAGATCCTTTTTCTTACTAGAAAATCTTTAATTAGATATTGCCGAACTATATAATGAGGATAATATAGTTTGAAGAAAATAGTGGGTGATACCAATATAAAATAAGACCTAATTTATTTTGGTAAAATAAATTAATAAATGAATGTTTGCTAAAATATTGTCTTTTCGCACGCATACAGAAATTTGAAAAGGTCACACTCACTAATTTCACTGCGTAGCATACTTGATGCTAACAAACTGACCGGACCAAATTACACGGACTGGTTAAGAAATCTGAGAATTGTTCTCACTGCTAAAAAGATTTCTTATGTCCTAAATTCGCTCGTACCTATAAATATTGCAGAGACAGCCTCTGAGGAAGAGATGCTACTTTTAAAAATTGTCAAGATGATGCATATGTGGCTCAATGCATCATGCTTGCATCCATGAGTAACGAGCTTCAGCGTCAGCATGAAACCATGAATGCTCTTACTATGCTGCAACACCTACAAGAGCTGTATGGTGAGCAAAGTAGTACTGCTAGATATGGAATATCTAAGGAGCTCTTCCGATCTCGGATGACTGAGGGTACAACCGTTGAGGCTCATATCTTAAGGATGATCAATTTGATTGAACGTCTTAGACAGCTTGGGTTCGTCATGGATGGGGAGTTGAGTCAAGATTTAGTCTTGCAGTCACTCCTTGACACCTTCTCACAATTTGTTATGAATTTTCACATGAATAAGTTAGATGTCAGCTTGCCTGAATTACTTAACATGTTGAAAACTACTGAAGGTCACTTCCCATCTAAGAAGAACCATGTCTTACTGGTAGATGATTCTTCCAAGAAAAGGAAGAGGCCCAAGGTATCTTTTGAAAAGAAGAAATCCAAGAAGGCTAAAGGAAATGAGAAAGTAAATGATCAAAAGAAACTTGATCCAGCTAGCAAAGGAATTTGCTTCCATTGCAACAAGCCGGGTCACTGGAAGAGGAACTGCAAGGATTATCTTGCGGAACAAAAGTAGAAGAAGCTTTGAATCCTAATTAAGTTTTGTTTTTGCTTGAAATTAATCTTTCTGAAAGTCAATCTTCTACTTGGTTACTGGATACCGCCTGTGGTTCTTACATATGTAATAATATGCAGGGACTGGTTAGAGGTAGAAAGCTGAGCAAGTATGAGGTTGTCCTACGTGTCGAAAATGGAGCAAAGGTTGCTGCATTAGCTGTAGGGACTTATTGTTTAGCACTGCCTACGGGCAAGTCCATTAGATTAAATAATTGTTATTTTGTTCCAAATATCATTAGAAATATTATTTCTATCTCTGTATTGGATATGGATGGTTTTAACATTATAATAAAGAATAACATTTGTTCTATTTATAGTGATAATATTTTATATGGTGTTGGTAATTTGCGAAATGGACTTTATATACTTGACTTGCATGAAAATATACTTCAAATTGAACAAACTAATAAAAGGAAAAAAGATTATGTAAATTATACCTTTATGTGGCACTGTAGACTCGGTCATATTAATGAAACAAGATTATCCAAGTTACATAAATATGGACTCTTAGAGATATTGGATTATGAATCATATCCAACTTGTGAATCTTGTCTCATGGGAAAAATGACTAAATCTCCTTTTAGTGGAAAAGGAGAAAGAGTTACAGAGTTGTTAGCGTTGGTTCATACAGATGTATGTGGACCTATGACAACGAATGCAAGAGGAGGGTATTCTTATTTTATTACTTTCACTGATGATCACTCAAGGTTTGGATATGTGTATTTAATGAAATATAAATCTGAATCAATTGAAAAGTTCAAAGAGTTCAAAAGTGAAGTAGAAAAGAAAACTGGCAAGAGTATTAAGATTCTTTGATTTGATCGAGGAAGAGAATACTTAAGTAGTGAGTTTCTCAATTGTCTCAAAGAAAATGGTATAATCACACAATGGACTCCACCAGGAACACCACAGTTGAATGGTGTATATGAAAGGAGAAATCGAATACTGTTGGATGTGGTTCGTTCCATGATGAGTTTTACTGTTCTTTCAGTGTCATTCTGGGGATATGCTCTAGAAGTGGCTACATATCTACTAAATAAGGTTCCCTTGAAATCCGTCCCTAAGACTCCATGTGAGATGTGAACAGGGAGGAAGCCTAGTCTTAAGCATGTTAAGATTTGGGGATGCCCAACTTATGTAAAAAGGTTTCAAAATGATAAACATGGAACAAGATATGATAAGTGCACATTTGTGGGATATCCTAAAGAAATTTTAGGATACTATTTCTACAATCCTACTGAACAAAAGGTGTTTGTTGTCAAACATGCTTCCTTTTTGGAAAAGGAATTTATCCTTGAAGGGGCCAGTGGGAGGAAAATAGATCTTGAAGAAATTCAAGAACCACAAACCACTAAAGATCAAATGGATGAACCTGTCCAAGTAGAGATTCCTTCTGTACCACACCCTATTCGTAAATCTAGAAGAGTACTAAAGATACCTAATAGGTATGGACTTGTCATAGAGGATAACGATGAGGTACGCATCATAGATGATGATGATCCATTGAATTACGAACATGCTATGAGTAGAAAAGACTCAGAGAAGTGGCAAGAAGCCATGAAATCCGAGATGGACTCCATGTATGAAACCAAGTATGGACTTTGGTTTCACCACCTGAAGGCATTAAGCCTATTGGGTGTAAATGGGTCTTTAAAAGAAAGACTGGAGTAGATAGCAAGGTAAAGACCTATAAGGCCCGACTGGTCGTAAAAGGTTTCAAACAAAGACAAGGAGTTGACTATGACGAAACCTTCTCACTAGTAGCGATGCTCAAGTCTATTCGAATTTTGCTTACGATTGCAGTTTACCATGACTACGAAATCTGGCAGATGGACGTGAAAACAGCCTTCCTCAATGGGAAACTTAAGGAGTGTCGACGTCGGGATTTTTATTTGTCCCTTTTCTGTTCTTGTTTTTTGGTGTTCTCATGTTATGTGAGATTTATTTGAAAAAACAAGTGAAAAAGGTCCAACATGTATCATGTCGACAATTTGACTGTAAGAGTCGCCAGTTGGGGTTTTTAATTGGTTGCAGCAATGCAACCAAGAAAAGGTTTGCACATTGACCCAGTGATGTGACACTACTAAAAAGGTCTGTGAAACCGAGATTCATTTGGGTTCGGGGGTTTGATTAAGCGGAGGGAAGGTGTTAGGCACCCCCCGACATCCGTGTTGCCATGGTGACCGCCACTTTTCAAGAAACTGTTATATGAATGTGTGTGTGTGTGTGGATCGATGTGCAATTTATTTGGAAGTAGTGCGAGGCCTCGTTCGCACCTATATACAAAGGGTTTAAATTTTGTATGAAAAATTTAGTTTTAAACATGATATAGCAGTGAAGTTTTGTAAAAGAGGTATTTCAAACCCTGTGCTCAATAGTAATTGAGACCTTTTCATACTGCCATTTTATTATTAAATGTTCGGCTTGTTTGCTTTTATTTTCGAGATGCGAAGCATCTTCGAGAAAATAATATATAGAAGTGCCGAACTCCTCATAGGCATGATTACTATCTAATGAAATTCAAACACCGTGAATAATTTACAAGATGTTACAGCTGAAAATGTCCATCATGGGAACCGAATCTAGATTTAGTGGACTAAATCTGTGATCACACGATTCCTAGGCTCACATGATGCCACAGTTTATATGAAAAGCAGTAAGCAGTTACATATATAAAAGCTATAAATATATATATATATATATATGTATATATATATATATACAGACATGATCAACCACCACAAAGCACCTCCATGGGGGATCGGAATGTAAATATATAAAAGCGGTAACTATATATATATATATAGACATAATCAACCACCACGAAGCACCTGTGATAACCCGAGAATTTAGACAATTTTATAAAATCTTAAAAGATTGAATAGAGGTTAAATAATAAACCTAGACATAAAATAAGTGTATGTATTTAACATTTTTAGGAATGAATTTTGTGAATTTAAAAACTTTTGGTAAGGTTTACAGTGTTAAGAATATCTGTGTATTTGGTCATATATGTGTACATTATGTGGTTAAGGGTCAAGGGTTGACCGGATAAATTATATCAGTCATAAACCCTAATAATATACTAAGAGCCTCGACGTTCAGTTAGAAAACCCTAACGATTGATAAGAAACCCTATTATCGGCTATGGAAACCCTAATTACAGTTCCAAAAATCCATAACCCTAATTCGGGATATTAAAACCCTAAGTGGGAAGCTTGAAGATAAGTATAGAGTTTCTATGTTATTAATAGTAAGTAAATTTAGGGATAACCCTAATTGAATAATTAGAAAGCCCTAATTTCTAATGTTGGAAACCCTACTGTACAATTAGAGAAAACCTAATTATTAGTTTATGGAGTTTACTGTTAATTAGGAAGCCTTAACCCTAATTAGCAAGCTTGAATGTGATTAGTAAACTTTATTATAATTAAGGAGCCCTAATTACAATTTTCTATTTTTAGAACCTAATTAGTAAGTCTAGAATATGAATTTGTGTAATCTCAGGGTTAAACCCTAAGGGTCAAACCCTAAGGGTTAAAACCTAATAATTATGGGAAGTTACCAAGTTGCCATGCACTTTATGAGTCAAAAGACCAAACTACCCTTTCTAATATTATATTGAGGTGGAGTGTAGATTTAGCCCTAGTAAATGATCTGTAACCAACCCCAAGCTAGCCATGTGCCTATATCCCACAAATATCAGATTTCATTGCCACTTAGCATCAATTGTGACCATGGATTAAAAATCTAAGAGATTTAAAAGTAAGACAAAGCTTACTTTATTTTTCATTTGAGCCAAGTCCATTCTCTCTCTCCCATCCGAATTTTGAGAGTGAAAGTGAGTGAGAAACAAAACCAATGTCAGCCTTTAGCTTGCCAGAATCAAACATCAAGGATCAGATTCAAAAATTTAGCATTTTTGAGGTATAAACCCTAATTCTAGAAATCCTTAGATCTGATGTTTGATGTTGTGATTTTATGTTTAAATGTGTAGTATGTAGTATATATTAGTGATCTGGGTTGTTAAATCCCAGATCCATAACATCTAGATGCTCGAAATAGAAGTTTTTAGAAATCTGGAAAAAAGTTGGAAAAGTGGCCTGACAGCCATATGTCAGACCCCATAGATCTTTACCTGTTAGTTGTTTTGTGTGTTTTATGTTATAGATAGGTAGTATGCTATGTTGTCTATGCTCTGGAACTTGAATCAAGCCTAGATCATGTATAGATCAAAAGTTATTAATGGTCAAAGTACGTTGACCGAAAGACAAAACCTGTTTTCGAAAACCCGTAAAATCTCCGAAAACCTGCAATTCCGACAACCATCTTGCAGGCCATGAATCTTACTGATGTTTGATGTTTAGGCTAAGTTGTTGCTTTAAGCTTGTTGTCTGGTATATAGACTATACACTAAAGTCCTTAGATCCCTTAGATCTTGAACAGAATAATAGAGAATCATGGTCAAACTACGTTGACCGAACTGCTTGATGAACAATCTGGAAAACCTAGATATGTTCTTGAGCATGTACCTGACAGGTACTTTGACCAGCTATGATTTCTTTTATATGTTGTTTTAGACTAGATTTGTGATATATTGTTGTACCTTGGTATGACTACTACACGATGGAACCTTAATATTACACTGACAAAGTCCAGAACTGGTTTAGATTTAAGGTTATAAGCAGTTAAAACCCTTTCGATCACCACGAAATCGAATCACAAAGATTTGCCCAGCTGGTCTGATAACGACTGTCAAGGCCTTTGATCTTGGAACTGACACGTGATTTGGCCATGTTTGTGTAATTCAGTTGTGGTCTGGTATAAGTTCTACACATTCATGCTCTTAGATTACCCATAAACAAAATAGGATCATAGTTGTGAACGGTCAAACATAGGTTGACCAACTGCCTGGGTTCCAGTTTTGGAAAACCCAGATCCGTGAAGAACAGCTCCTGAAAAGCTTTTGACCGACTTTTCTCTCTCAGCTGTGATATTTTTAGGTTGATGAAATGTAATAGAATTATACCTTGTTATGTGTAATTTATGTTTGAACTTTTAGATCACAAAAAGAATGACCAGAGTGGAAGTTACAAGGAATCAAAGTAGGCATTTAAAAGGTCGTTTCTTCAAACTGAAAACCTGAAATTTGAAGAATGTGTTCGACAACACTTTTGAGAGCTTAGATCTCTCATTATGATATGTTATGACCAAGAAATCAGTTTGTGGTGGTAGTCTTACACTTGTAGTACAACCTTAACATGAATTACAACCCAGAAAACATTAGGATCATAGCTCAAATGTTGGTCAAACTAGGTACCCTCGCAACTCGACAAGAATTCAGGTTCGCTCAAGAACATCCCTAGAACACATTTAGCGACGCCAGGTCACCTAAAATACCTTTAGCTGACGACGATAAATTAGAAAATGAATTATTTTAATTAATAAATTGAAATAATTAGTTTTAATTATTAAAAATACATAATAAATTCCTAAAATTATTTTAAAGCCCTAAAAATTAGTTTTTAATTATTTTGAGTATATTTCATAAATATTTAATATTTTTGGAATATAAGTGGTATTTAATTTATTTAATTATAATATTAAATAAATTACTTAAAATGATTTTAATACTTGAAAAATCATTTAAATTTATATTATGGTATAAGAAAATATTTTAAGTTATTTTAAATGACTTGGATATTTTGTGATGAATTTCATTAATAAATTATTATTAATGGTAGGTAATTTATTTAATGAATATATTAGATAAATTATGGAAAAATAGAATTAATGCTTTAAAAATTATATGAAAATAATTTAAGTGTTATAAAAAATATTTGAAGTTGTAAAGTATAACTTTAGACATTTTGTCATTTAAATATTAATATTTTAATATTAATATCAATTATTGGATAATGGATTTAAGTGTTTAACAATCATATAAATATAATTTTAAGGTATTAAAATACTTTGTGATATTATTAATATATTATATTATGTTATGATTTTCATTGATATTCAATATTAAATTAATATTAATGATTAAGGAATTATGTGGTATTTAATTCATTATAAATGATTGAAAAATTATGATAAATGATATTAATTACTTGAAATTTATTTTGACTGCTTAGAAAATTGTCTAAGATATTGTTAAGTGTTTAGCCAGAGTTTAATTGAACTTAAACTCGATATTTGTCCAACTAGACCGTCGAGATGATAGAATTGTGTTAGTTTCAAGTCAAACTGAAATAGTTTGACCTGATACTAAGTCTTATGTGTATTATAGACTGATAGGGTTATGTGCTATGTGTTTAGGTTATTCTATGTGTATATATATATATAGTAGTATTATATTGTGATGATATTATTCTAATATTTGGAGATCGGTATTATCTAATATTAGGTCTTCGGATAAAGCGTTATAAATCATGCGTGCTGTAATCAACCTGCTCGAGTAAGTTTTACTAAACTCTACTAAGAGTTATTTCATTCAAATATGCTTATGGTTAATTATTGCTGATTGCCATGTAGAATTGTACTCTGTACATATTGCATGTATAAGTCAGGTATGAAAGGCTGATCACCTTCATTATCAGTTGGTCCAGATATATTTGTTCATGTTCAATACTTGTTCAGTCAAAAGTTTGTTCGTGTTAGTTCTCAATTATATTGATGAATTATAGCCAGCCTATTATTCAGACTCTTTTAATCATGATATATCCTTAAATTGTATTTAAACTTGCTGGGCAACTTTCATGCTCACCCTTGCTATATCATGATAAACATTGCAGATAAGGCGAATGCGTTCGGATACAGGAAAAGGATAATGCCAAGCTCAGCTTGGGACTATGTGTGCAGCTAGATTTATAAAAGTAATTTATTATAATAATCTTTGTATGTCAGATAGGATAATGAATTGTGTATAAGTTATGGTTACTCGACCTTGGGGATAGTGTATAATGTTTAATGTATAAATAATTTATGTTTATATCTTCCGCAATAGTTAGAACTAGTGTACCAAGATCCGTGGTGAATTAGGACCCGAATTTGGGGCGCTTCAAAGACTTCCATGGGGATCAAAGAATGTAAATAAAGCAATAATGCGATCAATCGCCAATTAAGTAAACTCCAAAGGGACTAAATGTAAATAAAGCGTAAAAGGCCAAGAAGTAAACTCGTGCCTAATGAGATATATATATATATATATATATATATATATATATATATATAAGTCAGAAACGCATACGATGTTTCTCAATCCCTACTCGGTTTATCATTTCAAATGATTTGTCGCTATATATATATATATATATATATATATATATATATATAAAAGCGATAGAAACGACCGGATGTAAAATCAGGCTCATCTGACGAGTCCGATAATAGTTCATATATATATATATAAGCAAATAAATGCTCCAGACATAAGTCTAGGCTCAATCGAGGCATAACTCGATAATGTTAGTCCATATATAAAAATATATACATATATAACTATATATATATACAGACAAAAATGAAAACCTCGGACCGAAGTTCGGGCATACACACACAACATGACTCTTAATGTGAAGAATAGTGTGTGCAAAAATGAAGAGAAAGGCTTTATAGAGTGTGAGAAGGCTTACAGTGGGCTGCCAAGTCAGGCTTCTATGACTCTAGATGGATAAACACTTAGCTCCTGCTTGTAAAATTTATCTATATGTGAGCTACCAGGTGTTTAAAATGACAAAGCACTCAATATGGGGTGTGTACATAGCAAATTGGACTGGGCTTCCTCGCCTCTCTTTTTTTCCAAATGGCCACCCCAAGCTCTATATTTATAGAGCTGGTGGCCGCAGGTGTACTTGCGGCAGCCTGGGGTGCCTCGGTCTCCGCAGATCCTGCCGTCTCAAAGTACATGCACTCGTGCACTGTGATGTCCGCTCAAACTTGCAGAACTTCAATCTGAGCATCCGAATGAGGTGTAAAAGACCTTCTTCGGACTAATTTTGTCGAGAGTTACGCAATGACATGGGATTAGAGGTTGTATGAAGTCAGGAAGAGGGGACCATGCCCATGGTCTTCAAGCTTCAAATTCTATCTGGTGTGCTACGACGCGTAATAATCACTCGGGATTGGAACTCCTTGGCTCTTGTGGGACATTGCTATGTAAAAATGTATGTATGAGATGTTGAGACGACGCACTGGGGTTAAGGTGGAAAGATGAAAACTTTGCCCCTCACTGGGGTTATCTCTGGTTTGGGCTAATAGCAGACGTTATTCAAGGTTACATCTGAGATTGGACTGCTGCAACTATTTTAATTCTGCAGGGTCATCTTTAAGTGTGCATGTCTTCCCAGTGTTAGCTCCGGGTCTTCGCTTCTCGCCACTTATCAGCAGAGGATAGATCCAGGTTGTATGCCTGTTGGGATCAGCGTGAGTTAGCTGAGTTTTCTGTCAGTCATCCAGATTGTTCTGCAGAGTATCCCGCATGGATGGAGATAGAGATTGCATCGGCTGCGGTAGTATCCACAGTGCAGGGGACTGATTCCGACGATGAGGAGCCTATGGAGGAGGCTGCTATTCCCATCAAGGGAGATTTGACTGCTGGGTTGCCAGCATTTATGATGGATTCTCCCACTACAAGTGCTATTATGATTCAGCATTTAGCACAATATCTGGAGCAGAGTCTACATCTGATGACCTTTGAGAGAGATCAAGCTAAGGCCTTGATGTTGACAGCTCTTGATGGGAGAGATGCAGCTCTATTAGAGAGGGGCGAGGCCAAATCAGCCAGAAATGCATTGATTGTAGAGCGGGATGCTTCCCTATCTGCCTGGGATGTAGCCGTCACAGACATTACTTAAGTGAGATCCCTTACGACTGGCATCCTTGCCGATATAAGTGGATACATTGATGAACATCATGCCACCATGCAGTTAGCCTCAGATCTGCTAGCTCATGTAGATACCATTGGGCAAGAGCTTGCAGCGTTACCTCCTTCTTCAGAGAGGGATACTATATTAGATCTGATAGTCTGCATACACACAAATTCGTAAATAGAATTGTATTTTCCTGTACAGACTAGCTTAGCCATTTTGTCATATATAACACATATTGTATATATTAAACAATATTATATATGGCAGAGAAATATATTTTGATTCACTTCCCTTTCAGTTGTACCTTGATAATTGCTTGATATTTGCCTGTTTCTTCAGGGCTTGTAATCTTGATGCATTCTGATATCCTTGATGTGTGGACATTGAGACGTCGCAGGATCTTTTCGAACAGATCATTGATCTATGTGTATCCCTACCATCTTTGGTGTCTTGGGACTGGTTTCTGTATGGAAATGTGGAAAGGAGTGTGGCTTTTTCTCTCTGAGATTGACCGCACCACAGATGGTCGCCAGTACTCCTATTTGTGAGAAGCCTAGTTAATTCCATCTCTTATGGATTGGTGTTGCTCTTTGAGGCACAACAGCAGCTTAGATGGTCGCCGAATCTCCTATTTGTGAGGAGAGGTTAGGTAGTTCCATCCCTTTGGTCTGAAGCCGATGAAATGTGGTGGATTGAAGTTTGATCCCAATACAATGTGATAAGTATTTTTGTTCTGGTAGGGGGTTAGACCGAACCATAAATGGTTGCCTACGTACTCCTATTGAATAGGAGATCAGGTCTGCGTAGTTCGAACCTGGTGTAAGTGTGAGACCCCAAATTTTATGAATAAAGATTTAATTTTCTCGATTTTTTTTTAATATTATGGTGTGGATTTGAGATAATGTTATAGTTGTGGGTAATATTTATAAATTTTACAAAGTACGCAAGTTGTTATATAATATTCGATTGGTCGGAGAATATTCGTTTTAACAGGGAATATTCGTACGATGGCACAATCATTGGTGGACCCCATTAACGGAATTATTGTTTTGATTGAGAAAACGACAAAAATATTTTTATGAAAATAACTACGAAAGTTTTACCGTTAAAACCGTAGAACTACTCAGAGTAAAAGTAAATGAATACGCTCTGGCATGATAAGAGTAGCACCTGGTTTTGATTATTAATACTTACGTGAGAAGTCACTCAGTTTTGTTCAATTATTACTATAGTAATTGTTGCATAGTATCTCACGTTATTTGATTCAATTATTGTCGATATTTTATATATTATTAAATCAATAATTGAGATAACAAAGTTATTAATATTATTATTTACAATATTAACGATGTCTAGAAGTTCTGCCAAGGAGATGTTTGGTCACCTAATTGCGCGCCAATAGGGAGAAATCCTTATTGAAAAGCCCCTTCTTTCCTGGGAACAACCTGGTCGATTAATATTGTAAATTATAATAAAGGTGATAAGTTTTGTTTTATTATTATTATAAATGTAATAAAATAGAATTTTTTTTATATAAAACAGAATATTGTTATAAAGTTATTCGTTTTATTAGACTATAAATAGAATATATAATATTCTATTATACATAGTGTTTGCATAGTGTCTCGCATAGTGTTTTGCATAGTAAAATCTTTTTATATAAAATGTAATACTTTTATAAAGTTATTTATTTTATTAGACTATAAATAGAATATATTATATTCTATTAAGCATAGTGTTTGCATAAGGTACTGCATAGTGTTCAGATAGTAAAATCTTTTTATATAAAATATAATACTTTTATAAAGTTATTTGTTTTATTAGACTATAAATAAAATATATTATATTCTATTATGATAGTGTTTGTATAGTTACCGCGATAGTGTTTTGCAGATAGTAAAATCTTTTTATATAAAACAGATATACTTTTATAAAGTTATTCGCTTTATTAGACTATAAATAGAATATATAATATTCTATTATGATAAGTGTTTGCATAGTAAAATATTTTTTATATAAAGCAAAATACTTTTATAAAGTTATTCGCTTTTATTAGACTATAAATAGAATATATAATATTCTATTATGCATAGTGTTTGCATAAGTGCTCAGATAGTGTTTGCATAGTAAAATCTTTTTATATAAAAATGTAATACTTTTATAAAGTTATTCGTTTTATTAGATTAAAAATAGAATATATTATATATTATTTAAAAGATTTTATTTTATTAGAATATTTTATTAATACTGCATAGTAAATTAATATGGACCATCTGTTTAAAAGTAAATCAATCTGGACCGTTCATGAATTAGTTACTATTCAGTCTATTCTCCTATAAATAGTATGCGAAGTACCGCATACTTGGTGAAATTCTTCTGTTATTCCATTCTTTATTATTATGATGGAATAACTTTTCTATGCTTAAGTACCGCATCCATGGTGAAATTCTTCAGTTATTCCATTCTTTATTATTCTGTTGGAATAACTCAGATACGCGATTACCCTATACATGGTGAAATTCTTACATTATTCCATTCTTTATTATTATGTTGGAATAACTCGTCTGCGCGCAATACCGCATACATGGTGAAATTCTTCATTATTCCATTCTTTATTATTCTCGCTGAATATCATATCTGTAAGCTTACGCATGACCGGTTCCATTCTTTATTTTTCCATTGGAATAACTCGTCTGCATGCGGCTACATCGCATGCATGGTGAATTCCGTTGTTATTCCATTCTTTATTATTCTGTTGGGAATAACCTGTCTGTGCGGTCTATCGCATGCATGGTGAATTCTTCTGTTATTCCATTCTTTATTATTCTATTGGAATAACCTATCTATGTGGATTACCGCATGCATGGTGAATGATCCTTCGTATTCATATGAATAGTATTTTCATTCAAAAGGGGTTTTTGCCAAGGGCAGTTTCATAATTTTTCTGACCCTCAAAAATTCTGGAAAAATTTAAAATGATGATTTGATGAGTTTTCTAGATTGTGTCCAAAAATGGTGATTTTTGGAGGAATAAATTAGGAGTTATGAATTTTATAGGAAAAGACTATTTTAAAAGTAAACCCTTATAACTCCTTGTGGTTAACTCCAAAATTGGTGAAATTTTTATTGGGAGTACATGTATATAACTAGACACGGCAAGCAGGCAAGTAGTAGAATCTAAATGCCCCCCAAGTTTTGTGGGCTAAGAATGTAAGTGCCTGTGGCCCTGAAAGTTATTTACCGACCATGCTTCTTCCTCTTTTTTTTTTTTGCAAAATTTTGTTACACCAAAAATAGTAATATTAAAAAATAATAAAAGAATTTATAATAAACAATAATTCTAATTTTTATATATTCAACAAGTTGCCAAAACAAGAAAGACAAAACATGTGCACTTTATAATATAAACTCTTCCAATTTTGGTATTTTAGTAAATCAAAGAAGATCATGAGCATTGGTAAGACATTCATTTTGTTCATTTTTCGAATTTCATGAGTGTATCTAATCATAATCACGTTAAGACATGAGTAGTTGTGATTTTCTACACAAATTAATTTAATACTTAAACTTATTTTGAATAAAATGAAAGCATTTGTACCTCAACACATGCATGCATCAATATTACAAATGGTCATTGACTGCTTGATTAAAAAATTTCAAATTATGACTCCGATAACATCTTCAATTTAATATTATAAATTATGCACGATTTAAGTTTTACTTTTTAAGAATAGTAAAATTTGAACAAAAGTAAAGAAACAATATATTAAAGATTGCATTAAAAATAAATAATTGTTGTAGCTCAATTGGTTTGAACTCTTATTTTATTTACTTACAAATCTTGTGTTCAAGCCTCATAACCCACAAGTAACAACATTGTGTTTTTTTTAAAAAAAAAATCTACTTTTGCCATGGTAGAGAATTAAAATCTGCCGGCCAAAACGGCCCATATTTTCCCGGGCTAAAAAATTAAAATTTGATAGCCCAAATTTCAGAATGTAAGTGTTTACCACTACCGAGGCTTGCCATGTTTGTGTCTATATATAACAGGAGTATATCCTATAAATTTTGGAATTTTTGGACAAAAGTACAATTTATGATAAATGTCAAAATATTCGACAGTTTTAGCCATATGAAAATTAGTAAATGAATTTTAAAAAACTCTGAGAAAAATATATGTTCAATATGGGACTATATTATGCTAAATCCCAGAAAAGAAATATTTTTGGGACTAATTTAATATTTTTCATGAAAATGAACTAGTTATAAGTAAATGAATTAAATGTGTTATGTGAAGTAATAAAATTGGAAAATAAGATTTAATGGCTTGGGAATCCTATATAGGGTATATGCAGATTTTTAATAAGGGATTTGATCATTGATGATGAAATCTTATGAGTATGGCATTTTTGAATGATTAAATGCATTATTTGATAAAGTGTAAATAATTGAAATAAATTATTTATAAGTTTAAGAAATGATTAAAATATTGTTATAATATTAATGATATTAGATTATGAGATTATTAAGTGATTAATAACATTGGTTATTATTGAATGTTGGATAAATTGTATTATAAATGTTTAATATTTATCATTTATCTCATTTGATTGATTCTTTATATCATTGTCATTATCTTCATGCTTATATTATGATGAAAGTCATCTGTGGCCTGTAGTGCATAGATGGACTTGGTATGATTATGACCAGGGATTATTCGGTATAATCATGACCGTAATGTTACAAATGATGTGGTAAAATCTTCATTGGCCCGTAGTGCATTGATGGACAGTTTTTGGTATGATTATGGCTATGGATTCTCTTCGTCCAAGGGTACAAAGATGAATTGTTTTATGGCATGATCAGGACCGTTGATGAAAACATGATTATCTTTGGCCCGTAGTGCATAGATAATTCATGGTCGTGATATTAACGAATATCCTTGGCCTGTAGTGCAGGGATGATTTGATGATGTGGATTAATTATTGAGCTGAGTCTCAGCAATGAAATATTAATTCATGGATGTGATATTAACGAATATCCTTGACCGTAGTGCAGGGATGATTTGATAATGTGGATTATTTATTAAGTCGAGTCTCAAATGATAAAATATTGATAATAAATTTTAATTAAGTAAAGATAGTAGATATCATGCTCTACTGACTCTTCTAAAATACAATTTGTATGTCTTTGGCCCAGTAGTGCAAAGATGAATTGTTAATGAATATATTTAGCCGTAGTGCAAAGATGAATTTATTAGTATGATTATGAGCAGAAATTGTGATTTGGTATAACCATGATTTTTGATGTTTCAGGTGAAGATAGGTGATGAAAATTATCTTTGTCCTGGGTGCGAAGAGGAATTTAGAATCACAATTATGATTATGAGTTATTCATATGATCGTGGACAAGAATTATTGATTGATGTTACAGAGATAAAACATTATCGGTGGACTTTTAACATAGAGAAGATAATAGATCTGATGGTCTATTTGACTCTTCTAATGGATTGCTCGTTCCGCTGCAACTATGGTTGAAAAGTTTTATCATCTACCATATGTTCTAAATCTCTGATTTATTACTGATGAAGGCTATTGATAATTTAATTATCTTTAGTCATGATATTCTTTACTGAGCTAATTGTGCTCACCCTTTTACTTCACAATTCATTTCAGGTAATAAGAGTGTATCTGGGTCGAGCGGGGATAACAGGGGAATAGAACGGTGGTCTATAGCTGTTGAGGTTCTCCCTAAATAGTATGGAAATAATTTTATTGATGACTTTAGATAAGTGTGTCGTATTGTATACGTCATTTGATATTTAATTTTGGTGAACCGAATAGGGTGAGGTGAACCCAACTTTGGAAGGGTGTTTAGCCACTATCATACATGATGTCTAATGACATACAACCTCATGTTATCATAAGACAAGGTTGTACACATCCACTTGCTGAGTATATCTACGAGCACTACCTATATGATCTTGGAGTTTATTTGAAATATAATTTTCACTTGGAGACAGTGAAGATAGTTATAAGTCAAGAGAAGACTCGCCATTAGAAAGAAGATGATAGTAATCTTCTCATTTTTCTTTGGGGTCTATTGGGTCAACCAAGGATAATTACGTGGACATATGATATCTATCATAACCTGATGCACGGCCTCCCATGCACGAAGGTTTCCTTGAGCACTTCCCAAAGATTTTAATTTCTAAAACAGCTTTTGACTATACTTTTATGTAAAGTATCATTGTAAGGTTGTGGTCGAGGCACCATGAGAGTTACATACATTTGTATTAAAACTCACGATTAATCGTGGTCGTATTCTATATACGACGCTCAACAATCAGATAAATGAAGTTTGTATTTGATTTTTATAGTGTGATATCTGGCGACTAAAAATGGGTCGTGTGGACCTATTTTGGGGGCATCATATTAAGAGGTTCAACGCTGAATGTGAAATGGGTAAATGGGTGTAGAAGCTTTATTGATGAAGAAAGGTGTAGAAGTGTTTTTGTTGTTTTTGATTTTGTAGAGAAAAAGAGCAGAAATGTTTTTGTTATTTTTTATAGAGAAAGGGCAGAAATGTTTTTGTTGTTTTTTTTTGTGACCGGGCCATATAGAATATAGTTGCCTGCGTACTCCCGGGTATTAGGGAGATCAGGTCGACGTAGTTCACCCCTCAAGACGAATTGTAGCCGAAGAGAAGTATGAATCCCATGTACAGGCTATACTGCGGGGAGAAGAAAGTTTGATCCCATGATTGGGACAAACTGCAGGTGTAAAAAAATTTGATCCCGTCTTTAGGACAAACTGCAAGCATAAAAAGTTTAATCCCGTCTTCAGGATAAACTGAAGGTGTGAAAGGTTCAATCCCTGGGGGGATAATCAAAATTGTATGAAAGGTTTGAAATGAGGTGAAACCAGGCTGTCGGTTTGAAGTGTATGTTTCCCTGAGGGGTAAAAGAGTATGTAAAAAGGGTTAGAAAACCAGAATGATTGGTGATTTGATGATTAAAAACCAGGATGTTTGCTTGATGGAAACCTCAGACATAGTACCATTTCACGATATTCGAGTTGATAAGCTGTGGAAATTCATCGCCATCCATTTCCTGTAGTCTGAGAGCGCTTCCTGTTAATACCTCCTTGACAACAAACGGGCCTTCCCAGTTAGGAGAGAATTTTCCCTTAGATTGATCTTGGTTGTCAATGATCTTCTTCAAAACCAAGTTGTGTTGTTTAAATTGCCGTAGCCGGACTTTCCTGTTGTAGGATCTTGCGATCCTTTGCTGATATAACTGACCATGGAAGATAGCCGTGGTTCGTATTTCGTCTATTAGAGACAATTGGTGATACCTGTCTTGTATCCATTGGTCTTCATCCAGCTAAGCATCCATCAACACTTTGAGGGATTCCATTTCTACCTCTATGGAGAGCACTGCTTCCATCCCATAGGCTACTGAGTAGGGCGTTGCCCCAATGGAAGTACGCATTGAAGTTCTGTAGGCTAATAAAGTTAGAGGCAAGAGGTCAGACCATTCTTTGTGATTGGCGGACATTTTCTGCATGATCTTCTTGATGTTTTTATTAGCCACTTCAACAAAACCATTCATCTTTGGACTATAGATGACGGAGTTAAGGTGTTTGATGCGAAATTTACTGCATAACTCCTCCATCATTTTGTTGTTGAGGTTCTTAGCATTGTCTAACACAATGACCTCTGGTTGTCCATATCGATAGACAATATTGTTTCTGATGAAAGAAATGATGACTTCTTTGGTAACCCTGGGGAAGGAGGCTGCTTCTACCCATTTGGTGAAGTAGTCAATCATGGTGAATATGAATCGATGTCCATTATTGGCATTGGGCTCGATGGGCCTGATCACGTCCATTCCCCACATTGAGAAAGGCCATGGCGAACTCATATTGTGGAGTTCCCTTGGAGGGGCGTGGATAGCATTCCCATGAATTTGGCATTGATAGCACCTCTTGATGTGATCATCACAGTTAGCTTTGAGCGTAAGCCAATAATGCCCTGTTCTAAGGATCTTTTTAACAAGTAGGGGTCCGCTCATGTGTGGGCCACATACTCCACCATGGATCTCATCTATGAGCCTCTGAGATTTATCTTTGTCCAGACATCTGAGGAGACCTAATCCTACATCTCTCTTGTAGAGTGCATCTCCACTTAGGTAAAATTTCATAGCAAGTCGATGGATCTACCTTCTTTCAGTTGGGCTCGCCTCAGCGGGTGTAGATCTATCTCGCAGATACTCCTTGATGTGTTGATACCAAGGGTTATGGATGTGAGGTAGCTCATCTGATACTTCTCCAATATAGTTCCCATAAGCTGAAGCCTTTTGCAGGGCAAATGCGATGCTTGGCATATTTTCCTTGTCAGGTATGTGAATCAAGGAGGCCAATGTTGCTAGTGCATCTGCAAAATCATTCCTATTATGAGGAATGTGTGAAAAGGAGATTTCTTCGAACTCCAAAGCCATCTGTAAAACTTGTCGATGGCAAGGCAGCAAATGTAGTTCTTTGGTTTGATTGATTCTTATGGATTGTCTGATTACCAACTCTGAATCCCCAAAGACAGTTAACCGTCTGATGCCCATTGAACGTGCAAGTTTAAGCCCCATGATACAGCCTTCATACTCAGTTGTGTTGTTGGTGCTGACAAACTACAATTTGACGACGATGTGATACTTCTCCCCCATACCGGATACTAGAACTGCTCCAGCTCTAGAACCTTCTGTGTTAACAGCTCCATCAAAATACATTTTTCATGTGTGGCATGCATCGTACTGATGGTGTTGCTGAACTGTCATTACCCCTTCATCGAGAAAATATGTTTCCAATGATTTGTAATCCCCTGCAGGTGCGGTGGCCAGTTGATCCGCAATTCATTAACCTTTGATAGAATTTTGCGTCATGTAGACGATGTCAAATTGCTGTAAGATCAACTGCCATCTGGATAGTCGATAATTCAGTATGGGCTTACTTAACACATACTTGAGAGGATCCACACGGGATATGAGATGGGTTTTGTGACCATGAAGATAATCTTGTAACCTCATGGAAGCCCATGCTAAAGCACAATAAGTCTTCTCAATCAGAGTGTACTTGTCTTCACTGCTGCTGAATCTTTTGCTGAGGTAATAGATAGCTCGTTATTGGCCTCTATCGTCTTTTTCCCCAGTATGCAGCCCATAGCATTGTCATTAATGGACAGGTACATGAACAGGGGAACATCATCCCTAGGAGGTACCAAAATAGGAGCGTTAACCAACTGTTCTTTGATTGTAAGGAAGGCTTTCTGACACTCATCGTTCCATTTCATGGAGGAGTTCTTCCTTAACAATTTGAAAATGGGCTCATAGGTTGCTGTGAGTTGAGAAATAAACCTACTAATGAAGTTGATTCTTCCCAAAAATCCCCGTATTTTCTTCTCTGCCTGAGGAATGGGCATTTCCTTGATGGCCTGGATTTTGGTGGGATCCAGCTCAATCCCTTTGTGGATGACTATGAAAGCTAGCAACTTGCCTAATTTAATGCCAAAGGCGCACTTGGCTGGATTCAACTTCAAGTTATACTTACGCAACCTATTGAAGAGCTTTTTGAGATGGTCTAAGTGGTCTTCCTCCCTTCGGGATTTGACAATGATGTCATCCATGTAGATCTCTATCTCTTTATGCATTAAGTCGTGGAAAAGAGCCATCATAGCTCGCTGATAGGTTGCCCCGACATTGATGAGGCCAAATGACAACCGTCTATAGCAGAAGGTTCCCCAAGGCGTGATGAAAGCAGTTTTCTCACGGTCCTCCTCAGCGACCATAATCTGATGATACCCCGCGAAGCAATTCGCAAATGAGTACATGCCGTATTGAGCAGTATTGTCAATAAGAATGTGGATAAAGGGCACAGGAAAGCTATCTTTAAGGCAAGCTTTGTTCAGATCCTGGTAATCCATTCAAACTCGCACCTTTCCTCCTGGTTTAGGCATGGGAAAAATGTTGGATATCCATTCCGGATATGTGGACACCATGATAATGCCAGCCTAAAATTGTTTCACAATTTCTTCTTTCACCTTTAAACTCCACTCAGGTTTCAATCGCTTGAGCTTCTACCTGACTGGCTTAAATCCCTCCTTAATGGGAAGGCGATGAAGGACAATGTCAGTGGACAAACCCACCATGTCTTTGTGAGACCATGCAAACACATCCTGGAATTGTGTTAATAGTGCAACCATGTCATTCCGTTGGTTTGGGGTTAGGTCTAAACCAATTTAGATTAGCTTAGGGCTTTCTAAGGTTCCTAGATTGAAAGAAATAGTTTGATCAAGATTAGGTTTAGGTTTGTCTTCGATCCATTCCTTAATCTCCTGAGGTGTCTCAATGTCCTCTTGTATTTCCATCACGTCTGAGTCCAACTTTTCATCAAAGTTACAGTTCTTGTGGAGAAAAGGCACCTCATCAGCAAGTATAGACACATCTAAATTCAGAGTCCTGAAACAAAATATGCTTTCACTTAATATATGAAACTGTTTAATCATACAAAAGTGTTACCATGTACTGATAAAATAACTGCTAATACTGTACAGAAAAGTAAGCAATTAAAGTTATCTACAGGGCAGAGGGTTTTCTGCCCATTTTACCCTCGTCGACCAATGCATGGAGTGCTGTTCCAATTGTCGAGAGTAAAGTCCTGATGGACTGCAGTGATAGAGGGGCTATTATCGTCCTTTTTTCCCGAATGATGACCATAACATCTGGGAAATCATTGTCTGGGGTGTATCTGTTTGTATGTTCATCATGGAAAATGATGTGTATGCCTGACATCATCAGGGCGATGTCATGTTTACGTTTCTGTTCCCTCTCTTCCACTTCGGGATCAAGGACCAGGACCTCTTTTGCTTTGAATGGTACTGGTTTGGGAAACAGCATAGCCATAACATGGGTTGGCACCTTTACCAGAGACTGTATGAGCTCATGAAGTGTGGATGGAGAAAATCGTCATGTGGCGGAAGCTTGAGGAATCTGCTTGTGATTGTTAGGATTCCTGTGACTGGAACTGGTAGAATAGCCTAGTCCGACTGTCCCAGTTTGTCTGGACATTTGAATTGGGTGCTTAATACCCTGCTGATTTTTACCAAGCCCTTGTCCAGGCTGATTACCCAATGACATCATTTCTTGAGTGGCCGACATAACCTCGACAGAATTCTTGGGTACGGGAAGTGGTGCTCCAATAGGATGGTATTGTGTGTTGCTCACTTCCAAAGTATGAAAACTGGTTGGCTCAACTTCTGAATTGAAGCTGATGAGTGGTAGGTTTCCTTGTTCAGGACATTCTTTCTCAGGGTTGACAGTAACTAGGCTATTGTTGACAATGTATTTGAGTTGTTAATGTAGTGTAGAAGGAACGGCTCCAGCCATGTGGATCCATGGTCTCCCCAATAGCAGGTTGTATCCTGAATCTATCTTGAGGACGTGGAAGGATACATTGAATGTGTTTGGACCAATCTTAATTGGCAGCTCAATCTCTCCGAAATTTTTTTGTCGGGATCCATCAAAAGCTTTGATAACCGTATGGCTATTTCAGATCCGTTTGAGATTGACGTTCATCTTCACCAAAGTGGCATAAGGACAGATATTCAGAGACGAACCTCCATCTATCAAAACTCCAGCTAACATATACCCGGAGGGTAAAACTGCAATGTGCAATGGCTTGCAATGACCGGTTCCTTCGGGCGGTATGTCGTCATCAGTGAAGGATATCATATTGTTGTTAAAAATGTGATCAACCAGATGTTAAAATTTTTCCACATCCACTGATTTCGGTAAGTAGGCTTCTTCCAAAATCTTCATGTGATCCTCAGAAGAGAAAACCAAGTCCAGTATTGAGATCTGATGTGGAGCTTCTCTTAAGCTTAGAACCACCTTGGCTTCATTATGGACCATAGTGCGGAGGAATTTCTCAATTTTCTCCATGAGAATCTTCCCCTTTGCTTTTATGGCGGGCTCCATCACCCTCTGAGGAAGATATAGTGAATTTTCCTTCAACACTGTAGCAGTAGTATGAGACGTGGATCCTTCAGCTTCTCCATAATTCCATGGGACTTTGTGTAAGCTGATAACAGGATACTGTGATTTGAAGGGTAAAGAAATTGGCTCTGGTGTAGCCACTTCCAAAGGATTATCAGCTCCTTTGAGTTGAATTGCTTGTATGGGAAATGGTTTGACAGTCTCATCAGCCTCAGCGGATATAACTGCTACTAGCCCCTTCCATTTAGTAGGACAGGTATTCCTATTCTCGAGTAGAACAGTGTTATCGGCTGCCAATTGCAGGACACCGCTGTCAATTAGATTCTGAATAAGGTGGCAGAGTGCCCAGCATTCTTTTGTGCTGTGACCGCAAAAATGTGAATGATATTGACAAACTCCATCAGAGTTGAACCGTCTTGAATGGGGATTAATTGGAGGTAGAAGGGAGGTGATTCTTCCTTCGTTAATTAGCATATGAAATATTTCCTCCATAGGTTGGCCCAGGTATGTAAATTCCCTTTTATTGGCAAAATCCCGATGGGCTTTAGCGTTTGCTCTCTTCGCAACCTTATCCTCCAGTGCTTCATTTTCTGAAGGTGATGATGGAGCATTCATAACAAAAGGAAGGAGACAAGCATGCTCCTGGCTGACTAACTGGCGTGTGACTTGATGCTGATGGGTCACCAGTTCTGTCGATTGTTCAATTTTCTTACAAAGAGCTTTCATCTTTCGTTCCATAGCAAATTAAAACTTTGTGTAATCCCATCTGTCAACACCGTCTTTGATGGTTTGGGATGATTCACTATTAAAATTGGAACTCTGTCCAGTGCTCCAACTAATCATGTTGACCTCTTCTTCTTTGTGTTGAGGAAGAGGGTTGTCTTGCACATGAGGTTTATCTGGTTTTGTAACCACGATCTCACCGTTGTCTATCAAATCTTGGATCTTGTGTTTCAAGGCCCAACAATCTTGAGTATCATGTCTAGGTGCTCAGCAACTGCGAGGGTTGTTTCCATCATGTCCAGGTGCTCAGCAATCTTGAGTATCATGGACCCTCCGAGGGTTGTTTCCATAAGTTCTAGACTGGATGTGCTCAGCAACTGCTTTAAGAGCGGCTAGGTCTTAAATCTTTCCTCACTTCAATCCCATCTTTGCTTTCTCTCCGTGCTTGATCATTTCTGAAAATGGTTTGCCAATACCAGCTAAGACTCTCTCATAGAAAGGAGCTTCTTGTATGTCTATGAAATTCATGACCATTTCTGACTCTGTTATAGAAGGAATAACTTGAGAAGCAAGGCGCCTCCACCTTTGAGCGTACTCTCTGAAAACTCATTAGAGTGTTTCTTGACCTTGGTAATTTGGTACCGGTCAAGAGCCATTTGAGATTGAAAACTATACTGAGTAAGGAAGGCATGAGTTAGTTCTTCCCAGCTATGGATCTTTGAGTTGTCTAATCTGGTATACCATGAACGGGCTTCTCTAGTTAGACTCTTTTGGAACAGCTGCATTCTGAGCTTCTCATTTTTCGCATAAGATCCAAGTTCTCCAATGAACACTTTCAAATGTGTGTAAGGATCCCCTAATTCGTCATACTTTTCAAAGTCAGGGGTTTTAAATTTCTCTAGAGAATGAACACTAGGGAATATGCAAAGATCAACATATGAAACACTTCCATGTGTTCCAATCCCTTTGAGAGAACCGATAATTTCTTCCATTTGAAGGACCTTCTTCCTGATATCACCGGTGTCTGGATCTCCTTTGAGATGGGTGTTTTTAGGGTCTTTGTTGGTCGTATCCAACTGAGGTTCTGGATTTGTTTTATCCAAACCTTGTGTTCCTCCTTGTGTAGAGGATTCTGTATGTGTAGGCATCTTTGAGCCCTGAGTAGATTGATGCAATTCTTTAAGCGTAATGTAAAAAAATCAGAATTTATTTTCTTAATCCGTCAAATTCTTCTCTAGAAAACTTGACGTTAGATCGGTCGTAAGAAGACATGATCGGTCAGTAGGCTAAATGGGCCTTTTTGGATTTTGAGCGGGTAACAGGCCCAATTATTTCCCTACAAAAACTTATGTAGTTTAGTTTCAGGGAATGTAAATGTTTACATGCTATCATAATGTGTCCATTTTAGGAAGGTTATCCTACAAAAATGGGTGTCATTTTGATAGCATGTCATGCATGTGAAAATATTATTCATATTTTTCATTACATAAAGATGAACATGGAATAAAATTACAAGTAAATGCTTTTACAAGTAATAAAAAATGGAAAGCATGAAGAGATTTTCCTCCGCGTTTGGTTTATCAGAGGCTAACCTATCTTAGGATTACTCTCGCGGCTTTTTAGCATGAAGGTCCCCAGATCATCGCAATTTACTTTACGGGAAGTTAATCCGGTCTTTCAAATGGAGCGAATCTATGTGGTGCCTTTCCTGAGCCTCGTTGGAATTAATCTCCCTACGGATCCAGTAATCAAACAACGACAGGATAGCCTCCTGATGGAGGAACCACACAACATACATTCACATACAACGTGTCTCACCGTTTATGAAAATGATTACATGTGCGAAACACTAATATCACAGATTGATATTTTGCAGTGCAGTAATTAAAATCCATTCGTACACATTTATCATAAATGTAAATGCAACATTCACACACAAGCATATAAGAGTTTTGAAAAGCTTGTAGTAGCGGCTTAAACCCTCTTACTGATGTCCCCAGCAGAGTCGCCACCTGTCGACGTCGGGATTTTTATTTGTCCCTTTTCTGTTCTTGTTTTTTGGTGTTCTCATGTTATGTGAGATTTGTTTGAATAAAACAAGTGAAAAAGGTCCGACATGTATCATGTCGACGATTTGACTATAAGAGTCGTCAGTTGGTGTTTTTAACTGGTTGCACCAATGCAATCGAGAAAAGGTTTGTACATTGACCCAGTGATGTGACACTGCTAAACGGGTCTGTGAAACCGAGTTTTATTTGGGTTCGGGGGTTTGATTATGCGGAGGGAAGGTGTTAGGCACCCCCCAACATCCGTGTTGTCACGGTGATCGCCACTTTTCAAGAAACTGTTATATGAATGTGTGTGTGTGTGTGTGGATTAATGTGCGATTTATTTGGAAGTAGTGTGAGGCCTCGTTCGCACCTATATACAAAGGGTTTGAATTTTGTATGAAAAATTCAGTTTTAAACATGATATAGCAATGAAGTTTTGTAAAAGAGGTTTTTCAAACATTGTGCTCAATAGTAATTGAGACCATTTCATACTTCCATTTTATTATTAAATGTTCGACTTGTTTGCTTTTATTTTCGAGATGCGAAATATCTTCGAGAAAATAATATATAGCAGTGCCGAATTCCTTATGGGCATGATAGTCATCTAAGGAAATTCAAACACCATGAATAATTTACAAGTTGCTTACAGCTGAAAATGTCCATCACGGGAACCGAATCTAGATTCAGTGGACTGAATCTGTGATCACATGATTCCTAGGCTCACATGATGCTGCAGTTTATATGAAAAGTAGTAAGTAGTTATATATATATATATATATATATATATACAGATATGATCAACCACCACGAAGCACCTCCATGGGGGATCGGAAATGTAAATATATAAAAGCGATAAATATATATATATATATAGACATGATCAACAACCACGAAGCACCTCCATGGGGGATCAGATATGTAAATAAAGCAATAAATGCGATCAACCGCCACGAAGTAAACTCCAAAGGACAAAATGTAAAAGAAAGCAAGAAGATTTATCAACCGCCACGAAGTAAACTCCAAAGTGATGAAATGTAAATGTAAATAAAGCAATAAAAGGCCACGAAGTAAACTCCAGGCCTGATAGAAATATATATATATATATACACACACATATAAAAGCGGTAAACGCACAAGATGTTTCTCAATCCCGGCTCAGTTTATCATTTCAGCGATTTGTCGCTATATATATATATATAAGTAGTAAACACACCAGATGTAAAATCCAGGCTCATCGGACAGAGTCCGACAATAGTTCATATATATATATATATATATATATATATATATAAGCAAATAAACGCTCCAGACATAAGTCTAGGCTCAATCGAGGCATAACTCGATAATGTTAGTCCATATATAAAAATATATACATATATAAGTATATATATATAGACAAAAATGAAAACCACAGACCAAAGTCTGGGCATACACACACAACACGACTCTCAATGGGAGGAATAGTTTGTGCAAAGATGAAGAAAAAGGCTTTATAGAGTATGAGAAGGCTTATAGTGGGCTGCCAAGGCAGGCTTCTATGACTCTAGATAGATAAACACTCAGCTTCTGCCGGTAAAATATAGCTATATGTGAGCTAACAGGTGTTTAAAATGAGAAAGCACTCAATATGGGGTGTGTACAGAGCAAATTAGATAGGGCTTCCTCGCCTCTCTTTTTTGTCAAATGGCCACCCCACCGCAGGTGTACCTGCGGCAGCTGCAGATGCACCTGCGGCTACCCGGGGTGCTCCGGGCTCCGCGGGTTCCGTCGTCTTGAAGTACGTGCACTTGTACGCTTTGATGTCCGCTCGAACTTGTAGAACTTCAATTCGAGCATCCGAACGAGGTGTATAAGACCTTCTTCAGACTGCTTTTGTCGAGAGTTACACAGTTACATGGGAATAGAGGTTTTACGAAGTCGGGAAGAGGGGACCATGCCCATGGTCTTCAAGCTTCAAATTCTATTCGGTGTGCTGCCACGCGTAATAGTCACTCGGGATTGGAACTCCTTGGCTCTTGTGGGACATTGCTGTGTAGAAATGTATATATGAGATGTTGAGATGGCACGCTGGGGTTTAGGTGGCAAGATGACCTTTTGACTCCTCACCGGGGTTATCTCCGGTTTGGGTTGATAGCAGACGTTGCTCAGGGTTACATCTGAGATTGGACTGTTGCAACTGTTTGAATTTTGTAGGGTCATCTTTAAGTGTGCATGTCTTCCCAGTGTTAGCTCAGGGTCTTTGGAATGAGTACCTCAGCAGGAGGTCTGAGATTGAAGCTGATTGCATGCGTTTGAAACAAGCATTTCCGGAGTTATCACCGGAACTGCAACAGTATTCCTTGGGGTTATCTCCAAGAATGAAACTCAGGGTTATTTTTGAGGTTGGAATTGATACTCCCGGTGTGTGTTCCGGGGTTGAGACTGAACTTCTGGTAGTATCCGGAATGGATGTGAGCTGTCTTCGAGGGTTATATCTGAAAGATAAATCTGCCCTCCTGCAATGTTAGTAACAGGTGTGCAGAAAATTTCGGGTGTCTACAAGGAGGATGTGTATATGAAACAGCTAGAATGGATTTGTTTCAAAGGTTGGAACAAATAAATTATGTAAGCTACAACGATCCATTTATGGATTAAAGCAAGCTTCTCGTAGGTGGAACATCCGTTTTGATGAGACAATCAAAGAGTTTGATTTTATCAAAAATGAGGATGAACCATGTGTGTACAAGAAGGTTAGTGGGAGCGCTGTTTCATTCCTTGTATTATATGTTAATGATATATTACTGATAAGGAATGATATTCCTATGCTACAATAAATTAAAATCTAGTTATCTAAACACTTCTCCATGAAGGACTTGGGAGAAGCATCCTCTATTTTGGGGATAAAGATCTATAGAGATAGATCTAAAAGGATGATTGGCTTGTCCCAAGGAACGTACATTGACTCGATGCTAAAGAGGTTTAGTATGAAAGATTCCAAAAGAGGTCTCATGACGATGAGCCATAGAATACATCTCTCCAAGAAACAGGCCCCAAAGACACCTGATGAGAGAGACCATATAAGTAAGATTCCTTATGCTTTAGCAATAGGATTTATCATGTACGATATGATATGTACTAGACCGGATGTCGTTCATGCACTTAGTATAACAAGTAGATATCAGTCGAATCCAGGAGAAGAACACTGGAAGGTAGTGAAAAATATCCTAATATACTTAAGAAGAACTAAGGATGTGTTTCTTGTCTACGGTGGGTCTGAATTGAAACTAGAGGGCTTCATAGAATCAAGTTTCCAAACGGACCAAGATGAAAGTAAATCCATTTTAGGGTGTTTGTTTACCGTGAACGATGGCGCAGTGAGTTGAAATAGTTCTAAATAGCAAACAATTGTTGATTCAGTGATAGAGGCAGAGTACATAGCTGCAAAGGAGGTTGTTTAGTTGAAGAAGTTCATAACCGAACTTGATGTGGTTCCTAGTATTAAAGGACCAATACCTTTATTCTGTGACAACACCGGAGCTGTTGCGCAGGCTAAGGAACCCAGGTCTCATCAAAAATCCAAACATGTGGTGCGACGATTTCATTTGATCAGAGAGATCATTGAAAGAAATGATGTCACCCTAGAGTGTGTGGACTCTTTAGATAATATTGCAAATCCATTTACTAATGCGTTTACACAATAGTAGTTCGATCGTCACTTAGAGAATATGGGTATAAGATACCACAACGATTAGCTTTAGTGCAAGTGGGAGATTGAAAGTAGTATGCATACAAGCCAATCATGTATGATGATAAAACATATACTTTGTAATCAATCTTATTTATTTATTAATAAAAGAATTATTTATTAAAGGCATTTATTATCTACATGGTGTTGTTTTAATAATATGTGATAAACTCATAGTTTTAAGCAATGCTTTTAGAATCATGATGAGATCATGCTAATGAAATCTAAATTCTTAGATAGCTTAAAACTAAAATTTTCTCAATCAATGGATTACTAAAAAGGGGATTAGTGAATCCGGATAGATTGGTACATACGTTGCTTGCTCATTGGATGAGAATGATTGATCTCATGATCATTTGTGTGGAGACACTAAACAAGTATATAGGTGCTTATGGGAGAATAAGTTCACTAAACGTGACTCGCTATGGAATACCTAATGGAGTTTTACTTGCCTGTCAATAGGAATTCATATAGTGATAGTAGTAAAAATGATCCTTAGACTTGAGATCATCATAGTATCTTATATATAATATATTGCACTTTGACTTATTCCTTAAAACCCTTAGGGTATATCAAAGGGTATGCTTGGGTGTAATAAGTTATATATGGAGATAATGAATGATCAATAAAGAATTTATCACTTCTAGTAAAAGAAGAGAAATGTCCTATATGATTCGATAAATGACAACCCAGGAATCATTGGTCAAGGTGGAATGAAATTAGAAAGTAGTTTCTAATTTGCATTCATTAAGAGTTGTGCATTTAGGAATCAAAATACATATAATTAAATAAAATAAGACTTGACAGTAATTCCATGTCTTATATTTAATTGGGACATTGTATGGTGGAAGGATTGAATTGTACGATAATTATTTACTCAAAAGTTCTTTTATGATTAATGTTGAAATCTATATTATCTGGAAAGTCGTTAATCGCTAGGAAGGCTTATCCCTATTGTAGAATAAATATTATTTATTTAAATAAATTAATAGTTTAATTTATTTATTTAAATAAGATTAGAATTGTTCTAATTGATTTATTCATAAACGGTTTAATATGGAGAACCTAAAGGGTCACACCATAAAAGGAAGAATAATTATTTAAGAAGTTAATGGCATAATCGTAATAATATATTAAGTATATTTAATTTAATCTATGGTGATAAAATAAATTAAATAGCTTAATATTTATTATTTAATATTTTAGAAATATTAAATATAAATTAATAAGATAAGTCTTATTAATATTATTACAATTATTATTATTTTAATTTTTAAAAGAGTTTAGGAATTAATTTAATATAAGTACTCTCATTTATTCCTAATAGAATTAGGAGGCAAAATTAGTTAAAGGAGTTTAATTAATTATCCCTAATAACATTAGGGAGCCTATTTAATTAAAGGAGTTTAATTAAATAAATAATACCTTATTTTAATTAAATATGGTTACCTGATATCTTTATAAGAGGAGTCTTATATCAGATATCAAAAATATACGTGATTCCAATAGTTGGAGAGTATGCCACCTTTTTTATAGAGAAAGGAAAAATTAAGGTTTGAGCCAATACACCATTCTTCTTGAAAATTCTTCTTCCTTGGTGGATAACCTGTATAGGCCATACACTTGGGTGGCTAACATTGATCAAAGGAAGGAATCTACCCGGAGATTCAAGGAGATCGTGGAGAAGTAGGAGTTAAACTTGTACCTGTGGAAGCTCGTATCTACAAGGGTATGCTTCCATAACTTCTTGTTCTTTGTTTTAATTAACAATATGCATAAAGGATGATCCTGGTAATTGGTTTGTGAAAAATTTTAAAATCTGATTTTATTTTTGTTCCGCTAATTTTGCAATTTGATTGCTACTTTGATTTTCACAAAACCTTACAACTTCCTCAAGCTAGAACTCGCATTTCTTCAGTTTGGCGTATAGCTTGTTTTCACGAAGCTTTTGGAGTATCAGTCTCAAGTGTTGCTTATGATCTTCACGGCTTTTGGAGTATATGAGGATGTCATCAATAAAGACAACCACAAAATGATCAAAATATTCCTTGAATACTAGGTTCATCATATCCATGAAGGCAGCAGGAGCATTAGTCAATCCAAAAGACATGACTAGGAATTTGTGACACCCCCAAATTCGGGTACTTTCAACCCACAGATATGGTGCTACATGGTACTACTATCTATACATTCATTCCATCGAAACAACATCAAAATGATTGTATTTACTAACTTCTTTTTACAATAATAATAAATCCTTTCTCAGGTTCTGTAACCGAATACATTCTTTGTTTATCATACTATGATTCTTACAAATATACTAGTCTATTACAGGATAATCTACTTATCCATCTTAGCTTTGCCTTTATCCCTACTGGGATCATCAGTTCTCTCGGCCTTAGCTGCAATCATATAATTCAAGAAAGAAGTGAGCATAACTAGCTCAACAAGTCTAACAAAGGATAATACAAATAGCACGTCGAGAATTATATGATTATCTTCCATAACTGAACAAGTAGCTATGAAATTCTATGAAACATTAACTATCACTTCTCATTTCATAAATATAATTCCAAAGTATATAAAATAGCTTAGGAAGTCTGAACTGTTCGAAAGACCATGAACATTCTCTTTTCGTTTTCATACATGAAAAGGACATCCCGGCACTAAGTCCGTACATCCGATATGTCTTACAAGCACTTCTAGGTGATCAGCCTATAGTACTCTATGTTGATCAACACTCATCCATTAAACATATTTACGTTTAAGTTTTGGCAACCTCGTGTGCCCATCGAATAATCGATGAAAATACATTTGTTTGTTCATATACAAACTTACCTTGAATCCGTACCAAATACTTGGCATAGGATAACATTAATAGTTCTATATCGAAAGACTTACAAACAAATCAATCTAACTCTTAAGAATAATCTTAGCCGAGTTAAAACTGGCATTGACCCTTTCGTAAAACAATTCATGCATTTCATAACATGAATCACAGAAACTTGACTAACACGAAGGTTAGACAAGCATTAGAAAACTTGCCTTCAAGCATCTTCGAATATAATATTCAACAATTCTTGGTCTTTACAGTATCTACATGATATATTCACATAGCACACTGTAATTAGCTACCAAACAATCTAATCACGTTGTTTTTACCAACTTCTTTCTCTTCTATGTCTTAAGTGAATTTATTTCATTAATAAAGGTCACGTCGACTTATTAATCTTCCTTACAGCTTGTTAACGTCTTACGTTACTAACCAAGACTTACTCGTTATTGGTTAATAACCAAAGCTTGAATACATTTACTTTCGTATATCTTGTGTTCTTCGTTTAATCTCTATTAAATAATATTTATATTCCTAAAGTCATCACTAAATAAGTGAGTTAAGATTGGTCTTACTATGTATATTAAATGCATACATGCTCCACTATTGGTTTACAATCACTTAGGATTAGAAACCAACTTATCCAATAAAATCCCACTACCGGCGTTGCGGTGCCAAACATCAGTACATTGTTGGCACTGCGGCGCCAACTAAAAGTAGCTAAGGTCCGGTCTCGGCGCTGCGGCGCGAGATCCTTTCACAGTGCCACTATCCAGTAGTTAAACTTACTATTACCGCCATGGCGATTTGTGCTTGGGTTAGCGCTGCGGCGCCTCCCCTGAGCCTTTGAATTTTTTTTCAAATTTTAACTACGATTCTTCCCGGACTCATAACTTAGTCATTTTAAGTCGGAATTGGCTCGTTCAAAAGCCATTTTCTTACACGTAACATATACTACGATTTCATCTGGACAAAACTAGTTTTCAAATCCATTAACGATGAATTCACTATTAACATCCTAATAACGTGTTCGTTAAACGTTCTTGAGCGTTCAAAGCTAATTTTCTTTGTTATAAGTCAGAATTCGACCATTCTTGAGTCCACGACTCTTGAATATGGTATACTAAGCTATGCCATCGAAAACCAAGGTTTTTGAACTAAACAGCAAATTTTGACTACTAATCCGGAATTATTCGATTTCAATGTTTAACGTTTAATTTCGTAAAATTCGCTATAACTTCGTTACTCATGTTTTCTACGCCAAATCAAATGGAACCAATCCATTAATTCATTGTCTACATCCTAACCAAGGAATATGCATATACCCTATCAATGATGGTTTTCAATTTGTCCATCAACAACCAAGTCAATGTTCAATGGTTTTAACCGCGATAAACTTATTGAACGCTTATGCTTTCTACTTAAACATGACTTGTAAATGGTTAATTCACTATTAGCCATCCTTATTACTCTGGAAGAGACATGCTCCACCAATTATTATTCTCTACAAAAAAAATAAATTTAGACGAATCGAAACTAAGGTTTTACGAATTATTACCTTTTTGTTCTTCGCGTTCTTGCTAAAAACTCATATGATTTGCTTCAAGATCACTTGATTACTTGTTTCTAGTTCATTCTCTCTCTCAAATATGTTGTTCAAATGTTGTAAATAACCAAATGAACTAGCTAAGCTTCCTTTTATAGGAATTTTAAATGGAGGGTATAATGGTCATTAGGTAACCTCCTTACTATTCATTTCTTTGTAACCAAGTAAAGTAGCTTTACTTGGTCACCAAGTAGCCAGCCCACATGCCTTGTGGGTCCCCCCATGGGTTTCCCCATGGGTTTTACCCATCTGGTGACCCATCTGTTCGATTCGCGGTGCGATTTCTTGGATCGGGCCTTAGAATTAATTCATATCGGGCCTAACTTGGGCTTGATTACACATTTCATTGGGCCTAATATAATCCAAGTCCAATTGGATTCTACAAAGTCCTTAAACTCAATGTCCAATAAGAACTAATTGTATTCTACGCGTATAACTCACGTATTCTCTTTGTTTAGTATTCGTACGATATTCGTATTATACGTCGTAATATTCTCCATACTATACTCGTATACTAACTAGTATCATACTCGTATAACACACGTATAATAACCCTAATCATTATATGCATTTCATTTCCTTCTCGGAATTTACTTTCCCTAACCCTTAGGTTTTGAGTCCGCAAGTGAAAACTTTGTTTACCATAACTGAAATATTATTGGATATTCCATCTCGTCTTATAATTCTATCATGACGTATTTCTTGAAATTTCAAACTTAATTCCCGAGCCGAAACGGATGAATCGTATTTTTATAGAAATTTCTCGAAAAACTTTTATTTTCATCTTGGAAATTCAAAATAATTAATCCTAGCGCATAGCCAGAATCCTAACCACATCCGCACATTTTAGGTCATAGAACGACCTTCATACAGCTTACTCATATAAACAATCAATTAAATTCATTTAATCCACATAATCAAATAAAAATTTAATTCATATAAAAATCCAATTTTCTCGGGCGTTACATTCTCCCCCCTTATAAGGATTCTATCCCCAGAATCTCGCTACAATTACATAAACAAATGAGGAAAATTTTCCTTCATTTTACTTTCAAGTTCCCACGTTGCTTCTTCGGCATTGTGGTTCCTCCAAATCACCTTCACCGAAGGTATTATCTTATTTCTCAAGATTTGTTCCTTCCTATCAACGATTTGAACTGAAAGTTCTTCATACGTTACGTCTTTTTCTATCTGAATAGATTCGTACTCTATTACATGTTTGTAGTCTGATTTATAGGGACGCAACACTGACACGTGAAACACATTGTGTATACGTTCCATCTCTAGAGGTAAAGCTACTTCATAAGCTACCTCTCCTACCCTTCTTAAAATTTCAAAAGGTCCTATAAACCTTGGACTTAACTTTCCTTTCTTTCGAAAACGTATCTTCCCTTTCCAAGGTGAAACCTTAAGAAAGACAGACGAACCTACTTCAAACTCTCTCTTCTCATGGTGAGGATTTGCATATTTCTTTTGCCTATCTTGAGCTGCTACCAAGCGAGTACGTATTAGCTTTACCGTATCTGTCGTTTGTTGTACCATCTTAGGTCCCAACATCCGATGTTCCCCTACTTCATCCCAACACAGTGGTGTTTTGCACTTCCTCCCATATAATGCTTCATACGGCGGCATACCTATACTAGCGGGGAAACTATTGTTCTACGTGAATTCCACCAAAGGCAGATGTTCGTCCCAACTCCCCTTCAAAATCCATAACGTAAAATCTTAAAATATCTTCTAGCGTTTGGATTGTTCTCTCACTTTTTCCATCTGTCTAAGGATGATACGCTGTACTCAACTTCAGCTGCATTCCCATTTGCTCTTGCAAACTGCTCCAAAAATTCAATGTGAATCGTGGATCACGATCTGACACAATTAAAATAGGTACTCCATGTCTAGAAATAATTTCTTTGACATATAATTTAGCTAATTGTTCTAGGTTATACCTAACTCCTATTGGTAGAAAGTGAGCTAATTTCATCAACCGATCCACTATTACCCAAATAGCGTCGTATCCTTTCCTTGTCATTGGAAGTCCCACCATAAAGTCCATTGTGATATGCTCTCATTTCCACTCTATAATCTCTAATGATTGTAATAACCCACTCGGTCGTTGGTGTTCAGCCTTAACTTTTTGATAAGTTAAGTACATACTAACATATTATGCTATCTCTCTCTTCATATTTGGCCACCAAGAGTTCTGTCGAAGGTCTTCATACATCTTATTACTACCTGGATCTATCAAGTACCTCGAACTATGGGCCTCACTCATTATTTCTTCTTTTAGCTCAGAATTATTTGGAACCCAAATTATTCCTTCAAAACGAAGCAATCCCTCCTTGTCGAGGTTATACTTAGTCTTCTCTTCATCTTCCATCCTTTTCTTCATTCGCTCACATTCTTCGTTGCCTAACTGTACTTCCTTAACCCGTTCCACTATGGTTTGTTGGGTCTCCATTGCGAATAACATATCTATCGCTTCACCCGGTAATTGAACTTTTAAATCCATCCTTGCCATCTCCGTTACTAACTCATCCTGAGTCATTAACATTGATAGCTTTTATCTACCCTTCCTACTTAGCGCATCGGCTACTACATTTGCTTTCTCCGGATGATATAAGATATCACAATCGTTGTAACGCCCGAGAAAATTGAATTTTTATATGAATTAAATTTTTATTTGATTATATGGATTAAATGAATTTAATTGATTATTTATGTGAGTAAGCTGTATGAAGGTCGTTATATCCTAGAATGTGCGGATGTGGTTAGGATTCTGGCTATGTGCTAGGAATTAATTGTTTTGAATTTTCAAGACAAAAATAAAAGTTTTCCGAGAAATTTCTGTAAAAATACTATTCATCTATTTCTGCTCGGGAATTTAGTTTGAAATTCCGAGAAACACATAATGATGGAATTCTAAGACGAGATGGAATATCCAATTATATTTCAGTTATGGCAAACGAAGTTTTCGCTTGCAGACTCAAAACTTAAGGGTTAGGGAAAGTGAATTCTGAGAAGGAAATGAAATGCGTAAAATGATTAGGGTTATTCTATGTGTGTTGTATAATATGATACTAGTTAGTATACGAGTATAGTATGGAGAATATTATGACGTATAATACGAATATCGTACGAATACTAAATAAAGAAAATACGTGAGTTATACGCGTATAATACGATTAATTCTTATTGGACATTGAGTTTAAGGACTTTGTAGAATCCAATTGGACTTGGATTATATCAAGCCCAATGCATGGTGTAACCAAGCCCAAGTTAGGCCCGCTATGAATTAATTCTAAGGCCCGATCCAAGAAACCGAACCGCGGATCGAACCGATGGGTCACCGGATGGGTAAAACCCATAGGGCAACCCATGGGGGTACCCACATGGCATGTGGGCTGGCTACTTGGTGACCAAGTAAAGCTACTTTACTTGGTTACAAAGAAATGAATATTAAGAAGGTTACCTAATTACCATTTTGCCCTCCATTTCAAATTCCTATAAAAGAAAGCTTGGCTAGTTCATTTGTTACTTTATAAACATTAGCCAACATATTTGAGAGAGAGAACAGATCTAGAAACAAGTAATCAAGTGATCTTGAAGAAAATTGTAAGAGTTTTTAGCAAGAACGCGAAGAACGTAAAGGTAATAATTCGTAAAACCTTAGTTTCGATTCGTCTAACTTTATTCTTCGTAGAGAATCATAGATTGGTGGAGCATGTCTCTTTCAGAGGAATAAGGATGGCTATTAATGATTAAAACATTGATAAGTCATGTGTAAATAGAAATCGTAAGTGTTTACGTAAGTTTAAACTAAAGAAACCATTGAACGTTAACTTGGTTGTTGATGGACAAATTGAAAACCATCATTTATAGGGTATGTGCATATTGCTTGGTTAGGATGTAGAAAATGAATCAATGGATTGGTTCCATTTGATTTGGTGTAGAAAACACGAGTAACGAAGTTACGGCGAATTTTACAAAATTAGACGTTAAACGTCAAAATCGTATAATTCCGGATTAGTAGTCAAAACTTGTCGTTTAGTTCAGAAATCTTGGTTTTTGATGGCATATTGTAGTATAACGTATTCAAGAGTCTTGGACTCAAGAACGATCGAATTTTGACTGATAACGAATAAAACGAGCTTTGAACGCTCAAGAACGTATAACGAACGCGTTATTAGGACGTTAATAGTGAATTCATCGTTAACAGATTTAAAAACTTATTTTGTCTAGAAGAAATCGTAGTATATGTTACGTGTAAGAAAATGGCTTTTGAACGAGTAAATTTTGACTTAAAATGACTAAGTTATGAGTCCAGGAAGAATCGTAGTTTAAATTTGAAAATTTTTTCAAAGGCTCAGGGGAGGTGCCGCAGCGCCAACCCAAGCACAAATGGCCACGCCATAGCGCTAGTAATAGTGTCTTTAGCTACTGGAGAATGGCTCCGCAACGCCACTATTACAAAGGGATCTCATGTTTTGCATGCGAGGCCGGACCTTAATTCTCAAGTAGTTGAAATACAATGACTGATAGTGTCTTATTGTTTGGCGTCGCATCGCCAGTAGTAGGAATTTGTTGGACAAGTTGGTTGCTAATCCCAATTGATTGTAAACCAATAGAGGAGCATATATGTACTTAATAGACATGGTAAGACCCATCTTAAATCACTTATTTAGTGATGACTTTAGGAACTTGAGCAAGGTTTAATAGTAAATAAACGAAGAACGAGAAGTGTAAGTAAGTAAACCATGAACGATATTTAATAAGTGTACTTAACCAATGATGATCGAGTCTCGGGTAGTAATGTAAGAACCTTAACAAGACATAAGGAAGATTAATAAGTCGAATTGACATTTATTAATGAAATAAATTCACTTAAGACATAGAAGAGAAAGAAGTTGGTAAAAATAATGTGATTAGATTGTTTGGTAGCTAATTACAGTGTGTTATGTGAACATATCATGTAGATACTGTAAAGACTAAGAATTGTTGAATATTATATTCGAAGACGTTTGAAGGCAAGTTTTCTTAACGCTTGTCTAACCTCCGTGTTAGCCAAGTTTTTATGATTCATGTTATAAGATGCATGAATTGTTTTACGAAAGGGTCGATGCCAGTTTAAACTCGGCTAGACTATTCTTAAGAGTTAGATTGATTTGTTTACAAGTCTTTCGATATAGAACTATTAACACTATCCTATGCCAAGTATTTGGTACGAATTCAAGGTAAGTTTGTATATGAACAAACAAATGTATTTTCATTGATTATTCGATGGGCACGTGAGGTTGCCAAAACTTAAACGTAAACACGTTTAACGGATGAGTGTTGATCAACATAGAGTACTATAGGCTGATTACCTAAAAGTTCTCGTAAGATATATCGGATGTACGGATTTAGTGTCGGGATGTCCTTTTCATGTATGAAAACGAAAAAAGATTGTTCATGGTCTTTCGACCAGTTCAGACTTCCTAAGTTATTATATATACTTTGGAATTATATTTATGAAATGAGAAGTGCTAGTTAATGTTTCATAGTACTTCGTAACTACTTGTTTAGTTATGGAAGGTAATCATATAATTCTCGATGTGGTATTTGTATTATCTTTTGCTAGACTTGCTGAACTAGTTATGTTCACTTCTTGCTTGAATTATATGATTGCAGCTAAGGTCAAAAAAACTGATGATCCCAGTAGGGATAAAGGCAAAGCTAAGATGGATAAATAGATTTTCTTGTAATAGATTAGTATGTTTGTAAGAAACATATTATGATAACAAAGAAAGTATCGGTTTCAGAACCTGGGAACGGGATGATTATTATTATTGTAATAAGAATGTAGTAAATATGTTCATTTTGTTGTTGTTTCAATGGAATGAATGTATAGATAGTAGTACCGTGTAGCACTATATCTGTGGGTTAAAAGTACCCAGATTTGGGGGGGGGGGTGACAGGTTGGTATCAGAGCATTAGGTTATAAAACTTAAGGGGGGAAGAACCTTAGCCTAATAACCTTGTTAGAAAAGGAGAAGTCAGAAGGAAGTAAACTCGAGTTGAATGAGTTAATAAGGTATTGAGGAAACTCAGTACCAAAAGATTTAAAAGATGGAAATTAACCCTAAATTAATTAAATGTGATTTGTGATTATATTATTGTGTATTATGTACTAATCAATATGTTATGTGTTATTGTAGATGTCCATCGATAGCTTGATGTATAGAGATATACACGTGGTGTGCGAAGAGTCAGTGAACAAAGTAGAGCATGTACCTATGCCCGTAGCGGAAATAGCAGTAGTGATTCTAAAAGAGTCCAAGCTAGAGGAGTACTTTTTAGAGGAGGAGTATTCTGAGGAGGATATGGAGAACATGGGATCGGCGTCATATCTCGATATGGTGGTTGATTGGGATGGGGAGATGGAGGTAGCATCGTTCAATATGGTGGTACATGCACTAGAGCTAACACCTCCAAACGCAGTGAGGGCATTATATCTAGCGGTGCTTGACCGTAATGTGCAACTGCACACTGTTGTGGAGAACCAAAATGAAGAGATTAGTGCTCTTCATGAGGCAAAGAACTCTGCAAAAGCAGATTTTGACTTAGAGAGTGATGAGAAGGTGCTTATGATGGATAAGTCGAGGGACTATAAGAATGAGGCCGTAGAGCTTCGTAAGAAACTGGTGGAGAAGAACTAGAAGATAACACGGATGTCCTACATCCATAATAGTGCTCATGAGGATTTTAAGCTAAAAATTGCTTGTTATTCTATTGAGTCAGGACAGATTCGACATACTATTAATCGGGATATTTGAAATTTAAGTAGGCACACTTAGAAGGGGGGGTTGAATAAGTGTGGGAACAAATGGTGTCAAACTTTTGATTCAATAAAAATTCTTTTGGATATTCAATGCAGGAGGATGGATTCTAAATCTTTATAGATTAAAAAGTTAAGATAAGGTGTTGAGTTGATGTAAGACTTTCTAAAATGCTTAATTTAGAGACTTAGCCTTTTTTAGAATGTGATTATGTGAAAACAATTTGCTAAATTAGTTTTGTAAATTTATAGATATAGAATGCAGCCTACTGGATAGATAGCCGAATGATGAGATAATTTAGCACAATAAGCAATCACATGAACACAAGGAATTTTTACGTGGTTCAGCCCATATCCTCTATTTCAGTGGCCTAATCCACGTCTAATACAAACTAGTATTAGAGACTCTCTTTATTAATTAACTTTGTTTACAATTAAATCCCTTTACAAGACATGTTTCAAAACCTTGAGTACTTATACTCCCCGAGCACCTTTCCTCCTTAGCAACTTTGCTCCCTGTGCACCTATGCACCCTTAAGCACCTATGCTTCCTTGAACGTGCTTGCAAAACCTCTAATCCAACCTGGATTAGAAACCTTAGACTAACAACTTAGTCTACCAAATATTTAGAGAATTGATCAAATATATGACAACAAAATAATCTATGATCAAAGCAATAATTATATCAACAATTCAAGGCTTAACTAGAATGTAATGATCAAAGTATGAAAGATATCACCAAGTTAAATAGCCGTCTCTGAAATCTGGAATATAATCCGTGTAGCACAACAACCTTTTAAAATCTTCACTATTGAAAAACTTGAATAGCGTTTATGAGTTTGTATGTGAAGAAAAGGATTGATGTATCAGAAGGAACTTTTTAGTATACTACTTGGTGTTTTTCTCTGTACTTCAAACCCACGGCTAAAGCATATATATAGATAGGTAAACTTTTTGCCCGTTGCTAATTTTAGTCGTTACCCATTAAGAATTAATTCCAAGATAGATTTATATATATATATAGACGTTAATAATTGATTTCGTAAATCTCCATATATATGTCCGTTAAAATTAAGCACATGGTATGTTACTTGGAGATATAACCAATTAAGGAGCATGTGAGTCAATCAACTTAATATTTGATTGAATAAAATATTCGTTTGCTTTAATTTTGCTTCCTTTGACTAAAGATAGAATCATGTTAATTAAGAGGGGTGTATTCAATTAAGAATTTTAAAGACTTTTTTTAAGTGACAGACTTTTGTAGAGTTTATGAATTTTAATGACTTTTAAAGACATTAAAGACTTTTTTAAAATGACTTATAGACTCCATGAAATAAGTGACAGACTTTAATAGACTTTTTTCAAAGATTTTGATAGACTTTTGTATACTTCTAATATATCTTGTAGCTTATATTAATTGTTAATTAGCCCATGTGTACAACCTCTCACTCTTTTTTCATGAACTACAGGAAATCTCATTATTTCATTAAATTATTGTGGCATGAGATTTTATATATGTTGAAAGCATTAATATTATTCTACTCATTTCATGATAAATTTGGATACTCGAATACGAATAAAACTTTAGAAGCTACAGACGCAACACAAAAATTAAGCTCACTTTTTATTGAACTATATATGCGTACGATTTTTTAGTATGAGTATCAAACTCTATTTTTCACAAAATAATATGACAATGAAAATCTATATGATTGCAAAACTTCATACATGTGAGTAAATTGCCACTAAGTTATAAAAAATTTACCAGAGAGATTTTTAGTCACCGGTAAGCTACAGACAAAATTGTCAGAAAGATTTTTTTTTCTTAAAATTATTAATAGTTGTTAGTGAACCAAAATTGACCGTTAAAAAAATAATTATGTGACTTTTTAATTTATTTATGATGTTAGAAATTAATTAATTAAAATGTCACGTAACTAATTTTTTAACAGTCGACCGTTGTCATCTTTTAATTAATTTTGATGAGTTTTAGAATTTATCAAGATTCGTATATATCATATACTATATCTATATAATATAATATAATATAATATATATATATATATATATATAATAGTAAAAATCAAAATTTATTGTTTGATTTTTCAAAGTCATAACTGAGATATTCCTATAATAAAAGTTTGTATAATTTATCTAATTTTAATAATTTTAGTAAAAAAAATATAAATGGTTTATAATTTTAATAATTATATTTTCTAAAATTAGATGAATTTATATTCATTTTAAGTTAAAAATTTACCGGAGAGTTTTACGACTTTTGAATTTTCCATAAAATCTCTTTGCAATTAATTTTTTTACTGGCGATTTAAATTTTTACCTTTGTGTTTAATATTTGGAAGTCTTTAGAAGTCTTTAGAGATGAGGTCAAACTTTGGATATGGGTTGATAGTTATAACTTTTCTTCTAAAGTCTGTCACACTCTACCATTTAATAGAAATCTGAAAAATCAATGACTTTTTGAATACCAAAATACTTTTATAGACTTTATAAATGTCTTAATTCAATACCACTTAACTTTTAAAGACATTACAAAAGTTGTAAATGAATACCACTAAACTTTTATAAACTCTTTAAATGTCTTGATTGAATACAACTAAACTTTTAAAGTCTTTAAAAGTCTTTAAAGTCTTAAAAAGTCTTAATTGAATACACCCTCCTAAAGTATGTTCATTAATTTAGTTAACAATAAAAATTCACTTCACTAAATTATGAGCTTCTTTAATAAGAAAGTAAATCAATTATTAACTCCTTTTATCCAACGGATGTACTGTTCATTTAGGAATCAATGAAAGATTTTATAGATTATTCAAATCTTATTTCCAAACATCTTCCTATTAAAGTGATGAGATCACGTTGCTTAATTTAAGGAAGGAACTTTTAGAATATCCTTAATTATGGAATCTAAATAAGCAACCTTAATTATGGAATCAATTAAATCGATTTAGAAGCTTTAATTATGGAATCAATTTAATCACCTTTAAATATGAAATAAATATATCAATTAGATTTACATTTACTAAATGGACTTCCATATTAATTTCATGCAATTCAAAAATATTTCCATATTAATTTTGAAACTCCAATTAATTTGTTCCATAATTAATTATTTTCATTATTATGGTAAACCCAAAATAAAACATCATATCCCAAAATTTATGGAGACAATATTGGTTAGAGATATGAAAGATAATGATCTTTTTAAAACTCATTTACTAATCAACTCCATCAATTATGGGAAGTATCAATATTTAAAAACATTTCCATATTTATTTTGAAAGCCCAATCTATTTAGATTTGCCCTCACTAATTAGCTTTCAAAAATTACTCTAGTTAATTGATCCATGCTAATTGATTCTCTGAGATATGAATATTTATTTGCTTAATCAATTTTAAGGAAAGTTCAATCAATTAATAAATCATGGAAAAATAAATGAATAACTCAATCCCAAGATATATGGTATAGATTTATATAAACAATCAAAATCTATTTTAAATTAATTCCTTTAATTATGGGAATGTTTCAAAATTAGCTTTTCAAAAATTACTCCAATTATTGATCCATGATAATTGATTATGAAGATATGAAAATTTGATTTGCTTAATCAATTTTAAGGAAAGTTCAATCAATTAATAAATCATGGAAAACATAATGAATAACTCAATCCCAAGATATGTGGTATAGATTTATTAAATCCATAAATTATGGGAAGGCTTCAAAATTAGCTTTTAAAAAATTACTCCAATTTAATTAATATTTGATCCTTATTAATTTTGAAAGCTTAATTAAATATTTTCATAATTAATCTTTAATTAATTAATCATTTTAATTTTTTCCACAATTAATTAATGATGCAATGTAATGCAAATCCTAGAGTCTTGATTGAGAAATAATTAAAGCTAGGATCTTACATTTATTTCCTAATGACTCAAGTAATTCTTCAAGCCTTCATGTCTTCAATCCTTTAATAAATCAAAGTTTCAAGAATTCTTTTAATATCCTGTAAATGCATGAGTAAACATTTTAGTACAATAGGAAAGTCATCATCAAAACCTAAGGTTGGAATATGACCAAGTCAACATTCTCCCCCTTTTTGATGATGACAATATAATAATTATAGCTCCCCCTAAAACCATGCATATATTAAAATATTCTTGACAAGATAGAATAAGAACATAAAGTTAGACAAGAGATATTCAATATGCACTCATCTTGATATTCAATATGAACTCATCTTGTACCTCAATCTGTTTCAACATGATTAGACAAAACATATCATAATTTCTCTCCCCCTTTGTCATCAATCAAAAAGAATAACATATGATTTTTCTCCCCCTTTGTCGTTAATCAAAAAGAAAGGAAGGACATTAAAAAATGATGTATACACGTAGAAAGAATCATGGTTGCTTTTAAGGACTAACAATGGTTGGCAAATATGAGTCTAAGAATCTTTTTTTTTGTTAACCCAAGTGATTAAAAGATTTAAATATTTTCTTAATAAAGTAAGCTAACCACATAGATTCAAGTAAGCAATCATACCTTCATATTTAGTTACCTCTACATCAATACCTTTATCATATGATGTGAATTTTATTGGCATACTCATTTGTGTAGCCTTTGATATAGATTTCTCAAATTCAAACCTTTTGATCAACTCTTTTATGTATTTGGTTTGATGTATATATGTCATCCTTTGTTTACTTTATTTAGAGTCCCAAACAAAAATAGTTATGTTCTCTCATTAAGCTTATGTCGAACTCCTTCTGCATACACTTAGAAAATGACTCACAAAGAAACTCATTAGTAACATCAAATATTATATGGTCTACATATATGTGCATAATGATAATATCTTTATTTTCATGCTTAAATAATGTAGAATTGATTTTACCTCGAGTGAATCCATTTGAGTTGAGATACTTACTTAACCTCTTGTAACAAGCCCTTGGAACTTGTTTGAGCTTGTTTAGGTCTATAATCATGATTTGGGTAGTTCTCATACTCAAATTTAGAAGTAATATCTTTAATAATATTTTCAGATGGATGACTTTTGAGATACTTTGCTGCTTTCGGCATTTCAACTTTCTTTTCCAAGAATACGGTTTGTTAGACAATTAGATGATGCTATATTCTGTTTGTCGAATCTAGACTACTGTTTCTTCTTACTGATGAATTCATTTTGCTCCTTGGCTTACTCAATCTGTTTATTTAGAGAAGGTCCTTTGGCTTTGAGATGTACCTATAAAAAAAAAAATTCATCCTTTTGGTACCCATATCTTTTTGGGTCCTTTTGGGTTAGTCACATACAAATCACTTTTCTTAATCCACACACTTTTAACTTTCACATTCCTTTTATTTGATGAACAATCTAAATGTCCCTTTAAGCCACATGTTTTACAAGTAGTGAAAGGAGAGCAATAATTTAATTTTAAATGTGATTTAGATTTTAAAATTTTTACATCACTCTTTTTATGTGTTGGATTATAGCCAATTCCTTGTTTTTCAAAGCTAGGTCTTTGTTTACCCAACATAATAGATAAATGTTCTTCCCCTTGGACAAATTTTGCCAATGATAATTTTAGTGAGTCTATTTCTTTTTGTAGTTCATTCGTTGAAGGATTTTTAATATGAGAATCATCATTAAAAGCATCACTACAAACACCTCTCATTGCTATTTCTTTGTTTAATTTTTCAACTTCTTTATTTAAATCATTAACCTTGTTGGAAAGAAATTTGTTATGATTTTCAAAAAAATCATTTTTAGCAATTAAAATATTTTCTTCTTGTGATGATGTATCTTGTTCAACTTCTTTCTTTTCATCAATTAATATATCAACCTCATTCATTAAAATATTTACTAAGTCTTTTAAGTATACATTCTTTTCTCTTAATTTTTCATTTTCTTGTTTCAAGAGATTATAATCAGAAATTGTTACCTCGCTCGATTCATCATTTGATTCATTATCGATTCCCATGAAACATACTTGGAAATTTCTTTATTTGCATCAACTTCCACTTCGGACTCATCATCACTCCAAGTAATAAATGCTTTGTTCCTTTTGTTATCCTTGTAGGTTAGTTTGCCTTTGTTCGTTATTTTGAAGCAATCCTTTTTGAAATGGCTCGGGTGTCCGCATTCAAAGCAAGTGTCTTCATTTTTCTTTCCCTTGAATTTGTTTGAAGTGATTGCATTCTTTCTCTATAACAACCCTTTGAGCCTTTTTGAAAGTTTTGCAATTTCCTCATCTGAATCGTCCTCTAGTTCCTATTTATCACCTACAATAAGAGCTAGAACCTTCTTTCGAGGAGTATCCTCCTCCTCATCATATCTCCTTAATTGATGTTCAAATTCTTCTAACTCACCAAATAGAGTTAATGTATTCATTGAAGAAATATTAGGAGAATCTTGAAGAGTTGTAACTTTAGAAGCAAACCGCTTGGGCATAGCCCGAAGTAACTTATGGTTGATCTCACTTTGTGGAATTGATTTATCAAGAAGCTTCATGGAATTCATTAGTACTAGGAACCTTGCATGTGCCTCGTTAATAGTTTCATCTTTCTCAAGCTTGAACATTTCATAATCATGCATGAGCATACTAAGCTTGACTTCTCTTACTTTCGATGTACCTTCATGGCTTACTTTTAAAGTATCCCAAATCTGCTTAGCCGTGTTGTATGAGGAAACTTTGTCACTTTCGGATTGCACCAATCCACTAAGGAGTGTGTTCATTGCTTTTGAATCATAGGATACCAATGAGTTTCGGTTGACTCCATTTCCATTAAGGTCTTTGGAGTACCATCTTTTTTTCTTGGAATAACAGGACCATTCTCCATGACCCACCATTCCCATGGGTCTCTTTTAAGAAATAACATCATTCGAAACTTCCAGAAGTTATAATTATTGGCTCCATGAAGTAGTGGAGGTCTAACAGTTGATTGACCTTCTTGAATGATGTTCCCAAGTTGTGTCATGCTAGAATCTTTCCCTACAAGTCACCTTTAAGACCAAGATAAGTAGAGCCAAGCTCTGATACCAAATGAAATTTAAGTAGGCACACTTAGAAGGGGGGTTGAATAAGTGTGGGAACAAATGGTGTCAAACTTTTGATTAAATAAAAATTCTTTTGGATATTCAATGCAGGAGGCTGAATTCTAAATACTTATAGATTAAAAAGTTAAGACAAGATGTTGAGTTGATGTAAGACTTTCTAAAATGCTTAATTTAGAGACTTATCTTTTTTCAGAATGTGATTATGTGAAAATAATTTGCTAAATTAGTTTTGTAAATTTATAGATAGAATGCAGCCTACTGAATAGATAGTCGAATGATGGGATAATTTAACACAATAAGCAATCACATGAACGCAAAGAATTTTTACGTGGTTCAACCCCTATCCTTTATTCTAGTGGCCTAATCCACGTCCAATACAAACTAATATTGGAGACTCTCTTTATTAATTAACTTTGTTTACAATTAAATCCCTTTACAAGATAAGTTTCAAAACCTTGAGTACTTATACTCCCCGAGCACCTTTGCTCCCTAGAAACTTTGCTCCCCGTGCACCTATGCCTCCTTGAACTTGCTTGCAAAACCTCTAATCCAACCCGGATTAGAAACCTTAGACTAACAACTTAGTCTACCACATATTTATAGAATTGATCAAATATATGACAACAAAATAATATATGATCAAAGCAATAATTATATCAACAATTCAAGGCTCAACTAGAATGCAATGATCAAAGTATGAAAGATATCACCAAGTTAAATAGCCGTCTCTAAAATCTGGAATATAATCCGTGTAGCACAACAACCTTTTTAAATCTTCACAATTGAAAAACTTGAATAGCGTTTATGAGTTTGTATGTGAAGAAAAGGATAGATGTATCAGAAGAAACTTTTTAGTATACTGCTTGGTGTTTTTCTCTGTACTTCAAACCCACGGCTAAAGCATATATATAGATAGGAAAACTTTTTGCCCGTTGCTAATTTTAGCCGTTACCCATTAAGAATTAATTCCAAGATAGATTTATATATATATATATATATATATATATATATATATATAGACATTAATAATTGATTTCGTAAATCTCCATATATATGTCCGTTAAAATTAAGCACATGGTATATTAGTTGGAGATATAACCAATTAAGGAGCATGTGAGTCAATCAACTTAATATTTGATTGAATAAAATATTCGTTCGCTTTAATTTTGCTTCCTTTGAATCAAGATAGAATCATGTTAATTAAAGTATGTTCATTAATTTGGTTAACAATAAAAATTCACTTCACTAAATTATGAGCTTCTTTAATAAGAAAGTAAATCAATTATTAACTCCTTTTATCCAACGGATGTACTGTTCATTTAGGAATCAATGAAAGATTTTATAGATTATTCAAATCTTATTTCCAAACATCTTCCTATTAAAGTGATGAGATCACGTTGCTTAATTTAAGGAAGGAACTTTTAGAATATCCTTAATTATGGAATCTAAATAAGCAACCTTAATTATGGAATCCATTAAATCGATTTAGAAGCTTTAATTATGGAATCAATTTAATCACTTTTAAATATGAAATAAATATATCAATTAGATTTACATTTACTAAATGGACTTCCATATTAATTTCATGCAATTCAAAAATATTTCCATATTCATTTTGAAACTCCAATTAATTTGTTCCATAATTAATTATTTTCATGATTATGGCAAACCCAAAAATAAAACATCATATCCCAAAATTTATGGAGACAATATTGGTTAGAGATATGAAAGATAATGATCTTTTTAAAACTCATTTACTAATCAACTCCATCAATTATGGGAAGTATCAATATTTAAAAAACATTTTCATATTTATTTTGAAATCCCAATCTATTTAGATTTGCCCTCACTAATTAGCTTTCCAAAAAGTACTCTAATTAATTGATCCATGCTAATCGATTCTAAAGATATGAATATTTATTTGCTTAATCAATTTTAAGGAAAGTTCAATCAATTAATAAATCATGAAAAAATAATGAATAACTTTCAATCCCAAGATATATGGTATAGATTTATATAAACAATCAAAATCTATTTTAAATTAATTCCTTTAATTATGGAAATGTTTCAAAATTAGCTTTTCAAAAATTACTCCAATTATTGATCCATGATAATTGATTATGAAGATATGAAAATTTGATTTGCTTAATCAATTTTAAGGAAATTTCATTCAATTAATAAATCATGGAAAACATAAGAATAACTCAATCCCAAGATATGTGGTATATATTTATTAAATCCATAAATTATGGTAAGGCTTCAAAATTAGCTTTTCAAAAATTACTTCAATTTAATTAATATTTGATCCTTATTAATTTTGAAAGCTTAATTAAGTATTTTCATAATTAATCTTTAATTAATTAATCATTTTAATTTATTCCACAATTATTTAATGATGCAATGCAATGCAAATCCTAGAGCCTTGATTGAGAAATAATTAAAGCTAGGATCTTATATTTATTTCCTAATGACTCAAGCAATTCTTCAAGCCTTCATGTCTTCAATCCTTTAATAAATCAAAGTTTCAAGAATTCTTTTAATATCCTGTAAATGCATGAGTAAACATTTTAGTACAATAGGAAAGTCATCATCAAAATCTAAGGTTGGAATATGACCAAGTCAACAATATTATTTTGATTCTAGTGAATTAGAAGCATGAGAATGCTGTGAGGCAGTGTTAGTAGATCGGTAGATCTTTTTTTATATGTGTAGTGATGTAAAACCCTCTTTTATATAATTAAAGGGTAGTCTTTTTGTAAATCCCAATTTTTGTAGAAGTGAATCGCAGGATAGTAATGTAATAGCTTTTGGCTATGGAATCAAGTTGTAAATAGTTTTGAACTATGAAGAAGCATATTAATATAATAAAGTTTTTATTTAATGTGCTTTGTTGTGGTATGAGTTATTGTTGTGGAATAATAACAAAGTAAGTAAATAGATAATAGTGAAACTTTATTTATTTAATCAGAATAATGCCGCCAAGAAGAAGACAATGTAATCAGGAAGTTGAATCCCATAATGATAATTAAGGGGGTCAGAATAACCCAATGCAAGAGTTCGTTAATTTATTAACGGTTGCATTTAACCAAACTGGGGGTAGAGCACCCGTAGTACTTAGGGTAGCCAGAACGACTACCTTTAAGGAGTTTAAAAGCATTGGTCCGCCAGAGTTCAAAGGAACTACAGACCCAATAGAAGCCCAGACATGGGTGAAAGAAATAGAAAAGGCATTTGTTATTACAAACGTAGTTGAGGCGCAAAAGACTTCTTTTTCGACTTACATGATGAAAGGGGAAGCCAACTTTTGGTAGGAGGCTCACTAGGGTGGGGCTAGAACTGATCCAGTTACGTGGGAACAGTTCAAGAAGGTATTCTTCGAGAACTATTTTCTTACTAGCATGCAAGGGAGAATGGAGATTAAGTTCCTAGAACTTAAACAAGGGGACATGACGGTTCCCCAATACACAGCCAAATTCAATGAATTGGCAAGGTTTGCTCCACACCAAGTGGACACTGAGGAAAGGAAGGCTCGTAGGTTTGAGCAGGGCCTGAAACCCTGGCTCTATAGTAGGATTTTTGTTTTCCAGAGTGCCTCATATGTGACCATTCTGGAGAAGGCTATCATTACAGAGGGTGGTAGTTAGGCTTTGAGCCAATACCACAAGGAGAGGAAGAATAAGGGCAAAGAAGAAGGAGGACCCAAGGTGGAAAGAGTTAGTGGCAGTGGCAGTCTGTCCAAGAGGAAGACTTTTAACTCTGGGAATACTGGTGTGAAACAAGGGGATCCTAAGCGTAGGATGGAGACATATAAGACACGCGAAAAGACTCATCTAGGAGTCTGCCTGAAGGGGAAGTCAGTTTTCTATAACTGTGGACAGGAGTGTCATATATCACCCAATTGTTTTAATCCTAAGGAAAACCATGGTTGTTTTGTTTGTGGGTCGATGGACCACATGGTAAGAAATTGCCCGAAGAATGGGTCAGAGGGTAATAAGGATTCTGGTAGTGGTAAGTTAGCAATTACTGGACCAACACCATCGTCGGGTAGACCCTCAACCCGTACTTTTAATATGACTATCAAAGATGCGGTTGCATCAGCGGATGTAGTAGCAGGTATCATTCTAGTCAATGAAATAAATTCTTATGTGTTATTTGACTCGGGTGCTACTTGTTCTTTTATAGCATGTGAATTTGCTAAGCGATTAGGTTTATTCCCAGAAAGATTAGAAATACCTTTAGACGTTAAGGTAGCAAATGAAGAGATAATTCTCATTGAACATATTCATGGGGATTGTTGCGTAGATATTAGAGGTAACAAATTATCGGTAGATTTGGTACTGATATGCTTGAAAGAATTCGATATAATTCTTGGTATGGATTGGTTGATTAACCATAAGGCTATAATAGATTGTCAAAGGAAAAGTGTTAACCTTTGGCTTTCTAAGAAAACCAAGGTAGTGTTCTTCGGTAGTAAATCACCGAGACGCTTTTATTGTCTAACGATGACACAAGCTAGGAAAATGTTGAAAAAGGGGTGTATAGGATACCTGTGACATGTTGTGGATACCCAAAGAGTGGGAGCATCATTGGAATAGATACTTATAGTGCAAGAGTTCGCGGATGTATTTTCAGACGAGTTATCGGGTCTTCTGCCGGATAAGGAGATCGAGTTTGTGATTAATCTGTTACCGGGTACGGCACCAGTTTCTAGGCCACCGTATAAGATGGTGCCATTAGAGATGAAGGATTTAATGGTTCAATTACAAGAACTATTAGATAGGAAGTACATTCAATCGAGTGTGTCTCCGTGGGGAGCACTGATATTCTTTGTAAAGAAGAAGGATGGGTCATTACGACTTTGTATCGACTATCGAGAGTTGAACAAGTTAACGATTAAGAATAAATACCCATTGCCCAGGATCAATGATTTATTTGATCAATTGAAAGGGGCAAAGTATTTTTCTAAGATAGATTTGCATACGGGGCACCATCAGTTGCAAGTAAGGAAGGAGGATGTACCTAAGACGACGTTCAAAACTCGTTATGGACATTACGAGTTTTTTGTTATGTCGTTTGGGTTGACTAATGCGTCAGCCGCATTCATGGATATGATGAACAGAGTATTCAAACAGTATTTGGACAAGTTTGTTGTAGTGTTCATTGATGATATTCTAGTCTATTCTAAAACACCAGAAGATCATGCTGAACATTTAAGGATAGTGTTGGAAACACTAAGGAGGGAGAAGTTGTATGCGAAATTCATTAAGTGTGAATTTTGGCTTGAAAGAGTGTAGTTTTTAGGACATGTTATTGCTAAAGATGGCATTTTTGTGGATCCAGCGAAGGTAGAAGCAGTTAATGAGTGGGAGCAACCGAAAACGCCAACTGAGGTTTAGAGTTTTCTAGGGTTAGCGGGATACTATAGAAGGTTCATCCAGGACTTTTCTAAAATAGCTACTCCATTGACGAATTTAACGAGGAAGTCAGTAAAGTATGTGTGGACGGAGAAGTGTGAGAATAGTTTTCAGGAACTAAAAGTGAGGCACCTGTATTGTCTTTGCCAGATGATACGAGGAATTTTGTATAGCGATGCTTCGCATAAAGGACTGGATTGCGTGCTCATGCAGCATGGAAAGGTCATTGTGTAAGCGTCCCGCCAGTTAAAGGATTGTGAGAAGGCCTATCCTACTCATGACCTACAATTGGCAGCGGTAGTTTTTGCCTTAAAAATATGGAGACATTATTTATACAGGGAAAAGTGTGAGATATACACGGACCATAAAAGTCTGAAATATATCTTCACACAAAAAGAGTTGAATATGAGGCAGAGAAGGTGGTTAGAGTTGTTAAGGATTACGATTGTGACGCGCCCAAATTCGGGTACTTTTAACCCACAGATATGGTGCTACACGGCACTACTATCTATACATTCATTCCATTGAAACAACATCAAAATGAACATACTTACTACATTCTTATTACAATAATAATAATTATCACGTTCCCGGGTTCTGAAACTGATACATTCTTTGTTATCATAATATGTTTCTTACAAACATACTAATCTATTACAAGAAAATCTATTTATCCATCTTAGCTTTGCCTTTATCCCTACTAGGATTAACACTTGTTCATTTTTCCTTCCCCTTTATTAGTGGTACGTTCATCGACCTTCTCAACCTTACCTGCAATAATTATGTATATGCAAGAGTAAGCAAAATAAATGCTCACTTGAAATAGCAATGAATAACAACATAATAACTGCCAATGAATATGCTCAACAAAAGTGAATAATACTGTATCAATGATAATCAAGAACTAAAATCAAAATATGAAATATATCTGAGGGTCACAAGACCACGAACTATGTCCAAGGTTATAAGTAATATTTCAACTTAAACCTAAACAGTCATAAGACTGTAGGGACTCCCCGTACTTAGGGTGATCAGCCCTTCGTATCATGTATTGTGCACAAACATCTAAACGCATCGTGTAAACAATTCCCTTATAATAGGGTTGTTCATCTCAATTTTTAGAGTATAAGTCCGCACCAAAGAAAGTTTGGTTTGGATAAACTTCAAGGGTAATTTAGGGTTTAACAATCATCAACTAAGAATTAGTTGAATCAACAAAGTTCAATAACACTGCGAATAATCACTAACAACATAATGTGGAATAATTATGAATCATAGTTGAACTAACACTATATATCGAAGTCAGGCTTAGAAATAACTAGAAAGCATAAACATTGAATAATACAATAAACCTTGCTTGAACAATATTAAGCTAAGGCTATAATCTTATTGAATAAGAGAATTGAACTATTGAACATGCATTAATGAATAATAAGTTGATAACAACACTTGCTCAATATAACAATAAAGGTTAGAAACTGTGTAAAGTAAATGAGATATGACAACTCAATTAGAGATTTGAGTTCAAGAACTTGCATTCATTATAAAGAGAATAAAACTAGGAAAACTTTCTTAATTATAAACAAGTTAAGATTAATCAAACAAGGATTAGAGTTCACAACTTGCTTAAATAAAGTTTAGGGTTAAAGAACTTGCCTCGTGCGTACGCTATAAATTACAACTCATGTTCACCTACACATATTATTAGAAGCACATCATCTATTAGATATACTAACATCCACTTTCCAAATTAAATCTCATTTTTAGTTGAACTTGTTACTTTAGTACAAGTTTCAAATCATACCATATACACTTCAGAATCATAACTCTTAGAATTACAACATTTAGTCATCAACTCTAGATTTTAATAAATCACAACGTAAGTTTTCACGACTTACTAATTTTTACAACTTTGGAATTATCACACACATGATACATGTGATGCCCCAAAAATAGGTATACATCACCCATTTTAAGTCGCCATATACTTGGTACAGAAATCAAATACAAACTTCTTTTATACAATACGAAAAAAGCGTAGCTGAGCGTTTTTACACGAATATTGTCTTCTAGAAAATATCCAAACTCATATAGATTCCTCATTATATTTATTATCACACTATTTCATAGAATAGTGAGGACTACTATAGCCACCATCTCGGACCATCACTCTGTTCCCCGACTAGTCCCGGGTACGTTCTCATTTCCTAAAGAGAATAAAGAAAGCAAAAGGGTGAGCTCAACTAGCCCAGTAAGAAATATTATGACTAAGATAATGTAGAATAAATTATCGTTAGCCTTCAACAGTGTTAAACTAATAAACAACAAGTTTAACTACAGCAGAACAAGAAATCCATTAGAAGAGTCAAGTATAGCATGATATCTACTATCTTCTATGATTTAAAAAGTTTATCATCAATTTTATCGCTGAGACTCAGCTCAATAAATAATCCACATCACTGAATTATCCATGCACTACAGGCCAAGGATATTCATTAGTATCACGTCTACGAATTATCCATGCACTACGAGCCAAGGATAATCGTGTAATCACCCATGGTCATGATCATGCCAACAATTGTCCATCAATGCACTACGGGCCAATGAGGACTTTGACCACATCATTTGTAACATTACGGGTCATGATTATACCGAATAATCCCTTGTCATAATCATACCAATCAAAAGTCCATCTATGCACTACGGCCAAAGATGACTTTCATCATAATATAAGCATGAGGATGATGACAATGATATAAGAATTCAATTAAAAGAAATCAAAGGATAAATTTTTAAAGATTTATAATTTAATTTATTCAGAATTCAATAATGTCCAAATTTTCAACATGATACTACTTTGTGGAGTAAAATTTAAGAATAATATTTTATCAAAAATAATTTGGACTGAAAAAAAATTAATTTTTATCATGAATAGTACTGCGGGTGAATAGTACTTGAGTGAATAGTACTTCATGAATAGTACTTAAGGAATAGTACTCTATAAATAATACCCAGTGAATAGTACTTTGTGAATAGTACCCTGTGAAGAGTACTTTGTGAATAGTACTCCGTGAAGAGTACTTTGTAAATAGTACTCCGTGAACAGTAGTTCGACATGAAAAGCTTAAAATTTAGCAAGAATGTTCAGAAAAATATCATTGTGAAACGATACTAGATGAAACGCAAATTTCAAATATATTCTACTAATTTCACGGAGTATAGAAACAATAATTTAACAGAATGAGTGTAGAATTAGGAATACGAAACTAAATAATATTACTTACATACTACAGAGTATGAAAGAAAATATTATTCATATGAATATTGAAAAATAATATCCCTTACCTTAGTAGGAGGCTGGATACTGCAATAGTGAAGTAGCAGAATACTCTTCTTCTTTCTCTCTATAGCTTCTCTCTCTATAATTGCTCTTATGAGTCTTAGTGAATTGGTGAGAATGAAAAAAGAATGAGCTTCTATTTAAAGAAAAACATAGTTTCAATAATTGCACGATTAGGGATTCAAATTATTACAGTATAGTACCATCATCTTTACCTCCATTTTTAATTTAGTCCTTCAACTATTATCAATCTTGCACCACCTCCCCTAATAGTACATGCATGTGAATCAATAGTTCCATACATGTAAACCAACAGTAATTTGCATGTGAACTAATAGCAATTAATTGCTCATTTATCCGATTAATTATCCGTTTGTTCAATTTAATATCTAGAAATCAATTATTATCGAAATAAATGTCAATTTCTACTAACACAAATAATCCCAACACAATGGAAATATTTTTTTTATCAACAATTTTCATCTTTAATCAACACTAACTTATTCATCATTAATATTATAACTCACAATATTTAACAACTAGATCATTCCCAGGAAAGAGATGACTTTTCGATAAGGATTTCCCCCTATTGACAAGCAATTAGGTGACCAAACCCCTTTCCTCGACAGAACTTTCTAAACATCGTCAATAATGTAAATAATAATATGAATAACTTTGTCGTCTCAATTATTAATTTAATAATATAAAATATTATGCAGATGATACTATGACAATAATTGAATCAATAATATGAGAGATATTATGCAGCAATTATTGTAGCAATAATTGAGTATAACTGAGTGACTTCTCACGTAAGCATCAATAATCAATATCGTATGTTACTATGCAACCACACGTATTACTGTAGTTTTACCACCAGGTATTTCAACAGTTTAACGGTAAAACTTTCGCTGTTATTTTTATAAAAAGATATTTCTGTCGTTTTCTAACTCTGACAATACTTTCGTTGTGGGGTCCACTAATGATTGTGTCGTCGTACGAATAATCCTTGTTTAAACGAATATTCCCCGACCAATCGAATATTTTATAACAACTTGCTTACTTTGCAAAATTTGTAAATATTACCCACAACTATAATATTATATCAAATCCACATCATAATATTCAAAAATATATTTCGAGAAAATTTAATCTTTATTCATAAAAGTTGGGGTCTTACAACCTCCCCTTCTTATGAAATTTCTTCCTCGAAATTGGGGTACGTACCTGGTATGTCAAAGAGGTGAGGATACCTTAATTTCATTTCAGATTCCAATTCCCAGGTCATTTCCTCAACATCGTGGTTTATCCACAAAACTTTAACTTGAGGTATAACCTTGGAGCGTAGAATATGTTCCTTCTTATCCAAGATTTGAACAGGAATCTCTTCATACGTTAAATCATCCACTATTTTGTCTGGTTCTAACTCAATAATATGGTTTGGGTCTTCCACATATTTACGTAACATAGATACATGAAAAACGTTATGAACACGAGACATACTTGGCGGTAAAGCAAGTCTATAGGCCACAGTTCCTACTCGATCCAGGATTAAAAATGGGCTAATGAATCGAGGATTAAGCTTTCCTCTCTTTCCAAATCTCGTAACTCCTTTCCATGGAGCAACACGTAACAACACATGATCTCCAATATCGAATTCCATGTCCTTTCGATGAAGATCAGCATAACTCTTTTGTCGATCTTGTGAGGTTTTTATACGTTGCTGGATCGTTTGAATCTTTTCCGTAGTCATACGTACCAACTTCAGGCCCAACAACGTTGCTTCATCCACCTCATCCCATCATACTGGAGAACGACACTTTCTTCCATACAACGCTTCGAATGGAGCCATGCCAATACTTGCTTGATAGTTGTTGTTATAGAAAAACTCCACCAACGGTAAGAACTTGTCCCAACTTCCCTTGAAGTCAAGAACACAGAGTCTTAATAAATCTTCAAGAGTTTGAATAGTCCTCTCTAATTGTCCGTCCGTATGAGGATGATATGCCGAACTAAATCGTAAATCCATGCCCATAGCATTTTGAAAACTAACCCAAAATCTTGAAGTGAATCTTGGGTCTCGATCAGAAACTATGGATACTGGCATACCATGTAATCTTACAACCACGTTTATGTACATACGAGTAAGACGTTCAAGTGAATAAGTTTCTCGTATAGGTAAGAAATGATTAGACTTGGTTAGTCTATCGACAATGACCCAAATCGCATCTATGCCTTAAGAAACATTGGGAAGACCAATAACGAAGTCCATGGTAATGTGCTTCCACTTCCATTCTGAAATTTCAAGTGGTTGCAATGGACCTTTTGGTACTTGATGCTCCGCCTTGACACGTTGACAAGTTAAACACCTTGAGATAAACTCCGCTATCACTCTCTTCATATTGCTCCACCAAAATATATGTCGAAGTTCACGATACATTTTGGTACTCCCAGGATGGATTGTAAACGGTGTGTTGTGCGCCTCCATCATGATTTTATACTTCAAGTTAGAGTCATTAGGAACACAAAGTCTGGAGTTGACTCAAAGTATTCCTTCTTCGTCGATTCTTGCTTTCGGAATAGCACATTCTTGTAAATTCTTCCTCATACGCATCAGATTCAGGTCTGTAGCTTGAGTAGCTTTAAATTTATCGATTAAAGTCGGTTCTACTCGTATATTTTCCATCATCAAGTGGGTCCTTAGAGTCTTTAACTCTATCTCCATCCTTTGTAAGTCACATAAAATGGGCCTTTGCGTTGACAATATCGCACTCGTACCTGCATATGATCTTCCACTCAATGCGTCAGCTACTACGTTCGCTTTTCTAGTATGGTATTGAATGGTATGATCGTAATCTTTCAACAGCTTAAGCCAACGTCATTGCCTCATGTTGAGCTCCTTTTGGGTGAAGAAATATTTGAGGCTTTTATGATCTGTATAGATCTCAACTTTCTCCCCATACAAGTAATACTTCCAGATTTTAAGTGAAAAAACGACAGCTGCCAACTCAAGATCATAAGTAGGATAATTTCTCTCATATTCTTTGAGTTGTCGTGAGGCATAGTCTATGACTTTCCCACATCCTAAACCTTTGCCTGAAGCATCGCTGTATATAACAAATCCCTCCGAACTAGATGGTATTGTCAGAACAGATGCTGAAATGAGTCTCCTCTTGAGTTCTTAAAAACTTTTCTCACATTCCTCGCTCTAACCGAATTTTGTATCTTTCCAAGTCAGCTAAGTTAATGGAGTAGCGATTCGAGAAAACACTTCTATGAATCTCTGATAATAACCAGCTAAGCCCAGAAAGTTACTTACTTTGGTCACTAATCTAGGTTGCTCCCAGCTTTGAATTGTTTCAATCTTTTCCAGGTCAACAAATATTCCATGGTTTGATATCACATGCCCAAGGAATGCTACTTCCTCAAGCCAGAACTCGCATTTCTTCAACTTGGCATATAGCTTGTTTTCACGAAACTTTTAGAGTATTAGCCTCAACTGTTTCTCATGATCTTCACGACTTTTGGAGTATATGAGGATGTCATTAATAAAGACAGCCACGGAATGATCCAAATATTCCTTGAATATTCGATTCATCATATCCATAAAGGCACCAGGAGCATTAGTCAATCCAAAAGACATAACTAGAAATTCATAATGCCCGTACCGAGTTCTGAAAGCAGTCTTTGGAATTTCATCAGTTTTAATCTTTAACTGATGATATTCGGAACAAAGATCGATCTTTGAAATGAATTTAGCGCCTTGCAACTGGTAAAATAGGTCATTAATGTGAGGCAACGAGTACCTATTTTTGATGGTGATGTGATTCAACTCCCGATAATCAATACAAAGTTGCATACTTCCATCTTTCTTCTTTACGAATAGAACAGAAGCAACCCAAGGAGACGTACTAGGACGAATGAAACCGATGTCTAACAATTCCTGCAGTTGGGTTTTTAACTCCTGAAGTTCAATAGGAGCCATTTGATATGGGGCTTTAAAAATGGGTTTTGTACCGGTTTCAAGGTCGATACAAAATTCGATTTCACGCTCTGGAGGTAGGCCAGGAAGTTCTTCAGGGAATACATCAGGAAATTTATTAACAATAGAAATATCATTCAAATCTGACGTATTTTTGTTTAAAAATCTGTGACATAGGCTAAGAAAGCTTGACATCCATTTTTCAATAAACGAATAGCTTTATGACTTGATATGAAAGTGATTGACTTTAGTGGTTTGGTTTCTTAAATTCTCATAATAGGTTGGTTAAGAATATGAAAGCTAACAACCTTACAAAAATAATCAATTTTAGCATGATGAGTAGTTAACCAATCAATTCCTAAAATCAAATCGAATGCAAGTATTTTCAAAGAGATAAGATTGACAGGTAACGTGCGGTTGCCGATTTAAATCAAACAAGACTTATAAACAGTGGATGTAATGAAGGTTTCTCCCAACGGAGTTTCAACAGATAAGTCAAAGTCTAATTTCTCTGGAGTTAAATTTAAACGTTGAGCGCAAGTAGGAGAAATAAAAGAATGGGTATAACTGGTATCAAATAAGGTATAAACTTTGCAAGAGTTTATGATTAGCTTACCCGTGATGACCTCATTCCGGTTCCTCGCTTTTTGGGAGGTTACGACAAACACTCTCCCTTAAACTACCAGCTTTGACTTATTTGGGACAGCCTTTGGTGCTTCCGTCCCAGTTGGACTTGTCTTCACTGCACGATAAAATCGGGCTAGGTGACCTTCTTTTCCATAATTATAACACGCTTTGGACTGCACCGTGCAGTTTGGACTGATGTGCTTCTCCTCCACATTTGAAGCATACGATCGATGGTCATTCTCCTTCTTTAACAACAGGTGATGGTGCTGACGCTGACGTCTTTCCATCATTGTTGAATCTCCTCTTCTTGAAATTTCCACTTCTATTGTCTTGGCCATGATTACCACTGAAGTGGTTACCATTTCTGCCATGTTGATTCCCTCCACGTTTGTTGTCACCACTTCGATGACTGCTACCACTGGTATTATCATTTTGTCGGCTGCTCTCTCTTGGTTGGGTTGACTCATTATCGCGTTCCAATAACTGAGCCCTATTTAGAACGTCTGAATACAAGCAAAGTTTTTGAGAAATGAGGTATTAACGTATCTCGGGTTTCAAACCTCTTAGAAACATTCGCGTCATACGCTCCTCATTATCTACCAAATGGGATGCAAACCGGGATAACTCCGCAAACTTAGCCTCGTACTGCGACACCGTCATATTATTTTGCTCCAGCTTGATGAACTCTACCTCCTTCATGTGACGAATACTTTCGGAAAAATATTTTTTGTTGAATAATTCTTAGAACTTCTCCCAAGACATCTTGAGTGCGGTTAGTTGAGTACGTTTTACTAATTCCCACCAGTAATCTGTATCTCCTCTCAACATGAAGGTGGAAAAGGGAACCTTTTGCTCCTTGGAGCATCCCAAGACATAAAATATCTTGGTGATCTACTTTATCCACGCCTCTGCCTTGAGTGGTTCTGGCTTTCCTAAAAACTCTGGTGGTCCAAGCTCCTTGAACTGCTTAGCGGTGACCATCCGAGAGTTGTCAGTGTTTCCACCTGCATTTTGAACATGAGTCTCTCTCGCCTGATGTTACATGAATCGCATAAAGCCTCTGAACATCACATCGTTCATCATTTGGTCGGTGTTGTTATTTACCTGAGGATTATTGCCTTCCTGATGCATATTATCCTGGGTATTGATCGTTGGTGACTTAATGGTCTCATGTGCTTCATTGCTTATCTCAACATTTTCAGATGTCATTTTCAAACAATGCCACAAAACAAGGGTTAATAGACATGCCACATATTATACCTATACTCTGACCAACCAATTAAATAACAAATTACTTTAGGTAGGTCATACTAGCGAAGGATTAACCCATCTCTCCCCTCCTAGTTCTAGTCTCACATCTAAGCCAGGGATCATATCCCTATGCTTTGATACCAAATGTGACGCCCCAAAATAGGTATACATCACCCATTCTGAGTCGCCAAATACTTGGTACAGAAATCAAATACAAACTTCTTTTATACAATATGACAAAAGCGTAGCTGAGCATTTTTACACGAATATTATCTTCTAGACAATATCCAAACTCAAATGGAGTCCTCATTACATTTATTATCACATTATTTCATAGAATAGTGAGAACTACTATAACCACCATCTCGGACCATCACTCCGTTCCCCGACTAGTCCAGGGTACGTTCTCATTTCCTAAATAGAACAATGAAAGCAAAAGGGTGAGCTCAACTAGCCCAGTAAGAAATATTATGACAAAGATAATGTAGAATAAATTATTGTTAGCCTTCAACAGTGTTAAACTAATAAACAACAAGTTTAACTACAGCGGAACAAGCAATTCATTAGAAGAGTCAAGTATAGCATGATATCTACTATCTTCTATGATTTAAAAAGTTTATCATCAATTTTATCGCTGAGACTCAGCTCAATAAATAATCCACATCACTGAATTATCCATGCACTACGTGCCAAGGATATTCATTAGTAACACGTCCACGAATTATCCATGCACTACAGGCCAAGGATAATCGTGTAATCACCAATGGTCATGATCATGCCAATAATTGTCAATCAATGCACTACGGGCCAATAATGACTTTTACCACATCATTTGCAACATTACGGGTCATGATTATACCGAATAATCCCTGGTCATAATCATACTAATCAACAGTCCATCTACGCACTACGGCCAAAGATGACTTTCATCACAATATAAGCTTGAGGATGATGACAATAATATAAGAATTCAATTAAAAGAAAGCAAATGATAAAATTTTAAAAATTAATAATTTAATTTATCCATAATTCAATAATGTCCAAATTGTCAACATGATACTGCGTTGTGGAGTAAAATTCAAGAATAATATTGTACCAAAAATAATTTGGACTGAAGAGAAATCAATTTTTGTCATAAATAGTATTCTGGGTGAATAGTACCCGAGTGAATAGTTCTTTTGTGAATAGTACTTCGAGAATAGTACTCTGTGAATAGTACCCCGTGAATAATACTTTGTGAATAGTACCTTGTGAAAAGTACTCTGTGAATAGTACCCCGTGAATAGTACTTTGTGAATAGTACTCTGTGAACAGTACTCCGGCATGAAAAGCTTAAAATTTAACAAGAATGTTCAGAAAAATATCCTTGTGAAACGATACTAGATGAAGCACAAATTTTAAGGATATTCTACTAATTTCACGGAGTATAGAAGCAATACTTTAACAAAATGAGTGTAGAATTAGGAATACGAAACGAAATAATATTACATACATACTACATAGTATGAAAGAAAATATTATTCATACGAATATTAAAAAATAATATCCCTTACCTTAGTAGAAGGCTGGATATTGCAATAGTGAGGTAGCAGAATAGTCTTCTTCTTTTTGTCTATAGCTTCATCATTAATATTATAACTCAAAATATTTAACAACCTGATCATTCCCAGTAAAGAGGGGGGTTTTCGATAAGGATTTCTCCCTATTGGCACGCAATTAGGTGACCAAACCTCTTTCCTCGACAGACCTTTTTAGACATCGTCAATAATGCAAATAATAATATGAATAACTTTGTCATCTCAATTATTGATTTAATAATATAAAGTATTATGCAGATGATACTATGACAATAATTGAATCAATAATATGAGAGATATTATACAGCAATTACTGTAGCAATAATTGAGTATAACTGAGTGACTTCTCATGTAAGCATCAATAATAAATACTGTGATCTACTATGCAACCACGCGTATTACTGTACTTTTACCACCGGGTATTTCAACAATTTAACGGTAAAACTTTCGTTGTGGGGTCCACCAATGATTATGTCATCATACGAATATTCTCTGTTAAAATGAATATTCCCCGACCAATCGAATATTTTATAACAACTTGCTTACTTTGTAAACTTTATAAATATTCCCACAACTATATTATTATATTAAATCCATACCATAATATTCAAAAATATATTTCGAGAAAATTTAATCTTTATTCATAAAAGCTGGGGTCTTACAATCTGTTATAGTAACTTTATTACATATTCATCACATTAACATTTCATTAGACTAGGTTACAATGGGTTTTTAAAGTATGTACCATCAATAGACTTCACTGCCTCATTTCGGTATGACGCAATTGCTACCGTGTGTTTAATCCTCGAACCGGTAGCAATTTGCCATTTCGATTCGACTTTGACACCAAATAGCAATTTACACCGGTGATGCGTGAAACGAAAACTACGCAATCGATAATTATTTGCTTTGTTTAGTCCAACTATCACGAATTTCATCAATTAAACAGCAAATTATGCATACCCAAATGATATAGACTTCATATAAACATTACCCATCATATACATACTAATTTGGAACAATTAAACAACAACTACAAACAAATTTATTCCTTTGAATTCTATATTTTTACAAAAACTTCATTTTTGATATATTTAGCAAAAATTTACATTGAAGTCTCATGACTACACCAAATCAACTCATTCAAATTATATTCTTTTCGTTTCTTACTGAATTAACACATTCAAGATTCAATTTACCATCTAGTTCACAAATCAACTATAAATTTTGAACTCTCATAAGCCATATTCATACTCATATTCACTGTAAATGATTTCTTTTCTTTTTGAACGTAATTCATCTAAATTAACATCTCAAATTCTTGTCTAGATGTTAGTTATAACATCACAATTTACTAATAAACACAATCAATCACTTTATATATCAACAATTCATCAAATTTGAATTTACAGAGAATTTAGAACTAAAAAAAACACACAACTTTCATATACGTAACATTAAGGTTTTAGAAATTATACCTTCAATTGCTTAAATAATCCTTGATAGAAGACAAAGAAGTGAATTCACAGAAATTTTTCTCAAACTCTCTCTATTTTTTTCTCTGTATTCTTCCTCTCCTCTACTCTCAAGCCAAGGCCAAACCTTTTACGTAAATAAAATAGACGCGAGAGATAAAACAGACGCGAGAGTTAAAAAAACGGACAAGTAACTAATACCCTTACTAAATACCATTTTACATTAAAAAAAATTTTAAAAAATTTGTTAGTTAAAATTTCAAATGCCGCAAGGCTTTGTTTGGATAAAACTAATTAAAATAAAGACTTAATATTTTTAAGCCTTGTTTGGTAAACCCATTTAAAACTTCTTTAATTTATTTTAATAAATTATTTATACTATAGTTTATTGTCCCTCATTATTTACTTGGATTTCCATATCCACTCTTAATTAAATAACAAAACTAGTTACAACTTATTAAATAAAATTTTCACTTAACTAATTTCCACAAAATTATAATTTTCATTATAATTTTATTTAATAAATTAACATATCACTTTAATTATTAAATTAAATTAAAGTAACATTACAACAATTCATATAATCCTTATCAACTATTTAATTATCAAGTTAAATTAGAGTATTATCTCATAAATTTAATTTATCACTCTTTTAACTTAATTAAATTAATTTCTATCACTCATGAATTATTTACTTACTAATAAATAATCCAACAAATATCTACTAAACAACAAACACTTCAATTAAAAATATTTATTTAATTCAATAAATATTTAAAATTACAAATAAAATTACGAATTGTTACGTAACTATATAGTGTAATAATTATAATTTTTAGATAGTTTGTAATAATTCTATTTGCATTAACTTGTGCAAAATGAATTTATTTATATTTTAAAAAAAAATCAAAATGAATTTTTTTTTTTTGTGAAAAGTGAGTATATTTTCAAAGTACGGGCTCGTTTGAATGATCTTTTAAAAATATTTATTTTGTTTTACTAATTTCTTATATATTATATACTTTTTGTTTCATGTAAATATTTATGTGTATTAGTTGTTATAATATTATAATTTTTATATTGTCAGCATATTATATAATAAATAACTGAAATATATTAATATTCTGCTTTGGGTGGAAACTGTAACACAAAAATAAAAGCAATGTCCATAGATTGGAGTGGAACGAGTGGAGATTGGAGTGGAGTAAGGGGGTGTTTATTTAGAGCTGAATGAAGATAATTTAAATGATTGAATCAGTAAGTGCGTTTGTTTTGGTCTGAATAGCTGAATCGGTAAGATGAACGAGCTAAAAGGTTAAGTCAGATTTTTTTAGCTGAATGGCTGAATGAAGTTAAAAAATTCAAAAATTCAAAAAAATATATTAACTATTATATTAAGTAATATTAAATAAATTTATAATAATTTTGAATTTTTTTAGAGGGGTAAAATAATAAAGTTTTGTCATTCAAATGTTTCAGACATGTCAATTATCAAACAATTTTTTTCATTCAAATTCAGATTCATTCAATTTTTATCAAACACCTCTTAAATTTAATTAATGAATATGTGGGACCTGCATGCATTCAGGAACGGAGTAAATTGGATGTGTCAATAGATTTACTTAAATATTTTTTACACTTAATTTATTGTTTGTTTTCTTTTCTTTCCACTCTCTCTCTCTCTCTCTCTCTCTCTCTCTCTCTCTCTCTTTCTATATATATATATATATATATATATTCATTTCTTAATTTCCTTCTCCATTCTCTCCTCCCCCTTACTCTTATCATTCACCCCATCAGTTGATGCTTTAGTCGGATCTATGCTTTTATGAACAATTTCCAATTTTATTTCCATCTTGTTTTCATTGAAGTCCTTGACAGCCAATTCAAAAGGACAAATAATTTATAAAAAAAATTTTGAACAACAAATCACCATATCATTACTCTGCACGCCCATTGCTCTAATAATTATTATAATTACATCAGACTTGCTGTTTCCCAGGCTCAAGAATTTGTGACTGTTGAAGATGTAGAGAAACAACTCTCCTGGTCTTTTGTCCGTGGTATTGATGCCCTCAAAACTTTACTGGACGTAATTTACTTCTGCCATTCTCCCATCTTGTTTCCATAAATTATCTTCTAATTTTTCATCATGCTTTTTCTTTTGCTGAATCCTGATAAGACCCTCAAATATCTTTTGTGGCTTCGGATTCGAGCAACGATAACAGATGTCTTTGGGTCTTGGATTCGGGATCGGGTTCCTACGGATCGATTCGGCTTCGGGATGGCGGATGGCTTCGGATCGAATTTCATGATTGGCTGAGTTTCTAGATGGGTATTTCCATTCGCCCGAGTTCTCAAATTAGTTTGATGCCTGATAGGTGTAAGGAGAGGAGAGAGAATGAAGAAGGAAAGGAATGAAGGACGAATGTAAAAAAAACAAAATTAAGTTTATCAGGCTTCTCAGTTTAATTGTCTACAGTTTAATACTACGAACGAAAAAATTATAAATGAGAGGTATTTTAGTAATTTGTCCCTTTCGCAGTACTAAACTGCGGACGAGAGCTCTATTAAACTATTCGATCTTAAGATGAAGGATTACGATGTGTTGTAAGACTAGACTTTTTACAACGTTAGCTATGGATAGGTCCCTATATATATAAATATATATAAAACAGAAAAATTTAAGTACTCGTACACTCAATTCGTTCCAAAATTAGATATATAATTTGACTTTTTAAATCAAACGACGACATATTAAACTTCAAATTGATGTGAATTTTTTTAATTTTAGTTGATACAATTATTATAGTTGTATAGTATATAACAAAAATTATAAATCACAAAATTTATTTCATTTTAAATTTTTTTGAATCATATTAATTTTGAAATTTAATATGTCGGCGTTTGACCTCGAAAGTCAAATTATATCTCTATCCAAAGTCAAATTGTATATATCTTTATTCTCTAATTTTGGAACCAAGGGAGTATATATTATCTTTGTTCCAAAAAGAGAGATACATTTTGACTTTTTAGAATCAATTTGTAAAATCTTAAACTCAAAATTAATATAATTTCATTCAAGTTTTAAAAACAACAAAGATGATAATTAATAGTACTTTATAGTTAATTTGCAATTGTTATATTTATTTGTATTAAAATTAAATAATTTCATATTAATTTTAAATTTTAGAATTTTATAAATTAACTCTAAAAATTCAACATTTATATTTAATTTTGAAATGGATGAAATATATATAATATGTAAATACTTGTGTAAAGTTGTAAACCTGTTCATTGTTCCACAAATGGTCAACGTAAAGTTTAGTAATTTTAAAATTAAAAGCAATTGGGTTGTAGAAAAAAGTAAGATAAAAAAATGAAAATAAAAAAAAGTTGAAATCATCTAAAAACAAAGATTACAAAAAAAACAGATTTTTTCCTAACTTTCCGTGTAATATCTCTGTATCAATTTTCTAATGCCGCCGAACTATTTCAGATATGGGGGAGAGTAAAATAAAGTAAGAGATGATTTTCATAAATTTAGGTCAAATAGTAGTTAACGGGTTTGGAACCATATTTGGACAACCAAATATTGTTCTAAACTATGTCCAACCTGAATTATAAAATATAGATACCCAACCCAATGGATCTAGTTAAATTCGAGTTGTAATATATATGATTTTCCAAATATATTGCCAGCTCTAAATACGGTAGACTTGATAACAATATAATCAGACAAGAAATGAGCAGAAAGATTTGGACTCATCTAATTAGATACAAAATCCAAATTCATCTCTGGCTACTCTTATCCTCATTCTTTCATTGATATTAACTACCTAAGCTATATGTTCCTAGTAAAATTCTCCTCTCTATAGTATAACCCGCCTAGTATCTCCTTTATAATGTCCCATAATTATGTCAAGAACTAACCAAAAGGACTAAAACCATCTCCAACCTAGTATTTTTCAATCATGATCAACTCCAAGAGTGAAAAAAATGGGATCAAATATATGTGGTCTTAATCATCTGGTGCAAAAGAGCCCCAAAACATTAGCAAACCATGATTTTGATAGAGGGAGCAGCATCAGTTCATCGACATCCATTTTTGAGTTCATGAAGCCTAAATGCTCATCATTATGGGACACCAAGAAGAATAAAAAGAGACAGTTATCACCTCGGCCTCAACCACCGGAGAAACTCACTCTACAAGAGTGGATCTTGAATTCACCTAGCTTGAATAGAATTTATCCTTCATTTGAGGAAAGTGTTGAGGCTACCGCCTATAAATTGCAGCCTAGAGATAGGTTTTCTTTGGACAGAATGAAAATGGAGGTTGATGATGATGAAGAATTGGAGGAGGATGCATATATAGTGCGCTGCAAAAGACAAGGTGGGAAGAGAAAAAAGAAGGTGAGCTTTAGGTTACCTGAGGTGGCTGACATATTTGTATTGGATTCAGAAGATGGATATTACTTCTCAAAGTGAAAATTGGAATTGGCTAGTTAAGGGGTTTGAGGTATTGTACTTAAGTTTAAGAGTTCGAATTTAATTATGTGTTCCACCAGTCATATTACTTTTGGCGTATTATAAGTTGAGATTATTAACATTTGGTAACAGAGAAGTCACTATTATAATTACTAGGTTACCTGTGCAAAGAACTACATGTGTTAAGAAAAGACTGAGTGAAAGCCATCATAGTTGGGAAAATGGACCAACATTGAGGTTGGACCCGGAAGCGTGGTGGATTGTTATGATTTGACGTATTGATTGAGATATTTACCATAGTTTCCCATGCTTCTCCCTCCTAACTTATTTTTTTCTTTCCAAATTTGTTGTGTATTTCTAGTTTTTAGTCCTATTGCTATTTTATTTGAGGGTTGAATGTATTGATTTTGTCAAAAAAAGTTTTTCTACCCTAGGCATCCTTATATATTTTGTCTGCTTCAGTGCAAAGAGGTTATCCTCAAATGCTTGACATAATCAAGGACCAACTCAACATGATTATGCTTCATTTGACCGTCATCATGCGTATTCTTGATTTCTTAGGGTTATCATAGTATATTTATAGGGCTATTATCATGTTTCTAGGGTTTTTATCATAATTTTAGGGTTGTAATTTATTGCTGAACAATTTATAGTGCAGACATGTGCAAAGGGGGCTTTATTTTGCAGACGTGAAAAGGGGAATTATTGTATTCTCATTTGCATATATGAATGTTTGTACCAAGGGCAGGTCAAGCTTTGTATTTCTGGCTCGAACAACTGGAGACTTTTGGAAGGAATACACAAATATATATCCTTTTAATCCAATTATTTTTCACTTCATATGCATCATAACTATTAATCACAAAATTAAAGATAAGCCTTGTGTATAACACAAAATCAGGTTAGCATGTAATAAAGATCAAAGATGTTAGTCTAGTGGTAAAGAGTTTTTCCTTTATTGTGCAAGATCATATATATATATATATATTCGAGTCTCCTTTCAGTAGAAATTCAGGATGCGATATAGAAGTTAAGTTTTTCTTAGTTCTCCCCCGGGCCCCTTTCCTATGATTCATAATAGGCCTCAGCCCATTTAACTTCAATTGTACTCGAGCTTGTAAAAATTAATTCATAATAATTAATTCTATTCTTTAACGTAGATAGAATAAAGAATAATTCCTAGAACATATAAAAAAATAATAATTTTGAGTTCCTTGTTTGAAATTCTCAATGAACGCAACGAAATTGATTTTTTTTGATGAACAAGATATTGCTCCCTTGATTCCTTAGATGTTGCCTTTATGAGAAACCTTTAATAACTTTCTTAGTAATTCTTATGCTAGTTATTTATTTAATATTAGTCTATATTGGTAACCATGTGAACATGCTCATCACAACCCCAAAATTTTGCTTATATTATCCACATTAACCAATTCACATTAGACTTAATTAGAAACAATATGTTATACTGAATTATATCGATCAATTAGCCTGATTTTATATAACTACAATTAATATAATCCCAGAAAATATTCTTACAGAACTAAAAAAGTATTACAAAATTGAATGTGTTAAATATGCTGAGCAATCACCTTTTTTATTAGCATTAAACTTTCACTTGTAGTCCGTAAAGATCGACTCAGTGTAATTTGGTATGCTTGTGTAGCTTGTCTAAGGTTGGTAGTGATAGACAGGGACGGATATAGCTACAAAGTTCAGTAGGATCAAATTCAAAAAAAAAATATGTAAAAAATAAAAATTATAGCTATATATACATACTTTTCTAAATCCAATATAATTTCTCAACACTTAAATCGTTAAGTTTAACCAACACACTGTATTATATTTACATAATACAGTGTTTTGGGTGTGATTTGGATACATATATCAAAATATGCCTGTACAGTCTGTGCAGACTGTACATACATTTTTTGGTATAGGTATCCAAATCACGCCCAAAACATTATATTATGGGAAAATTTTAGTTCCATAATTTTTTTTTTTTTAGTTCTACAAAAAAAAAAAAAAAATTTGCAGGGTCCGAATTTTGGACCTGTCCGGGAGTCCGGACATGATCCATTGTCTATATATATATATATATATATATATATATATATATATATATATATTCATAATTTTCTTATAAGGAAAATACTAGAATGTTTTTTTTATTAAAAACCCAATGTAGTACAAATGTGACAAATTCAAAAGATTTGGATAAGGTCACACAGAATGAGAAAAAACTAAGTAAATAGGTGCCTTGGAGTTTTATTACATTATCTTTGAGTTTTAATTTGGAGATAAAAGAATAGAAAGCGAAGGAAAACAAAAAGAGATAATGTCTTTGAGTTTTGTAATAAAAGAGAATTTTTTTTTAAGAAAAATGGTGTCTTTGAGTTTTAGTTAGAAAAGAAAAAAAAAATAAAGAAAATGAGTGTATTTCGAGTCAAAAAAAATTTCTCATTTTTTTTCTACAACAAAAAAACTTTACAGGGAGTTGGTTAAAAAAGAAAAGAAAGTAAGAAAGAATACTTAATTTTTGAGCCAAATATTTTACAGGGTGTTGGTTAAAATGAAAAAGAAAGCCAGGGTGGTGGTTGGAGTGAGTACTATGAAGGAAGAAAATTCAGTGGGGGCATGTGCCCCCCCCCCTGCCCCAGGTGTAGATCCGCCTATGGTGATAGACTCGTTTGTGGTTGGACAGGCCGGAGATCAACTCATTTTTGAGTTAATTGGTTCAAATCATATAACAATCTATGTCAAATTCTGAATTCAAATCAAATCATGTTGTATCAACACCTAATCCACTGTCTCACTAGTTAGTATTTTTTTTTGGTCATCTTAGATTATTATAACTGCATCTAAAAAGTCATGACTGAATGTACTATATTGATAGTAGATTGAGAATTTATATACATATCAAACTATCCTACATATTTTGATGTTGGGTTGAAGTGTTATAATTTTCCCACTTAAATACCTAACGGTCGAGCCACATAGTCCAAAATCTTTGCCTATCCAACTATTGTGGGATAATAATGACAACGTTCATGTCCTAATTTCCAACACCTTTGACCTTTGTGAGATAATACCATTTGCCTTTGTGTCCCCATTTCTACTAACTTGACCAGATTATTTGTTGTGAACTTTTGAGAGTAGTCTCTAATATCATATCATATTTAACATGTAAACTATTCTAAAAATTTTCAAAACCCTTGAATTGCCTCCCAATCAGCGCTTATTTTATACTCACCAGCTTGACTTCTTACGATCTTTACTCCGACTCTATTGAGATGTCGGGGATCTCTTTATTTGCATTTTTACAACACCAAGAATTCTTCAAAAATGGCTCGTTTCCTTCCATTGTTTCATTCCTTGTATCCCACTCATTATCAACAAACAAAGTTGAACCATAGCCATGCATAGTCTCCTCATGACCCATGTGACGCCCCCAAATTCGAGTTCTTTTAAACCTGAATAAGGTGCTACACGGTGCTACAACATTCAAAACATATTACTATATATTTATTTTACATGAACATAAAAAAACTATATTTATTACATCATTTTCATTCATTCTCCCAAACTATTTATAACCATTACATATTCATTATGTCATAATGTAATTTATTACAAAAGTACTACTATTATTATATCGGCTAATTATTTCTCCAACTTAGCCTTTCCTTTAACCGGACCCTTCAACTCTTTCGATCTTAGCTAAAAACCACATAATTCAAGCATGAATGAGCATTCAATTGCTCAGCAAGTACACAATTTAATAACAACAAAATCAAGAATCATGTGTTCAATATTCAACAACTGAAAAAATAGTTGAGGATCAATAAGAATAATCAAAACCGATACTTTTCCTTTGTTTAAAATATTTTTAAAACCACAATATAAATATTGAATCTGAGATGGTCAAACGACCGTGAGTTAACCATTTTCTTTCATTTAAAAGGGACTTCCCGATAATAAAATCGTAAATCAGATATATCTTATGAGCACTTCTAGGAAATTAGTTTATAGTGCTTTATGTTGATCAACACTCATCCATTAAACGTATTTACGTTTATTTTTGACACCATGCGTGTCAGCTGAAGATTCAACTAAATACATTTATTTGCTCATTCTTAGGCTTACCTTTTTATCAATACCAAAAAAATTGGCGTTAGATAGCTTAAATTTTCATAAATAATATTAAAAAGAGTTACTATGAAATCAATAAATCATTCTAACATTTGTTTTTCCTAAGACTAAACTACATAAGTTTTTGTAGGGAAATAATTGGGCATGTTACCCGTTCAAAGTCCAAAAAGGCCACGAGCCTACAGCCAATTATGTCTTCATCTGACCAGTCTAATCCTGCTCCTATCTCTCGAGAAGAGTTTGATATATTAAGCAAGCAAATTATAGATTTGACTGTTCTGCTTAAAGAACTACACCAGTCTACTCAGGGTTTGCGAATACTCGTACATACAGAATCCTCTGCACAGGGAGGAACACAAGGTTCAGATAAAACAATTTTAGAACTTCAGTTGGATATATACGACCAACAAAATTCCTGAAAACACCCATCTCAAAGAAGATCCATCCAGACACTGGTGATATCAGGAAAAAAGTCCTTCAAATGGAAGAGATCATTCGGTCTATAAAAGGGATTGGAGCACCTGGGAGTGTCTCCTATGCTGATCTTTATATATACCCTGGTGCTCATTATCCAGAGAAGTTCAAGACTCCTGACTTTGAAAAGTATGATGGGTTAGGAGATCCTTATACACACTTGAAGGTATTCATTGGAGAACTTGAATATTATGTCGAGAATGAGAAGCTCAGAATGCAGCTATTTCAAAAGAGTCTAACTGGAGAAGCCTGATCGTGGTATACCATATTAGACAATTCTAAAATACATAGCTGGGAAGAGTTAGCTCATGCCTTCCTTACTCAGTACAACTTCCAGTCTCAGATGGCTCCTGACCGGTACCAAATTACCAAGGTCAAGAAACAGTCTAATGAGTCATTTAGAAAATATGCTCAAAGGTGGAGGCGCCTTACTGCTCAAGTTATTCCTTCTATGACAGAGTCAGAAATGGTTATGACCTTCATAGACATACATGAAGCTCCTTTCTATGAGAGAGTCTTAGCTGGCATTGGTAAGACATTTTCTGAAATAATTAAACACGAAGAGATGGCTGAGATGGGATTAAAGTCAGGAAAAATTCAAGACGTAGCCGCTCTGAAAGCTGTTGTTGAGCACATCCAGTCCAGAACTTATGGAAACAACCCCCGGAGGGTCCATAAAAAGAAAGAAGAGGATGTTTCCTTGATATTACAAGGTCAGAAAGGCAGTTAGAACATACCTATCCAGAGGAGAAACTACTCTCTTTTTCTGGCACAGTCTTCCAACCCCACATTGCCAAAGGGTGGAGAAGTTCGACGCAATCGAGTGTTCACACCCCAAGGGGATTCGCTCAATAATGTTCTCAATCTTTTGACCACTCAGAAAAAAATTACACATCTTCTTCCACCAGCCAACCCGAATGGGAAAGGTTACAATGCTGCACAGAAGTGTGCTTATCATGTTGGGGCACCAGGACATGACACTCAAGATTGCTGAGCCTTGAAACACAAGATCCAGGACCTAATCGACAATGGGGAGATTGTGGTGACTAAACCCGGCCAACCTCATGTGCAAGACAACCCTCTTCCTCAACACAAAGAAGAAGAGGTTAATATGATTAATTGGAGCAATGGGCAAAGTTCCAATTTTGTTGTTGAACCTTCCCAAACCAGCAAGGACGGTGCTGACAAATGGGATTATGCGCAGTTCCAATTTATGATGGAACGAAAGATGAAAGCTCTTTGTAAGCAAGTAGACCAATTGGTAAAACTGGTGATCCATCAACACCAAGTCACATGCCAATTAGTCAGTCAGGAGCATGCTAGTCTCCTTCCTTTTGTCATGAATACTCCATTATCACCTTCAGAAAGTGAAACACTGGAGGATAAAGTTGTGAAAAGAGCAAGTGCTAAAGCCCATCGAGATTTTGCCAACAAGAGTGAATTTATACACCTTGGCCAACCTATGGAGGAGATATTTCAGATGTTGATCAATGAAGGAAGAATTACATCCCTTCTACCTCCAATCAATCCCCGTTTCAAACGGTTCAATTCCTATGGAGTCTGCCAGTACCACTCCCATTCTAGCAGTTATAGCACAGAAGAATGTTGGGCACTCCGCCACTTCATTCAGAATTTAATTGACAGCGGTGTCCTGCAAATGGCAAATGATGACACTTTCTTACTCGAGAGTGGGAACACATGTCCTTCAAAATTGAAGGACGGCGTAGCAGTTATATCCATTGAGGATGATTTGGCTACCAAACCACTCACAATACAAGTAATTCAACTCAAAGGTGCTGACAATCCTTTGAAAGTGGCTGCACCGGAGCCAATTCTCTTTCCATCTAGGCCACAATATCCTATTGTCAGCTTAAAAAAAATCCCATGGAATTATGGGCAGGCTGAAGGATCTACCTCACATACAACTGCTGCAGTGTCGAAGGAGAATCCACTGTATCTTCCCCATCGGGTGATGAAGCCTACCATCAAGTCAAATAGGAAAGTTCCCATAGAGAAAATTCAAGAGTTCCTTCCTTACCATGGGCCATAATGAAGCCAAGGTGGTTTTAAGCTTGAGAGAAGCTCCACAACAAATTTCCATACTGGACTTGGTTTTCTCTTCCGAAGATCATCAGAAGATCTTGCTAAGGGTCTTGGAAGAAGCCCATTTATCAAAATTAGTGGATGTGGAAAAATTCCAACATCTGGTTGATCACATTTTTAACAACAATGTGATATCTTTCACTAATGACGACATACCCACTGAAGGGACGGGTCATTACAAGCGGTTACACATTGAGGTTTTGTCCTCCGAATACATGGTAGGAGGAGTCTTGATAGATGGAGGTTCATCTGTGAATATCTGTCCTTATGCTACCTTGGAGAAGATGAATATCATCCCCAAGAGGATCAAAAGCAGCCATACGGTTATGAAAGCTTTTGATGGGTCCCGATGAAATGCTGTTGGAGAGATTGAACTGCCAGTGGAGATTGGTCCACATACATTCAGTGTATCCTTTCACATGCTCAGAATAGCCACATGATATAATCTGCTGGTTGGAAGACCATGGATTCATATGGCTGGAGCCGTCCCATCCACCCTTCATTAGCAACTCAAGTACATTATCAATAATAGCCTAGTCACTGTTAATGCTGAGGCGGAATGTCTTGAACAAGGTGACATACCACTCATCAGCTTCAATTCAGAAGTTGAGCCGGTCAGTTTTCATGCCCTGGAGGTGAGAAACACTCATTACCATCCCATTGGGGCGCCACCTCTCACACCCAAGATTTCTGTCGAGGTAATGTCGGCCACTCAAGAGATGATATCATTGGGACATCAACCTGGACAAGGGTTGGGCAGAGATCATCAGGGTATTAAGCACCCAATTCAATTTCCTAGTCAAACAAGGACAGCTGGATTAGGCTCTTCTGCTAGCTCCTATCACAGGAATCCTCACAAGCACAAACAAATTCCTTCATCTTTATCCATACGACGATTATCTTCACCTACCGATCCTGAGCCTATACAGTCTCCGGTAAAGGTTCCAGCCCATGTTATGGCTATGCTATTTCCCAAATCGATACCGGTTAAAGCAAAAGAGGTCATGATTCTTGATCCCGAAGTGGAAGAAAGGGAACGGAGACGTAAACAAGATATCGCCAGGAATTTGTTAATAAGTGGATTTTATATACACTTCTCCGGTATCTTTTATTTGAATTAGTTGCTTATATTTATGTGTCTTAGTTACTTTTCATGCATTTTGTGTTCATTTTGTAGGTTATACGTTTGGGAGCAGTGTGAGCGACTATTGGTAAGGAAAAGCAAAGAAAATGCAAAGAAAAGCAAACCGGACATCATTTAGGCTTTCATGTTTACTTCATGTTCTTAGTTTGGAACTTAGCTTACATTGAAGAGCATCGTCTTAGCTTTCTGGAACATTTTGAATCATTCCAATCGGAGTTCGGATGCAAGAGTTATGATCGTTGTACCAACGGACGTCGAACGTCATGGTTTTGGGTGGTCATTTGCATAGAAGTCACTTCCAGCTCAATTTCAGCCTTCATTCGCCCAGAATTTCTCAATCCTCAAAGAATAAAAGTTGTAGATCTCGTTGATATCTTCGATTTGATAGGAGGCAGACCCCGTAACTCCTCCCGGATCAAAGGTTATGGCCGTTTTACCAGAGGACGTTGAAACAAAAAATGTCAGAACATGGGGCAGCGTCGGGGTGCCCAAAATAATCCTATGCCCAGCCAGCAAGGCGCTGGGAGCAGCGATCTGAAGATCGTATTTCGTGCCAATATTTGGTATTTGGGGAAGAGCTTGGTGCGGCCTGGACCCGTTTTGGGTGAATTTTGACACATTTTTGGCTCCAAATTAGATTGGGTTTGTTCGTAAGCTCAAAATTGGACTTGTAATCTATAAATACTTGATGTAAGACATAAAATAAGGGGAGATTACATAGATTAGACTAGAGATACACTCAATTAGATTAGAACATAAACCTAGTTCTTATTAGTTTTGGAGATTGAAGCAACTTGGAGACCATTGAAGATCAAGAGCAAGAGCAAGAGGGGAGCATCAGATTTGCTGACAACAGATTCTATTCTCTTCTCTTATCATACTTTTATCTTTTAATGTCTATTCAATTGTGGATTCTTGATTTTAATTCATTAATTATGAACTAACTCTTTCATTAAGATTTTTAATTGAACTTTTTATGATTATGAATTGATTATTTGATTTATTCCATTTATTTATGTTGAAGTGAATTGTTCATCTTGCTTTGAGCTTATTGATTAATTATCTAATCAATAATTACCTTGTTACTCTAGAAGGAATTGAGAAAGGAATTCTAGGGTTAGAACTGGGCATAGTGACATGTGACTTGGTTATTTGCACAGTGAATAAGTAGGTTTGTGAATAGAATGAGAATATCTATTTGTCGCATGTAACACATAAGGAATTGGGATTGTAACGAGTTTAATTTAATTGTTTTGCATAGAGATATAGCAAAATTAATCTAGGTTAAATAGAAGGCAAATGATCACTTGAGAAAGGGCTTTTGGCATTTGAGAATTCCTGTTAACAATTCAGTAGTCAAAATAATTGGGATAATTAGATAATTGATTTATAGTTCATAATTGGGGATATTGAAGTCTTAATCCTTATTTATCATCAAATCTTAGTTTTGTTTATTTGCTTTCTTTTAGAATAATCTCTTTTAATTGTTTTAATTTAGTTTTGTTAATTAGAAAAATCGCGATTTGAGATTGTTTAAATAAAATTAGTTAGATTAAGAATTAGTACTTGGTGATTTTTATTAAATAATTCCTCATGGGAACGATACTCTACTTTTACTTTATTACATGTTGACCGTGTATACTTGCACGTATTCATTGATTGTGAAATCGATCAACAAGTTTTTGGCGCCGTTACCGGGGGGTTAGTTTAATAATTTTGCCAATATTAATTTTTATCAAATTAGTTTTAATTTAGACATTTTTTTTAATTCTCTTCATATATTTCTCTCATTTTAGGTACCATGGATGACTTTGAGTATCAATGGCCATACATGAACGTGACTCAACCAAGGGGAATGGAGATTGACAGACTCGCGACACTTTTCGCAATGTCAGCACAAATTAAAGAACTTTCAAGGAAGTTGGACGTTATCGCATCCCAACAGAGTCGAAGGATGGCAGTTATGTGTGACTATTGTGCTGACAATCACCCGAGTAATCAATGCACCATCAATCTTGGTAATGATAACGATATGGTGGTAACTACCTCAATCAGTATGCATATGATAATTTTGAACAAGTTTGGGGGTATCACCCGGATTCTTCATGGAGCTACAACTATCAAGACCAATACTCTACTCCAAATCCAACATACACGCCGGAATTCTCATATCAACCTCTATTAAAAGAAGAAAATTCAAGGTTGGAGGAATTGTGGTCCAAGTTCAAAGAGAGATGGATTAATCAAACGGGGTCAATTCTAAATCTTGCGGATCAGATAGAGCAAATGACCAAAGTCATAAACAACCTTCCTCCAAACACTTGGCTTTATGACATGGATGACGAAATTGATGAAGTGCACGAGCCAAATCTACAACTGGATGAGACACGAGATGTTGAAAAAGAGGAGACAAGTGGGGATAATGAAAATAAGGTCGGTGAAGAACTAACTATGATTACCAATGAGGAGGAGCCGATGTTATTAATGCCCCAAGTTCCTTCTCCGCCAAAGTTCAAGAATCCAGTTAGATTTACAAAATCTTGTCCGCTAGGTAGTCATGTCGTCGACAATACTCCTTGTGACGTAAAAGCGAGTACAACTTCGAAGCCATGGTTCAATGAGTTGGAGAGGATAGAAGAAGAGATTATTGTGTATGACAAGCCTCAATGCCAGAATCTATTCGCAGACACAATGGAAAAAACTTAGATGTTGGACGTTCTTTAATGTGATCTTATCTATACAAAGCGTGCTAGGTGACTTTATTACAATGGCTATCGTAAATGGGAACCTACCAAAAGCTATATTATTTCCGATGGATGGAGGGTTCCTCAACTTTCGAAGAGGAATTGGATAGCATTGACTTGAATAAAGTCAGTTTGAAGACTATAAATCAAGCGCTGACTGGGAGGCAACCCAGGAATTTTTATATTTATATGCTTTACTAGTATATTTAGTAGATAGGAATTAATTTGCTTAGTAAGTTCTCTTATAATCTAATACATGTCGTCTCTCTTCATTGTAGGTATTGGAGGTTAAATGGATAGGAAAATGATCGTCGCTACCATCGCCACCAGCACCTCACACTTAGCTGATTACAGGGAAGTTCTCTTCTACTTATCGCTATATTCTTACAATGAGGACATTGTAATTGCTAAGTTTGGGGGAGTTTAGTTTAGTTCGTTATTGCATGTTTAGTTTCATGTTTATGTTATGTTATTTTGAATATGTTGTTAATATAGTTTAGGTTCATTATAAAAAAAAAATTCAAAAATTCAAAAATTCAAAAATAATAGTTAGTTACTATGTTGATTTTGCATAAGTCTAGCAGTTTGTTATAGTTAAGTTTATTTTGGCCAATGATGAGATTGGAATTGGGTAGACAAGTATAATACTTACTAGTAGAGCTTTGATGTGATTTCTTGTTATGAATTGAATCTTTTTCTGTTTGAAACTAGTATAATAATGATAGCACAGTAAAAACAACTTGTTGATTGATTGAGTTTAAATTGATACATAATGGGACTCTAAAGGATAATGCTAGTTTGAAAGAAAGAATGACAAGAATAAGTAGTGATGACTAAAGTTAGACAAGAACCTAAGTTTGGGGGAATATTTGGGGTATATAAGCTATATATAAAAAAAAAAGAAAAAAAAATAAAACAAAGAAAAAGAAAAAAAAATATGAATAAACACCGTGGCATGCTTTTCTAGTTTTGTGGCCTTTGTTACTTGAGTAAGTAAGCCCGAGGGGATTGTCTTTACACCTAGTGCCCTAAGGTCTTAATGGTCTGGGAGTCGTTGGTCGAAAGCTCGTTAAGGTAGCATTAAAAAGCTTAAGGGAATAAGACATTGCATAGCTATGTGTATATATAAAAAAAGAGAATAAAGCGGGAAAAAGGAGCAAAAAGCCCTCGTAGATGAAAATAAAGCATAAGTATCCCATGTTAACCCTCGATATTGGTAATTGTTTAATTTTAGTTGGATCTAGCTTGTTTTTGGATTTCTTGAGTTTACACTATATGATGCCTTAGAAGAGACTTGTTATGTGTTAAATTTGATTTTATATCAGTTAGCATGGTTGTTGAGCACACACATGCACTATACCAGTAATAATAGTTTAAGACTTGATGATTGACTAGGAAATTGTTGATTGGTTTTGATATGAAATATTGTCGTGTTTGCTTGATTGCTCTAAGGCCGAGTGAATAGATTTGATTCTATCAAATACTGTTGGATTCGTAGGCATATAGATTAGTTGCATTTCATAGCATTGCATTGCATTATGATGTGTTGCTTGGGGACAAGCAACAGTTTAAGTTTGGGGGTATTTGATAAGTGGATTTTATATACACTTCTCTGGTATCTTTTACTTGAATTAGTTGCTTATATTTATGTGTCTTAGTTACTTTTCATGCATTTTGTGTTCATTTTGTAGGTTATACATTTGGGAGCGGTGTGAGCGACTATTGGTAAGGAAAAGCAAAGAAAACGCAAAGAAAAGCAAACCGGACATCATTTGGGCTTTCATGTTTACTTCATGTTCTTGGTTTAGAACTTAGCTTACATTGAAGATCATCGTCTTAGCTTTCTGGAATATTTTGAATCATTCCAATCGGAGTTCGGATGCAAGAGTTATGATCGTTGTACCAACGGACGTCGAACGTCATGGTTTTGGGTGGTCATTTGCATAGCAGTCACTTCCAGCTCAATTTCAGCCTTCATCCGCCCAGAATTTCTCAATCCTCAAAGAATGGAAGTTGTAGATCTTGTTGATATCTTCGATTTTATAGGAGGCAGGCCCTGTAACTCCTCCCGAATCAAAGGTTATGGCTGTTTTACTAGAGGCCGTCGGAGCAGAAAATCTCAGAACATGGGGCAGCTCCGGGGAGCCCAAAATAGGCTTTATGCCAATGGCAAGTGGCACTTTGGAGCAAGCGATGTCTGAAGTCGTGCCCAGTATTTGAGAGCCTTTGGGGAAGAGCTTGGTGCGGCCTGGACGCGTTTTGGGCGAATTTTGACACCTTTTTGACTCCAAATTGGATTGGATTTGTTCCTAAGCTCAAAATTGGACTTGTAATCTATAAATACTTGATGTAAGGCATAAAATAAGGGGAGATTACATAGATTAGACTAGAGATACACTCCATTAAATTAGAACATAACCCTAGTTCTTATTAGTTTTGGAGATTGAAGCAACTTGGAGACCATTGAAGAGCAAGAGCAAGAGCAAGAGGGGAACATTAGATTTACTGACAACAGATTCTATTCTCTTCTCTTATCATACTTTTATCTTTTAATGTCTATTCAATTGTGGATTCTTGATTTTAATTAATTAATTATTAACTAACTTTTTCATTAAGATTTCAATTGAACTTTTTATGATTATGAATTGATTATTTGATTTATTCCAATTATTTATGTTGAAGTGAATTATTCATCTTACTTTGAGCTTATTGATTAATTATCTGATCAATAATTACATTGTTACTCTAGAAGGAATTGAGAGAGGAATTCTAGGGTTAGAACTTGGCGTGATGACATGTGACTTAGTTATTTGCACGGTGAATAAGTAGGTTTGTGAATAGAATGAAAATATCTATTTGCCGCATAAAACACATAAGGAATTGGGATTGTAACGAGTTTAATTCAATTGTTCTGCATAGAGATATAGTAAAATTAATCTGGGTTAAATAGAAGGCAAATGATCACTTGAGAAAAGGCTTTTGGCATTTGAGAATTCCTGTTAACCATTCAGTAGTCATAATAATTGGGATAATTAGATAATTGATTTATAGTTCATAATTGGGGATATTGAAGTCTTAATCCTTGTTTATCTGAATTTAATCAAATCTTAGTTTTGTTTATTTGCTTTCTTTTAGAATAATCTCTTTTAATTGTTTTAATTTAGTTTTGTTAATTAGAAAAATCGCGATTTGAGATTGTTTAAATAAAATTAGTTTGATTAAGAATTAGTACTTGGTGATTTTTATTAAATAATTCCTCGTGGGAACGATACTCTAGTTTCACTTTATTACTTGTTGACCGTGTATACTTGCACGTATTCATTGATTGTGAAATCGATCAACAAGTTTTTGGCGCCGTTGCCGGGGAGTTAGTTTAATAATTTTGCCAATATTAATTTTTATCAAATTAGTTTTAATTTAGACATTTTTTTAATTCTCTTCATATATTTCTCTCATTTTAGGTACCATGGATGACTTTGAGTATCAATGGCCATACACGAACGTGACTCAACCAAGGGGAATGGAGATTGACAGACTCGTGACACTTTTCGCAATGTCAGCACAAATTAAAGAACTTTCAAGGAAGTTGGACGTTATCGCATCCCAACAGAGTCGAAGGATGACAATTATGTGTGACTATTGTGCAGGCAATCACCCGAGTAATCAATGCACCATCAATCTTGGGCCGGTACAGTATGGTGGTAACTACCTCAATCAGTATGCATATGATAATTTTGAACAAGTTTGGGGGTATCACCCGGATTCTTCACGGAGCTACAACTATCAAGACCAATACTCTACTCCAAATCCAACATACACGCCAGAATTCTCATATCAACCTCTATTAAAAGAAGAAAATTCAAGGTTGGAGGAATTGTGGTCCAAGTTTGAGGAGAGAGGGATTAATCAAACGGGGTCAATTCTAAATCTTGCGGATCAGATAGAGCAAATGACCAAAGTCATAAACAACCTTCCTCCAAACACTTGGCTTTATGACATGGATGACGAAATTGATGAAGTGCCCGAGCCAAATCTACAACTGGATGAGACACGAGATGTTGAAAAAGAGGAGACAAGTGGGGATAATGAAAATAAGGTCGGTGAAGAACTAACTATGATTACCAACGAGGAGGAGCTGATGTTATTAGTGCCCCAAGTTCCTTCTCCGCCAAAGTTCAAGAATCCAGTTAGATTTGTAAAACCTTGTCCGCTAGGTAGTCATGTCATCGACAATACTCCTTATGACGTAAAAGCGAGTACAACTTCGAAGCCATGGTTCAATGAGTTGGAGAAGATAGAAGAAGAGATTGTTGTGTATGGCAAGCCTCAATGCCAGAATCTATTCGCAGACACAATGGAAAAAACACTTAGATGTTGGACGTTCTTTAATGTGATCTTATCTAAACAAAGCATGCTAGGTGACTTTAATACAATAGCTATCGTAAATGGGAACCTACCAAAAGCTATATTATTTCCGATGGATGGAGGGTTCCTCAACTTTCGAAGAAGAATTGGATAGCAATGACCAGACAAAGTCAAGCTGAAAGACTATAAATCAAGCGCTGACTGGGAGGCAACCCAGGAATTTTTATATTTATATGCTTTACTAGTATATTTAGTAGATAGGAATTAATTTGCTTAGTAAGTTCTCTTATAATCTAATACATGTTGTCTCTCTTCATTGTAGGTATTGGAGGTTCAATGGATAGGAAAATGATCATCGCTACCATCGCCACCAGCACCTCACACTTAGCTGATTACAGGGAAGTTCTCTTCTACTTATCGCTATATTCTTACAATGAGGACATTGTAATTGCTAAGTTTGGGGGAGTTTAGTTTAGTTTCATGTTTATGTTATGTTATTTTGCATATGTTGTTAATATAGTTTAGGTTCATTATAAAAAAAATAATCAAAAAATCAAAAATTCAAAAATAATAGTTAGTTACTATGTTCATTTTGCATAAGTCTAGCGGTTTGTTATAGTTAAGTTTATTTTGGCCAATGATGAGATTGGAATTGGGTAGACAAGTATAATACTGACTTATAGAGCTTTGATGTGATTTCTTGTTATGAATTGAATCTTTTTTCTGTTTGAAACTAGTATAATAATGATAGCACAGTAAAAACAACTTGTTGATTGATTGAGTTTAAATTGATACATAATGAGACTCTAAAGGATAATGCTAGTTTGAATGAAAGAATGACAAGAATAAGTAGTGATGACTAAAATTAGACAAGAACCTAAGTTTGGGGGAATATTTGGGGTATATAAGCTATATAAAAAAAAGAAGAAAGAAAAAAAAGTTGTGCCTGTACTTGCTATAAGCTATTAAGTGAAAGCATATTGTGTTTTAGGACTCTGAATTTAGATGTGCCTGTACTTGCTGATGAGGTGCCTTTTCTCCACAAGGACTGTAACTTTGATGAAAAGTTGGACTCAAACTTGATGGAAATACAAGAGGACATTGAGATACCTCAGGAGATCAAGGAATGGGACGAAGACAAAGCCAAACCAAATCTTGATCAAACCACCTCATTCAATCTCGGAACCTTAGAAAGCCCTAGGTTGATCCAGATTGGTACAGACCTCACTCCAAACCAAAGGAATGACATGGTTGCGCTATTAACCTAATTCCAGGATGTGTTTGCATGGTCTCACAAAGATATGGTGGGTTTGTCCACGGACATCGTCATCTATCACCTTCCCATTAAATAGGGATTCAAGCCAGTCAGGAAGAAGCTTAGGAGATTAAAACCTGAGTGGAGTTTAAAGGTTAAAGAAGAAATTATGAATCAATTTCAAGCTGGCATCATCATGATGTCCACATATCATGAATTGCTATCAAATATAGTCCCCGTGCCTAAATCGAAAGGAAAGGTGCGAGTTTACATAGATTACCGGATCTGAATAAAGCTTGCCTTAAGGATAGCTTTCCCGTACCATTTATCAACATTCTCATTGACAATACTGCTCAATACGACATCTACTCATTTGCTGATTGCTTTGCGGGGTATCATCAAATCATGGTTGCTGAAGAGGATCATGAGAAACTGCATTCATCATGCCTTAGGGAACCTTTTGCTATAGACGATTGTCATTCGCCCTCATTAATGCCGGAGCAACATACCAGCGATCTATGATGGCTTTTTTCATGATTTAATGCACAAAGAGATAAAGATCTACGTGGATGACATCATTGTCAAATCCCGAAGGGAAGAAGACCATTTAGACCATCTCAAAAAGCTTTTCAACAGGTTACGTAAGTACAACTTGAAGTTGAATCCAGCCAAGTACGCCTTTGGCGCTAAATTAGACAAGTTGCTAGGTTTCCTAGTTAGCCACAAAGGGATTGAGCTGGATCCCACCCAAATCTAGGCCATCAAGGAAATGCTCATTCCTCTAACAGAGAAGGAAATAAAAGGATTTTTGGGAAGAATCAACTTCATTAGCAGGTTTATTTCTTAACTCACAGCAACCTGTGAGCCTATCTTGAAGTTGTTAAGGAAGAACTCCTACATGAAATAGAACGATGAGTGTCAAAAAGCTTTCCTTACAATCGATGTTAGCTGGTACCACCTAGGGATGATATTCTCATATTCATGTACCTGTCCATTAATGACAATGCCATGGGCTAAATGATGGGACAAAAAGACGATAGGCGACGAGCTATCTACTACCTCAACAAAAGATTGAGACTTGTACACTCCGATTGAGAAGACTTGTTGTGCTTTAGCATGGGCTTCCATGAGGTTACAACATTACCTCCATGGTCATACAACCCATCTCATATCCCACGTGGATCCTCTCAAGTACGTGTTCAGTAAACCCATATTGAATTGTTGGCTGTTCAGATGGTAGTTGATCCTAGAACAAGTTGAGATCGTCGACGTGACGCAAAAGTCCATTAAAGGACAAGGAACTACGGATCAACTGGCCGCTGCACCCGCAAGGGATTTCAAACCCTTGGAAATATACTTCCCTGATAAAGGGGTAATGAAAGTCCAGCAACACCATCAGTACAAAGCATTCCTTACATGGAAAATGTATTTTGATGGAGCTGTTAACATGGAAGGTTCTGGAGCTGGAGCAATTCTAGTATCCGGTATGGGGGAGCAATATCCCATCACCGTCAAATTGCAGTTTATCAGCACCAACAACACAGCTGAGTATGAAGGCTGTATCATGGGACTCAAACTTGCCCAATTTATGGGGTAACAGGCGGTTAACTGTCTTTGGGGATTCAGAATTGGTAATCAGATAGACCACAGGAATCTATCATACCAAAGAACAACATTTGCTGCCTTACCATCGATAAGTTTTACAGATGGCTTCGGAGTTCGAAGAAATAAACTTCCTCCACATTCCTCGGAATAGGAATGATTTTGCAGATGCGCTAGCAAGTTTGGCCTCCTTGACCAATATACATAACAAGGAAAACATGCCAAACATCCCATTTGCCTTACAAAAGGCTCCCGCCTATGCGAATTATATTGGAAAAGTATCGAATGAGCTACCTCCCATCTAATGCCCTTGGTATTAGCACATCAAGGAGTACTTACGAGATGGATCTACACCCGCTGAGGCGAGCCCAACTAAAAAAAGGCGGATCCATCGAATGGCTATGAAGTTTTACTTGAGTGGAGATGCACTCTACAAAAGAGATGCAGGAATAGGTCTCCTCAGATGTATGGACAAGGACCAAGCTTAGAGGCTCATAGATGAAATCCATGGTGGAGTATGTGGCCCACACATAAGCGGCCCCCTACTTGTTAAAAAGATCCTCAGAACAGGGCACTACTGGCTCTTGCTTAAGGCTAACTGTGATGATCACGCCAAGAGATGCTACCAATGCCAAATTCATGGGAAAGCTATCCACGCCCCTTCGAGGGAACTCCATAATATGAGTTCACCTTGGCCCTTCTCAAAGTGTTGATTGATGCTCAGCTGGATGAAGACCAATAGTTATAAGATAGATATCACCAATTGTCTCTAATAGACGAAAGGCGAAGTGATGCTATCTTATATGGTCAGTTATACCAACAAAAGATCGCCAGATCCTACAACAAAAAAGTCTGGCTACGGCAGTTTAAGCAACATGACTTGGTTTTGAAGAAGATCATTAATAACCAAGATCAATCAAAGGGAAAATTTGCTCAAAACTAGGAAGGCCCGTTTATTTTAAAGGAGGTGTTGACAAGAGGTGCTCTCAGATTACAGGAAATGGATGGCGACAAATTTCCACAGCTCATCAACTCAGACACCATGAAATGGAACTATGTCTGAAGTTACCATCAAGCAAACATCCTAGTTTTGGATCACCATATCACTAGTCATTTGAAGTTTTCTAACCCTTATTACACACAACCCTTTCTTCATACCCATTTGCCCCATCATGGAAACACAATCTTCAAGCCAGCAACCTGGTTTTCAGATCATCAGATCTTTTATTTCATACTCCATACAATTTCAGTTATCCCACTAGGGATTGAACCCTTCCCCTGTAGTTTGTCCTGAAAAAGGGATCAAACTTTTTCACACCAGCAGTTTGTCCTGAACATGGGATCAAACTTTTCCCCACAGTTTATCCTGAACATGGGATCAAACTTTTTCGGCTGTAATTCGTCCTAAACATGGGGTGAACTACGTCGACCTGATCTCCCCGATACCTGGGTGTACGTAGGAAACCATTTTATATGGCCCGGTCGCAATAAAAAAAACAAAAATAACAAAAACATTTCAACACCCTTCTCTAAAAAAAAATAACAAAAACACTCCTACACTTTTCTACACCCTACACCATTCAGCGTTGAACCTCTTACACCAGGTTCGAACTACGCAGACCTAATCTCCTCTTCAATAGAAGTACGTAGGCAACCATGTATGGTTCTGTCTAACCACCTACCAAAACACAAATACTTGTCACATGGTACTGGGATCAAACTTCAATCCACCACATTTCATCGGCTTCAGACCAAAGGGATGGAACTACCTGACCTCCCCATAAATGGGAGAGTCGGCGACCATCTAAGCTGCGGTTGATTCCTTGAAGAGCAACACCAATCCATAAGAGATAGAACTAACTGGGCTTCTCTTAAATAGGAGTACTGGCGACCATCTGTGTTGCGGTGAATCTTAGAGAGGAAAAGTCACACTCTTCTACATATTTCCATACAAAAACCAGTCCCAAGACACCAAAGAAGTTAGACATACATACAGATCAATGATCTATTCTGAAAGATCCTGTGACATCTCAATGTCCACCTATCAAGGATGAGTTCAGAATGCATCTAAATCACAAGCCCTAAAGAAGCAGGCAAATATTAAGCAAGTATCAAGGCACAACTAAAAGGGAAGTGAATCAACATATATTTCCCTGCCATATATAATGTTGTTTGATATATACAATATGTGCTGTACATGACAAAATGGCTAAGCAAGTCTGTGCAGGAAAATACAAGTCTATCTACAGATCGGTATGTATGCGGATTATTAGATCTAACATAACATCTCTATCCGAAGAAGGGGGTAACGCTGCAAGTTCCTGCCCAAGGGTATCTACACGAGCTAGCAGATCCAAGGCCAACTGTATAGTGGCATGATGCTCATCAATATATGCACTCATATCAGCAAGCATTCCAGTAGTAAGGGATCTCACTGAAGTACTATATATAACGACCACATCCCGAGCAGATAGGGCAGCATCCCGCTCAATAATCAATGCATCTCTAGCTGATTTGGCCTCCTTTCTCTCTAGTAGAGCGGTGTCTCTCCCATTAAGAGCTGTCAACATCAAGGCCCTAGCCTGATCTCTCTTAAAGGTCATCAGATGAAGACTCCGCTCAAAATACTGTGCTGAATGCTGAATCATAGTAGAACTCGTACTGGGATAATCTGCAAGAGCTGTTGGCAACCCAATAAATAGCTCCTCCTCGCTGGGAATATCAATGTCCTCCATGGGCTCCCCATCATCGGAATCAATCCCCGGTAATGTGGATACTATCGCAATTGATGTAGTTTCTGTCTCCATCCATGCAGAATACTTTTGTAGAATAACCTGGATGGCTAATAGAAAATGCAGCTAGCTCACGCTGATCCCAACAGGCATACACCTTAGATAGGCATCACGCTGACAAATGGCGAGAAGCTATGCGCTGACTCAATGCCCCCTCAAAAGGATAGAAGTCCTGGAACTGGTCAAACTGACACATCACAGCTAGTGGGTGGTAAGTAGTCATGCCCCTCAAACTAGCTAGAGGGAGATAATCCATGCCCGGAGCATGAGTGATGAAGTTGTAGGGTGAACAAAACCCTGTACATGATAATATATAAAATGGATCTCCAATCCCTGCCAGGAAAACGGACCAAGATGCAGGATCTGTACACTCCAAAGGCTGAAAGGAGTACGACATGGCTATCTCATGGGTAAAATAATACCCATGCCGTCAGAATGTGCCAATCGGTCTCAAGTGTGACATGAACCACACGTACAACATGACCAAACTACCTGTGAATACCCTTGCAGGGTAGGTACTACAATATGTAGCCGATCTCAACGTCTCTGCTACAATCATCGGTATAATGGTGTGACCCTCCCTGAGAGCTCTCACTGCAATAATGACACCAATATCCAACTTATCCATGTACCGTGGCATGTATACATATGACAATACGTATAGTAGCAGTACATCTACTCTGGCCAAATGCCAATGATCCTCCGAGATGGTAGAATCCCCGGAGTGTTGTGTATAACTATCCTCTGAGCCAAATCTGTCCATCAAAAAATGCTGGGATACAACGTAGCCGGATGTGGTGTCATCCTGCACAACTCTACGCCTCAGCCCGGTGAGGGTCATAAACTGCCAGCTCATATAGCCGATAGCCATCCGCCCGTAAGGTCTATCCAGTGGCAGCGCCGTCAACCATGCATACTCCTCTAAGGTAGGAGTCAACTCATGGATACCAAACCAAAAAACCTGCCTCTCCGGTATCCAATGCTCCAACATACCCTCTACAAAGCTTGCGAGAATTTGAAACATCAGGAGAGTCATAGTATGCTGTAATAATTGATCTACAGTTACCCTATCTGAAGGTGACATACTATCATACCACGATCTTAGACAGGATACCACAAATACTAGTGGGGTATGATCAATACGGATAACTGTCGAAGAAGACATCTGTATGGGCCGTGTCATAAGACCATCCAGGGGTTAATGCTAAATATCTCTGGACATACATACATATGCATAACATAATACATGCATGATCAACAATAGATGGCAATATGATGTAGGGAATAACAGTAACTACATTCCTAAGTACATCATCAACTAATACATCTTTGTACAACTAAAAATACAGGGAAATGGGGCACAGACGCCCAGCTACTAACAGATGCTTATCAAATGATATAGCGAGAATGGGGCATAGCCACCCGTGTCTAACAGAGGCCTATCAAAAGATATAACGAGAATATACATTAGAAGAAGACAATGGTGTTAATGTCTACATCATCAATCCTGTCCACCTAATGTAACTCCTCTTGAGTCACTGGATCTCCATCAACGGGGATGTCAGACCTATATAATGGAGGATTTGCACCGGCAAAGTCATATGGGTCATCCGAGGGCTAGCTCCTGAGCTGGAATGATTAAATGTATCTACCTTTATCAGGTCTCTGCCCAAGTGCCAGATAAAGAAATATGCACGGTCTAATTGCCGGGTCAAACTGTTAATCTGTGTCAAGTGAGTAGGATCTCTGACACAGGCCATCCAATCAGTCATCATCACGGATCCAAGAACCACACCCCCCCCCATAAACTGCATGGCGCGGGTTTGGGCTCGGAATGCTGGAACGTAGCCTGGGTATATGGACCCTCTGACAGTGTAAAATCGTCAACACCCATCAATGGGATATAAATGATGGGTGACTATGAAACAGGCCAATAACGCCTAGCAAGAGGCAAGATCTGGATACGAATCTCTCATGTGGTGCTCCTAATATTCCTGTGGTGCTCCTAATAGCACACTCTCCTAAATAGAGCTCCCATCCTTCATCTGTAAAGATAGGAATCCTACAGGCAAAAATCACGTACTCGACACCAGTCGGGTATCCATCCTCAAAACCAATGGCCAAGTGCTCCCCAGAATAGGGAATCCAAGTAATGGCATCAGCTGTCAATAACTCTAGCTGTAGGCGATAATGAGTGAAACCCTCAGCTATAGGGACCTCCACCAGTATGGAATGATGCAATCGTCGTCCTCGTGGATAGGTCTCCAAGCCTAGCACACTCACAGGATGCAAACATGGGAGCCTCTCATAGGCCCATAACTGCCAACACAAAGGTACACATCTGCTGTCAGTCAACACTCTTAACCTATACATGTGAAATTATAAGAGAAATACTCACCAGCAGAAATTGGTAAAATCCTAGCCAAGCCTCCGTCAAGCCCTGTGAACACATGCGCATACCCCTGAGGAAATAGGCGAAGGTGTAGGAACCCCAATCATACTCTCTAATACGGTCCACATGTCGTGTGGCGCTTACCAAAGCAAATGACACAGTAGAAGAGTTATCAGGTATGAAGCAACCCTTAATGATCATCAGGAATAATCATCGAAGAATGTGATCCCTGACTCTCACATCATCGGGTATAGGCTCACTCAATAGCCCGCTTATAGCATCTACGCTTAATGGACCGGTACGAATGGTCCTACCCTTGAGCACCTCCGCTGGAACTCCTAGCAAGGATTGAACGACAGTCGGGGTAATATCCGCCGTACATGGCACTGGATCCCCTCCAAACTCCATACCAATGATAAATTGCCAATCCATCGGTGTCATCATAACCTCATAGTCCGGTAAATAGAGAGACTGAGTCTGGTGAAACCAGCGCTCAGATAATGCCCTGAGATAACCCCAGGGACAACGATAGGGTAGGATAGAAAAGAAAGCTCTGAAACCCCAGCCATGCATAATCGCTCTATAATTAGGATGCAGAGCCTGTTATGTGGAGTGAATGCTGAACCAGTTCCCTCTAGGTTGTGTAAAGCCGGGAACCTACATCACAAAGAAGATTAACATCATAATCCTTTACTCCTCGTCAATAGGAAAAAAGGGAGAAGATCAAAATCTAGCTTTTACCTCGTTTACGTGCAAGTAAATCGAGGGGTGTCTACTCAAATCACCTAGAAGCTCTGGGATCGACACCTGAATGCCTGGGAAATCCATACGGGGAACATATACAGCAAGAGCAGGGTCCGTAACCAAAACATCCTCCTCCTCATCCTCAACGTCTGACACATCAACCTGGACATGACGTATCATCGACTCCGCCAAACGACGAGGCTGTCTAACAGAACGGGGTCGAGGCACTTCAGAAGCCCTCCTTCGCACACCTAAAGTGGTCCTGCGGGAACTACTCGGCTGATCCGGATCCATATATCTGGACAACAAGTCTCCAAATCACCTCAAAAAGGGTGTGGTAAATTCTAACCTGAAGCTTTTCAAAATGCAGTTTTATGACTACATGCATGCATGCATTATTTTAACATACATCTATAGTAGAGTTAAAAATGCATGACTACCCAATGCCTATATTTTGGAAAATTTTTGCCATAGTCCCCTTTGTAAATAGGACTATCCACATGCACATAGGCATGTCTAGGTGGCCATTCAGTAGCACACCTGCCTACAGTCATAAACATCCTACATTTATTAATACATCACAATAAAAAATCCGTAAGGGTAGCCTAATTACCAGGATTACTTTGCTTTTTCACCTTAGCTCATTTGTCCTTAAATAGGATAAGAAATAGCAGAAAAAGGTGCCAATTTAACTATTTCAAAAGTCAGATTTTTTCACATTATTATGTTCAGCATGGTTTAATACTAACATTTGCTATGTTGAACATTTTTTATCACATCATATGAGCATGCATATTCACTACTATGTGTTTAGACGCATTTCATATCATAAGTCATTTTCCAACGGATAAAAACTGGAAAAGAAGACATGCATACATTACCAGGATAGTGTAGAACACTTGTACGATGACAAAATTTCAAGAAAGATGCCTGAATTCAGCAAATTTGAAGAAGAGCTCTTGAATTTCCTTTGTGGCGCAATATGAAAATGACTTATGAAAGCAACAGACAACTTCAATCTACCCACGGCTGGCCGTAGGTGTACCTGCGGCTCCCTTGGGTAGGGCCCACCCCTCCGACTCGGTCCAGTTCAAGTTTCAAAGGAGTTCTCATAAGATGAAAAGGCCAAATTAAGAATAAAAACGCTATGCGATTGAGCATAATAGCCTGAAATCCTAGTTTTCACGGGTCAAGTTGTGGCTTTACATATCACTCATTGGAATTTGCCTAAACACAGGGTACACTATCCCAATGATCTTAGCTATTGCAAATTACATTCAACAATACCTCACGAAGGTCCAATGCCATCAATTCAGGGTCGTAGCCCTAAAACCTTTTCCCCAGCGGGTTTTCATACAATCCATCCGTTGATGCACACGTCAACGAAGGTCAAGCAACCTTGATGCTACCCCCAACAGGGATTTCATCCATTGATGTACATGTCAATGAAGGTCAGGCAACCCTGATAACATCGACCATTGGCAGTAACTCCAATAAAGCAGTGGAAAGACCTGGCGATACAAACCAGGGAAGAACATCCTCATCAAGGAGGACCGATGATGGAATATGTTATACACATCCTCAACAGACAAAGCTCTATCCCCACAAAGTCTCTTGTACATGAGGGATGCATCTTCAATGTCAAGTCTGTATCAAGGATTAAGGACTTTGGTGATAACCCCATCGTCAACATCCTGGAAGCTCCTGCGAGCATTGGATTGCACATCCAAAACAGTTCATCAGGATTGTCAATAATAACTGTCAATCCCGATAGAAGTCAAGGGGAGCCGACAATCATCCCACCATGTTGGAGAACAATCCAACAAACCACATACATTCGCATCATGTTGTTGCACATTGCATCATGATCATCTTATTACATTTCAAGTGTCTAGTATTCTTTATCCTATCTATGCCATTACATTGCATGAATATGATAAAGAGGGGCATCTGTAGACTCTCAAAATTTTATGTATACCTGATACTAACATTGTAGGAGGGCAGAATCGTCTTTCAGAGATAACCCTAGAGGACAGCTCAGCTCATTCCCGGAAATAACACTGGGAGTATCGGTTCCAACCTCGGAGATAACCCTGAGGCATGCAGTTCCAATACCGAAAATCACACAGAATAAGGCTGTTTTATCTCAGAGATAACCCCGAGATACTTAGTCTCAGTCCCAGAAACAACACTGGGAAAGGCAATGTCAACCTTGGAGATAACCCTAAGGAGTCCAGTTGCAGTTCCGGAGATGCTCGTTTCAACTTATGCAGTCAGCTTCAACCTCAGAAATCACACTGAGGCACTTAGCTCCAAACCTAGAGATAACCCCAGGAGGTCAGGCACACCTTAGAGACAACCCTGAGGACATCCAGTACTCGCAACAGCCCAATCTCAGAGATAACCTTGAGCAACGACTACTTTATCAGCCCAAACCAGAGATAACCCCAATGAGGGGAAAAATCATCATTTTTCCACCTCGATCCCACATTACACCATCTCAACACAATAGTTCAACATACATTCTACACAGAAATGTCCCACAAGAACCAAGGACTTACAATCCCGAGTGACTACTACGCAAGGTAGCACACCGGATATAATTTGAAGCTTGAAGACCAAGGGCATGGTCCCATCTTTCTGACTTCTGACAACCTCTAATCCCATGTCATGGCGTAGCTCTCGACAACAGCACTCTGTAAAAGGTCTTATACACCTCAATCGGAGGCTCAAATTGAAGTTCTGCAAGTTCGAGCAGACATCACGTTGCACGCGTGCAAGTACTTTGAGATGGCGGGACCCGTAGAGCCCGGGGCACCCCGGGCAGCCGCAGGTACATCTGCCCCTCCTCTATAAATAGAGGGTTTGGGGTGGCCATTTTGTAAGAGAAAACGTCAAGGAAGCCCTGTCCAATTTGCTCTGTACACACCCTAAACTGAGTGCTTTCTTATTTTAAACACTTGTTAGCATATATTCAGTCATATTTTTACCGGCGGGAGCCGAGTGTTCATCTATTTAAATCTATAGAAGTCTTCTTTGGCAGTCCACTGTAAGCCTTCTTACACACTTTAAAGCCTTTCTCTTCTACTTTGCACACACTATTCTTCACATTAAGAGTCGTGTTGCGTGTGTATGCCCAGACTTCGGTCCGTGGCTTTTATTTCCTTTTGTATATATATATATATGTTTATATTTTTATATATGGACTAACATTATCGAGTTATGCCTCGATTGAGGATGGACTCACGTCCGGAGCATTTATTTGCTTTTATATATATATATAATACTTATATATATGAATTATTGTCAAACTCTATTCGATGAGCCTGGATTTTACATCCGGAGCGTTTATTGCTTATATGTATATATACTTATATATATAAACTATTTTCGGACTCTATTTGATGAGCCTGGATTTTACATCCGATGCGTTTACTGCTTATATATATAGATATATATATAGCGACAAATCGCTGAAATGATAAACTGAGCCAGGATCGATATATATGTTGTGCATTTTCCACTTATATATATATATATATTTACATTTCTGTCAGGCCTGGAGTTTACTTCGTGGCCTTTTACTGCTTTATTTAGATTTTCGTCCCGCCTGGAGTTTACTTCGTGGCGGTTGATCTTTTTTACTACTTTCTTTACATTCCGTCCCGCCTGGAGTTTACTTTATGGTGGTTGATCGTCTTTATTGCTTTATTTACATTTGTGATCCCCCATGGAGGTGTTTCGTGGTGGTTGATCATGTCTCTATATATATATTTACATTTTTGATCCCCCATGGAAGTGCTTCGTGGTGGTTGATCATGTTTGTATATATATATATATATATATTTATATCTATTATATATATAACTGCTTACTGCTTTCATATAAATTGCAAAGTCATGTGAGCCTAGGAATCATGTGATCATAGATTCAGTTTACTAAATCTAGTTTCGGTTCCCGTGATGGACATTTTCAGCTGTAAGCAGCTTGTAAATTATTCAAGGTGTTTGAATTTCCTTAGATGGATTTTATGTCCATGAGGAGTTCAGCACTGCTATATATACTATTTTCTCGAAGATGCTTTGCATCTCGAAAATAAAAGCAATCAAGCCGAACATTTAGTAAAATAGAAGTATCAAAGGCCTCAATTACTATTGAACACAGGGTTTGAAAAATCTCTTTTACAAAACATCACTGCTATATCTTGTTAAAAATGATTTTTTACATAAATTCAAACCCTATGTATATAGGTGCAAACGAGGCATAGCACTACCTCCAAATAACTGCACATTGACCCACACACACACACATTTATATAACAGTTTAATTAAAAAATGGCGGTAACTGTGGTAACACGGATGTCGGGGGGTGCCTAACACCTTCCCTCCGCATAAGCAAGTCCCCGGACCCTAATGAATCTCAGTTTCACAGACTCGTTTAGCAATGTCACATCACTAGGTCAATGTGCAAACCTTTTCTCGGTTGTGTTGGTACAACCATTTAAAAAACCAACTGGAAACTCTTACAGTCAAATCATCAACATATAAATTTCGGACCTTTTCACAACTTGTTTTTTCAAACAAATCTCACCTAACATGAGAACACCAAAAAACAAGAACAGAAAAGGGACATTAAAAATCCTGACGTCGATAGTGCCGATTTTCTTTCCTTTTCTTGGCGTTGCGATGTGAGTTAGCAGAATGGGTTGACTGAGCCAGCGCTCCAGCACCCAGCTTTTAGGTATAATCAGCACTATGGCGCCAGATAATAATCTTTAAAATTGCTTTAAGTTTTAAACTATGATCCTAACGTCCACTTTGCAAGCTCATAGTTTAGTCATTTTAACTCAGAATCAATCCATTCTTTAGCCATTATTTAGCTTTCATAGTATACATTAAATTCCCCTCGGATAGAAATTTTTATTGGACATTCTAACTAGGTGTTTAATTGGCTCAAAAATCCCACGACGCATAGCTTTTCACACTTTTCGTTTTTAACGTTTAATTTTTATTTCTTTGTATCTTTTTCATTTGGAATCGAAACGAGTTCGTTCTTGAGTCCACTACTTCCTATTCTCGTGAATTACTCAATACCTTGAAAAATATAATTCCCAAAATTGACTAACTAGAAACAAAAATCATTTTAACTTAGATTTTTCATCGATTAACATCTTTTACTGAAATTTTTGCCATAATTTTGTTATAGCATATTTTTACTCCGTTTTAAAGGGAACATTTACACAATTCTTACTCTAACAAATGATGGTTTTCAATTTATCCATCAACAACACATATGATGTTTTTAAACTTGTCCTTCAACAACTTTTAACATAGTTTCTTATGTTCTTCATTTTATACTTATAACTTTTCTTAACATGCATAGTTTAGTGATTTTAATCCACTAAATCATCCTTATTCTACCAACATGTTAATGATTCATCATGAACCACCTAACCATCCACCAATAAGCACCTCATATCTTATCTAGAAAGCTTTTAAAGACTTAAGATGTTGTAAATAGATGAGTTTATTGGTTATTACCTCTTAAGTCCTTGATTAATAGATGAAATTGATGATCAACTAGCTCCTCTTCTTACTTTTACAATTTTTCTCTCACTTTTCTCTTAATGTGTATGTGTTGGTTGATTTGTGTAAAAAGATGAACTAACCCTGAGCTTTCTATTTATAAAATAGGCAAGAGTTAAGGTATTTAGGTCATTAGGACACTTTTATTAGGTTATTAATTAATCACTTAGGTTTAAGTCTCTTTTAGTAAATCCCCTTAAGTTTTAAATCTCTCAAACCAACCCCTATAACACCTCTTTACTTAACTTAACAATAGTTAAGTTAATTAACCAACCAAGACTTTTAGCACCAAACATTAAATGAAGTATTCAAGTGCATAAGATATTTAAAAGGGCAAACCTCCTTTGAATGAAGGAATGGCCAGATGTGGCCTCCCACTTGGGGCCCACATGGGTTTGGTTTATGCCTCCACCCATTTGATTCATGGGTTGACCATGAGTTTGGATCTTGGGTCAGACTTAAATTAAATTTACTTTGGGCTTTCATTTGGGCTTGAATTAATAATTCCTTGGGCCTTGGTTTAATTTTAATTAGGCCTCATAACATTTTATATTGAGCCTCCAATAATATAGCCCAATCAATTTAAAAGTCAACTTTAACTTTTGTTGACTTTTTGACTTTCCCGATTTAACATGCAGGCTGAAAACTACATTTTTAATTTTTAAATTTTAGTGGATATTACGTCTTTTCTCAGAATTCTAACATTTACGTGTTTTATGGAATTTTGAAAAAAATGTGTTGATTCCCAGTAGGCACACAATAGATCAAGAGGGGGGGGGGGGTTTGAATAGATCCTTTTTAATTTCAAGTACTTTTCACTTTTATTTTGTATTGCTAACGAATTACCATATGACAAACATAAGAATCTTTTCAAGCACAAAAGAATAAGTAAGAGATCCCCTTCATTGATATATTCATAATCATACAGACATTGTTCTTAGAGTTAGTTAAGTTGTAAGCAGTTAATAGGTATATAGCAGTTATAGCAGTTAAGTACATAATGTAAATGACATAAAGTAAATGACACGAGGGATTTTAAGTGGTTCAGAGACTCAAGCTCCTAATCCACTCTTCTTCTTTCAACTAACAGGATTTCCACTAAGGGCAAGACCACAATCACTAAGATTCCTTGAAGGCCGCCACCTTGAAACTTTTTAGTTCACTAAGAACTCTTGAGGCCAAGATGGCCTTGGAACTCCTCTAGTTCCTAGGAACTCTTCAAGCCCAAAGAAGCTTGGAACTTCTTTTATTCCTTGGACAAGGACCCTCGTAAATCTTTGCCTTCTTGTTATTGTAGTTATTGTTGTTGTTGGTGCTAAGCTGCTAAGATGTCTTTAAGCTTGAACATCTTATGTACTTAGCAGCTTGGCGTAGTCCTCTTGGCATTCTACTTGGAGTCTGGACTAAAACTTCTTCGGTGCAGCTGATCTTTACTCTTTTCTTCACATCTTTATCTGATGTCAGTTGTGCACCATCATCATCTGGATATGCTAAGTCTCTGAGCTTTTGGTAGACTTTGTCTTGTGCTTAGCAATCCCTGAACCCTTCTTGAATGCTTTACAGACATGATTCTACATCTGTTCTTTTTCAGCCTTTGGTTCATGGTGACCTGTAGAGTAGCTCTCTTGATCTTCTTTGAAATCTGTCACTTTTCTGATTGCTATCTTCTTGTCCTTCTCGGCTCTCAACTTAGCTGCCATCTTTAGTGGCATTCTCATCTTTGTTGAGTGAAAATCTAGTCTATTTAAGTCCTTCTTCAAAGCTGCTTCACTTCCACCTATGTAGTCTCACTATTACTGAGACCTATTCTGTTAATCTTTGGTGGAACTCGTAGAGTCAACAATAGCATTCCAATAACTAAACGATTCTGTAACTTAGCAATCATTAACAACTCTTGATCTTTGAAGTTCTGTTGATTTATACTCCTTCCCAATCTTCCTGTTGGAAAGTAGATGTTAAAAGATTTTTGAATTGCTTCGCAGATCTCGAGTTATTTGGTGTAGACTGCAGATGTGACATGACATCCCCTTTTCTGACTTTCTGACACTGCAGTCTACTGTTTCACCTACCCTATCAAAGATGTCACTTTGATGTCTTGGGCAGGTAGTCAAATTTATTTCCTTCTTCTGATTTCTCGATCAGAGGTTGACCTTTTGCATTGATGCTCTCCAATAAGCCCTGTTCGACCATCAATCTTCAGATTAAACCGTTGCCAATGCTTCAACCTTCAGATGACCAAACTCTACGTTTCTGATGCATACATTTTTGGACTACATCGTAGTGTCTAGTTGATAGATAGAGATAACACTACAATCTTGAAGAGTGTTGATTGGATCTTTAATGTAGAACACCTCTTCCTTCACTTGTATTGCGCTTCAACACTTCTGTTTGCTTCGACTGCTTTCAGATACTTATGACTTCACTCTTTGTTTTGGCCCCTTCTGAATAGCAAGACACTTCAGATTTGTGGCGTGTCCAGCTCGCTTTCTCCTTGTGATCAACCGTTCACTTATCATCAATGGACTAACTCAATGCTTAATCACTTTAGGCTTGTTCTTCAGAGGCTGACAAGTATCTTTGTGTACACTCCATCAGTTCCTTCTTTGTTTAGCAAACACTACGATCCTTGTTGCTTTCAAGATCGTCGTCTTCTATTTTCTTGACAGCTACTGTACTCGCTGACTTTCCTTAGTCAGTTACTGAAGTCTTCTTCTGATCAACTTGTGGAAGACTTCATCTTGAATGGCTTCACAGCTCAGTCTGGATGTAGATTGAGTTGGTGCTTAGATCTTCTATTTAGCTTATATGCCATTCATTGAGTGCTCTCTATTTTCCTTTAAGTGGGATTTGTCCTTGCAGTACAAACCAGAGGCTTCGTTCCTTTGGATATTTTGGGAGTGCTCAAATATTGAGAATCATGTTTTCTCTACGATTCTACCTTGGTGTTGTGATCACATCTGTTGAAGTCTTAGTTCTACACTCTACGATTCAGCTTTGGCTGTGTGGACACAACGTGTGACGCCCCCAATATTAGGTATACATCACCCATCTTGGGTAGTCAGATACATGGTACAGAATTTAAATACAACTTACTAATATAACTGTCGTGTACAATACGACATAAAACTGTGAGTTTGAATACAAATATTGTCTACTAGATATTATACAAACTCAAAAGGAGTCCTCATTACAATTATTATCACACTATTTCACGCAAATAGTGAGGAGCGCTAATGCTATCCTCTGGACCATTACTTCGTTCCCCAGACTAAGTCCCGGCTATATTCTCATTTCTTAAAGAGAACGATGAAAGAAAGGGTGAGCTCAACTAGCTCGAAGAAGAAATATTATGACTAAGATAATGCGTAATAAATTATCATTAGCCTACAACAATGATTAAACCCGATAAAATATAATGAACATCAAGTTTAACTACAAATGAACCAAAGAATCCATTAAAAGAGTCAAGTAGAAAATAAAATCTACTATCTTTTATGATTTTAAAAGGTTTTTCATCACCTGTTATAGCCGAGACTCAACTTTAATAAATATTCCACATCATCAAATCACCCCCACTTTTACTGACCAAGGATATTCTTTAGTATCACGACCACAATTATTCATGCACTACGGGCAAGAATAGTTGTGTATTCATTAATGGTCATGATCATGCCAACAATCGTCCATCAATGCACTACTACCAATCGAGGATTTTTATCACATCATTTGTAACATTACGGTCATGATTACACCGAATAGTCTCTTATCATAATCATACCAAGTCCATCTATGCACTACAGGCCAAAGATGACTTTCATCACATCATTTGTAACATTACGGTCATGATTACACCGAATAGTCTCTGGTCATAATCATACCAAGTCCATCTATGCACTCTGGCCACGATGACTTTCAACATAATATAAACATGAGGATGATGACAATGATATAAGAATTCAATAAAACAAGTTCAAGAATTATTTTATCCAGAATTATTAATGTCCAAATTGTCAACATGATCTTTGCTTTTGTAGAGTAAAATTCAAGAATGATCGGAAGAATATTTTCATGAAAAGATCTTTGGATGAAACGCAAATATCAAGGATATTCTACTAATTTCATGGAGTGTAGAAGTCAAAGTTTTAACTAACTGGGTATAATAAATAATGGAATAACAAAAGAAATCACCATGCATGCGATAGACCAAGACAAAAGTTATTCCAATGAATAATAATAACGGAACCAGGTCGGTGAAATTCACAAGCGGGATGTTCCAACAAAATAATAAATGCGAATAATAAATGATGGAACCAAGTCCGACGATATAGCACGTATGATATTCCGGCGAATAATAAAGACGGAATAATAAAAAAATGGAACCAGTGCAGTGTAAAACACACGAGCAGATATTCCAATGTAATAATAATAAAAAGCGGAACCAGTCCGGTGTAAAACACACGACATGGATGTTCCAATGAGAATAATAGAAGAATGTCACCAAGTATAGGGTAGATCATATACAAAGTTATTCCAATGTAATAATAAAAATGGAATAACAACAGTTCTCTTCATGAATAAGAAAGAATAACACCCTTTACGGCACAACAAATAATATTCCCTACCTTAGAAGAACTGAATATTGGAAAAGTGAAGTAGCGAATACTTTTCTTCTTTCTCTCTAGAGTTTTAGTGAATTAAGTAAGAAATAATGAAGGAATGAGCTTTCTATTTATAGAAAAAGCGAGGGTGGCTCTTGGTCTTAACGAAGGGTCAAAATGACTCTTGGTAATATTGAAGAGACAACTACTATTTATGAAGGGGTAATTAACCTTTGGAACACCGAAGAGGCAGTTAACTCTTGGTAATATTGAAGGGACAACTACTATTAACGAAGGTAATTACTATTGACGAAGGTAAATACTATTGACGAAGGTAAATACTATGACGAAGGTAAATACTATTGAAGAAGGTAAATACTATTGAAGAAGGTAATTACTATTCACAAAGGTAATTACTATTGACGAAGAGACTCTTAGATGATGACATATGGGGCCCCCATAAAATAATCAAACTTACCACAAACGTCTCATAACAGACTCTTTATATACATCAAGGATTGAATAAATATTACCACAAATCATTCTATTTTTAATCAACACATTTTTAATCTTTCAACAATTATTAATCATTTATAACTTGTCGTCTCAATTAATAATATAACATATTATACAGATGATACTGTGACAATAATTGAATCAATAATATAAGAGATATGATGCAGCAATTACTGTAGCAATAATTGAGTATAGCTAAGTGACTTCTCACGTAAGCATCAATAATCAATACCGTGTGCTACTATGCAACCACGCGTATTACTGTACTTTTACCACCGGGTAGTTCAACAGTTTTAACGGTAACACCTCCGCCGTTATTTTTATAGAAAGATAATTTTGTCGTTTTCTAACTACGACAATATACTTCCGTTAATAAGGGTCCACTAATGATTAAGCCGTCGTCTGAATATTCCCTGACAAAAAGAATATTCCCAGAATAAACGAATATTTTATAACAACTTGCTTACTTTGCAAAATTTATAAATATTACCCACAACTATAACATTATATCAAATTTATTCCATAATATTCAAAAATAATATTTATAGAAAATTCATCTTTATTTATAAAAGCTGGGGTCTTACAACCTCCCTTCTTATGAAATTTAAGCCCTCGAAATTAGTGCGTACACTGGTATGTCGAAGAGGTAAGGATACCTTGATTTCATTTCGATTCTAAGTCCCAAGTCATTTCCTCAACATCGTGGTTCCTCCACAAAACTTTGACTTGAGGTATAACCTTGGAGCGTAGAATATGTTCCTTCTTATCCAAAATTTGAACAGAACCTCTTCATACGTCAAATCTTCTCGCTATTTCGTCCGGTTCTAACTCAATAATATGGTTCGGGTCTTTCACATATTTACGTAACATGGATATGTGAAAAACGTTATGAATACTGAGACATATTTGGCGGTAAAAGCGAGTCTATAGGCCACGATTCCTACTCGATCGAGGATTAAAATGGACCAGATGAATCGAGGATTAAGTTTTCCTCTCTTTCCAAATCTTGTAACTCCTTTCCATGGAGCAACTCTTAATAACACATGATCTCCTATATCGAATTCCACGTCCTTTCGATGAAGATCGGATAACTCTTTTATCGATTTTGTGAGATTTTTATACGTTGTCGGATCGTTTGAATCTTTTCCGTAGTCATACGTACCAACTCCGGTCCCAACAACGTTGCTTCACCCACTTCATCCCAAAGATATCTTTGAGAACGACACTTTCTTCCATACAACGCTTGAATGGAGCCATGCCAATACTTGCTTGATAAGCTGTTGTTGTGGGAAAACTCCACCAATGGTAAGAACTTGTCCCAACTCCCCTTGAAATCAAGGACACAGAGTCTTAATAGATCTTCAAGAGTTTGAATAGTCCTCTCCATTGTCCGTCCGCCTCAAGGATGATATCTTGCCGAGCTAAATCGTAAGTCTATGCCCATAGCTTTTTGCAAACTAACCCAAAATCGTGAAGTGAATCTTGGGTCTCGATCAGAAACTATGGATACTGGCATACCATGCAGTCTTAGAATCTCGTTTATGTACATACGAGCAAGACGTTCAAGTGTATAAGTTTCTCTTATCGGTAAGAAATGAGCAGACTTGGTCAATCTATCAACAATGACCCAAATCGCATCAATGCCTTGAGAAACCTTAGGAAGACCGAAGAATTGAAATCCATGGTAATGTGCTCCCACTTCCATTACGGAATTTCAAGTGGTTGCAATGGACCTTTTTGGTAGTTGATGCTCCGCTTTAACTTCGTTGACAAGTTAGACACCACGAGATAAACAAATGATATCTCTCTTCATATTGCTCCCACAAAAATGTATGGCGAATATCATGATACATTTTGGTACTCCCAGATGGATTGCAAATGGTGTGTTGTGCGCCTCCATCATGATATTATACTTTAAATCGTGGTCGTTAGGAACACAAAGTGCAGAGTTGACTCAAGTATTCCTTCTTCATCGATTAAACTTCCTAGATAGCACCTTCTTGCACTTTCTTCCTCATACGCATCGGCTCCAGTGCAGCAAGCTTGAGCGGCTTTTAACTTTATCGATTAAAGTCGGTTCTACTTTCGTATACTCGCTATCATCACGTGCGTCCACAGGTCTTTAACTCTATCTCCATCCTTTGCAAGTCACACAAAATGGGCCTTTGCGTTGACAATAACGCACTCGTGCTTGCATATGATCTTCTACTCAATGCGTCGACTACCACGTTAAACTTTTCCAGGATGGTATTGGATGGTATGATCATAATCTTTCAACAGTTCAAGCCTCCACTTTCTCCCCATACAAGTAATGCCTCCAAATTTTAAGTCAAGATAATACCGCCAACTCTCTAGATCATGAGTATGATAATTCCTCTCATATTCTTTGAGTTGTCACGAGGCATAGGCTATAACTTTTCCATGTTGCATGAGAACACATCCCAACCCTTTGCAGAAGCATCACATCAGAGATGACAAATCCTCCGAGCCGGATGGTATTGTCGTAGAGCAGTCTTTGAAATAAGTCTCCTCTTGAGTTCTTGAAAACTCTTCTCACATTCTTCGCTCCAATAGAACTTTGTATCTTTTCGAGTCACCGAGTCAATGGAGTAGCGATTAGAGAAAATCCTTCCACAAATCTCCGATAATAACCAAATTAAACCGAGAAAGCTACGTACTTCGGTCATTGATTTAGGTTGTTCCCAACTTTGAATAGCTTCAATCTTTGCTGGGTCAACAGATATTCCATGACTTGATACCACGTGCCCAAGGAATGCTACTTCTTCAAGCCAGAACTCGCATTTCTTCAACTTGGCATAAAGCTTATATTCACGAAGCTTTTGGAGTATCAGCCTCAAGTGTTGCTCATGATCTTCACGGCTTTTGGAATAAATAAGGATATCATCAATAAAGACGACCACAAAGTGATCTAAATATTCCTTGAATACTCGGTTCATCATATCCATGAAGGAAGCAGGAGCATTAGTCAATCCAAAGGACATGACTAGGAATTCATAATGCCCGTAGTGAGTTCTGAAAGTCGTCTTTGGAATGTCAGCGGTTCTAATCTTCAATTGGTGATATCCGGAACGAAGATCAATCTTTGAAAAGAATTTGGCTCCTTGCAACTGGTCAAATAGGTCATCAATACGTGGCAATGGATACCTATTTTTGATGGTGACATGATTCAACTCCCGATAATCAATACAAAGTCTCATACTCCCATCTTTCTTCTTCACGAATAGAGCAGAGCACCCCAAGGAGAAGTACTAGGGCGAATAAAGACAATGTCTAACAATTCGATGCGGTTGGGTCTTTAACTCCTCGAAGTTCAATAGAGCCATTCGATATGGGGCTTTGGAAATAGGTTTTGTCTCGGGTTCAAGGTCGATACAAAATTCAATTTCACGCTCTGGGGTAGGCGGAAGTTCTTCGAGGGAATACGTTAGAAATTTATTAACAATAGAAATATCGTTCAAAACTCCGACGTATTTTGTTTAAATCGTGACATGAGCTAAGAAAGCTTGACATCCGTTTTTAATAAACGAATAGCTTTATGGCTTGAGATGACCGTGATTGATTTTAATGGTTTGGTCGTTTGAATTCGCATAATAGATTGATTAGGAATATGAAAGCTAACAACCTTACGAAAACAATCAATTTTTGCATGATAAGTAGTTAACCAATCAATCCCTAGAATCACGTCAAATGAAAGTATTTTTAATGAAATAAGATCGACAGGTAATGTGAGGGTACCGATTTGAACCAAACAAGACTTATAAACAGTGGATGTAATGAAGGTTTCTCCCAACGGAGTTTCCACAGATAAGTCAAAGTCTAATTTCTCCGGAGTCAAATTTAATCGATGAGCGCAAGTAGGAGAAATAAAATAATGGGTAGAACCGGTATCAAATAAAGTATAGAATTCATTAGAGTTTATGATAAGCTTACCCGTGATGACCTCATTCGGGTTCCTTGCTCTCCGGAGGTCACAACAAACGCTCTCTCTTGCACTTCTGGGTTTTGACTTTTTCTGGAACCTTTGGTGCCTCCATCCTAGTTGAATTTGTCTTGATGAAACGAAAAAATCGAGCTAAGTGACCTTCTCTTCCACAATTATAACATGCTTTGACAAAGATGGCGCAGATTCAGATGATGTGTCCCTCTCCTCGCATTTAAAGCATATGATAGGTGGTCTTTCTCCTTCCTTAACAACGGGTCTTTGGTCTTTGCGTCTTTCCATCATTGTTGAATCTCCTTTTCTTGAAATGTCCATTCTTATTGTTTTGGCCTGATTACCACCGAAGTGGTTACCATATCCGGCTTTTGATTCCCTCCATGCTTGTTGTCACCGCTCGATGACTACTCTCCGATATTATAATTTTTACCGGTGCTCTCTTTTAGTTATATTGTTGACTCGTTATCGTGCTCCACTAATCGAGCCCTATTTACAACATCTGAAAACAAACACGGTTTATGAGAAATAAGATGTTGACGTATCTCCCGCTTCAAACCTCTTAAAAACATTCGCGCCATTCTCTCTTCATTATCCACCAGTGGGGACGAACCGTGATAACTCATAAAATTTTGCTTCGTGTTGTGACACCTGGTCGTATTGTTTTGTTCCAACTTGATAAACTCCATCTCCTTTCATGTGGCAAATACTTTCGAGAAAGTATTTGTCGTTGAATGACTCTGGAACTTCTCCCAAGATATCTTGATGACAATGAGTTGAGTACGTTTCTGGATTCCCACCATGTCTCCTCTCTCACAACATAAAAGGCGTGAAAGGGAACCTTTTGCTCCTCGGAGCATCCCAAGACATCAAATATCTTGGTAATCTATTTTATCCATGCTTTCGCCAGAAGTGGTTTTGGCTCTCCCTTAAACTCCGGTGGTCCCAGCTCCTTGAACTATTTAGCGGTGACCGCCCGAGAGTTTTCATGTTTCCACCTACGTTTTGGACAGGAGTCGCTCTCGCCTGCTGTTGCACAAATTGCATAAAGCCTCTGAACATTTGATCATTCATCATTTGGTCAGTGTTGTTGTTTGCATGAGGATTGACGCCTTCCTGATGCACATTATCCTGATTATTGATATGTAGTGAATCAACGATCACCTGTGCTCCATTGCTATTCTCAACATTCTCAGATGTCATTTTCAGATACTGCCACAAAATAAAAGGTTAATTGACATGTAACATATTATCCCTATATTACGGCGATGAGCCAATAAAATAGCACATAAACTTAGGTAGGTCATACTAGCGAAGGTATTCCCCGTCTCTCCCTCCTAGTACTATTCTCACATCTTAGCCAGGATCAAATCCTAAGCTCGATACCAACTGTGGCGCCCCCAAAATTAGGTATACATCACCCATCTTGGGTAGTCGGATACATGATCTGAAATTTAAATACAACTTACTAATATAAGCTGCCGTATACAATACGACATAAAGCGTGAGTTTGAATACAAATATTGTCTACTAGATATTATACAAACTCAAAAGGAGTCCTTATTACAATTATTATCACATTATTTCACGTAATAGTGAGGACTACTAATGCTATCATCCGGACCATTACTCCGCTCCCCGACTCGTCCCAAGTTATATTCTCATTTCACGAAGAACAATTGAAGAAAGGGTGAGCTTAACTAGCTCAAGAAGAAATATTATGACTAAGATAATGCGAGAATAAATTATCATTAGCCTACAACAAAAGTTAAACCGATAAAATATAATGAACATCAAGTTTAACTACAAATGAAACCAAAGAATCCATTAAAAGAGTCAAGTAGAAAATAAAATCTACTATCTTTTATGATTTTAAAAGGTTTTTCATCATTTGTTATAAATGAGACTCGACTTTAATAAATATTCCACATCATCGAATCACCCCCACACTACTGCCGAGGATATTCTTTAGTATCACGACCACAATTATTCATGCACTACGGGCCAAGAATAGTTGTGTATTCATTAATGGTCATGATCATGCCAACAATCATCCATCAATGCACTACTGACCATTGAGGATTTTTATCACATCATTTGTAACATTACGGTCATGATTACACCGAATAGTCTCTTATCATAATCATACCAAGTCTATCTATGCACTACAGGCCAAAGATGACTTTCATCACATCATTTGTAACATTACGGTCATGATTACACCGAATAGTCTCTGGTCATAATCATACCAAGTCCATCTATGAACTACAGGCCACAGATGACTTTCAACATAATATAAACATGAGGATGATGACAATGATATAAGAATTCAATAAAACAAGTTCAAGAATTATTTTATCCAGGAATTATTAACGTCCAAATTGTCAACATGATACTGTTTTGTAGAGTAAAATTCAAGAATGATCAGAAGAATATTTTCATGAAAAGATACTGGATGAAACCCAAATATCAAGGATATTCTACTAATTTCATGGAGTGTAGAAGTCAAAGTTTTAACCAACTGGGTATAATAAAGAATGGAATAACAAAAGAAATCACCATGCATGCGATAGACCGCACAGGCAGGTTATTCCAACAGAATAATAATAACGGAACCAGGTCAGGTGAAATTCACACCGACAGGATGTTCCAACAAAATAATAAATGCGGAATAATAAATGATGGAACCAAGTCCGACGTATAGCACAGACAGGATATTCCGACAGAATAATAAAGACGGAATAATAAAAATGGAACCGTGTCCGTGTAAAACACACGCATGTGATATTCCAATGAATAATAATAATAAAGATTTTAACCAGTCCTGTAAAACACATGCATGTGGATGTTCCAATGAGAATAATAGAAGAATGTCACCAAGTATAGGGTAGATCACAGTATATAGGTTATTCCAATGAAATAATAAAAATGGAATAACAACAGTTCTCTTCATGAATAAGAAAGAATAACACCCTTACTACACAACAAATAATATTCCCTACCTTAGAAGAACTGAATATTGGAAAAGTGAAGTAGCAGAATACTTTTCTTCTTTCTCTCTCTAGAGTTTCAATGAATTCGTAAGAAATAATGAAGGAATGAGCTTTCTATTTATAGAAAAACTGAGGGTGGCTCTTGGTCTTAACGAAGGGTCAAAATGACTCTTGGTAATATTGAAGAGAGAACTACTATTTGCGAAGGGGTAATTAACCTTTGGAACACCGAAGAGGCAGTTAACTCTTGGTAATATTGAAGGGACAACTACTATTGAAGAAGGTAATTACTATTGACGAAGGTAAATACTATTGACGAAAGTAAATACTATTGACGAAGGTAAATACTATTGACGAAGGTAAATACTATTGAAGAAGGTAATTACTATTCACAAAGGTAATTACTATTGACGAAGAGACTCTTAGATGATGACATATGGGCCCCCATAAAATAATCAAACTTACCACAAACGTCTCATAACCAGACTCTTTATATACATCAAGGATTGAATAAATATTACCACAAATTATTCTATTTTTAATCAACACATTTTAATCTTTCAACAATTATTAATCATTTATAACTTGTCGTCTCAATTAATAATATAACATATTATACTGATGATAATCTTGTGACAATAATTAAATCAATAATATAAGAGATATGATCACGTGAATTCTCGTAGCAATAATTGAGTATAGCTAAGTGACTTCTCACGTAAGCATCAATAATCAATCTGGTGCAGCTACTACTATGCAACCACGCCAGACATTCTTTGTACTTTTACCACCGGGTAGTTCAACAGTTTTAACGGTAACACCTCCGCCGTTATTTTTATAGAAAGATAATTTTGTCGTTTTCTAACTACGACAATACTTCCGTTATGGGGTCCACTTAATGATTGAGTAAGTCGTATGAATATTCCCCGACAAAAAGAATATTCCCCGACCAAACAAATATTTTATAACAACTTGCTTACTTTGCAAAATTTATAAATATTACCCACAACTATAACATTATATCAAATTTATTCAATAATATTCAAAAATAATATTATAGAAAATTCATCTTTATTTATAAAAGCTGGGGTCTTATACAACGACTCTGAGATCAGATCTTGACACTCTACGATTTTTATCGTTGTGCTTGTTGTCTTCATCTGATCTTGCTCGACGATTAGTAGACTCTACGACTCTGAGTGTAGTGTACGATTCTTGACTTGGCTTTGACATTAATAGACTCTACGACTCCGAGTGTAGTCTACGATTCATGACTTGGCTTCGGCAGATGCTCGGTCAGCTCGTTGCTAGGCTGTCTGTACGATTCTGCACATGACTTCCTCAGCAGACTACGACTTTGAGGAAGTTCTTCTCGACACACTACGATCCTTCCTCGTCTCTCCTGGAAGTCTACGAACTCCGAGATCTACTGTCTTGCAGACTACGATTCTGCCTCGACAGCCCTCGAGTTTTCCTTGACTCTCCTGGCAGACTACGATTTCTGGTGCAGTGCTCGACGATCAGACAAGCCTATCTATTACATCATAATATCAACCTAACAAGCTTGATCTTTCTGTATTTATAGTCCTTGTACATTATTTCTTTTTAAGGACTTCACAAAGCTATTTTACTTATATAGGATCAAGCTAACACATTTGATCAAGAAGGGCCAACCTATTTTGCTATTTTTCTCAGGAAGGGCCAACCTCTTAGAGTGAACTAAGGGTCAGATTTTTCCCTGAGGCGCTTTCCAGATGAAAAACTTTTAGAAGTGTTTTTCACTGCTATCTCATTTGACCTTTTCTGCTTGGGAGATCCTCTACCACCTTTAGACAATTGCATTGGTTGTAATCGTGGTTTCCTTCAGCTCTTACACTACGATTAGATGTTCGATCGTAGGCTCTCCATAATTTTGAGTTGGGTGGTTGACTGGTTATCTGCAGTACCTTTTGAGACGTTCCTACTGACTATGGATCTTTATTTGGTTTATCAGCCACAAAGTTTTGGGACTCTGTAACTGGTACATTGCTTCATAGTATATCTCTAATGTTTTTAAAGTTGTTGATCTGTTAGCAGATCACTGCTCCCCCATAGTTGATACTGTCTTCTCAGAGAGACATAAGTTCTTCTTTTTCATGTGTAGCAGAAGGCAGCCATGCATATCTCACTCTGATTGAAGTCATCAAATCTTCTTGTGTCGTAGAAATGAGTATCTTCAGGGTTGATAATTCTACGATCCTTTGACAGCACTACGAACGTAGTCTTCTTTGTCAGCTTGTACTTAGAGTTCTGCTCCCGTACTGAGTTTCTCATGTTTGATGCTCAATGATCCTCTGAGGTGAGCTTCCTTGAGGATTCTTTTCTTATGACATGCTTTGCATGATTGAACATATAAGACCCTTTTCATCTTTGGTTGAATGGCCTGTTTCCATGTAAGAATCAACAACCATGTGAGCTTCATTTAGATTAGCTCAGCAGGTCTTCAAGGTCAGACTTTGACAAATACGAATTTTATCAGAATCATTTCTGAACTGTCTTAAGCCTTCTGCTGGTTGAATCTCCTTGACTGAAGTCTTTTGCTTCAGCTTTCCTTAGTATGGTCAAATAGACCAAGTATCTGCAGGTTAGTTAAATTTCTATTTTTGGTACCCATGGTTAAATGGGTCCTGCTAGGTCAATTTTCAAAATCCTTGTTCCTCATATATTTGAAATTTCATCATATTGATCACCAACAATTATATTTATGCATGTATCCAATTTAGATATGACATTTTAGGGTGCATGATGATGAGTGTGTGTGTAAGATTAACCAATTTAATAAGACACACTTTTTCTTTGATGGTTTCATCATTTTCTTGGTTATGTTCACAGAGTTTAAATGTTCACAGAGTGAGAATCAACTCTAACACTTATTTGTATCTGGTTGATTCATGGAGGTGATCAGTTTCTACGAATCTTCAAGATACTCTTATAGAACTAATCATACTCTATGTGTTATCAAAAACTTAGAACATAGGTTATTACATACATACTAACCCATCAACAAAGATTTCTCCACTTAATATTAATTAAATCTTAGTATGCTTATGACCTATTTCAAACTTCTTTCAAGATATTATCTTCAACCTAAAACTTGGATGGAGAGAAAGTTTGTTAGCATTTGAGTTTCCAACTTCAGTGTACTTTCTCTCTTCTCCTTTTTAGGTAGAGTATGGCCTTTTGATAGAATGCAGTTACAGTGGATAAGGTGATGCAATATAATATACATATCTATACCGATGAGGAGCCGTACCTTTACATTGCCAATTTCTTGACAGTCATTTATGTTGATATACTGAGGTTAGGCATTGATGTGCATAATTTTTCCTTTACTTCTGACAACTTATTGCTCCAGTTGTCCTTTGATCAATCAGTCATAGTCTTGAAGATGTAGGCTCAGAGAATCTTGACATTTTTAGTTCTTTGACAACCTTGAGTCCTCAGGGTTCACATCCAGCTGTTGGTTGGCCAATTTTAGATTTGAGAGATTCTTCTTTCTTCTCTAAATGAGTACTTCTTAGCGCATTTGGCCTTTTCATCTTTCAGTCTGGTGAATGTGGACACAGATTGGTCTTGCTGTTATAGCATTTAAGAACATGGACCAATATGAGCAGCTTCAGGTGTATATACACCTGCATTTGCAACTTGTGAGCTCATCTGCATTTACAAGTGACTTACAACTAAACTAAGTTTAAAACAATGTTTGTGCCTAGGATCAAACTCAAAGCGATTAGCTTTTTAATATAGTATGAGAACACGCTCTAATACCAATTGTTGGTTCCCAGTAGGCACACAATAGATCTAGCAGGGGGGTTGAATAGATCCTTTTTAATTTCAAATACTTTTAACTTTTATCTTGTATTTATAATGAATTAACATATGACAAACATAAGAATCTTTTCAAGAACAACATAATAAATAAGTGATCCCCTTCATTAATATATTCATAATCATACAGACATTGTTCTTAGAGTTAGTTAAGTTGTAAGTAGTTAATACATACATAGCAGTTATAGCAGTTAAGTACATAATGTAAATGACATAAAGTAAATGACACAAGGGATTTTAAGTGGTTCAGAGACTCAAGCTCCTAATCCACTCTTCTACTTTCAACTAGCAGGATTTCCACTAAGGAAGGGCAGCACCCTGAATCACTAAGATTCCTTCAAGGCCAACAGCCTTGGAACTTTTTAGTTCACTAAGAACTCTTCAAGGCCAACAGCCTTGGAACTCCTCTAGTTCCCTAGGAACTCTTCAAGCCCAGCAAGCTTGGAACTTCTTTTTAGTCCTTTCGGACAAGGACCCCTCAAGCCCTGGCTTCTTGTTGTTGTAGTTGTTGTTGTTGGTGGTGCTAAGCTGCTAAGATGTCTTTAAGCTTGAACATGTTATGTACTTAGCAGCTTAGCATAGTCCTCTTGGAATTCTGCTTGGAGTCTGAACTATATCTTATTTGGTGTAGTTGATCTTTACTCTTTTCTGCTCATCTTCATCTGATGTCAGCTGTGCACCATCACCATCTGGATATGTTAAGTCTCTGAGCTTTTGGTAGACTTCGTCTTATGCTTAGAAATCCCTAAACCCTTCTTGAATGCTTTGCAGATATGATTCTTCATCTGTTCTTTTTCAGTCTTTTATTCATGGTGATCTGTAGAGTGACTCTCTTGATCTTCTTTGAACTCTGCCACTTTTCTGAATGCTATCTTCTTGTCCTTCTCGGCTCTCAGCTTAGCTGCCATCTTCAGTGGCATTCATATCTTTGTTGAGTGAAGCTCTAGTCTGTTTAAGTCCTTCTTCAAAGCTGCTTCACTTCCACCTATGTAGTCTCACTATTATTGAGACCTATTATGTTAATCTCTGGTGGAACTCGTAGAGTCAACAATAGCATTTCAATAACTCAACGATTCTGCAACTTAGCAATCATTAACAATTCTTGATCTTTGAAGTTCTGTTGATTTATACTCCTTCCCAATCTTTCTGTTGGAAAGTAGATGTTAAAAGCTTTTTGAATTGCTTTGCAGATCTTGAGTTATTTGGTGTAGACTGCAGATATGACATGACATCCCCTTTTCTGACTTTCTGACACTGCAGTCTACTATTTCACCTACCCTGTCAAAGATGTCACTTTGATGTCTTGGGCAGGTAGTTAAATTTATTTCCTTCTTCTGATTTCTTGATCAGAGGTTGTCCTTTTGCATTGATGCTCTTCAATAAGCCCTGTTCGACCATCAATCTTCAGATCGAACCGTTACCAATGCTTCAACCTTCAGATGACCGAACTCTACGTTTCTGATGCATACCTTCTTGGACTAGATCGTAGTGTCTAGTTGATAGGTAGAGATAACATTACAATCTTGAAGAGTGTTGATTTGATCTTTAATGTAGAACATCTCTTCCTTCACTTGTACAGTGCTTCAACACTTCTGTTTGCTTCGACTGCTTTCAAATACTGATGGCTTGACTCTTTGTTTTGGCCCCTTCTGAATAGCAAGACACTTTAGATTTGTGGTGTGTCCAGCTCACTTTTTCCTTGTGATCTCCCATTCACTTATCATCAATGGACTAAGTCAATGCTTAATCACTTTAGCCTTGTTCTTCAGAGGCTGACCAGTATCTTTGTGTACACTCCATCAGTTCCTTCTTTGTTTAGCAAACACTACGATCCTGGTTGCTTTCAAGATCGTCGTCTTCTATTTTCTTGACAACTATTGTACTCGCTGACTTTCTTTAGTCAGTTACTGAAGTCTTCTTCTGATCAACTTGTGGAAGACTTCATCTCGAATGGCTTCACAACTCAGTCTGGATATAGATTGAGTTGGTGCTTAGATCTTCTGTTTAGCTTATATGCCATTCATTGAGTGCTCTCTGTTTTCCTTTAAGTGGGATGTGTCCTTGCAGTACAAACCAGAGGCTTCGTTCCTATGGATATTTTGGGAGTGCTCAAATATTAAGAATTATGTTTGCTCTACGATTCTACCTTGGTGTTGTGAGCACATCTGTTGAAGTCTCAGTTCTGCACTCTACGATTCAGCTTTGGCTGTGCAGACACTACGACTTTGAGATCAGATCTTGACACTCTATGATTTTTATCGTTGTGCTTGTTGTCTTCATCTGATCTTGCTCGACGATTAGTAGACTCTATGACTTTGAGTGTAGTCTATGATTCTTGACTTGGCTTCGACATTAATAGACTCTACGACTCTGAGTGTAGTCTACGATTCTTGAGTTGGCTTCGGCAGATGCTCAGTCAGCTCGTTGCTAGGCTGTCTGTACGATTCTGCACATGACTTCCTCAGCAGACTATGACTTTGAGGAAGTTCTTCTCGACACACTATGATCCTTCCTTGTCTCTCCTGGCAGTCTACGAACTCTGAGATCTACTATCTAGCAGACTACGATTCTGCCTCGATAGCTCTCGAGTTTTCCTCGACTCTCTGGCGCACTCACGATTTACAGTGCGATGCTTTCGATGATCAGACAAGCCTATCTATTACATCATAAGATCAACCTAACAAGCTTGATCTTTCTATATTTATAGTCCTTGTACATTATTTCTTTTTAAGGACTTCACAAAGCTATTTTGCTTATGTAGAATCAACCTAACACATTTGATCAATTCATTCTAAGTCCTTGTACATATGTTTCTATTCTCTATCAAAGGACTTTACAACTTTTCTTAATGCAAGCATACTTGCATATTCATTCATATATATATATATATATATATATATATCATAATCAAATCATATATAAACATGAATATCATTCACATGCTTATTCCTAACAAAATGTTATATCAGTTTTAGATGAATAATGTGTTAGTTCTCAGAGACACAATAGTTATCTAGAAGGGGGGGTTGAATAGATATTTTAAAAACTTTTTCTTTTCAAAATACTTGTCAGATTTGTTAATAGATTTGTTCCCCTTTAAGATAAACCAAGTTTATAGGTGATAAGCAGTTAAGTCAGATATAGCAGTTATAGAAGGTATATAGAAGACACAGTGATTTTAAGTGGTTAAGAGCACTCAAGGCTCATATTCCACTATACGACTCCTCGAGTTGGAAATCGACTAAGGATATCTTTACAATCTTTGAATCACTTAGATTCCTTCAAGACTAGTAGTCTTAGAACTTCTTAGTTCACTTAGAACTCTTCAAGTCTAGCAGACTTGGAATACACTTGATGAGAGTTGAGTTCTTGGGTTATGCTACTCAGTTGCAGTTAAGCATGCATTCGAAAGAACTGAGTAGCAGAGCAAGCTTTTCTTTCTAGATTGTAGAGTTTGAACGTTGAGTGTTCTTTAGCTTTTGTTGTGTACTTGCTTTCTTATTGCATCTATGTCTGATTTCCTTATAAAGGAGCCTTTGAAATGTGTCTGTTGAAGGCATCCGTTGTAGCATTAAATGCATCAGACATTTCTAAGCACCGATGTTGAAGGCATTTGTTGTTCAGCCGTCTGACCCACTGACACCGCAGACTGTTATCTCACCTAACACCTGAAATGGTGTTTTCAGCAGGCATGCAGTCCTTTCCTTAGCTTCTTCAATATGGTTCTTCGGTACATACTAAGGATGAGTGTTGGATCATTGGGATTCCCAAAATGTCAACGACTATAAACCATTCTTCATTTGTTATACTTCCTCCTTCATCAAATAGTCAAAACTTGGTGCTTCTGATGCTGACAAGAGAGACACTACGATTATAATTGTTGTGCCTTGTTATGCTCGTGCTTGATTCAGCCTGATCAAAGAGAACGCTATGATTTCTCTTAAGCACCGATAGACTACGATCTTTAGTTACTCATATTGAAGACTCTATGTTTTTGAGAGCAGACTACGATTCTTGACTTGGCTCAGCAGCCACTCGAACCAACTCCACGATTCTGAGTGTGGCTTTCAAGATAGACTACGATTCTGAAGCAACTTCTTTGATACTCAATGATTCTGCCTTATCTTCTGCAATCTCTCGGCTGGCTAGTGAGACTAAGATTCCATTGAGGCCTATCTATTACATCTCAAAATAGATCAACCTAACAACTTTGATATTTTCTTTTATACATTCATTTACAGAATGATAACCATTAAGCACATATCAACCTAACAATTTTTGATCTATCATCTAAGTCCTTGTACATATGTTCTTTGAAGGACTTTACATATAAGTATATATATTTACTTTCAACATTAAATTTTAATATGCAGTTCCCAACAATCTCCCCCTATTTAATGTTGACATAACCAAGTAGATTTGCATCATAACATCAATTTCTAAATGCAGGATGTTGGAAAGTAAATATGACTTAGTGTTTCAGTGAGCAGCTGAAATCTTTAGAGAATAAGCATGAATTTATTGATGTTGAGAAAAAGATATTACAATTTAGTATAGTTACATCAATAAGAAATAAATTTCAACTTATCTTTATCTCCTTTACCTTTTGCTCCTCAGAAGATTGTCATACTCTACAGCTCTCCTTCTCCTGCTGGCTTCATCTCTCCATGCAATATCTTCCTGTTCACTTTGACTTAGCCTTTCTCCATAACCATGTTTGTTCATAAAGGCATGATCTTTAATTGGCATGTTTAAGCCAGTAGTGGTTACTCCTTGTGAGCCATGACCCTTGACTCCTTAATGGTTGCGCCATGAGAATTGGTTGGTGCTGCTGCTGTTCAATTCATGGAGTCTGATAGAGAGGCTGTCTTGGGAGATGACTCCTTGAAGATTGAGCACTTTATTTTCATTTTCCTCTGCCTTTCTCTCCTTCCGCTTTATTCTCCACCTTTATGTCAGTTCGAATGTTTTCTGATGGACGATTCATGCCTTGAACAAGTTTTTGGAGTTGATTTCTTGACTGAGTAATGTCTTCACAATTTTCTTGAATCAGATAATCAGTTTGTGAAGTGTGTTTTTGCAGAATGGCTAAGAAAGTGTCTATTTGTTGTATCTGATTCATAGAATATTCTTAGAATTTAGTCATAGAAGATCATAGGCTTGAGAGGCTTTCCATAATGAGTTTATTTTGAGCCTCCTGAGTCTGCTAAAGAAGGATAACTGCTTCCTTATGCTTTCGGGTAGATTGGAAGCGAATTTGATCCCTTTCATTTATGCTTTGGATCATTTCCTTGATGATTTCCCGTAGCTTCTTTCCGAGCTCAGAACTTAGGTTGCTAGGAAGAGTGTTGGCAACATCAATCAAGTGGTTTAATCGTGTATGATCAAGCAAAGAGTGAGTTTCAAGATCTTCTTGAATATCCATGTTTACTTTCTGTGATTCACTAGATAACTCAGTTTTGGTGGGAAGACCTGAGAGAAGCTCAAGTATTTGCTGAGTGTCTGTATGAGAGGCTCTTGTATTTTGTTCTTGCAGATTTGAGAGAGCAAGAGCAAGATCAAAATAACTATTGTTTAAGGAGGAAGGAATGTCCGAAGGAGGTGCAAGAATAGAGGTTTGAGTTATGGGAGAAGAGGTTATTGAAGCTGGTAGAGCAGGTGACTCTATGATTTGAGTAGGATCGAGGTTCGTGGAATGAAAGGTGGTTGAAGATTGTACTAATATGAAGTTAGGTGTTTCTAGTTCATTTGTTATAGAGTATTGGGATTCTGTAGCTGAAAATTGGTTTAGTGGGTGAAAAACCATTTCCAACCATCTTGGCAGTTCATAAAATTGATTAAAGTTTGATAGAGGGCAGTGGTTAACTATGAAAGACTTGGGAATAGATTGTACCTTACGCTCAGTCTTTGAAGAAAAATAATTTATGATTAGCTTTGGAGCAAAATTGAGGCTGCTTGGAATCCATGAGCTAGCATTGAGATTGCTGGATAAGCTTTGTAAGTCCAGAACATGTGATCCCATGAGTTGAGAATCAGGGCTCTATGATAAGATATCATTGGTAAGTAGGAGAACAACTGATTTTAGTTAGCTCTCCTATATCCATTCCAGCTTACTGCAATAATTTTAACTTCCTCATCCTCTTCTTCTTTCCCTGTCTCCATTATCTCTATTTGAAATTTCAACCACTTCAATCATATCCTCATTTCTTCTTTGTTCTTCAGCCCTCTCCACCTCCATAGCTTCAACTCTTTCCATTTCCACTACTTTAGAGACTACGATTTCTTGAAGGGCTGAGGGGGTTTCATGATCATTAATGAGTGGGTTTTATACCTACGAATCGTGTTCTTATTTGGACTTAAACGGTTTTTATTCTGTCAATTTTAGTTTTGTTTTACTTGTGTTTGTGTTTATTTTGTGTGCAAGATGTATTATGTGTTAGTTAAAGTATAATGATGGCAATGTGGCGAGAAAACAACATGGAAAAACAAGAATCAGAAACTACAGTTAGTACCCCCCGTTGGGGTGGGGGTGCACATGTCAAAGAAATCAGACCCCGCCGAGGCGGGCACTCCCAAGACTAAATACCCCTGCCAGGGCAAGGGTGTGCGGACATGAGGAAATAATTTGGTTATGATTCTAACACTGCAGATGCGTGGACTGAGCTACTTTGGTCTTGATTGGGACTGTATGTGGATGTTTTCTATCAGCTATTACAGAGATATAAACCAAGTAATTAATCATAACATAATACATTAATCAAATAATCAATAATCATAATTTTGAACCCTAATTTGAAGAAGACATTGGAGGAACAGAGCAGAAGAACAAGATTCACGAGAATTGCAGAATTGAGTGAGGATAAGGGTGGTCTTATACTATTTTATCTCTTTTATTTTGTTTCTATAATTTGGATGATGAATTCTTGTATCTATTCTGTTTTTAATTCAATAATTATGAACTAAATTCTTTATTAAGCTTGCAATGGATCTTTAATGTGGAACGATGATTATCATGCTTTGAATTCAGTTCAATAATACTATCTTTTCGGTTCATCTATTGTGATTTGTGCTTAATTTATGAATTGCTTGATCACCAATTCTATGTGGATTTTTATGGATTCGAGGGATGAGATATGAACCTAGACTTAGTCATAATAGAATGTGTTCTTGATTTCTGCGTTTAGATGGAATTCTTGATGTATGTTTAGGATAGAGATATACCTAACATCGCATGTAATCGCGTAAGAACTTGGGATTTTAACCTTATTTGAGTTTAATTCACATAGAGATATAGTGAATTGGTTAATTAGGGTGTTTGGCTTAATTCTATCAATTGTGGATTTAAGTTGATATGCTATTATTGCATTGAGAGATGACTAATTCTACTGTAGTATTCTTGATTAAAGAACTGAGATAGTTAATTGAATTGAAGAGAAGTGTGATAATCTAAGTGAAACTTAAAGTGAAATTGTAAGCTTAATTCTCCATTATCTGATTAGAATTTACAGTAATTAGTTGTGTTGATTTGTTTTGATTTCTAGTTTATTAGTTTTTCTTTAATTAAAACTATTAATTCGATTAGTTTAATAAAATTGAAATAATATAAAACTGGTAATTGATTGATTAGAATTCATACTTGTCTCTTTGGGAACGATACTCTACTTATCATTATATTACTTGTTGATCACATATACTTGCGTGCTGTGCGTATTTTAGAATTTACCCAACAATCATCTTCTTATAGGTCCCCCTTAGCTGTAGCATTCTCTGGCTCAGGGACTTCGAGATGTTCCCCCTCAATGTGATCATCTCTCTATTTAGGTGCTTCAAGAAGCTCCCCCTCAACATGAGCTATATTCTCTTCAATGGCTCTGAGCAGCTCTTTTTCAGCAGCTATTCTTCTTTCTTCTTCCTTCAAGACTTCTTCATTGATAAGAATATATTTCTTTACAAGCTTTCTCTTTGTCCTCCTAGGATGAGCCACGGCCTCATCACTCTCTTAAGCTTCAGCTCTGACAGTTTGTTCAGGCCGAGATATTGTTGCAGCATCCACCTCTAAAGTGATGGCAATTCTGGACTCTACGATCGATAATGACTCTAAAATCGTGGTGAGTGCAGATTTCTTTGATTTATGGTTGTGTTTCTTCTTCTGAGGCTCAGAGCAATCTTCAGCCTTATCCTCATCATGCTTCTTTTTTTTTCTGCTCCTTTAGAATCTCTTTGCTCGAAGCCCCTTGGGGCGAATCAGTGGTTGAGCTTTGAGGCTCTTCTGCCATCTTAATATTTTCACTTAACTTCCTCTTGCCTTTACTCTTTTTGACCAAAGCTTTGGGTTCCTCTTTATTGACTTCTTCTTCTTCCTCTTCCCTTATAGAGTCGTGGTCATGAGCTTCAGTTGGACCTCATTTATAGAGTCGTGGTCAGAGCTTTTGCAGCATATGTATTTTCCAACAATATCAGCCAAAAATTCAAATTTTTAGGGAAATTCTTTCTTTTTGTAGCCCTTGATACTCTGAGACTTCTTATGGTGCATCTTCTTCAGACCTTCATGAAAGTTGATGACACTCATAGATGAGAGTCCCTTTGATTTAAAACCTAGGGCTAGGTTAATATCTTCAGCTTTGAGTCAAATCTGCTCCCCATTGACCTTTTTAGTGATGATGTCATTTTCAAAGACTCCATTGTAGTAGAATTTTTTCACCAGCTTCGGGTAAATCCTTGTGTTGGTGCTCAACACTTCTTCAAGACCAGCTTTCTTTAGAAGTGTCAGAATCTTATGGAACTGTGGATCAACTATCTTGAATTCATCGAAGCACAGTTGGTAACCAGATACAACGTTACAAGCAGCCATTGATTAATGTGATTTTCTTGAATAGGGGTTAGTTGAGCATTTTGAAAGCTAGGGATTCTTTTGAGAGAGAAAGAGAGGAATGAGCTTTTAAAATTCTGAGGTGAATTTTGAAAAGATATTTTTAATCAGTATTTGTAACTTCCTTCCTCATGATCTACAGAGTGGGGTACGTGTCGAGTTCTGCAGGGCTCCACTATTTTAAGTAATGTGAAAAGTACTAATTTGCTCTTAGCTCCCCCTGAGTTAGTGTATCCTTTGGGACGACTACGATCGTTGAGGTTTCTCTAAAATTATATAGTTCACTGCTGAACCTGCTCTACGATCATTGTATCTTCGGGTTCTTGTGATGCACTTTAAATTTGCATTCCTTCTGGGTTAAGGTAGCTCAGGAAGGGCCAACCTCTTAGATTGAACCTAAGGGTCAGGTTTGTCCTTGAGGTGCTTATTAGAAGGGCTGCTTAGTCTTGATAGAAATGTTGTCATCACAGTGGGCTTTCTCTGCCATGACGAGATTGCTCCACGATCGTGATTTCTCTTAGTCATCTCTATGATTTTAACATTGCCTTTTTATCAGCATGGTTAACACCAACTAGAGCATATATTTTATGGTTGTAGTTTAGCATACCTAACTCACTTACCAATTTATTAAATCTGGATTCATCTAAGGATTTTGTAAAGACATCAGCAAGTTGATTTTCAGTAGGGATGTATTGTAAAGATATATTTCCATTTTGTACATGATCCCTAATGAAATGATATCTTATTTCTATATGCTTAGTCCTAGAATGCATGACATGATTATGTATTATTACTATGGCACTTGTGTTATCATAATGAACAGGTATAGACTTGAAGTCAAACCCATAATCTACTAACTGGGTCTTCATCCATAAGATTTGAGCACAGCAGCTGCCTGTAACAATGTATTCAGCTTCTGCTTTTGAGGTAGATATTGAATTTTTCTTCTTACTAAACTAGGACACAAGTCTTTTTCCTAGAAACTGACAAGTGCCACTAGTACTTTTTCTATCGATCTTGTAGCCTGCAAAATCAACATCTGTATATCTTATCAGTTCAAAGGAGGACTTCTTGGGATACCAAAGTCCCAAGTGAGGTGTGCCTTTGAAATACCTGAAAATTCTCTTTACAGCAATTAAGTGTGATTCCTTAAGATTAGCTTAAAATCTAGCACATATATATGTTGCAAACATTATGTCTGGTCTACTAGTAGTTAGATACAGAAGAGAGCCTATCATACCTTTGTATTAAGTAATATCAATATATTTACCTTTCTTATCTTTGTCAAGATTAGTTTCCAGAGCAATTGGTGTTTTCATGGGAGAGGCTGATTCTATGCCATACTTCTTAAGTAAGTCTTTAATGTACTTGGCTTGGTTAATGAAGATACCTTCATCAGTCTGCTTCACTTGTAGTCTAAGGAAGAAATTCAGCTCACCCATCGTACTCATTTTGAAATTGCCCTGCATAAGCTTGACAAATCTCTTGTACAGATTTTCATTAATAAAACCAAAGATAATATCATCTATATATATTTGAACTAGTAAAACTTTATTTTTGTGCTTCCTAAGAAATAATATGGTATCTACTCAACCTCTAAAGAAACCATTTTTAATAAGAAATTTAGTTAGTGTTTTATACCATGCTCTAGGTGCTTGTTTAAGTCCATATAAGTCTTTGTCTAATCTATAGACATAATTAGAGAGAGTTGGATTGATGAAACCAGGAGGTTACTCCACATATACTTCTTCTTGAAGTTCACCATTCAGAAATGCACTCTTGATATCCATCTGGAAAACTTTAAACTTCACGTGGGCAGCAAAAACAAGGAATATCCTGATAGCTTCTAGTCTGGCAACACGTACGAAGGTCTCGTCGTAATCGATGCCTTCTTCTTAGGAATAACCTTTTGCCACTAGTCTTGCCTTGTTCCTTGTGATTACTCCATCTTCATCTATTTTATTTTTGAAGACCCATTTGGTGTTAATAATTGGGTGACTTCTTGGTCTAGGGACTAATCTCTAGACTTTGCTCCTTTCAAACTGATTCAGTTCCTCTTGCATGGCTTCTATCCAACTCGAATATACCATAGCATCTTCTTAGGTTACACTTAGGATAGAAAGCTCAGATAGAAACACTCATTCTATGTGGAAGATCTCATTTTAACTCCTGCATTTGGGTTTCCAATGATCAGGTCTTGAGTGTGATCTCTTGCCCATTTGTTCCCTGTTGGAACACTTGTTCTGGTACCTTCTTGTCTGAATTATTCAAGATTAACCTCTGTCTCTTATTGCAGAGGTTCGTCGTCTGGTGTAGCTCTCTCTGCGATCTCTTCTTCAGGCTTGACGATTTCACCTTCTGAGGCTGCGATCGTGGTGTTGGACTAGACCACCTCATTCGTAGTGTCTGAGTCGTCGATCGTAGTGTCTAGAGGCACAAATTTGTCTGAGTCTATTTCATCGAAGATGATATGAATCGAGACTTCAACACTTAGCGTCATCTTATTGAACACTCTATAGGCCTTACTGTCTGTGGCATATCTAAGAAAAATTCCTTCATCTAACTTGGGTTAGAACTTAGTCAGATATTGTTTTCCATTGTTGAGAATGTAACATGCACAGCCGAACACATGGAAATAGCTGACATTTGGCTTTCTTCCTCTCCGCAGCTTGTAGGGAGTCTTTTTAATGTAGAGTGAACAATAAACCTGTTCTGAGTGTAGCACGCAGTGTTGATAGCTTCTACCAAGAAGCATTCAGGCAGATTAGCTGTTGCTAGTAGAGTCCTTCCAGCTTCAATAAGCGTTCTTTTCTTTCTTTCAGCTACTCTATTTTGCTGTGGAGTTCGTGGAGCTGAGAAGTTGTGGTTGAGGCCATTGTCTGCACAAAACTTATCCATCTTAGAGAAGTCGAACTCTCATCCATGAGCACTCCTTATAGCCTTGATCTTTTCTCCTTTTTCGTTTATCACCAGCTTGAACATCTTGATGAGCTAAGAGCTTGTTTTATCTTTAGAATTTAGAAAGAACACCCATGTAAATCTAGTGCAGTCATCCACTACGACAATTGAGTATCTCTTCCCTCCAAGTCTTATATTTGGAATTGGCCCAAAAAGATACATGTGAAGTAATTGTAGGGGCTTATCAATTGAGTTGATCATTTTGTCTTTGAATGAACTCCTAGTTTGCTTTCCAAGCTGACAGGCGTTGCATCACCTTTCTTTAATGAAGCTGAGCGTGGGTACTAGATCTTTGGAAGCCAATTTTGACATACTCTTGAAATTGAGATGAGACAATCTTCTATGCCATAGCCATCTCATTTCTTTAGAGGCTTTAGCAAGAAAGCATATTGTCTCATCAGAACTTAGTTAAGCAAGATTAACAGTGTAAATGTTACCTTTTCTTGTTCCAGTCAGCTTTATAGAAGAGGTCTTCAGATCTCTAACTTGAAACTAATTATTGAGGATGGTAACTTGATGACCCTTGTCGCAGAGTTGACTTATGCTCAGAAGATTGTGCTTTAGCCCTTCCATATAGGCTACTTTGCTAAAGGACACTGCACCATTCCCAACTGAGCCATATCCTCTTATCTTGCCAGAGCCATTGTCTCCAAAGATGATTGTTGGACCCTCCTTTTTTGTGAAATTAGACAGGAGGGCTTTGTTCTCGATCATGTGCCTTGAGCATCCACTATCCAGATACCAAGTTGTGATCATGGAGCTTTGTTGCTACAGTAAGGTTAAACTTTCATTTTGCTACCCAGACTTGCATGGGTCCTACCTTGTTAGTACCCTTGAGGACCAAAATCTGCTTGAACTTGGTTTTAATATGCCGAGGATTATTGTAACATTTTGCATCTTTATATCCATATTTACCACATACAAAGCATCTAGCATAATTCATGCTTATGTGTGTGTGTGTGTGTGGATTCTTTCTCCATTTGGACTTATGTGGATTCTTAGTGGTCTTTCCCTTACACTAATTCTACTTTTTCCATGCATCCTTGTGATTCATGATTTGTAATGAGTGAAATTTAACTCTACTATTCCTTCCTGGTTGGTTCGTGGAGTTGGTTTTACTTGACTCCACGATCCTTCGAGGTTGGAGAGTAGTGACTAAGTTACTCTTCTTTTTTCTGAACTCCAGGCCAACATGGGATCCGTTATGTCTTCGAACATGGCTTGGATCAGAAGAGTAGGGATGCACTGGTTCTTTCTTCTATGAGGATTTCACAAATGTAATGCTTCTATTGAAATTTGAAGCACTACTAATGTTAGTTTCCTTTAGTTTTTCAACATATGGTACTGAGGTAGATTAATTAAAACCTAAACCTATTTTGTCAGATGCATTTCTCTGACTGGAGATCAGGGAGTCCATATATGGATGAAGAAGATCTATTCCACATTAAGATTGTCTTTTCTAGTTCCTCAATCTTAGAGGTTAAATTTGACTCTCTTTGTGTGTTAAGTTCATTGGTCTGTCTTAAGAGTTTATTCTCAACCTCAAATTTAGAGAGAGAGAGAGAGGTAGTACTTAGTAGAGCTGTCTCTAGTTCTTCTTGAACTTTTTCTTTCTCTTTTTGAAGAAGAGAATAATTTTTAGACAGAACTCTGAACCACTTCATGTATTGATGCAGATCAGATGTTATGCCATATAGTGTAGTTCTTAAATCATCAATATCTACATCAGGAGAGTTAAAGTCGAATACCTCATCGATACTTACTTCATGATGGTCAGTGCTTTTCTTATCCTTTGCATTTTTGGCCATTAAACATAGATTTGCTATTTGAGGCTCTCCATCATCTTCAGACTTGGGAGTTATGTCATTGTCTGAGTCACTACATTATCCTCCAATCAAAAGACCTTTATCTTTCGTTTGGATCTTTTTGTTGCCTTTAAATTCCTTCTTTGGATTTGTTTTCCTCTTCAGCTCTTCTCTAAGAGGTTTGTTGTAGTTTGTAATGAAGTGGCCAAGTTTCTTGTAGTTGTAGCATAAGTCGTTGATCTTTTCCTGGCTGTTGTTGTTGTTGAATCTCTTAGGTCTGCTGCTTCTGCCTTTCCACGTGAACCTTTTGAGTTTTCTCACCAGAATTGCAATATCCTCGTCCTTATCTTCCTTAGAGACAGAATAATTTTCAACGTGAGCTTTAGAGATGGTTTCTGTTTCCTTGAGAGAAACTTCTTTTTCCTTCTTTCTTCCTTCAGATAGAGTCTCTAGTCGTTGGGTCAACTCTAGTTTGTAAGTAAGAAGGTTGCCATAGAGTTGTTGAACAATCATTTCATGGAGATTCTTTAATTCTTTGATGGTAGTGGTTTTAGTATCCTACTTGCTTGGTAAAGCCCTTATGAACTTTATGATCAGATCTTTGTTTGGATAGATCTTTCCAAAAGCTCGAAGAGAGTTGAGCAGCACATTGAATCTTCTATAAGTAGAAGTGACGTTTTCTCTTGGAACATGGGAGAACTTCTCATACTGTTGAGTCAGAAGAGATTGCTTGTTTTCTCTGACTTCTTCTATTCCTTTGTGCATAATGAAATGCTTCCCAGACTTCCTTAGCAGTTTTACTGTTGACCACATTCTCGAATAGATCATCTTCTAAAGACTAGAACAAAATATTATTGGCCTTTTTATCTAGTTGGATAACTTTCCTCTCGTTGTCAATCCATTCTAATTTAATCTTGATTTGAACTCTATTTGGATCATCTGGAGTTGGTGCAAGCTTTGTTGGAACGTAGGGTCCATTCATAATAGTTTCAAATAGCTCTTCATCTATTGAATCCATGTAGGCTTGTATATGAACTTTCTAGTTGGAAAGTTTGTCTTTGTTACACATTGGTGGCTTGCTGCCTCCTCCAATCTTAGACTCACTCATCAGTTGTGTCATTGGATCTACTCAAGCTTTGTATGCTGATTGAGATAACCTACTTTGATATCAATTGTTAGTTCCCAAAGACACAATAGTTTTCTAGAAAGGGGGGGGGGGTGAATAGATATTTTAAAAACTTTTTCTTTTCAAAATACTTGTCAAATTTGTTAATAGATTAACCACATCGGAATATATGATTTGTTTATTCCCCTTTAAGATAAACCAAGTTTATAGGTGATAAGCAGTTAAGACAGATATAGCAGTTATAGCAGGTATATAGAAGACATAGTGATTTTAAGTGGTTTAGAGCACTCAAAGCTCTTAGTCCACTCTTCTACTCCTTGAGTTGGAAATTCATTAAGGAAATCTTTACAATCTTTGAATCACTTAGATTCCTTCAAGACCATATCTCCTTCTGACATACATGAGTGCATGGGCGACCATTGTGGCAAACTCTATCTCATACTCAACAACCTGTTCCCCGAGATAAAGTGTAAGACCCCAAATTTTTATGAATAAAGATTTAATTTTCTTCTAAATGGTAAGGTGATAATTTAATAAATGGTATAGTTATGGGTGATATGTGCAAATTTTACAAAGTAAATAGTTGTCAGAAAATATTCGTTTGGTCGGGGAATATTCGTACGACTGCGCAATCATTGGTGGATCTCATAACAGAATGACTATCGGATATAGAAAGCAACATAAATAACCTTTTTATAAAAATAATGGCAAGACTTTTACCGTTAAACTGTTGAAATACCTAGTGATAAAAGTACAGTAATACGTGTTGTTCCACAGTGGTACGCGATATTGCACAGTAGCATATAATATTACACAATATCTATGATTATTTATTATTACATAAGAAGTCACTCAGTATTTCATTCAATAATTGCTACAGTAAAAATAGCATAATATCTCATATTATTGATTTAATAATTGTTATAGTAACATCTGTAAAATATTATATATTACTAATTGTCATAACACAGTAACTCATATTATTGAAATGATATTATTAATTAGCATTATCGACAATGTCTAGAAAGTTCTGTCGAGAAAAGGGGTTAGGTTATTTAATTGCACGCCAGTAAGAAGAAATCCTTATTGGAAAGCCCTCGCTTTCCTGAGAACGATCTGATTGTTAGTATTGTGAATCTATAATATTAATGGTGAATAATTGTTGAAAGATTAAAAATGTGTTAATTAAAAATAAGTGATTTGTGGTAGATATTTATTCAATATTTGATATAAATAGAGGGGTTTGTCATGAGGCGTTTATTGTAAGTTTGACTTTTTATTCCATAGAGGAACGTGCTAAGTTTTCAAACCATCGACATAAAATTATTTCAGTTTTTATTCTACTATTATTATAATAATAATAAAATAAAAAACTTTTTATATAAAACAAATCTTTTTTTATAATATATATAAATTTATTTGTTTTATTAGAATATAATTAGAGTATATTATATTATATATAAAGTTATTTGTTGTATTAGAATAATTTAGATGAATAGTTATGAATAGTAAAATCAGACGTAATTTTATAAAATTCACTATTTAGTCCGTGATTATTTTTAAATAGTGTCCTGCCATTGTTCTATAAATAGGTTGCTTAGTTAAAAAATGTAAATCACACTAGAATCAGAGAATTCTTCTTCTATAATAGTGTGTGTATTTCATTTGAGTATAAGAATACTTTGAGTGTAGCTAATAGTGCAAGATTTCTTCAAGATAATCTCTGTTATACCAGTCAGATTTAGTCTCATACTAAGGTAAATGATGTTATTTTCTTCATACTCATAAGTGTTGTCATTACATTCCTTATTAATCTGTGGGAATAGCTTGTCTACGCGGATTACAGCATGCTTGGTGAATAACCCTTCGTATTCATTCTTTATTAAGTTTTGGAAATGATCTGTCTATGCGGATTACCGCATGACGAGTGAAAATCCATTTCCAATTTTGTATATTCTTTCTGTGACACCCCCAAATTCCGGTTTCCTAACTTCAAATTTGGAATTCACGATACTCAACAACAAACATACTTTCTAACTAATGCGGAAGAATAAACATACATTGTTTATCATAATAATAATAAAATCTTACAATCATAGTCCCAAGGTTCTTCAACCTTAACTTAAAATGTACTTTTAATACTATAAAGAGTTTACATAACCAAATAGCATTTAAAATAAACTAGTACATAAGCCTTCTCAAACATCTACTCTTGAACCTTCCCATTTCCTTTGTCCCCTTTGGACGTTTCTGCCTTAGCTAAAACAAATGTCATGATATAGCAAGGGTAAGCAACTAATTTTCTTAGCAAGTTTATACACAAGGGAGATGTATCATAATTAGAAAGAAGTTTTGCTTTCAATGTGTAACAACAGTATAAAATTGTGAAGGAACATGAATTAATAGTCAACAGCTAAATATTCGAATAATTGAATAACAGGTACTGAGTGGTTTGAAATAACCATGAACATTTGCTAAGGTTCTCAGCATTTAAACTAGACCTTTTAATAAGTTTTGGTAATCAAGGGGATCAACCTTTCATACCCCGTGATTTATGCATAAACACTTAATAATCCAGCATTGATATTATGCTTTAATCAAATTCGTCCTTTTCTCAGCCAAGAGTTCTTACCATATCAATTTAATAAGAACAACTTTTAAAAAATATTTGATTTAACAAATTTAGACATGCTTGATCTAGCTGGTACAATTAGCATATATCTATCTCATAAACAGTTCATGAATGAAAGAACTTTAATTCAATTCACAATTCAATAAAAATAGAACATGAATTCAATTGCACAAGGTGTGAATCTCAATAATCAGTACAGATGTGAATAATCAACAATAATTATTCACTAACATGCTTCGAAAATATTAACTCGAGTTTGAGTTAGGGAACTTGCCTCGTTTGTATGCTACTGCTACGCAATTAAATTCTATCCGCTAGGTAGTTTAATTATTTTCCTTTGAGAGACCTATAGTTAATCTTTCATTATGTAATTACATAGATATTACATATTATATTTAGTTTTTAGAAATATTATCATGCCTCGATAATATTACTATTAAATAACAACTACCTTTAATTCACTTATTATTATAAATCTTGATAATAATTAATTCACCTCTTAGTATTCGTAGTCCACTAATAACACTTTTATTCCCTTACTAATATTATTAACATCTTAATAATATTTTAATACTTTACTAATATTATTAATCCTCTTAATAATATTTTAATCATGCATTAATATTATTACTTTAATAATACCTTACTTATTCTTTAGTATTATTAATCAATTAATAGTACTTTATTCTTTTACTAATATTATTAACCTTTTAATAATATTTTATACATTTACTAATATTATTAATCATTTAATAATATTTTATTTCTTTACTAATGTTATTACATTTTAATAACATTTAATTTCAAATATTATTAATTAGTTAATAATATTGTTATTTATCTAATAATACTTTAATATAATATTATTAATCTTTTAATAATATTTTAATCTAATATTATTAGTATCATAATAACATTTTAATAATTTATTAGGTCAATAAACAATTTATTCTAATTGTTCACCCTTTATTAAACCACTTATTTAATACCCATAAAAGGTAAGTAAATACTACTTCTTATTATAAATTACCAAAATACCTTCAAATAGTCAAAATATTATATATTAGGAGTATTCAAGCATTAAAATCATATTTTCCTTATTTATGACATTATTTAACTATTTATTTCCTTTTATTCATAACTTCATCATTTTTAGGAAAAATACCAAATTGATTCCAAAAATTCTTTTTTTTTTCTGGATTTGGACAGTGTATGACCCAATACGGATTCCCAAATTTTCCTGGAATTTTAGAACTTGTTTTACTATTTTTAAAGTGCCTAAAACACCATGATCTTGTTACATTTTTAATACATTGAGTTCTGTCTAGAAAATTCTGAAACTTTCAGGCTATACTCTTATAGCATATATACATATATTGATAAATTTTAGATTTTTCCAAGGTATACACAGAGAGGAATCTGGGTAAGAATATTTAGGAGTCCTTCATGGTAAAAGCCATTACACACAAACCACACATCGAAACATGTCCGTTCTTTTTCTTACATGTAGATAACTTCTTAAGGTACCTTTATGATTTTCCCATATTTTCAAAAGTGTAGAAAGTTGACTAAAATTCCCTTGGTAGAAAGTGGACAGAAACTGTCCACTAGTTTTGTTCTATAGTGGACTGTTTTGGGAAAACAGCCCCCAAGGCTTCAAAATTTATTGGATTTGTGTTCTACCACTTGGGTTTACTAGTTAACTCATGTATCTAGCACCCCTCTTCAACGAATCACAAATCCAAGTTAAAAAACTTGAGTTACACAAGATTTAGTGGAAAGAAAACTAGAGTTTCACCCCTAAGAGAACATATGCTCATTTTCTTCCTCTAAACCTTTGATCTAACACTCAAGATACTTAATTCCATACATGATAATATGTAGAACTAGGGTATGTTGGGTATTAGTTCATAACACCATCAAATCTTGTTATACCACCAAATAGAAGAATAATATAAAGATTTAGATTATACATTATTCTAGTAGCAACTTTCCTTGATCTACCGAAGTAAGTTATGAACTTATGGTACATTAATCAAGCTAGCACACTCCTCTCTTTCTCCTCCAAAAATCTGAACCTCTCTCTCTATTTTCTCTCTTTATATTTGTTGGGTAAAATCTATATACGCACAACACATAAGTATACGTGGTCAACAAGTAATACAGTAATGAGTAGAGTATCGTTCCCACGGAGACAATTTAGTAAGAAATTTAACCTCACAATTATCAATTCCCTATTAATCTTAATTTTATTAAACTATCCAATTCAATGATTAAAATTATAAAAACTAAATTATTAATGAATATTGTCGACGTCGGGATTTTTATTTGACCCTTTTCGTTACTTGTTATTTGGTGTTCTCATGTTAATGTGAGATTTGTTTGAAAAAACAAGTGAAAAAGGTCCAACATGTGTAATGTCGACGATTTGACTTTAAGAGTTGCCCGTTGGTGTATTTAACTGGCTGCACCAACGCAACCGAAAAGGTTTGCACATTGACCCAGTGATGTGACACTGCTAAACGGGTCTGTGAAATCGAGATTCATTTGGGTTCGGGAGCTTAATTATGTGAAGGGAAGATGTTAGGCAGCCCCCGACATCCGTGTTGCCACGATGACCGCCACTTTTCAAAGAAACTATTATATGAATGTATGTGTGTGTGGATCAATCTGCAATTATTTGAAAGTAGTGCGAGGCCTCGTTCGCACCTATATACATAGGGTTTGAATTTATAGAAATATTCAGTTTTAACCAGGTATAGCAATGAAGTTTTGTAAAAGAGGTTTTTCAAACCCTGTGCTTAATAGGAATTGAGACCTTTTCATACTTCCATTTTTATTATTAAAATGTTTGGCTTGTTTGCTTTTATTTTTGAGATGCGAAGCATCTTCGAGAAAATAATATACAGCAGTGCCAAACTCCTCATGGGCATGACAACCATCTAAGGAAATTCGAACCTTTGTAAAAAATAATGTACAGTCGCTTACATAAATGAAAAATGTCCATCACGGAACCAAATCTAGATTTAGTGGGTCAATCATGATCACATGATTCCTAGGCTCACATGATACTGCAGTTTGTATGGAAAGCAGTAAGTAGTTATATATATAAAAGCTATAAATATATATATATGCAGACATGATCAACCACCACGAAGCAACTCCATGGGAGAGCAGAAATGTAAATATATATCTATATATGAACACGATCAACCACCATGAAGCAACTCCATGGGGGATCAAAAAAGTAAATAAAGCAATAAATGCGATCAACCACCATGAAGTAAACTCCAAGAGGAATGAAATATAAATAAAGCAGTAAAAGCAATCAACTGCCACGAAGTAAACTCCAAGCGGGACGAAATGTAAATAAAGCAGTAAAAGGCCACGAAGTAAACTCCAGGCCTGACAGAAATGTAAATATATATATATATATATATATATATATATATATGTGTGTGTGTGTACATATATATATATAAAGCAGTAAACGCACCGGATGTAATTCCAAGCTCATCGGATATGTCCGACAACAATTATATATATATAAGCAAGTAAACGCTCCAGACATAAGTCTAGCCTCAATCGAGGCATAACTCGATAATGTTAGTCCAAATATAAAATATATACATATATAGGTATATATATACAGACAGAAATGAAAACTACTGAATGAAATCAAAGCATACGCATACGCACACAACACGACTCTCAATGTGTATAACGGTGTGTGCAAATATGAAAGGAAAGGCTTTATATAGTATGAGAAGGCTTACAGTGAGCTGTCAATGTAGGCTTCTATGACTCTATATGGATAAACACTCATCTCCCGCCGGATAAAAATATAGCTATATGTGAGCTAACAGATGTTTAAAATGAGGAAACACTCAATATGGGCGTGTACAGAGCAAATTGGGCAGAGCTTCCTCGCCTTTTCTCTTTTTAAAATGGCTTGACCAAGCTCTATATTTATAGAGCTTCTAGCCGCAGGTGTACCTACGGTAGCCGCAGATGCACCTGCTGTTAGGTTTGTAATATTCAAGAACGCAATCAAATTGCAAAAATAAGCGGAAACGTGTAAAAATCAGAGTTTAAAATTTTTACAAACCATATACCCGGATCACCCTTTATGCACAATTATTAATTAAACGAAAAATTGAAGAACAAGAATCATACCCTTGAAGATCCGAGCTTCCTCAGGTACAAGTTCACCTTCAATTCTTTTCGCGTTCAACTTGAATCCACCGGGTTTGGTTCCTTCCTTTGATCAACGTAAGCCACCCAAGTGTTTGGCCTCTAGAGGTGATCCACCAAGGAAGAAGAAGGATTCAAGAAGATGGGTGGTTGGCTAAACCCTAGTTTTTCTATCTCTATAGAAAGGAGCGTATTCTCAACATTTGGAATTACAGATGTGTTGTAAAAAGTCAACAACCACATCACCCATAATAAGACTCCTCTTATTTATAGATGTGGGCAACCCACCTTAACAATTAAGGAATTGGGATTTATTTAATTAATTAAATTCTTTTAATTAATTAAGCTCCCTAATCTTATTAGGGATAATTAATTAAACTCTTTTAACTAATTTTCCTTCCTAATGCAATTAGGAATAAATGAGAGTACTTATATTAAATTAATTCCTAAACTCTTTTAGAAATTAAAATAATAATAATTGTAATAATATTAATAAGACTCCTCTTATTAATTTATATTTAATATTTCTAAAATATTAAATAATAAATATTAAGCTATTTAATTTATTCTATCACCATAGATTAAATTAAATATACATAACATATTATTATTACGATTATGCCATTAACTTCTTAAATAATTATTCTTCCTTTTATGGTGTGACCCTTTAGGTTATCCATATTAAACCTAGTTGTGAATAAATCAATTAGAACAATTCTAATCTTATTTAAATAAATAAATTAAACAATTAATTTATTTAAATAAATAATATTTATTCTCCATAGGGATAAGCCTCCCTAGCGATCAACGACTTTCCGATATAATATAGATTTCAACATTAATCATAAAAGAACCTTTAAGTAAATAGTTACTGTACAATTCAATCCTTCCACCATACAATGTCCCAATTAAATATAAGACATGGAATTCTTCACAAGTCTTATTTTATTTAATTATATGTATTTCGATCCTTAAATGCACAACTTCAAATAATGCAAATTAGAAACTCCTTTCTAATTTCATTCTCGCCTTGCCTAGACTACTGGGTTGTCATTTATCGAATCACATAGGACATTTCTCTTTTTTAATAAGTGTGGTAGATTCTTTATTGATCATACATTATCTCCATGTACAACTTATTATACCCAAGCATACCCTTTGATATACCCTAAGGGTCTTAAGGAATAAGTCAAAGTATAACTCATCATACACAAGATACTATGATGATCTCAAGTCCAAGGATCACTTGTACTTACTATCACTACATGAGGAATTCCTATCGACAGCAAGTAAAAAACTCCATTAGGTATTCCTTAGCGAGCCACGCTCAAATGAACTTATTCTCTAATAAGCACCTACATACTTGCTTTAGTGTCTCCACACAAATGATCATGAGATCAATCATCCTCATCTAATGAGCAAGCAACGTATGTACCAATCTATCCGAATTCACTAATCCCCAATTTAGTAATCCAATGATTGGGAACTATTTTAGTCTTAAGCTTTCTAAGAATTTAGATCTCATTAGAATGATCATCATCATTATTCTAAAAGCATTGCTTAAAACTATGGGTTTATCACATATTATAAAATAGCATCATGTAGATAATTAAAAGCCTTTAATAAATTAATATTTTTATTAATAAATGAATAAGATTGTTACAAAGTATATGCTTTATCATCAAACATGATTGGCTTGTGTGCATACTACTTTCAATCTCCCACTTGCACTAAAGCCAATCGCCATGGTATTTCATACTCTTCTTCTCTAAGTGACGATTATCCTGCTGTTGGATAAGCTTTAGTTAATGGATATGTAATGTTGTTCATGAGAGTCCACTATCTCTATAGTGATTTCCCATCTTTCAATGATTCTAATAATCAAATGAAAGTGCCACAACACATGTTTATATCTAAGATGAGACTTAGGAACTATTCCTAGTTCTGTAATGAACTTTTAATCTAAACAATCAATTTGCGTACTCATTTATAGCTATATACTTTGTCTTTATCATTAAACCAAAGAACTCTTTCTTTGTTTGGAACCTTTCCAATTCACTGCACCACTGTTCAAGATAACGCTTTACCTTAAAGTGGATTTTTCTGTCATCTTGGTCTGTCTGAAAAACTTTAGTCTGTTAAGCCCTCTAGTTTTAATTTAGACCCACCATGAATATGAACACATCCTTAGTGCCGGTTAAGCACTTTAAGATGTTTTTCACTGACTCATAGTGAACTTCTCCATAATATGACTGATCAACATCAAGTCTCGTACATTTCATTGCATGCATGATTGTCACTCATGCGACCTCTCTTTTCAGGAGTCTGTGGGGACTATTAAGAGAGATACACTCCAAGGGCGCATCAACATGAGACATCCCGTGGAGTTTTCCATGCTAAACGACTTTAGCATCAAATGAATATACGTTCCTTGGGTTAAGTCGAGGATCCTTTTAAATCTATCTATATAGATTTGTATCCCCAATTAAGATACTCTTCCCAAATCATTCATGGAGGAATGTTTAGACAACTTTATCTTTACTGATTGTAGCATTGGTATGTAATTCCTCATCCGTAGTATATCAACATATAATACTAGAAATTTCACGATGCTCCCACTGACCCTTTTGTACACACTAGGTTCATTCTTATTTTTGATAAAACCAAACTCTTTTGATTGCCTCATCAAAACGAATGTTCCATATTTGAGAAACTTGCTTCAATCCATTTCTCTGAGTGTCTACAACACTTACCTCATCGTATGTAACTGGATCATCATCTTCTATGATGTGTACCTCATCATCATCATTTATGATGAATCCATACCTCCCGTGTATCTTCTATACTATTCGATTTACTGATTAGGTTGTGGTATTATAGGTCTATCTACGGGTTCCTCTTATTTGACTTATAGTATTTTGTGGTTCTCGACTCTTCAAGATCTATTATCCTCCCACTAGCCCCTTTTAATGATAAACACCTTTATCTTAGAAGGCGTGTGTGTTCGTAATAAACACCTTTTGCTAAGCGGGATTATAGAACATATACCTAAACTTACTTTAGGATGTCCCACAAATTGTATATGTCAAATCTTGTCCTGAGCTTATCCTTCAAACCTTTTCACATAAGTTGGACAACCCCTTATCTTAACATACTTAAGATTAGAATCCTCCTCATCCATAACTTTTATGGAGTCTTGAAATTTGGATTTTGAGGTTACCTTTTTCGTGAGATATGCACCATTTCTAGGACATTATCCTGAAGGATATTGGAATGTCGGTAAAATTATTATGGACCGCACCATGTCCAACAAGGTACGATTTTTCATTCGGATACATCAATCAATTATTGCGTATCGGGATGTGTCCATTATGAGAAAACCATTTGAGATGATCTAGAAACTTATTGCACAAGTATTTATTCCTTGATCTAATCAAAGAATCTTAATACATTGCCAATTTGTTTCACTTCAATTCTTTGAACCTTTCAAATAATTCACACTTGTATTTTAGCAAATACACACATTCAACTCTTTGAATGATCATCTCCTTTTCTCATACTAGTTTTTGTTCAATTTACAAAATAATTTTTCACGTAAGTCAAGTATACAAAATCCATTAAGTAATCTTTCAGTTCTATACTGAAACATTATTATTGTAAATAGAACAACAATTGTTCTTAATTATAATACCAAAATTTTATTGTCCAACAATAAAACGGAAATAATGTTTCTAACAAGAATTGGAATACAATAACAACTTATTGACTTAATAGATTTGCTCGTAAGCGGTGCTAAACTATAAGTTTCTATAGCTAATGCAAAGAAACCTTTGCTTCATTTTCCGCATATAGGATTACTTATATTTGTTTAGCTTTCTACTTCGCTTGGTCCTTCATAAATCTATATTTATGATAACCAAAGTCGGTATCCAATACCTAAGTAGAACCTTGAGTTAAAAATTTATTTCAATCATGAACAAAAAATCGTATTATGGCAAAACTTCACTAAGCTTCTTTGTTTAGCCTCTGCAAGATGCTTCTCGCAGTTTCTTTCCAGTGTCCAGGCTTATTGTAGTGGAAGCAAGCTCCTTTGCTATCCGTATCAATTTTGTTCTTATTATCCTTTATTTATGCCTTTCTATTTACCTTCTTTGAATCGTTCTTCTTTTCAGAAGATCCTTTGGCCCCTACCAGTAAGGCATGGTCTTTCTTGGTTGGAAAATGACTCTCAACATTTTTCAACATGTTAAGCAAATCAGCGAAGCTGATATCTAGCTTGTTCATATGAAAAATTCACAACAATTGTGAAAGGAGTCCGGGAGTGAGTGCAAGATCAAATCTTGGCTCAACTCTCCATCCATGATAAAACCCGTTGTCCTAATTGATCAATCAAATTGATTATATTAAGGACTTTTATCTATACTATAGGGTCATTACTGGTCATTCTAGATCTAAGAGCTCCTTAGATATCTCGATATCTATCAATCCTACTTTCTCACCATCAACTGCTTGATGTGCGGGAATATAGTAGAAGCATCCATAGTTTCATGTCGACGCTAAAGCTCGTTACACATAGATGCGAGCATGATGATGCATTATCAATAATCAGGCATGCATCATCTTGCCACTTTCTAAAAGTAGCAATCTCTTCCTCGAGGCATTATGCGCAACAATTGCGGGGGATAAGCGTATTAAGGACATAAGATAGCTTTTCACTATAAGAACTATTCTCAAATTCCTTAACCAATCCGCTTTAATTCAGGTTCGTTAATTTAGCATCTAATATGCTTCGCATGATAGTAATTTTAGACATTGTAAAATTACGTAAATAAATTTGTAATTAACAACATTTTAACATACATTCTTTTATTAATTACCAAAATAAATTAGGTCTTGTTTTAAATTGGTATCTCCCACTATTTTCTTTAAACTATATTACCCTCACTTATATAGTTAGGCAAAATCTAATTAAAGATTCGCTAGTGAGAATAAGGATCCCATTTCAAATGTATATAGCCTTGTGGTGACACAACAAACTATATATAAATAAATAGGTAGACAACTTTTATCAATTACATCAACTATGCAACTCCTTTTCTTTTACCTCTTAGATTATTTTGATCAAGTGGTGGCACATCCGAATCAAAATTATCCAAGTTAAGTCCAACCTAGCACTCCATATATTCAAAAAAGAAAAATATCATCCTTGTGGTGACACAACAAAACAATATTGTTCAATTTTCTTTATAAGCATCAAATGTGATAAATTAACATCTTAAATACTTAATACTTGCCTTGTGGTGACACAACAAACTCATATTAAATATTTAATACTCTATTAATTTTATCATGCTAGAAAGCGACGTTCGATATTCCAAATATCTTTGAACGCTTAGGACTTAATATAAAAATTGAGGGGTTTGTTATTAATTTGTCTCATCTTGTTTAAGCATACATATATATATATAAAATACGCGTCATATTAATGAACATGTGAAGCATGTTTGCATAATATATAATATATATAGTATAAGCATGCACATATAGAATACTATATTCTACCTGGATTGATTATGGACTTTATTCTAGTTTGGTTCACTAGAGCCACCAAGTGAACCAAAAGGTTAAACCTAGGGGTGCAAGAATTAATATTTAAATATAACTATTACATTTAATTCTGGGCTCCATTACAAACGGGTCTTCAAGTGCTCCTTGCTCCTTGCTCCTTGATCTCTAATTCTTCAAAATTAATTCTAACTATTCCTATTACAAAACTATTTAAAATAAATAGAAACCTTGATCGTGATCGATGGGAAGTACATAGGAGGAGATAGAATTTACATTAAGAAAAAATTAGAGAAGGCAAGTCTTGCACCCCATTTAATAAAACCCATACATTCATGCATCCAACTAAAATAAAATTCAATCATATTGGTCAATAGTCCATAATCAATCCCATTTATTATCATACACATCACCATATGCATCAATAAATAACATTCATCTCATGAATAATAAACATTCAATATATATATTGATATCATTTAATGGGCAAATTTAGTTAGTATAAAATCTAATTTTGAATCAAAATAAACTCCTTTATTTTAATCCAAATTTAAATCAAAATAAAACTATTTTATTTTAATTTATCCAATTTTGAATAAAATAAACTATTTTATTTTAATCAAAATTTTAATCAAAATAAACTCCTTTATTTTAATTAATTATGGAATCCAATTCCATATATAAAAAAAAACTTTTATTAAAGGAAACACGAAATTCTTTTTCCTATTCACAAATAAACTCTTTTATTTTGAATAATATGAAATCTTATTTCATATCTAAATAAACTTCTTTATTTAAGGAAATACGGATTCTATTTCCTATTCACAAATAAACTCTTTTATTTTGAATAATATGAAATCTTATTTCATATCTAAATAAACTCCTTTATTTAAGGAAAAATAAAATCCAATTTCAACTCCAATTAGTTATCATGGAATCCAATTCCAACTCTAATTAGTTAGCATGAAATTTAATTTTAAAATTAAAATAAACTTTTATTTTTAGATTAAAATAAACTTTTTATTTTAATTATAAAATTATTAAAATATTATATATATATATATATATATATATAATATTACTATAATATAATATATATTATATATATATATTTTACGGTAATCAAAGAAAACGTGATGCCCATCATTCTTTTTTTTTTTTTTTTTTTATTGTTTTCAGATTATGCGTGGTGGTGGTATGGTGGTATTTGTGGTCATTTTATATATATATATATATATATATATATATATATATATATATATATATATATATATATATATATATATATATATATATATATATGTAATACTTTATGATAATCATAAGATTCATTATATGCACGTGGCTATGTTTAACACTTTCTACTGTGGTTAAACTCACTTATAACATCCTGCTCACTTACAACACGGCTTAGCAGAAATCGTGGGTGACGCGCAAATCACGAATTCGCGAGTCTTTATTTTTTTTTTAATAAATTTTATACAATAAAATTATGTCCAATTAAATTGTTCTTAAACACATATCAACATACATATCAAATTAAAATAATTAATAATTTGCATAAAGGTTTGGCTCTGATACCACTGTTAGGTTTGTAATATTCAAGAACGCAATCAAATTGCAAAATAAGCGAAAAACGTGTAAAAATCGAGTTTAAAATTTTTACAAACCATATACCCGATCACCTTTTATGCACAATTATTAATTAAACGAAAAATTGAAGAACAAGAATCATACCCTTGAAGATCCGAAAACTTCCTCAGTACAAGTTCACCTCCAATTCTTTTCGCGTTCAACTTGAATCCACCGGTTTGGTTCCTTCCTTTGATCAACGTTAGCCACCCAAGTGTTTGGCCTCTAGAAGTGATCCACCAAGGAAGAAGAAGGATTCAAGAAGATGGGTGGTTGGCTAAACCCTAGTTTTTCTATCTCTATAGAAAAGGAGCGTACTCTCCAATATTTGGAATTGCGTATGTTGTAAAAGTCAACAACCACATCACCCATAATAAGACTCCTCTTATTTATAGATGTGGGCAACCCACCTTAACAATTAAGAAATTGGGATTTATTTAATTAATTAAGCTCCCTAATCTTATTAGGGATAATTAATTAAACTCCTTTAACTAATTTTTCTTCCTAATCCAATTAGGAATAAATGAGAGTACTTATATTAAATTAATTCCTAAACTCTTTTAGAAATTAAAATAATAATAATTGTAATAATATTAATAAGACTCCTCTTATTAATTTATATTTAATATTTCTAAAATATTAAATAATAAATATTAAGCTATTTAATTTATTCTATCACCATAGATTAAATTAAATATACATAACATATTATTACGATTATGCCATTAACTTCTTAAATAATTATTCTTCCTTTTATGGTGTGACCCTTTAGGTTCTCCATATTAAACCTAGGTTGTGAATAAATCAATTAGAACAATTCTAATCTTATTTAAATAAATAAATTAAACAATTAATTTATTTAAATAAATAATATTTATTCTCCAATAGGATAAGCCTCCCTAGCGATCAACGACTTTCCGGATAATATAGATTTCAACATTAATCATAAAAGAACCTTTGAGTAAATAGTTACCGTGACAATTTAATCCTTCCACCATACAATGTCCTAATTAAATATAAGACATGGAATTACATCAAGTCTTATTTTATTTAATTATATGTATTTCGATCCTTAAATGCACAACTCAAATAATGCAAATTAGAAACTCCTTTCTAATTTCATTACTCCTTGCCAAGGACTACTGGGTTGTCATTTATCGAATCACATAGGACATTTCTCTTCTTTTAATAAGTGGTAGATTATTTATTGATCATACATTATCTCCATGTACAACTTATTATACCCAAGCATACCCTTTGATATACCCTAAGGGTCTTAAGGAATAAGTCAAAGTATAACTCATCATACACAAGATACTATGATGATCTCAAGTCCAAGGATCACTTGTACTACTATCACTACTGAGAATTCCTATTGACAGCAAGTAAAACTCCATTAGGTATTCCTTAGCGAGCCACGTTCAGTGAACTTATTCTCTAATAAGCACCTACATACTTGCTTTAGTGTCTCCACATAAATGATCATGAGATCAATCATCCTCATCCAATGAGCAAGCAACGTATGTACCAATCTATCTGGATTCACTAATCCCCAATTTAGTAATCCAATGATTGGGAACTATTTTAGTGTTAAGCTTTCTAAGAATTTAGATATCATTAGAATGATCATCATCATTATTCTAAAAGCATTGCTTAAAACTATGGGTTTATCACATATTATAAAATAGCATCATGTAGATAATTAAAAGCCTTTAATAAATTAATATTTTTATTAATAAATGAATAAGATTGTTACAAAGTATATGCTTTATCATCAAACATGATTGGCTTGTGTGCATATTACTTTCAATCTCCCACTTGCACTACAGCCAATCGCCATGGTATTTCATACTCTTCTTCTCTAAGTGACGATTATCCTGCTGTTGGATAAGCTTTAGTTAATGGATATGTAATGTTGTTCATGAGAGTCCACTATCTCTATAGTGATTTCCCATCTTTCAATGATTCTAATAATCAAATAAAAGTGCCACAACACATGTTTAGATCTAAGATGAGACTTAGGAACTATTCCTAGTTCTATAATGAACTTTTAATCTAAACAATCAATTTGCAGCTTCATTTATAGCTATATACTTTGTCTTTATCATTAAACCAGCAACTCTTTGCTGATTGGAACCTTTCCAATTCACTGCACCACTGTTCAAGATAACGCTTTACCTTAAAGTGGATTTTTTCTCGTCATCTTGGTCTCGTCTGAAAAACTTGAGTCATTAAGCCCTCTAGTTTTAATTTAGACCCACCATGAATATGAACACATCCTTAGTGCCGGGTTAAGCACTTTAAGATGTTTTCACTGACTCATAGTGAACTTCTCCATAATATGACTGATCAACATCAAGTCTCGTACATTTCATTGCATGCATGATTGTCACTCATGCGACCTCTCTTTTTCGAGAGTCATGGGGACTATTAAGAGATATACACTCCAGGGGCTCATCAACATGAGACATCCTGGTGGAGTTTTCCATGCTAAACGACTTTTAGCATCAAATGAATATCGTTCCTTGGGTTAAGTCGAGGATCCTTTTAAATCTATCTATATAGATTTGTATCCCCAATTAAGATACTCTTCCCAAATCATTCATAGAGGAATGTTTAGACAACTTTATCTTTACTGATTGTAGCATTGGTATGTAATTCCTCATCCGTAGTATATCAACATATAATACTAGAAATTTCACGATGCTCCCACTGACCCTTTTGTACACACTAGGTTCATTCTTATTTTTGATAAAATCAAACTCTTTTGATTGCCTCATCAAAATGAATGTTCCATATTTAAGAAACTTGCTTCAATCCATTTCTCTGAGTGTCTACAACACTTACCTCATCGTATGTAACTGGATCATCATCTTCTATGATGTGTACCTCATCATCATCATCTATGATGAATCCATACCTCGCAGTATCTTCTGCTTATTCCGATTTACTGATTCAGGTTGTGGTATAATAGGTTACATCTACGTGTTCCTCTTATTTGACTTATAGTATTTTGTGGTTCTTGAACTCTTCAAGATCTATTATCCTCCCACTAGCCCCTTTTAATGATAAACACCTTTATCTTAGAAGGCAACGTGTTTCGTAATAAACACCTTTTGCTAAGCAGGATTATAGAACATATACCCTAAACTTACTTTAGGATGTCCCACAAATCTGTACATGTCAAATCTTGTCCCAAGCTTATCCTTCGAAACCTTTTCACATAAGTTGGACAACCCCTTATCTTAACATACTTAAGATTAGGAATCCTCCCTGTCCATAACTCCTTTCTAATTTCATTCTGCCTTGGCCAAGGACTACTGGGTTGTCATTTATCGAATCACATAGGACATTTCTCTTCTTTTAATAGAAGTGGTAGATTATTTATTGATCATACATTATCTCCATGTACAACTTATTATACCCAAGCATACCCTTTGATATACCCTAAGGGTCTTAAGGAATAAGTCAAAGTATAACTCATCATACACAAGATACTATGATGATCTCAAGTCCAAGGATCACTTGTACTACTATCACTACAGAATTCCTATTGACAGTGAAGTAAAACTCCATTAGGTATTCCTTAGCGAGCCACGCTCAAAGAACTTATTCTCTAATAAGCACCTACATACTTGCTTTTATCGTCTCCACACAAATGATCATGAGATCAATCATCCTCATCCAATGAGCAAGCAACGTATGTACCAATCTATCCGGATTCACTAATCCCCAATTTAGTAATCCAATGATTGGGAACTATTTTAGTTTTAAGCTTTCTAAGAATTTAGATCTCATTAGAATGATCATCATCATTATTCTAAAAGCATTGCTTAAAACTATGGGTTTATCACATATTATAAAAACAAAGATCATGTAGATAATTAAAAGCCTTTAATAAATTAATATTTTTTATTAATAAATGAATAAGATTGTTACAAAGTATATGCTTTATCATCAAACATGATTGGCTTGTGTGCATACTACTTTCACCTGCGGCTGCCGCAGATGCACCTGCGGCTGCCCGGGTTTCCCGGGGTTCCGCGGGTCTCATCGTCTCAAAGTACGTGCACTCATGCACTATAATGTCCGCTCGAACTTGCAGAACTTCAATTCGAGCATCCGAACGAGGTATATACAACCTTCTTCGGACCGCTTGTGTCCAGAGTTACGCAATGACATGGATTAAAGGTTGTACGAAGTCAGGAAGAGAGGACCATGCCCATAGTCTTCAAGCTTCAAATTCTATCTAGTGTGCTTCCACGCGTAATAGTCACTCGGGATTGTAACTCCTCGGTTCTTGTGGGACATTGTTGTATATATATATGTATGAAATGTTGAGACGACACGTAGGTGTTGAGGTGGCAAGATGACATTTGACTCTTCACCGGGGTTATCACCGGTTTAAGTTGAAAGCAGATGTTACTCAAGGTTACATTTGAGATTGGACTGCTGCAAGTGTTTGAATGCCGCAAGGTCATCTGTGAGAATGCCTATTTGCCCGATGTTAGCTCCAGGTCTGAGATTGAAGCTGATAGCATGCATTTGAAACAAGCATTTCTGGAGTTATCGCCGGAACTGCAACAACATTCCTTGGTGATATCGCCAAGGATGAAACTCGGGGTTATTTCCGAGGTTGGAAATGATCCTTTCGGTGTGTGTTCCGGGGTTGGAAATTATGTTCCTGGTGTGTGTTCCGGGTTTTGAAATTGAACTTCCGGTAGTATCCATAATGGATGCCCCTCTTTATCATCTTCATGCAATGCAAGGCATGAATAGGATAAAGAATCCTAGACACTTGAAATGCAAGTAAGATAAGCATGATGCTATGTGCAGCAACATGATGCAAATGTATGATGCATGATGGAAATGATTGTCGGTTCCTTGCTAATCCTGCCGGGATGACAATCAGTGATGACTTGCACATGTGATCCAAGTCTTCAAGGATGTTGACGTTGGGGCTATCACCAAAGTCTCGAATCCTAGACACTGACTTCTACTACATAGAGGTACTTCTTGTGTACAAGAGATCTATGGGAAAAAGCTTTGTCTGTTTGAGGATGTGTATAACATATTCCCTCATCCTGTCAGAGTTACTACCAACAGTCTGTCATTGTCAGGGTTGCCCGACCTTCACTGATGTGTGTATCACCGGATATATCCCTATTAGGTGCATTGTCAAGGTTGCTTGACCTCCATTGATGTATGTGTCAAAGGTTGCATTGCATTGTAACCCCCGCCGGGGATACTTAATCAGTTCATAACTTCGGCATTATAAACCCCGCCGGGAATACATTAGCATTTCGTGACTTCGGCGTTGTAACCCCCGTCGGGGAAGGTTTAGGGTTGTGACCCTGCAATGACGGCATCAGACCTTTATGGGGTATTGCCGAGCATGATTTGTGAAAGCTGAGCTCATTGGTATAGTATACCCCGTGCATTCAAAGAAATACCAATGAGATGACGGAGTTTAATTCGACGTAAAACCGAGATTCCAGGCTATTTCGCTCAGTTGCGTAGCATTTTTATTCCTGATTTGGCCTTTTCAGCTTGTGAGACCTCCTTTGCAACTCTAACTGGAGCAAGCCAGAGGTGTGGGACCCACGTAAGAGTATTGCAGGTACACCTGTAGCAGCCGCAGTTGGACTTACGGCCAACCGTGGCTATGTAAAGCCCAAAGGTTGTCTTCATAAGTCATTTTCAACTGTGCTGCGAAGGAAATCTGAGAGCTCTTCTTCAGATCTACTGAGTTCGGGCAACTTTCTGCATATTCTGCCACCATACAAGCGTTCTTCACTGTCCTGCTAACACATGCATGTATTTTTTTCCAGTTTCTATCCGTTGGAAAATGACTTATCACATGAAATTCATTTAGACACATAGTAGTGAATATGCATGCTGATATGACTTTATAAAAAATATTCAACATAGCAAATGTTAGTATTAAACCATGCTGAACATAATGATGTAAAAAAATTTGACTTTTGAAACAGTCAAATTGGCCCCTTTTACTGTCATTTCTTATCCTATCTTAGGACAAATGAGTAAAGGTAGAAAAGCAAAATAATCCTAGTAATTAGACTACACTTACAGATTTTTTACTGTGATGTAATTAATGCATGTAAGATGTATATGACTGTGTATAGGTGTGCTACTGATTGGCCACCTAGTCATGCCTATGTGCATGTGGATAGTCCCATTTACAAAGGGGCTATGGAAAAATTTTCCCAAAACGTAGGCATTGGGTAGTCATGCATTTTTAACTCTACCGTAGATGTATGTTAAAATAATGCATGCATGCATGTAATCATACGATGCATTTTGAAAAGCTCATGGTAAGAATTTACCACAGCCTTTCTGAGGTTATTTGGAGACTCGTTGTCTAGATATTATGGATCTGGATCAGCCGAGTAGTTCCCGCAGGACCACTTCTAGTGTATGGAGGAGGGCTTCCGAAGTACCTCGACCCCGTTCTGTTAGACAGCCTCATCGTTTGGTGGAGGCGGTGATACGTCCTATCCGGGTTGAAGTGCCGGATGAGGAGGATGTATCGATTGAGGTTCCTACTCCTGTTGCACGTGTTCCCCATAGGGATTTTCCAGGTATTAAAGTGGCGAACCCAGATCTTCTAGGTGACTTGAGTAGGCATCCTTCAGTCTATCTGCACGCAAACGAGGTATGAAGTTAGATCTTTAATCTTCCTTATTTCCTATTGATGAGGAGCAAAGGGTTCTGATGTTGATCTGCATTTGATGTAGGTTCCCGGCTTTACACAGCCTTCAGGGAACTAGTTCGGCATCCACTCTATGTATCAGGCTTTGCATGATGACTATAGAGAGATTGTACATGGCTGGGGATTCGGGACGTTCTTCTCCATTCTTCCCTGTCGCTGTCCTTGGGGTTACCTCAGGGCATTGTCTAAGCGGTGGTTTCACCAGACTCAGTCACTCCATTTGCTGGACTGTGAGGTGATGATGACGCCGATGGATTTGCAGTTTATCACAGGTATAGAGTTTGAAGGAGATCCAGTGCCTTGCACGGCGGATATTACCCCTACCGCCGTTAGATCCTTGTTGGGAGTTTCGGCGGAGGCGCTCAAGGGCAGGACTGTTTGTATAGGTCGTTTGAGCATAGATGCTATGAGCGGGCTGTTGAGTGAGCCTATACCTGATGATGTGAGAGTCAGGGATTGCATTCTCCGACGATTATTCCTGATGATCAGTAGGGGATGCTTCATAGCAGATAACTCTTCTACGGTGTCCTTCGCTTTGATCAGCGCCACTTGACACGTGGACCGTATAGGAGACTATGATTGGGGTTCCTACACCTTTACCTACTTCCTCAAGGGAATGCACATGCGATTGCAGGGCTTGACCGAGGCGTGGTTAGGATTCTACCCATTTCTGCTGGTGAGTATTTCTCTTGTCTTTTCCCATGTACAGGTTAAGAGTGTTAACTGATAGCAGATGTTTGCCTTTGTATTGGCAGTTTTGGGCCTATGAGAGGTTTCCATGTTTGCGTCCTGTGAGCGTGCTAGGTTTAGACACCTATCCACGTGGACGGAGATGGCATCATTCCATCTTGTGGCGAGGTCCCTCAGAAATGAGGGTTTCACTCATTCACTTCTGTTTGGAGTTGTTGATAGCAAATGTCATCATATGGGTTCCCTACTCTGGGAGCACTTGAGAGTTGGATTTGAGGATGGGTACCCGACTGGAGTTGAATACGTCATTTCCACCCGCAGGATTCCTCTCTTCACAGATGGAGGATGGGAGCTCTATTTAGGAGAGCATGCTACCAAGAGCACTACAGGAGATATTTGCATGCCGATCTTGCCTCCTGCCAGGTGTTATTGGCCTGTTTCGCAGTCACCCGTCATTGAAATCCCATTGATGGGGATTGACGGTTTTACTTTGTCAAAGGGCCCCTGCACTCAGGAGATATTCCAGCATTGGTGGTTCCCTCGTACCATTGGAGCTCAGACCTGCACCATACAGTTTATGAGGGATATGGTTCCGGGATCCATGATGATGATGGATTGACTAGCTTGTGTCAGAGATCCGACTCATGTGACACAGATTGACCCGACAGCTGGACCGAACACATCTTTTCATCCAACATTTGGGCAGAGATCCTTAAGAGGTAGATACTTTTGATCCTTTCAGCTCTGGCGCTAGCCCCTCAGGTGACCTATATAACTTTGCCTGTGAGACCCCAAATTTTATGAATAAAGATTTAAAATTCTTGAAATATTTTTTTTGAATATGATGGTGTGGATTTGATATAATGTTATAGTTGTAGGTAATATTTACAAATTTTGTAAAGTAAGCAAGTGGTTATATAATATTCGATTGGTCGGAGAATATCCGTACGACGGCACAATCATTGGTGAACCCCACAACAGAAGTATTGTCGTAGTTGGAAAACGACAGAATTATCTTTTTATAAAAATAACAGCGAAAGTGTTACCAATAAAACTTTTTGAACTACCCTTTAGTAGTAAAAGTACAAGAATACTGGCGTGGTTGCATAGTAGTACACTACAGTATTGATTATTGATGCTTACATAAGAAGTCACTCGATTATACTCAATTATTGCTACAATAATTCTTTGCATCATATCTCCCATATTATTGATTCGATTATTGTCACAAGATCATCTCGTGATAATATTTTATATATTATTAAATCAATAATTGAGACGACAAAGTTATTCATATTATTAAATTGCAATATTTACAATGTCTAGAAGTTCTGTCAAGGAGAGGTTTGGTCATCTAATTGCGAGCCAATAAGGAGAAATCCTTATTGAAAAGCCCCTTCTTTCCTAGGAACGACCTGGTTGTTAAATATTGTGAGTTATGATATTAATGACGAATAAGTTCGTGTTGATTAAAGATAAACTTGATAGTTCCATTGTGTTGGAATTATTAGTGTTAGTGGAAATCGACATTTATTTCGATATTAATTGATGTCTGGAGCTTATATTGACCAATCGGGTAATTAATCGAATAAATGAGCAATTAATTGCTATTAATTCACATGATTATAACTATTTGTTCACATGTGTGTATTATTGATTCACATTCATGTACTATTAGGGGAGGTGGTGCAAGATTGATAATACTTGCATGACTAAGTTAAAAATGGTGGTATAGATGGAGGTACTATACTATAATTCGTATTTTCACATGATTATAACTATTGATTCACATGATTGAACTATTGATTCACATTATTTACTATTAGGGGTGGTGGTGCAAGTTTGATAATACTTGCAGGACTAAATTAAAAATGAAGAAAAAGATTAATGTATTATACTGTAATATTTCGAGCCCCAAAACGTGCAATTATCGAAACTATATTTTCCTATAAATAGAAGCTCATTCTTCCTTTATTTCTCACCCATTCACTAAAGCTTTAGAGCAATTATTATAGAGAGAAATTATAGAGAGAAAGAAGAAGAAAAGTCTGCTACCTCACTATTCCAATATCCAGTTTCTTCTAAGGTAAGGGGTATTATTTCTTTCGTATTCATGAAGAGAGCTATTGTTATTCCATTCCTTATTATTATATTGGAATAACCTGTCTATGCGAAGTACTACATACATGGTGAAATTCTACTATTATTCCATTCTTTATTATTATGTTAGAATAACCTGTCTATGCGAAGTATCGCATACATGGTGAAATTCTTCTGTTATTCCATTCTTTATTATTATGTTGGAATAACCTGTCTATGTGAAGTACTGCATACATGGTGAAATTCTTCTGTTATTCCATTCTTTATTATTTTGTTAAAATATCATGTCTGTGCGGATTACGCAAGACCTGGTTCCATTCTTTATTATTCTATTGGAATAACCTGTCTGTGCAGTCTATCGCATGCTTAGTGATTTCTATTGTTATTTCATTCTTTATTATTCTGTTGGAATATCCTGTCGGTGCGTATTACGCCTGACCTGGTTCCATTATTTATTATTCTGTTGGAATAACCTGTCTGTGTGGATTACCACATGCATGGTGAATGATCCTTCGTATTCATTTCTTATAAAATTGTGAAAATGATCTGTTTACGTGGATTACCGCATGGCGGGTTAAAATCCATTTGTAGTTTCAAAAAATTTTGGACATTCAAAAATTCTGGAAAAATTTGGGAGGATATTATGATAAGTTTTCTAACATCTTCAAGTGGAATCACTGAAAGAGGAGTTGTAGATTTTTGTATGGACTATTTTTAACAAAGCATGAAAAAGTGAAAAAAAAAAAAAAAAACGCCCACAATTTTGTAAGGGCATGCTTTTACCACTTAATTTGTGAGAAAATTCCGGCCTTTTGGGACATGGAAATATATGGTATAAAGTACCTCCTGTCCAAAAATGAGCTCATTCCGACTTAAAATGAGCAAGTTATGACTATTTCAAAATTTTGGTTTTCCGATTTAAAATGCTATAACGAGTTTTATGACTCAGATGACCATGAAATTTAAATGAAAGCTCACGTTAACATGTAAGATCCCTTGCCAAGATTTGGGAATTTACGGAGTTAAACTCGAGGTAGCTAATTTCTTAAGGAATTAATTAGAAATTGATTTTTTGAAAAATACTTAAAGGAGTTGAAAAATTATAAAAAAAAATACTTATTGTGTATGAAATATAGGTATATATGTTTGGACAAAGGATAGAAAAATAATAAGTTGATTTGGTAATTTTTCATGAAAATGGTTTAGTTACAAACATATGAGTTAAATATGTTATGTGAATTTGAAGAATTGGTAAATAGGATTTTAGGGCTTGAAAATCTTATATAAGGTATATGCAGATTTTTGATGAGTGATTTGATCATTGGTGATGAAATCTTATGAGTATGGAATTTTGAATGATTAAATGAATTATTTGATAAAGTATAAACAATTAAATTAAATTATTTATAAGTTTAAGAAGTGATTAAAATATGGTTATAATATTAACAATATTAGATTATGAGTTATTCAAGTGATGGATAATATTTGGATAAATTTAAAGTCTTTAATATTTATCCTTGTTTTCGTTTGATTAATGCTTATATTATTGTCATCGTCCTCATGCTTATATTGTGATGAAAGTCATCTTTGACTTACGTGCAGAGATGGAGTTGTTATGATTATGACCAGGGATTATTCGGTATAATCATGACGGTAATGTAACGAATGATGTGGTAAAAGTCCTCATTGGCATGTAGTTCATTGGTGGACAATTGTTGGTATGATTATGACCAGGGATTATTCGGTATAATCATGACCATTGATGATTACATGAATATCCTTGGCCGTGCTGCAGGGATGATGTGGTTTATTTATTAAGCTGAGTCTAAGCGATAAAGTTGATGAAAATATTTTTAAATCATAGAAGATAGTAGATTTTATACTCTACTTGACTCTTCTAATGGATTGCTTATTCCGCTGCAGTTGTTAATCTAAAACTTGTTGTCTATTATATTCTCATCATTGTTATATTTGTTGAAGGCTAAGGATAATTTATTATGCATTATCTTAGTCATAATATTTCTTCTTGGGCTAATTGAGCTCACCGCTTTTCAATCGCTTCTCTTGAGAAATGAGAACTGGCAGGGACTAGTCGGGGAACGAAATCACGGTCCAGATGATAACATTAGTAGTTCTCACTATTCTGTTAAATAGTGTGACAATAAATGTAATGAAGACTCCATTGAGCGTGGATATTGTCTAGATGACAATATTCTTATTAAAACTCTTAGATTATGTTTTGTCGTATTTTACACGACTGTTGTATAATTAAGTTGTATTGGTATTCTGTACCATGTATTTGGCGACATAAGATGGGTGATGTATACCTGTTTTGGGGGCGTCACATTACCGGTGCAGATCCTCCTTTGTATAGGCCTGACATCCCTGTAGATAGAGATGCAGTGACTCAGGAGGAGTTACATCAGGTGGACAGGATCGATGATGTAGACATTGACACCATTGACTTCTTCTGATGTATATTTCTCGTTATCTCTTTTGATGGACCTCTATTAGATGCTGGGTAGCTTCGTCCCATTCTCACTATATCTTTTGATAGGCCTTTAATAGATGTTGGGTACCTTCGCCCCATTTCCCTGTATTTTAGTTGTACAGAGATGTATTAGATGATGATATATTTAGGAATGTATGCACAGTTTTCCATATATCTTATTTCCATCTATTGTATCATGCATGTTATTATGTTATGTATATGTATGTATGTCCAGAGATATTCAGCATTGACCCCTGGATGGTCTTATGACACGACCCGTACAGATGTCTTCTTCGACAGTTAGCCGAATTGATCATACCCCACCATTTTTGGTGGCATCTGGTATGCGCTCATGGTATGATAGTATGTCACCATCAGACATGGTGACTGTAGATGACCCTGTTCATGTTTCAGGTTCCCACTGGATTTGTAGAGGTTATGCTAGAGCACTGGGTATCGGAGAGGCAGGTTTTTTGATTTAGGACCCAGAAGTTGACTACTACTTTGGAGGAGTATGCACCGTTGACGATGCTGTCGCTGAACAGACCTTGCGTGCATATGGCTATCAAAGACATGACTAGACAGTTCATGACCCTCACCGGATTGAGACGTAGAGTGGTACAGGACGAGATTACATCCGGCCACGTGATATCCCATCATTTTCTGTTTAATAGATTTGGCTCTAAGGATAGTTATGCACGACATTTCGGGGACTTCACCACACCAGAGGATCATTGGCGTTCAGCCAGAGTGGATGTATTATTGTTGTGCGTATTGTCATACATCTACATGCCACGATACATGGATGAATTGGATATCGGCGTCATTGTGGCAGTGAGAGCTCTCAGGGAGGGTCAAACCATTATACCGATGATCATTGCAGAGACTTTGAGGTCAGCCACATACTGCTGCACTTATCCGGCAGGAGTGTTTACAGGTAGCTCGGTCATGCTGTACATGTGGTTTATGTCACACTTGAGACTGATTGGCACATTTAGATGGCAGTGATATTGTTTCACCCATGATATAACCATGTCATACTCCTTTCAGCCTGCAGAGTGTACAGATGCTGGGTCTTGGTCAGCTTTCCTAGCAGGGATCGGAGGTCCATTTGCTATACTGCCGTGTTCAGGGCTTATCTCACCCTATAACTTCATTACTTATGCTCCGGGCATGGATTATCTACCTCTAGCTTGTTTGAGAGGGATGATCACTTACCACCCACTGGCCGTGATGTGTCAGTTTGACCAGTTTTAGGATTTTCATCCTTACGAGGGGGCAGTGAGTCAGCGCTTTGCTTCACAATCGCTTTATCGAAGAGAGATGATCCGGTTGTATGCATGTTGGGATCGGCCGAGAGTGGGCCGAGTTTTCGGTCCATCCGTGTTATTCTGCAGAGTATTCAAGATGGATGGAGATAGAGATCGATCAACTATGGTAGTATCCACGAAAGCAGGATGTTGATTACGGCGATGAGGAGCCTATAGAGAGGGTGACATTCCCATCGATGGGGACTTGATCTTTGGGTCACAAAGATTTGTGATGGATTCTCCCACCCCGAAAAGCCATCACACTCAAGATTCAAAGACAACATTTGGAGCAGAGCCTACATCTGATGCCCTGTGATAGAGATCAGGCTAGGGCCGCGATGTTGACAGCTCTTGATGGGAGAGACACCACTCTGTTAGAGAGGGATGAGGCTAGATCAGCCAGGGATGCATTGATTGTGGAGCGGGATGCCACCCTATCTGCTAGGTATATGGCCATTGCAGACAGTACTTCAGTGACATCCCAGATGACTGTCACTCTTGTCGACATGAGTGCTTACATTGATGAGCATTATGCAACCATGCAGTTAGCCTTTGATCTGCTAGCTTATGTAGATACCATTGGGCAGGAGCTTACAGCATTACCTCCGTCTTCAGAGAGGGATACCATGCTAGATCTGATAGTCCGCATACACATAGATCTGTAGATAGCTTTATATTTTCCTGCACAGACTAGCTTAGCCATTTTGTCATGTACAACACATATGTATATATCAAACAATATTATGTATGGCAGGGAAATATATTTTGATTCACTTCCTTTTAGTTGTGCCTTGATAATTGCTTGATATTTGCCTGTTTTCTTCAGGGCCTTGTGATCTTGATGCATTCTGAACTTATCCTTGATAGGTGGACATTGAGACGTCGCAAGATCTCTCAGAATAGATCATTGATCTGTATGTATCCCTACCATCTTTGGTGTCTTGGGACTGGTTTCTGTATGGAAATGTAGAGAGGAGGGTGGTTTTTCCTCTCTGAGATTGACCGCACCACAGATGGTCGCCAATACTTCTATTTATGAGAAGCCTAGTTAATTACATCTCTTATGGATTGGTGTTGCTCTTTGAGGCACAACCACAACTTTGAGCTAATTTTCCCTTAGATTGATCTTGGTTGTCAATGATCTTCTTTAAAACCAAGTAATGTTGTTTGAAATGCCGTAGTCAGACTTTTCTGTTGTAGGATCGTGCGATCCTTTGCTGATATAACTGATCATGGAAGATAGTCGCGGTTCGCCTTTCGTCTATTAGAGACAATTGGTGATACCTATCTTGTACCCATTGGTCTTCATCCAACTGAGCATCCATTAAAACTCTGAGGGATTCCATTTCCACCTCTATGGGGAGCACTGCTTCCATCCCATAGGCTAATGAGTAGGGGTTGCCCAGTGGAAATATACGCATGGAAGTTCTGTAGGCTAATAAAGTCAGAGGCTAGAGGTCAGGCCATCCTTTATGATTGGCAGACATTTTTTGCATGATCTTTTTGATGTTTTTATTAGCCGCTTCAACAGTACCATTCATCTTTGGACGGTAGATGACGGAGTTAAGGTGTTTGATGTGGAATTTATTACATAACTCCTCCATCATTCTGTTGTTGAGGTTCTTAGCATTGTCTGACACAATGACTTCTGGTTGTCCATATCGACAAACGACATTATTTTTGATGAAAGCAATGATGACATCTTTAGTAACCCTGGGAAAGGAAGCTGCTTCTACCCATTTGGTGAAGTAGTCGATCATGGTGAATATGAATCGATGTGCATTACTGGCTTTGGGCTCGATGGGCCCGATCACGTCCATTCCCCACATTGAGAAGGGCCATAGCGAACTCATATTGTGGAGTTCCCTTGGAGGGGCATGGATAGCATTCCCATGAATTTGGCATTGATAGCATTTCTTGACGTGATCATCACAGTCAGCTTTGAGTGTAAGCCAATAATGCCCTGTTCTGAGGATCTTCTTGACAAGTAAGGGTCCGCTCATGTGAGGGCCACATACTCCACCATGGATCTGATCCATGAGCCTCTGAGCTTGGTCTTTATCTAGACATCTAAGGAGACCTAATCCTGCATCTCTTTTATAGAGTGCATCTCCGCTCAGGTAGAATTTCATAGCAAGTCTATGAATCCGCCTCTTCTTAGTTAGGCTAGCCTCAGCGGGTGTAGATCCATCTCGTAGATACTCCTTGATGTGTTGATACCAAGGGTTGTGGATGGGAGGTAGCTCATCCGATACTTCTCCAACATAGTTCCCATAGACTAGGGCCTTTTGCAATGTAAAGGTAATGCTTGGCATGTTTTCCTTGTCGGTATGTGAATCAAGGAGGCCAACGTAGCTAGTGCATCAATAAAATCGTTCCTATTATGAGGAATGTGTAGAAAGGAGATTTCTTCAAATTCCAAAGCCATTTGTTGAACTTGCCGATGGTAAGGCAGCAAATGTAATACTTTGGTTTGATAGATTCCCGTGGATTGTTTGATTACCAACTCTGAATCCCCAAAGACAGTTAACCGCCTGATGCCCATTGAACAGACAAGTTTTAGCCCCATGAGACAGCATTCATACTCAGCTGTGTTGTTGGTGTTGACAAACTGCAATTTGACGGTGACAGGATACTGCTCCCCCGTACCACATACTAGAACTGCTCTAACTCTAGAACCTTCTGTGTTAACAGCTCCATCAAAATACATTTTCCACATGACATGTATCGTTCTGATGTTGTTGCTGAACTGTCATTACCCCTTCATTGGGGAAGTATGTTTCCAAGGGTTTGTAGACCCCTACAGGTGCGGCGGCCAGTTGATCCGCAATTCCTTGACCTTTGACAGACTTTTGCGTCATGTAGACGATGTCAAATTGCTGTAGGATCAACTTTCATCTGGATAGTCAACAATTCAGTATGGGCTTGCTGAACACATACCTGAGAAGATCCACGCGGGATATGAGATGGGTTGTGTGACCATGGAGGTAATGTTGTAACCTCATGGAAGCCCATGCTAAAGCACAACAAGTTTTCTCAATCAGAGTGTACTTGTGTTCACTGATGTTGAATCTTTTGCTGAGGTAATAGATAGCTCATTCTTGGCCTCCATCGTCTTTTTGGCCCAGCATACAGCTCATGTCATTGACATTTATGGACATGTACATGAATAGGGGAACATCATTCCTGGGTGGTACCAAAATAGGAGCGTTAACCAGCTGCTCTTTAATGGTATGGAAGGCTTTCTGACACTCATCATTCAATTTCATGGAGGAGTTCTTCCTTAACAGCTTGAAGATGGGCTCACATGTTGCTGTGAGTTGAGAAATGAACCTGCTAATGAAGTTGATTCTTCCCAAAAATCCCCGTATTTCATTCTTTATCTGAGGAATGGGCATTTCCTTGATGGCCTGGATTTTGGTAGGATCCAGTTCAATCCCTTTGTGGCTGACTAGGAAACCTAGCAACTTGCCTGACTTGATGCCAAAGGCGCACTTAGCTGGATTCAACTTCAAGTTGTACTTGCGCAACCTGTTGAAAAGCTTTCTGAGATGGTTTAAGTGGTCTTCCTCCTTTCGGGATTTGACAATGATGTCATCCACATAGATCTCTATCTCCTTGTGCATTAAATCATGGAGAAGAGCTATCATAGCTCGCTGATAGGTTGCCCCGACATTGATGAGGCCGAATGACAACCGTTTGTAGCAAAAAGTCCCCCAAGGCGTGATGAAAGCAGTTTTCTCACGATCCTCCTCAACGACCATAATTTGATGGTACCCCGCAAAGCAATCAGCAAAGGAGTACATGCCGTATTGGGCAGTGTTGTCAATAAGAATGTGGATAAAGGGCACAAGAAAGCTATCTTTAAGGCAAGCTTTGTTCAAATCCTGGTAATCCACGCAGACTCGCACCTTTCCTCTTGGTTTAGGCACGGGAACAATGTTGGATATCCACTCCGGATATGTAGACACCATGATAATTCCAACTTGAAATTGTTTCACAATTTCTTCTTTAACCTTTAAACTCCACTCAAGTTTCAATCACCTGAGTTTTTGTCTAACTAGCTTGAATCCTTCTTTAATGGGAAGGCGATGAAGAACAATGTCAGTGGACAAACCCACCATTTCTTCATGAGACCATACAAACACATCCTGGAATTGGGTTAATAGTGCAACCATGTCATTCCGCTGGTTTGGGGTAAGGTATGAACCAATTTTGATTAGCTTAGTGTTTTCTAAGGTTCCAAGATTGAATGAAGTGGTTTGGTCGAGGTTGGGTTTAGGTTTGTCTGCAACCCATTCCTTAATCTCCTAAGGCGTCTCAATGTCCTCTTGTATGTCCATCAAGTTTGAGTCCAACTTTGCATCAAAGTTACAGCCCTTGTGGAGAGAAGATACCTCATCAGCAAGTACATGCACATCTAAATTCAGAGTCCTGAAACAAAGCATGCTTTCACTTAATATATGCAACTGTTTGATCATACAAAAGTGTTAGCATGCACTTTATAAAATAACTGCTAATACTGTAAAGAAAAGCAAGCAATTAAAGTTATCTACAAGGCAGAGGGATTTTCTGCCCATTTTACCCTCGTCGACCAATGCATGGAGTGCTGCTCCAATTGTCGAGGGCAAAGTCCTGATGGACTGCAGTGATGGAGGGATCGTCAGTGTTCTCCTTCTCCCGAATGATAACCATGACATCTGGGTAATCATCGTCTAGGGTATATCTGTTTGTATGTTTATCATGAACAATGACGCGTATGCTTGACATCATCAAGGCGATGTCATGTTTACGTTTTCGTTCATTTTCTTCCACTTCGGGATCAGGAATCAGCACCTCTTTTGCTTTAATTGGCACTAGTTTAGGAAACAGCATGGCCACAACATGGGCTGGTACCTTTACTGGAGATTGCATCAACTCATGAGGTAAAGGTAGAGAAAATTGTCGTGAGGCGGAAGCCTGACGAATCTGTTTGTGCTTATGAGGATTCTTGTGACTGGAACTAGCAGAATAGCCTAGTTCTGTTGTTCCAATTTAACTGGACACTTGAATAGGGTGCTTAATACCCTGTTGATTTTTACCAAGCCCTTGTTCAGGCTGATGACCCAATGACATCATTTCTTGAGTGGCCGACATAACCTCGGCAGAAATATTGGGTATGGGAAGCGGTGCTCCAATAGGATGGTATTGCATGTTACTCACTTCCAAGGTATAAAAACTGGTCGGCTCAAATTTTGAGTTGAAGCTGATGATTGGCAGATCTCCTTGTTCAGGACATTCCGACTCAGCGTTAACAGTGACTAGACTGTTGTTGATAATGTATTTGAGTTGCTGATGTAGTGTGGAGGGAACAGCTCCAGCCAAATATATCCATGGTCTCTCTAATAGCAGGTTGTATCCTGAATCTATCCTGAGGACGTGGAAGGATACATTGAATGTATTTGGACCAATCTCAATTGGCAACTCAATCTTTCTGACGGAATTTCGTCGAGATCCATCAAAAGCTCTGATAACCGTATGGCTGCTTTGGATCCATTTGAGATTGACATTCATTTTCACCAAGGTGGCATAAGGACATATATTTAGAGACGAACCTCCATCTATCAAAACTCCAGCTAGCATATACCCTAAAGACAAAACTGCAATGTGCAATGGCTTGCAATAACATGTCCCTTCTGGCGGTATGTCGTCATCAGTGAAGGATATCACATTTTTGTTGAAAATGTGATCAACCAGATGTTGAAATTTTTCTACATCCACTAATTTTAGCTAGTAGGCTTCTTCCAAAACCTTTAATAAAACCTTCCGGTGATCCTCGGAAGAGAAAACCAAGTCCACTATTGATATCTGATGTGGAGCTTCTCGTAAGCTTAAAACAACCTTGGCTTCATTATGGCCCATAGTGCGGAGGAATTTTTCAATCTTCTCCATGGGAACCTTCCCCTTTGCTTTGCAAGTAGGCTTCACAACCCGTTGAGGAAGATACAGTGATTTTTCCTTCGACACTGTAGCAGTAGTATGAGACGTGGATCCTTCAGATTCTCCATAATTCCATGGAACTTTGTGTAAGCTGACAATAGGATATTATAGTCTGAAAGGTAAAGAAATTGGCTCTTGTGCAGCCACTTTCAAAGGATTGTCAGCTCCTTCGAGTTGAATTGCTTGTATGGGAAATGCTTTGACAGTTTCATAATCTTCGTTGGATATAACTGCTACTGATCCCTTCCATTTGGTAGGACATGTATTCCCACCCTCAAGTTGCACAGTGTCATCGTCTGCCATTTGCAGGACACTGCTATCAATAAGATTTTGAATGAGATGGCGGAATGCCCAACATTCGTCTGTGCTGTGACCGCGAGAATAGGAATGATACTGACACACTCCATTGGCATTAAACTGTCCTGCATGGGGATTGATTAGAGGTAGAAGGGATGTAATTCTTCCTTCATTGATCAATATTTGAAATATTTCCTCCATAGATTGACCCAGATAGGTAAACTCCCTCTGATTAGAAAAATCCCGACGCGCTTTAGCATTTTCTCACTTTGCAACCTTATCCTCCATAGCTTTACTTTCTGAAGGTGATGGTGGAGCATTCATAACAAATGGAAAAAGATAGGCATGCTCCTGTCTGATTAATTGGCATGTGACTTGATGCTGGTGGGTCACCAGTTCTGCCAATTTCTCAATTTGTTTGCAAAGAGCTTTCATCTTTCGCTATAGTAAACTGGAACTTTGCATAATCCCATCTGTCAACACCGTCTTTGATGGTCGGGGATGATTTACTGTTAAAACTGGAACTCTGTCCAGTGCTCCAACTGATCATGTTGACCTCTTCTTCTTTGTGTTGAGGAAGAAGGTTATCTTGCACATGAGGTTGATCTGGTTTGGTGACCACGATCTCACCGTTGTCTATTAAATCTTGGATCTTGTGTTTCAAGGCCCAACAATCTTGAGTATCATGTCCAGGTGCTCCGGCATGATAAGAACACTTCCGAGTAGCATTAAAACCCCTCCCATTAGGGTTGGCTGGTGGAAGAAGACGTGTGATTTTCTCGAGCGAGTCCCTTAAGGGTGTGAACGTTCGAGGATGCTTTACTTCTCCACTTTTAGGTAATGGAGGGTTTGAAGACTGTGCTTAGAAAGGGGAGTAGTTTCTCCTCTGTATAGGCATGTTCTGACTGCCTTTCTGTCCATGTAGTATCAAGGAAACATCCTCCTCTTTCTTTTTATGGACCCTCCGGGGGTTGTTCCCATAATATCCGGATTGGATGTGCTCAGCAACTACTTTAAGAGCGGCTAGGTCTTGAATTTTTCCGGACTTCAATCCTATCTCAGCCATTTCTCCGTGTTTGATCATTTCAAAAAATGGTTTGCCAATACCAGCTAAGACTCTCTCATAGGAAGGAGCTTCCTGTACATCTATGAATGTCATAACCATTTCTGATTCCGTCATGGAAGGAATAACTTGAGCAGCAAGGCGCCTCCACCTTTGAGCGTACTCTCTGAATGACTCATTAGACTGTTTCTTAACCTTGGTAATTTGGTACCGATTAGGAGCTATCTGAGATTGAAAACTGTATTGAGTGAGGAAGGCGTGAGCTAGCTCTTCCCAGCTATGGATCTTGGAGTTGTCTAATCTGGTATACCATGAACGGGCTTCTCTAGTCAGACTCTTCTATAACAGCTGCATTCTGAGCTTTTCATTTTCCGCATAAGATCCAAGTTCTCTAATGAACACCTTTAAATGTGTATAAGGATCCCCTAATCCGTCATACTTTTCAAAATCAGGGGTTTTGAATTTCTCTGGATAATGAACCCCAGGAAATATGCAAAGGTCAGCATATGAAACACTTCCATGTGTTCCAATCCCTTTGAGAACACGGATAGTTTCCTCCATTTGGAGGACCTTCTTCCTGATGTCACCGGTGTCTGGATCTGCTTTGAGATGGGTGTTTTCAGGGTCTTTGTTGGTTATATCCAACTGAGGTTCTGGAATTATTTTTTCCAAACCTTGAGCTCCTCTTTGTGAAGAGGATTCTGTATGTGTAGGCATCTTTGTACCCTGAGTAGATTGATGCAGTTCTTTAAGAAAAATAGCTAGATCTGTGATTTGTTTACTTAATCCGTCAAATTCATCACGAGAAACAGGATTAGACTGGTCAGACAAAGACATGATTGGCTGTAGGCTCGTGGCCTTTTTGGATTTTGTGCGGGTAACAGGCCCAATGATTTCCCTACAAAAGACTTATGTAGTTTAGTCTATGGATAATGTAAATGTTATCATAATGTATCCGTTTTAGGAATATTGTCCGGCAAAAACAGGTGTTAATTGATAACATGTATGCACAAAAAATCTTCATATTTTCCATTACATAAAGATAAACATGGAATAAAATTACAAGTAAATGCTTTTACAAGTAATTGAAAATGGAAAGCATGAAGAGACTTTCCTCCGCGTTTGGTTTATCAGAGGTTGACCTATCTTAGGGTTACTCTCGCGGCTTTTTGGCATGAAGGTTCCCATATCATTGCAATCTACTTGACGGGAAGTTAATCCAGTCTTTCAACTGGAGCGAATCTGGGTGGTGCCTTTCCTGAGCCTCGTTGGAATTATTCTTCATACAAGTCCAGTAATCAAACATCGATAGGATAGCCTCCTGGTGGAGGAACCACACAGCATACATTCACATACAACGTGTCTCACCGTTCATGAAAATGATGACATATGCGAAGCACTAATATCACAGATAGATATTTAGCAGTGCAGGAAGTAAAATGCATTTGTACACATTCATCATAAATTTAAATGCAACATTCACACACAAGCATATAACAGTTTTAAAAAGCTTGTAATAGCGGCTTAAGCCCTCTTACTGGAGTCCCCAGCAGAGTCGCCACCTGTCGACGTTGGGATTTTTATTTGTCCCTTTTCGTTACTTGTTCTTTGGTGTTCTCATGTTAATGTGAGATTTGTTTGAAAAAACAAGTGAAAAAGGTCTGACATGTGTAATGTCGACGATTTGACTTTAAGAGTCGCCAGTTGGTGTATTTAACTGGTTGCACCAACGCAATCGAAAAGGTTTGTACATTAACCCAATGATGTGACACTGCTAAACGGGTCTGTGAAACCGAGATTCATTTGGGTTCGGGGGCTTGATTATGTGGAGGGAAGGTGTTAGGCACCCTCCGACATCTGTGGTGCCACGGTGACCGCCACTTTTCAAAGAAACTGTTATATGAATGTGTGTGTGTGTGTGGATCAATGTGCAATTATTTGAAAGTAGTGTGAGGCCTCGTTCACACCTATATACATAGGGTTTGAATTTATAGAAAAATTCAGTTTTAACCATGTATAGCAATGAAGTTTTGTAAAAGAGGTTTTTCAAACCCTGTGCTCAATATGAATTGAGACCTTTTCATAATTCCATTTTATTATTAAAATTTTGGCTTATTTGCTTTTATTTTCGAGATGCGAGGCATCTTTGAGAAAATAATATACAGCAGTGTCGAACTCCTCGTGGGCATGACAACCATCCAAGGAAATTTAGACACCGTAAATAATGTACAAGCTGCTTATAGCTAAAAATGTCCATCACGGGAATCGAATCTAGATTCAGTAGACTGAATTTGTGATCACATGATTCCTAAGCTCACATGATGCCGCAGTTTATATAAAAAGCAGTAAGCAGTTATATATATAAAAGCTATATATATATATATATATATATACAGACATAATCAACCACCACGAAGCACCTCTATGGGGGATCAGAAATGTTAATATATAAAAGCGATAAATATATATATATATATATATATATATGAACATGATCAACCACCACGAAGCAACTCCATGGGGGATCAGAAAAGTAAATAAAGCAATAAATGCGATCAATCGCCATGAAGTAAACTCCAAGCGGGACGAAATGTAAATAAAGTAGTAAAAGCAATCAACCGCCACGAAGTAAACTCCAGGCGGGATGAAATATAAATATATATATATATAAGCAAGTAAACGCTCCAGACATAAGTATAGGCTCAATCGAGGCATAACTCGATAATGTTAGTCCATATATAAAATATATACATATATAAATATATATATATACAGACAGAAATGAAAACCACTTTGAAGTCAAGTCCTGCATACGCACAACACGACTCTCAATGTGTATAACGAAGGTGTGAAAATATGAAAGGAAAGGCTTTATAGAGTATGAGAAGGCTTACGGTGGGCACGCCAATGTAGGCTTCTATGACTCTATATGGATAAACACTCAGCTCCCACTGGATAAAAATATAGCTATATGTGAGCTAACAGATGTTTAAAATGAGGAAACACTCAATATGGGTGTGTATAGAGCAAATTAGATAGGGCTTCCTCGCCTTTTCTCTTATTAAAATGGCTAGACCAAGCTCTATATTTATAGAGCTGCTAGCCATGAGTGTACTAACTATGACCAAGAAATGCACTGCAATTTACTGGGGTCCGCGGTCTCGTGTCTCTAAGTCGCGCACTCGTGCCTCAGAATGTCTGCTCGAACTTGCAGAACTTCAATTCGAGCATCCGAACGAGGTATATATGACCTTCTTTGGATCGCTTGTGTCGAGAGTTACGCAATGACATGAATTAGAGGTTGTACGAAGTCAGGAAGAGGGGACCATACCCATAGTCCGGTGTGCTGGCACGCGTAATAGTCACTCGAGATTGTAACTCCTCGGTTTGTGTGGGATATTGTTGTATATATGTATGTATAAAATGTTGAGACGACGCGCAGGTGTTGAGGTGGCAAGATGACGTTTGACTCTTCACCGGGGTTATCACTGGTTTGATTTGAAAGGAGATGTTGTTCAGGGCTACATCTGAGATTGGACTGCTGTAAGTGTTTGAATGCCGCAAGGTCATCTGTGAGAATGCCTGTCTGCCCGGTGTTAGCTCTGGGTCTGAGGTATGAGTGCCTTGGCAGGAGGTCTGAGATTGAAGCTGATAGCATGCATTTGAAACAAGCATTTTCGGAGTTATCGTCGGAACTGCAACAACATTCCTTGGTGTTATCGCCAAGGTTGAAACTCGGGGTTATCTCCAAGGTTGGAAATGATTCTTCCGGTGTGTGTTCCGGGGTTGGAAATAATGTTCCCGGTGTGTGTTCCGGGTTTTGAAACTGAACTTCCAGTAGTATCCGGAATGGATGTGAGCTATCTTCCAGGGTTATCTCTGAAAGACGAATCTGTCCTATTGCAATGTTAGTAACAGGCGTGCAGAAAATTTCAAGTGTCTGCAAATATACTATCACAAAACAATCACAAAAATCAAAACTGAAATTTCAAACAATTAATGGAGAATTAGACTTATGATTTCACCCTAAGCTTCACTCTGATTTCTACACCTTTATTCCAATTCAACTCACTATCCTAGTTTATTAATCAAGAACACGAATGTAGTATTAGCCACCTCTCGATGCACTAATACCGTATTAACTTAAATCCACAAATTAGATAAAAACAAGTTAAACACCTTAATTAACTAACTCACTATATCTCTATGTGAATTATAATTAAAGAAGGTTTAAGATTAAGTTATCTATCTGATTACATGTGATGTCAAGCATATCTCTACCTTAACATTCATCAAGATTCTGCTACTCACAAAATTCATGAACACATGCTATATTAACTAAGTCTAGATTTGTATAGATTCGTATATCCTCTCTCGATTCCATACAAATCCACAAAGAATTGTTGATCAGGCAATTCATAAATTTAAACTCAAATTAATATAGATAAACTGGAAATTAGCTTATTGAACTAGAAAATAAAGTTTACAAAATTATCGTTTCACTTAAGGATCCATCATAAGCCTAACAAGTGAATTAGTTCATCATGAATGAAATAATAACTGAATAACTAAAAGAAAACATCTTTTCAATTACAAATATAAAACTAAAATGAAGAATAGTGAAAAACACCCTTCAAGTAGCCTAAATCTGCAATCGTCACGAAAATCTCTTCAAAATCTCCCTCCAAAGCTTGCTATGAAAAATTTGGAATTAATCTCTGTAATATGCCTTGTGTGTGTTGTTAAGTTGTTGTAGTTGAGCAATTGATATCCCAATACACAAGTCCTAGTCGAAATCCTCTTCTAAACAGAGTCCATATGCTATCCAATTGCTCATATTCAAGTCCCAGCTGAGTTCAAGGCAAGATAGGAGAGTCCAATAATGAGACCCCCCTTTGACGAGGTATATGCTATATAGGCATTTCCTCTACGGCACCACTACAAGAAATCACACATTTTATGACAAAAATTTTTGCCACGCACAAAATTTTGTCACAATTTGTTAATTAATAATTACGAAATTTATAATCGTCACTAAATCTTTTACTTTTTTGACGACTTTTACTTTTGTTACTATTAATCATTTATATCGTCACTAATTTACACATTTGATGACGATTAACAAAATTTCGTCACAAATTATTTTGGAGGTAGAATTTTGTACCAAAATTTTGGAGGGAAATCTTTTATTGACATTTTTTAATAATTGATGACAGTATTTATTGTCACAAAATATTTCTTTCGATGACAACATAAAAGTTTGTCATTAATTATTTGTAAAATTTAGTGATAATGTCATTTAATTCACTAATGTTCACATTTAGTGACGCCAAAATACAAATTCGCCACAATTTTATTTGGAGGCAAAATTTTGAGGAAGTTTTTAAAGATTTAAAATAATTTATGACAATTTGTATTGTCATAAATACCAATTTTATATGACGAGATAATAGTTTGTCACTAATTAGATGAGTAGATAAGTGACGAAAAAGGGTCGTCATAAATTCTTATATTTAGTGATAAAGTACGTAATATCGTCACAATTTTATTTGGAGGCAAAAATTTTCTGAAAAATTTTGGAGGGAAATTTTTTAAAGACAAAAATAATAATAATTTATGACAATTAGTATTGTCATAAATACAAATTTTATATGACGAGATAATAGTGCGTCACTAATTAGATGTGTGGATAAGTGACAAAAATGGTTCGTCATAATTTCTTATTTTTAGTGACAAAGTACGTAATATCATCACAATTTTATTTGGAGGCTAAAATTTTTAAGAAATTTTGGAGGCAAATTTTGTAAAAATGAAAAATTAATAAATTATGATAATTTTTATTGTCATAAATGCAAATTTTAAATGACGAGATAATAGTGCGTCACTAATTAGATGAGTGGATAATTGACAACACTACAAAAAATTGGGCCTTTAGCAATGATTTTTCGGGCAACGAATATTCATATAAATATTTATATGAATATTTAGAGATACATTTATATATATATATATATATATATATGGTAATAGAATTTTTCTAATACACAAAAAAAATAACATAAGAAGTAAAAATATCACAACTAGGTTTCGAACCTAAGACCTATGGGTTATTGGGTCATTAAGCTACCACTGAGTCATTCTAATTTATTAGTTAACTAAACAAATCTCAACATTAAAGTAAATTTTAGATGAAATATTTATAAATTTTAAAGATAAATTTATATGAATATTTGTTTATAAATATTTATATGAATATTTAAAGATAAATTTATAACTATAACTATAACTATATATATATATATATGGTAATAGAATTTATCTAATACACAAAAAATATAACATAAGAAGCAAAAATATCACAACTAGGTTTTGAACCTAAGTCCCATGGGTTATTGGGCCATTAAGCTACCACTAAGTCATTCTAATTTATTAGTTAACTAAACTACCGCCATAACTATTAGCGGTAGACAGTGTAGCACATGAGCAAATGAGTAATTTCTCATGTCGCTACAGCTTATAGCGGCAGGAGGAAATCCATTTCAATTCGTGTCATCCAATATTGCGATCAACGGTATAGATTATGGTTGTTGAAATAGTACTCGTGACAATCGATTGCCAAGCATGTTAGTTCTAGGCCTCCGACCCAAATAAACTCAACCTCATCAAACCTGATTATTATATCTATGCTTCCCAATGTTTCCTATTTCTAGATAGAAGTAGGATATACTTTCAAGTACTCCCTCACTCCGATAAATAAAAATGATGATTGATTTTATGCGAATTTAAAAAAAAATGTCAAATGATAAAATTATTCATATTTAAATTCTCATCTAATAACATGTTTTTCTATACATGACTAGTGATATTATATAATATAAGTAAATATTTAACTTGAGATTACATAAAATAATAAGAACTTTTATTCTTGCATTTTAGGAGTAACTTAAATCATGAACATATTTTTAAGTCCAAAAATAAAACATAAAAAGAATAATAGTAATGGTATACCCCTTAGCTATTCCTAATTCTCCTTTTACCTTTTTTTCTAAATATATTATAAAATTAAATTATAATACTATCGGCTTCTGAGAGAAAAAACATAAAAATGAAGAAATTTTATTATGTTTTATGAACTAAAATGTAATAAAGTTATTTAAAATGACTTATAAATCATTCCCAATAAGATAGTTTGACTTATATTAATGTAATATCAATTTTATCCCTATTTTATTTAATTTTTTTTTAAAAAAAATGAATTTGTAAAAAAGAAGAGTAAGATGCAACGTTACTTTAATTGGCATTAGAATTTTTATTTTTATTTTTTTATAGCTGAAGTCTTATATACTCCTTCATTTCCAACGCCGATGACAGAGAATAAACATCAAAAAATATTGATGTTTGTAAACAAATATAAGAGATCAAAAAAAAAATCCCAACGTCACGTAAAGTGATGTTACATCTTACTCTTCTTTTTTACAAATTTGTTTTATAAAAAATTAAAAAAAAGTTACAATGCCGGTTAGTTTGGCATTGGATCAAATTTTTATTTTTTTCCAATTTCTTTAAAAAAATAAAATCATTTAAAAAAAATTAAGATAATTCTTTTTTTAAAAAAATATTTTTTAAAGTGGCGTTGGTTACCTTTCTGATTTTTAGCCAAAAAAATATCTAAAAATTCAACGCCATTTCAAATGGCGTTCAGTAATTTTTTCCAAATTAGATGTGAGAGCTTTTACTCCCAATAGCAGTCGTTGAAGTTTTAATTTTTTAAAAAATATTTTTTTAAAAATAAAATCTTTTTTAAAAAAATTAAAGCTTTTTTTAAAAAAATAATTTTTTTTATAAAAATTGTTCTTAAATTAATTAATTTGATTAAGAGAAGAGCCTATTCTAAAAAAATTTGAACAAAATGGATATAATTAAGAAAATTGAATATAATTTAGGTAGAAAAAATATTATGGATCCAACCTTTTCCCATTCTTTCTCCTAATGTATTTTTGTCTCCAACCCAACCAGTCCACAAAAAATTTAGGATCTGACTATAGAAAAATAAAATTGAAGAGGCGTTTAGTGATTGATACAAAATCAGTTCCTTTGCTGCAACGATGGAGCGGCGGACGGAGGAGAACGCGAAGGAGGAGGGAGAAAGTGTCGACCCAGCAAAGTAAATCAATCGATGGCCAACCCCAGCAAAGTGTCGACCCAGCTAAAGCCATGGTGCGATCTAGAGAACAAGGTGGTACACCCATTCTGTAAACTGATGTTGAAGACCGCCCGCCCGGGCGAGGGTATGAAGGCAAAAAGGGCCCGCCCCGACAGCGGTATATTCTGCAATCTGATTTTTCTTAACTCCATATCTTGCAACCAAAATGCTCCAAATGACGTCCTTTCTTTACTTCTTGCCGCATCAACCACCCTACACATAAAAGAACACAAAACAAGTAAAAACGAACACGAAAACAAGAAATTAAGAACGATTAAGAATGAAATGAACATCGATTCGTGAATATAAAATTCACTTATCAATATTTTGCTAGCTTGGGAGAAAAATAGAAGAAGAATGAAGAGAAAATTAAATGTGGTGATTTAAGTTAGATACAACTATGATTATAGCTACTATCTCCCATATCTTTGCTGGCCCTTGGATAAAAGGCTTTGCCTTATCTCTTCCAATTAAGCTTAATCATGTCATTAAGGGTGCTAAGTATATTTTCTATCAATGGGAGATGGACACACTTGTACTTAATGTAAGAGTTACTAATTAAGGAATTTGATTAGCATAATTTTGTTTCCTTAAAAGGCCTAAAGGGCCGGTCACCCATTTCCCATTATTCCCTCCATTTTGCTTTTATTTTAATGCACAAATTTGATTAATCAAAAGTCTAAAATACCCTTAATCAAGTGGGCTAAGTATTAGTTTGTATTTTATTTCTTTTGGGCTTCTCATTGAATTATCTTGGGCTATGTAATAAACATAGTTTAACAACTTTTATATATATTACCCTAATTGTTTATTTAGGATTTTTATTTCCAATCTTATGTAATTTAGTTACTTACACATATCTCTTTAACTTGTAAACCTAATTAGGTTTACTATAATTAGGTTTAAAATTATTAATCACTTGCAATAATAAAATTATCCACTTAAGTTAGTATAAATATTAAATACTAACTATTCATTATTACCATAACCCTTAGGATATTTAATTAACTCACCTAATCTATAATTAGGTTATGAAGCTTTCTTTTTAATGAAATATATATATATATATATATATATATATATATATCCATAACTATAGTATATATATTTATTTAGCCATACACCACTTTACATATGTTATCACATATTAAATCACTATATATATCACAAAGTTTTAAATATCAATAATGTATATACATATGAAGTGACTTGAAATTCCTGATTATTACATCATCCCCCCTTTTAAGAATTTCATCCCCAGAATTACACATAAGGTTACTCAAAAAGATGTGGATAATTTCCCCTCATCTTTTCCTCAAGTTCCCATGTAGCTTCTTCAGCATTGTGGTTCCTCCAAAGAACTTTTACAAAATGTATAACCTTATTTCGTAAGTTCTGCTCTTTTCTATCTAAAATTTCTACCAAAATTTCCTCGTACAACAAATCTTTTTCGACCTGAATTGGTTCGTACGATATCACGTGGTTGTAGTCAGGCTTATATGGTTGTAACACTGACACATGAAACACATTATGAATATGTTCTATTTCAGGAGGTAGAGCTACCTCGTACGCCATTTCGCCTATCTTCCTCAAGACCTCAAATGGTCCAATAAATCTTGGCCTCAACTTACCTTTCTTTTGAAATCTTATCTTCCCTTTCCCAGGGAGATACTTTCAAAAATGCATAGCTTCCCACTTCAAAAACTCTCTTCTTGCAATGTAAGTCTACATACTTCTTCTAGCGATCTTGAGCTGCTACCAGCCGGGCTCTTATCACCTTGATGATATCTACTGTCTGTTGCACTAATTCTGGTCCTAACAGCCTGCGTTCACCAACTTCATCCTAGTATAAAGTTGTTCTACATTTCCTCCCATACAATGCTTAGTACAACGGCATTCCAATGTTGGCGTGATACCTATTGTTGTATGCAAACTCTACTAATGGAAGATGATCTTCCCAGCTACCCTTGAAGTCCATCACACAAGCTCTGAGCATGTCTTCAAGTGTTTGAATCGTCTCTCACTTTTTCCATCGGTCTACAAATGATACGCGGTGCTCATCCGTAGCTGCGTCCCCGTTCTTTCTTGAAGACTCTTCCAGAAGTTTGACGTGAATTGCAAATCTCTATCCGATACAATAGATACCGATACTCCATGTCTTGAGATAATTTCTTTGATATATAATTTGGCTAGCTGGTCCAGACTATACCTGATCTTGATAGAAAAAAAAGTGAGCTGACTTCGTAAAATGATCTACAATCACCCATACGGTGTCATGCCCTTTTTGCATTGCTGGAAGTCCCACCACAAAATCCATCGTGATGTGCTCCCATGTCCATTCTAGAATTTCTAATGACTATAGTAATCCACTCGGTCATTCATTCTCTGCCTTGACTCTCTGACAAATTAGACATCTGCTGATGCATTCTGCAACCTCTCTCTTCATGTTTGGCCACCAAAAGTGTTGACGCAAATCTTAATACATCTTTGAGCTTCCTGGGTGTATCGAGTACTTCATACTGTGCGCTTCTTGCAAAATCTCCTCTTTTAGTTCTGGTACTGACGATACCCAAATTTGTCCTTCAAATCTCAGTAGTCTGGTGCCATCAATCTTGTATTTTAATTCGTCGCCTTCAGTTAAAAACTTCTTGATGTTGTCGCAATCTTTGTCCTTCTCTTGTACCTCTTTAACCTTATCTAACAAGGTTGGGCTTGCTGCTACTATAAATAATTTTTTGTCGGTCTCCATCAGATACTTGATTTCTAATTCCAGTTGTTCAAAATCTTTCTCTAACTCCTCTTGAATGGTCAATTTCAGTAACTTCTCCCTGCCTTTTCTGCTTAGGGCATTTACCACTACATTTTATTTGCCTATATGGTACAGAATCTTACAATCATAATCTTTGATTAATTCTAGCCATCGGCGTTGTGAGACCCCGAATTTTATGAAATGAAAGTATTCAATTTTTTTTAGTAAATGGTTAAATTGATAAAAGTACAGTAATACGCGTGGTTCCACAGTGGCACACGGTATTGTACAATATCTTTGATTATTGATGCTTACGTGAGAAGTCACTCAGTTTTATTCAATTATTGTCAATATTTTATATATTATTAAATTAATAATTGAGACGACAAAGTTATTCATATTATTAAATTGCAATATTTACAATGTCTAGAAGTTACGCCAGGAGAGGTTTGAATCACCTAATTGCTGCTACCATAGAGAGTAATCCTTATTGAAAGCCCCTTCTCGAGAACGACACGGTTGTTAAATATTGTGAATTATGATATTAATGATGGATAAGTTTGTGTTGATTAAAGATGAATTTGATAGTTCCATTGTGTTGAAATTATTTGTGTTAGTAGAAATCGACATTTATTTCGATAATAATTGATGTCTGAAGGTTATATTGTTCAATCGGGTATTCGGGGCACTTTTCGTGTCGGAGTACTATTCACGAGTTACTATTAATCAGTTACTATTCATGAGTTACTATTCATGAGTTACTATTCATAAGTTACTATTCACGAGTTACTATTCACGAGTTACTATTCACGAGTACTATTCACGGGATACTATTCACCCGAACAATATATTTATTTTAAGTCCAAATCATTTTTGGGTACAATATTATTCCATGAGGAGATGTGTTAATTTTTCAGACCGTTGGTTGAAATTATAATAATAAATCAATATGGATCGTTGATTTAAAGTTTTAATAAGAAACTTGCCTTTCGATTGTTCCAAGGGTTAATTGCCCTTCGCAATTAGTAGTTGTCTCTTCAATATTACTAAGAGTTACTTGCCTCTTCGGTGTTCCAAGGGTTAATTGCCCCTTCGCAAATAGTAGTTGTCTCTTCAATATTACCAAGAGTCATTTTGACCCTTCGTTAAGACCAAGAGCCACTCTTAATTTTTTTTATAAATAGAAGCTCATTCCTTCATTATTTCTTACGAATTCACTGAAACTCTAGAGAGAGAAATTATAGAGAGAAATCATAGAGAGAAGCTATAGAGAGAAAATCTATAAAGAGAAAGAAGAAGAGTATTCTGCTACTTCACTACTTCTATATCCAGTTTCTTTACAAGGTAAGGGATATTATTTATTGTACTCGTAAGGGGTGTTATTCTTTCTTATTCATAAAGAGAACTTCTATTATTCCATTCTTTATTATTCTGTTGGAATAACCTATATACGTGGCATACCCTATACATAACATGTATACACGGTATACCCTATATTTGGTGAAATCCCTCTGTTATTCCATTTTATATTATTATGTTGAATAACTTTGTTTATCTAAGCATCTGCATACATGGTGAAATTCTTCTATTATTTCGTTCTTTATTATTCTCGTTTAATATCCCGTCCGCAAGCAATTTCACCGACTTGGTTCCATTTATTATTCTGTTGGAATAACCTGTATACGTGGATTACTGATACCGGTGATGTCTCATTGTTATTCCATTCTTTATTATTCTGTTGGAATAACCTGTATACGTGGATTACCGTATACCTGGTGATTTCAGTTGTTATTCCATTCTTTAATATTCTGTCGGAATATCCTATCTGTCCGTTTACGCTGGACCTAGTTCCATTCTTTATTATTCTGTTGGAATAACCTGTCTATGTGGATTATCACATTCATGGTGAATGATCCTTTGTATTCATTCCTTATTAAATTGTGGAAATGATCTGGTTATGTTGATTATGATGAGAGTCATAATAAAAGCATTGGACTGATGAAAATCATGGGTATATGAAGTATTAGTAAGTGTTATGATGATTTATGTTGGTTATTATGTGAAAACATGAAAGTTTCTTAGAAATCACGAAGGGTTAAAAATCAGACTTTGGTGAAAACAGAACATGAAATTCAATTGACCATATCTCCTATTATATTTTGAATTTTTGAGTGAGGTCAAGTTCTAGAGTTAGGTCTATGAGTTTTGTAACTTATCCAAGTGGAATCACTGGAAAAGGTGTTGTAGATTTTCGTGTGGACTGATTTTAGCAAAGGAGTCCAAAGCTGCAATTTACGAAAAAGCTACTGCCCATAAATTTAAAAGGGCTGTTTCGGCCACTTAATTTGTGAGAAAAATTCTAGCCTTTTGGGACATGAAATTACATGGTATAAAATACTTCCTGTCCAAAAATGAGCTCATTCTGACTTAAAATGAGCAAGTTATGACCATTTCAATATTTAAATTTTTTCGACGAAAAACGTTATAACCGGAGTTCTATAACTCTGATAACCATGAAATTTAAACTAGAAGCTCACGTTAACATGTGTAAGATCCTGCCAAGATTTGGGAATTTCTGGAGTTAAACTTGAGGTAGCTAATTTCTTAAGGAATTAATTAGAAATTAATTTTGAAAAATAGTAAATGAATTTTAAAAATTACGAAAAATATATGTTCATTATGGGACTATATTACGCTAACACCCGGAAAAGAAATATTTTTGGAACCGATTTGGTATTTTTCATGAAAATGGTTTAATTCTGAACATATGAGTTAAATATGTTATGTGAAGTAACAAAATTGGAAAATAGGATTTTATGGCTTGGGAATCCTATATAGGGTATATGCATATTTTTTATGAGGGATTTGATAATTGGTGATGATATCTTATGAGTATGGCATTTTTGAATGATTAAATGCATTATGTGGTAAAGTGTAAACAATTGAAATAAATTGTTTATAAGTTTAAGAAGTGATTAAAATATTGTTATAATATTAATGATATTAGATTTTGAGTTATTCATATGATTGTGGACAGGAATTGTTGATTGATGTTACAGGGATAAAACATTATTGGTGGACTTTTAACTTGGAGAAGATAATAGACCTGATGGTCTATTTGACCCTTTTAATGGATTGCTCGTTCCGCTGCAACTATGGTTGAAAAGTTTTATCATCTGCCATATGTTCTAAATCTTTGATTTATTACTGATGAATGTTATTGACAATTTAATTATCTTTAGTCATGATATTCTTTACTGGGCTAGTTGTGCTCACCCTTTTGCTTCACAATTCCTTTCAGGTAATAAGAGTGTAGCTGGGTCGAGCGGGGATAACAGGGAAATAGTGAGATGGTCCGAGACTGTTGAAGTTTCTCAATACATTATAAAACGACATAACATGCAATATATATTTGCATTGAGGACCTAAGAAGTGCGTTTCGTATTTTATACGTCACTTGATAATTGATTTTGGTAAACAACAATAGGTTGATGAGAACCCAACTTTGGAAGGGTGTTTTGCCACTATCATACAAGATGTCTAATGATATACAATCTCATGTTATCATAAGACAGGGTTGTACACATCCACTTGCTGAGTATATCTACAAGCACTACCTATATGATCTTGGAGTATATTTGAGATATAATTCTCACTTGGAGATAACTGAGATAATTATATGTCAAGAGAAAACTCATCATTGGAAGGAACATGATAGTAATCTTCTCATTTTTCTTTGGGGTCTGTTGGACCAACCAAGGATAATTCTCTGGGCATATGATATCTATCATAACTTAGATTCATGGCCTCCTATGTATGAAGGTTTCCTTGAGCTTTTCCCAAAGATTTTAATTTCTAAAATAGTTATTGACTGTACTTTTATGTAAAGTACCTTTGTAAGGTGTTGTGGTCGAGGCACCATGAGAGTTACATAGATTTTGAATTGAAACTCATAGCTTATCTTGTCATTGTCGCACGCATACAGATTCAACAATTAGATAAATGAAATTTGTATTTGATTTTTATGGAGTGATATCTGGCGACTCAGAATGGGTCGTGTGGACCTATTTTGGGGGCGTCACATGCGTTGCCTCGTGATTAGCTCTTTCTGTATGAAGATATATGTCAAACTTTTGTGATTTGTATATATCTCACACTTCTTGCCATACAAATAATGCCTCTGAATCTTTAAGGTAAAAACCCCTCTCATAGTACTTCAGTTAATGTGAAGCATACGCAATGACGTTGTCGTGTTACATCAATACACAACCAAGACCCTTGTGTGACGCATCACTATACACTACAAATCCTCTCGTGTCGTTTGTTAAAGGCAACACAGGTGCTTGACTGAGCCTCTTCTTCAACTCCATGAAACTCTCCTCATATTTCTCTGTCCAAACAAACTTCACCGTCTTTCGAGTAAGGTTGGTCAATGGCGATGTTATCTTTAAAAAATTCTGGATGAATCTCTGATAGTATCCTAATAATACTAAGAAACTTCTGATCTCTATCGGCGTCTTTGGTTTCTCCCAGTTGATAACCAGTTCTACTTTTGCCGGATCCACCGAAACTCCATCCTTATTGATAATGTGACCCAAAAATTGCACTCTCTGCAACCAAAAGTCACACTTGGAGAATTTTGCATACAAATTCGCTCTCCTCAACGTCTCCAACACTATTCTTAGATGTTCAGCATGTTCTTCCTCCGTCTTTGAATACACCAGAATGTCATCGATGACTACGATAACAAACCTATCCAAATACTGCTTGAAAACTCTGTTCATTAAATCCATGAATGCTGCTGGCACATTCGTCAAACCAAATGACATTACCAGAAACTCGAAGTGTCTATACCGAGTTCTGAATGCCATCTTCGGAATGTCCTCCTGTCTCACCTTCAATTGGTGATAACCAATTCTCAAATCGATCTTCAAAAAGTACTTCGCCCCCTTTAACTGATCAAATAAATTGTCGATCCTAGGCAACAGGTACTTGTTCTGAATTGTGACTTTGTTTAACTCTCAATAGTCGATACAAAGCCTTAATGGCCCATGTTTCTTCTTTACAAATAAAACGGGTGCTCCCCAAGGTGATACGCTTGGTCGAATGTATCCCTTATCTAACAACTCTTGTAGTTAAACAATCAGTTCTTTTATTTCTACAAGAGCCATATGATACGGCACTTTGGATACCAATGTTGTTCCTAGTGCCAAATAAATAACAAACTTTACCTCTCTATCCGGTGGCAATCCCAGAATCTCATATGGGAAGACAGCAACGAATTCCCTTACAATAGGTATCTAAATCAGTTCACCCTCGACTCTGGGAGTATCCATAACGTGAGCCAAATAACATATGCAACCCTTCCTAAGAAACCTCTTTTCTTGTATCGTCATCAGACAACAAGATTGTCTCGACGATTTACTACCATAAAATACCACCTTTGACTTATTCGGATTCAGGTGTATGTACTTTTTCTTACATTCAATGACCGCTCTGTTACTTGATAAACAATCCATCATGAGAATTGCATCAAACTCTCCAAGACGAATCAGTATCAAATTCACATTAAGCTTAAACCCTCTCAAATCAGCACAATAATTCCTATAAATGTAGTCTACAGGGATAATTTCTTTGTTCGCTACTTCTACATTCATTGGGTGTTCTAATAGTTCACGAGGTAAATTTAATCTTTGAGCAAATTCATCAGATATAAAAGAACATGAAGCTGCCGAATCGAATAACACATAGGCATTTATATTGTTAATCGAAATAATACCTGACACCACCTCCCTAGATGCCACGATATCTTGCACTGTCATGTTAAAGGTCCTCGCCATTGGTTTGTTTGGCTGGGTTGGTCCTCTATTGGTTGCCCTAGTGTTGTTTCCCCTATTGCCACTTTCGCCATCCCTGCTTTTCTTCTTTGGACAGTTATTGATTCGATGTCCTGCTTCTACAAAATTAAAATAACCTCCTTTCTTCCCCTTAGGACAATTGGGTGAAATATTCCCTTCTTATCCACAGGTATAACAGACCATTTTTCCTTTCATGAACTCTCTCGAGTGACCCATTCCATAATTCCCATATACTTGCTTCTTCTGTTGCACGCTCCCTTGCTGAATTTCAGAATGCCGCCCCCACTGCTCCATTTACGCTTCTTGTTGTTGCTGCCACCACTGCTAACATTTAAATTTCCTCCTTCTACCTTCTTCTTATTCTTTTCCCGATTATATTTCAAAACTGCTTCACTCCCACCTTCAGCAATGAGAGCTTACTCCAACAAATTTGAGAACGACGTAATTTATTAAACTGATACCTTGCTATAGATCCACTGCTTTAACCTATTTTTGAATCTTTTTACCTTCCTCACCTTAGTGTCCACCTGATGTGGAGCGAATCTGGTCAATTCATTAAATTTTGCAGCGTACTCCGACACTAACATATTTTCCTATTTCAGCTCCAAAAACTTGATCTCCATTATTGCCTGCATACTCTCAGGGAAGTAGTTCTCAAAAAACAACGTCTTGAATGCTTCCCACGTCATGATTCCAATTCCGACTTTGCTCCGATTGGCTTCCAACAAAAAGTTAGCCTCACCTTTCATTAAGTAGGTAGCAAAAAATATCTTCTGCTCCTCAGCGACTCTAACAATAACAAAGGCATTTTCAATCTCCTTTATCCACGTCTAGGCCACTATCGGGTCTATTGTTCCCCTAAACTTTGGCAGTCCTACTGCCTTGAAGTCTTTAAAATTGGCTAATTGGTTTCCTATCTGTTTTCCTGTGGTTGGTGTTTGATTCCATATAGCTTCTGCCATCATGTTAATAAGTCTTGCATTAGGTTTAGTTGAGCTCCCTCTACATTGTTAACCGACTCTATGATCTCTTGGTTTCGCAGTACTCGTCTGGGCGGCATTATCTAGTTAAACAAAGTTCTAACATGTTAATCAGGTTTTATTATCATATAAGTATTTAGCATGTAATACAATACTGTATTCGAACAATCACATGATCATCATGTGAGAGTTTTAGATTACCAAACTTTGGAATTCTACTTCTCTGATTAGTGGGTTAAGTTCGCTAAAAATACCGATTCAGTATACTCAATTTTCATAACATGAAATAGATAATTTACTATGTAAATTCTCAAACACGTATCATAATAATGAATTTATATTCATATACAAACTTCGGTGTTTTACACGTTCATCACAGGTATATTGTTATAAATGCTACCATCCCATTTTAAATAAAAAAAGATGGGATTCACTTAAGCCATTCTTTCCTACCTACATAAGTGGAAAATATAACCTACATATAAACTACCTCCCACCTGCTGAGGCTAATATAGACCCTAGTAAACAAAAAGTAGTACTAGTGCATCTATTTACATAACATATAAACCAACATCACTGCTCATCCTGAGAAGTCTTGTCATCATGCTCGTGCTCTTGAGTCTGGAATGTACCCCCACGCACTTGACGTCGAATAGATCGACTAGACTCTCTAATTTCAAAGAACATCCTCACCACCCCAGCTCTCTGGCCCATATAGGTAGTGTCTAGTGCCCTCCCCAAGGTGTCAATCCTAATGTCTTTGGCCGCCATCTCCTCTCGTAGCTGATCCACCATCCTCGCTACCTTGATCCAAGCCTTCTCAATTTTTATCTTATCAGCTATCTCCAAATCAAACTCGAATTTAAGAGCTTGATTCCCAATCCTCTTTTCCTCTTGCTGGGTCTTGGTCAGCTCCAGACTCTCCTGAGCCTATGTTGACACTAACTGTGCCTGATACGCAACATTCTTATACTGCTGCTCCATATACTGATGGGTCATATTATGCTCTTGTAACTCTGAAATCCTGCGCTCTATCTCATAGTTCTTCGCTAACAATTCACCAATCATCTCATCCATTGAGGTATCCGTCGACCGTCATCACCTTTGGCACAATCTTCTCCTGATCTACTGAATGACTCCCCTGATTATCTCCAGGCATTCTATAATAAAACAAGGACACAACATCAGTACTGTAATAAAATATATTCATTAGTAAATGAAATGATATTTTATTAATTACAATATATACTAGATGAATTTCCATAATTCATCTCCTAGCATACATTATTCGAGTTTTCTTTGAAGTTTATAACCTAGGTTTCGCATTCCTAATGTTTATAACCTACAACTTTGATACCAACCCGTGACACCCCCAAATCCTAGTTTCCTAACCTCGAATTTGGTGTTCATGATACTCAACAACAAACATACTTTCTAACTAATGCGGAAGAATAAACATACATTGTTTATCATAATAGTAATAAAGTCTTACAATTATAGTCCCAAAGTTCTATAACCTTAACTTAAAACGTACTCTTAATACTATAAATAGTTTACATAACCAAATAGCATTTAAAATAAACTAGTACATAAGCCTTCTCAAACATCTACTCTTGAACCTTCCCTTTTCCTTTATCCCCTTTGGACATTTCTGCCTTAGCTGAAATAAATGTCATGATATAGCAAGGGTAAGCAACTAATTTACTTAGCAAGTTTATACACAAGGTGAAAGTAGTATGCACACAAGCCAATCATGTTTGATGATAAAGCATATACTTTGTAATAATCTTATTCATTTATTAATAAAAAGTTTTAATTTATTAAAGGCTTTTAATTATCTACATGATGCTACTTTATAATATGTGATAAACCCATAGTTTTAAGCAATGCTTTTAGAATAATGATGATGATCATTCTAATGAGATCTAAATTCATAGAAAGCTTAAAACTAAAATAGTTCCCAATCATTGGATTACTAAATTGGGGATTAGTGAATTCGGATAGATTGGTACATACGTTATTTGCTCATTGGATGAGAATGATTGATCTCATGATCATTTGTGTGGAGACATTAAAGCAAGTATGTAGGTGCTTATTAGAGAATAAGTTCATTGAACGTGGCTCGCTAAGGAATACCTAATGGAGTTTTACTTACCTATCAATAGGAATTCCTGTAGTGATAGTAGTACAAGTGATCCTTGAACTTGAGATCATCATAGTATCTTTTGTATGATGAATTATACTTTGACTTATTCCTTAAGACCCTTAGGGTATATCAAAGGGTATGCTTGGGTATAATAAGTCGTATAAGAGGAGATAATGTATGATCGATAAAGAATCTATAAACTTCTAGTAAAAGAAGAGAAATGTCCTATGTGATTCGATAAATGACAACTCAATAGTCCTTGGCGAGGCAAAATGAAATTAGAAAGGAGATTCTAATTTGCATTATTTGGAGTTGTTCATTTAAGAGTCGAAATACATATAATTAAATAAAATAAGACTTAACATGAATTACATATGCTTTATATTTAATTGGGATATTGTATGGTGGAAGGATTGAATTGTACGGTAAATATTTACTCAAAGGTTCTTTTATGATTAATGTTGAGATCTATATTATATGGAAAGTCGTTAATCGCTAGGGAGACTTATCTCTATTGTAGAATAAATATTATTTATTTAAATAATTAAATTAATAGTTTAATTTATTTAGTTAAATAATATTAGAATTGTTTTAATTGATTTATTCATAATCGGTTTAATATGGAGAACCTAAAGGGTCACGCCATAAAAGGAAGAATAATTATTTAAGAAGTTAATGGCATAATTATAATAATAAGTTAAGTATATTTAATTTAATCTATGGTGATATAATAAATTAAATATCTTAATATCTATTATTTAATATTTAAGAAATATTAAATATAAATTAATAAGAGGAGTCTTGTTATTATTATTACTATTATTATTATTTAATTTCTAAAGGAGTCTATGAATTAATTAATAAAAGTACTCTCATATATTTCTAATAAGATTAAAAGGCAAATTAATTAAAAGAGTTTAATTAATTATTCCTAATAAGATTGAGAGCCTAATTAATTAAAGAAGTTTAATTAATTAAAATAAAACCTAATTCCTTAATTATTAAGGAGGGTTGCCTACATCTATAAGTAAGAGGAGTCTTATTATGGGTGAGTGTTGATGCTTTCACAACACACGTGAATACGTAATTCCAATAATTGGGAGAGTACACCCTTTTCTATGAGAGATAAAAAAAACTAGGGTTTTGTCGAATACCCATCTTCTTGAATCTTTTTTCTTCCTTGGTGGATCACCTCTAGAGGCTAAATATTTGGGTGGCTAACATTGATCAAAGGAAGGAACCAAACCCGGTGGATTCAAGTTGAACGCGAAAAGGATTTGGAGGTGAACTTATACCTAAGGAAGCTCGAATCTTCAAGGGTATAATTCTTGTTCTTTATCTGTTCGTTTAATTAATAATTGTGCATAAAGGATGATCCGGATATATGGTTTATAAAATTTTAAAACTCTAATTTTTCATGCTTCCGCTTATTTTGTGCAATTTTATTGCATTCATGAATATTACAAACCTAACAGTGGTATCAGAGCCAAACCATTATGCGAATTATTAATTGTTTTAATTTAATGTGTATATTAATATGTGTTTAGAATAATTTAATTGGGCATAATTTATTATATAAAATTTATTTTAAAAAAAACGTTATTCGCGAAACCTGTTTCTTGAGTATGATATATCTCATATATATGTATGGTATCCTGTTTTGGAATCACGAGCATGATATATATATATATATATATATATATATATATATATATATATATATATATTATACTTACCAAGCAATCTTATTACGTATTTACGAAAATCACGTTTTAAAAAACATGATCACGATGTATGATTACTTACGTGAGGGTGATTCACGTGACATATATATATATATATATATATATATATAATAATTTTATATTTAAAATAAAGAGTTTATTGTAATCTTAAAATTGAATTTCATGTTAACTAATTAGAGTTGGAATTGGATTCCATGATAACTAATTGGTATTGAAATTGGATTTCATGTTTCCTTAAATAAAGGAGTTTATTTAGATATGAAATAAGATTTCATATTATTCAAAATAAAGGAGTTTATTTGTGAATAGGAAAGAGAATCATGTTTTCTTTAATAAATGAATTTTTTTTTTACTTGGAATTGGATTCCATAATTAATTATAATAAATGAGTTTATTTTGATTAAAATAAATAGTTTATTTTATTCAAAATTGGATAAATTAAAATAAAAGAGATTTTTATTTTTTGGATCAATAAAGATTTAAATTTTAGATTTTATGCTAACTAAATTTCCCCATTAAATGAATATATTTTATATTGAATATTATGGTTATTTATTGAATTTGAGATAATATTATAGTTTTATTTGGGTAGTATTTATAAAATTTTGCAAAGTATCTAACTTGGTTATATTATATTTTATTTGGTTTTAATTAGGGTAATAGGAATAGATATATTAATTTTTGTTTTGGAGCGAGTGCTTGAAGACCCGTTTATAATGAATATTTAAATATTAATTCTTGCACCCATAGGGTTTGATCTTTTAGTTCACTTAGTGGCTCATTGGTGGACCCCATATACAAAAATTAATAACAAATCCCTCAAATTTTTATATTAAGTCGGCGTTGATTTGGAAATCGAGCGACAAAAAAGATTTATTTAATTTTTAAAATTTGAGATAATATTATAGTTGTGGGTAGTATTTATAAATTTCTATTATATTCGATCTTTGTTTAGCGGGGAATATTAATACAATAACTCAAACATTGGTGGACTACTGAAATTAGTAAAAAAGCGACAAAAATATTTTATTGAAATAAATGTCGTGTGGTTGCATAGTAGCAAAATACGATGTCATTGATTATTTGATTATTGATGTTTATGTGAGAAGTCACTCGGTTTGATTCCATTATTGTCGATTAATAATATGAATTATTATAGCGATAATGACGTTTTGTTTTATTAATTATATTATTAACGTAATAAAAGCGAAACATCTTTTTATATAAAAGCAGAATACTTTATTAAAGTTATTACATAAATAGAATATATTATATTTTATTATGCATAGTGTTGCATAGTGTTTTGCATAGTTTTTGCATAGTATTGCATAGTGTTTGCATAGTAAAATGTTTTTTATATAAATAGAATATATGATATTTTATTTAAAAGATTTTGCTTTAAATATGGATGAGTCAGATTAAAGTAAATCAATCTGGATAGTTCATGGATTAATTACTATGCATTCTATTTTCCTATAAATAGAAGCTCATTCCTTCATTATTTTCTTACAATTCCTTTGAAACTAGAGAGAGAAATTATAGAGAAGTTATAGAGAAAAAATCTATAGAGAGAAAGAAGAAGAGTATTACGGTACTTCACTTTACTTTGATATCCGGTGTCTTTTACTAGTAAGGGATATTATTTGTTGTACCCGTAAGGGTGTTATTCTTTCTTATTCATGAAGAGAACTTACATTATTCCATTCATTATTATTACATTGGAATAACTTTTGTAAAAGTGGCATACCTATACATAACTTTTATATGCGGCATACCCTATACTTGGTGAAATCCTTATATTATTCCATTCTTATTTATTACATTGGAATAACTTTTGTATCTGAGAATCCCCTATACTTGGTGATCTTCTTACATTATTCCATTCTTTATTATTACATTGGAATATCACATGCATGTGTTTTACACCCAACAGGTTCCATTGTTTATTATTCCGCATTTATTATTACATTTGGAATATCACATGCGTGTGTTTTACAGGACTAGTTCCATTGTTTATTATTCAGCATTTATTATTACATTGGATCATCACATCGGTGTGAATTTCACGACTGGTTCCGTTATTATTATTACATTGGAATAACTTTTGTCCTCATGCAATCTGCGCGTGCGTGGTGATTTCTTTTGTTATTCCATTCTTTATTATACCCAGGTTGGTTAAAACTTTGACTTATACTCCATGAAATTAGTAGAATATCTTTGATATTTGCGTTTCATCGATATCTTTTCATGGAAATATTCTTCTAATTATTCTTGAATTTTACTACAAAAAAGATGTATCTTGTTGACAATTTGGGCGTTAATAATTCTGGATTAAATAATTCTTGAACTTGTTTTATTGAATTATTATGTCATTGTCATCATCCTCATGTTATATTATGTTATCTTTGGCTTACGTGCATAGATGAACTTAGTATGATTATGACCGGGATCATTCGGTATAATCATGGCTTGATATAAATGATGTGACAAAAAGTCCTCGATGGCACGTAATGCACGATGATGGATAGTTTTTGGTATGATTATGACCGGGGTGATTCGGTATAGTCATGACCATTGATAATTTGATGAAAATCCTTGGCCAGTGATGCGAGGATGATTAGATATTAATGGTTTATTCATTAAACCTGAGTCTTAGTGATAAAAAAAATTGATGAAAACCTTTTAAAACCTAAAAGATAGTAGACTTTATTTTTACTTGACTCTTTTAATGGATTGCATATTCATTGAGATTAAAGCTGGTTGTCTATTGTATTTTATCGGTTTAACATTGTTGAAGGCTAATGATAATTTATTACGCATTATCTTAGTCATAATATTTCTTCTTGGGCTAGTTGAGCTCACCCTTTTTCTTTCACTTTATTCTCTTGAAATGAGAACATAAATTTGGGACGAGTCGGGGAGCGGAGTAATGGTCGAGAGGATAGCATTAGTAGTCCTCACTATTACGTGAAATAGTGTGATAATAGTTGTAATGAGGACTCCTTTTGAGTTTGTATAATATCTAGTAGACAATATTTGTATTCAAACTCACGATTTATGTCGTATTGTACCACAGCAGTTATATTAGTAAGTTGTATTTGAATTTATGTACCATGTAAGTGGCGACCCAAGATGGGTGACGTATACCTAATTTTGGGGGCGTCACAGTTGGTATCAGAGCTTAGGGATATGATCCCTGGCTAAGACGTGAGACTAGAACTAGGAGGGGAGAGATAGGGAATTCCTTCGCTAGTATGACCTACCTAAGTTTATTTGGTATTTAATTGGTCGGTCAGAGTATAGGGATAATATGTGATATGTTAATTAACCCTTGTTTTGTGACAGTGTTTGAGAATGACATCTGAAAATGCTGAGATAAGCAATGAAGCACATGAGAGTGTTGATTCAGCTCAAACAAAAGGTAACGACCAACAACACGATAATAATCATCTTTGGTGGCAGCGATTATCGAACAATGATAACCATCGTGGGGAAATTATCATGCTAAGAATGGTAACCACTTGATTGGTAATCATGGCAAAGATAATAGAAGTGGAAATTGCAAGAAGAAGAAGGTCATTTAGCCCAATTTTGTTGTGCACCAAAGTCAGTCTAGGCTGGGGCGGTGGCACCAAAGGTGGATATGGACAAAACAAAGTCGTTGGTTTTAGGAAGTGCATTTTTCATGACTTCTCAAAAAGCGAGTAAACCGAACGAAGTTAGCACAGGGTTAGTTAATTATAAATTGAAGTCTATACCTTATAAGATCTGGGTTCTACCCATTATTTTATCTCTCTTTTGCTTGCGTTCAACGTTTAAATTTGACTCAGGAGAAGTTAGACTTTGACTTATTAGTTGAAACTTCATTAGTAGGAGCCTTCGTTCTGCTTACTATTTTTAAATCTTGTTTGATTCAAATAAACACTTTCACGTTACACCGTCGATCTTATCTTTTTGAAAATACTTGCCTTTGATGTGATTTTAGGAATCAATTGGTTAACTACTCATCATGCTTTTCGTAAGGTTGTTAGCTTTATATTCATAACCAACTTATTATGCGAATTCAAGTAACCAAACTACTAAAGTCAATTATTGTCATATCAAGCCATATAAGTAAAGAGCCCGAACCTTTAGTTTGTTGACTTCCTTGTGTGGAATGCAAAAGCGGACTTTACATAGGCGACATCGTGAATGAAGATGGCAAGTTTATAGGTATCATTGTGAGGTGTTATCTAGGTTAAGGGATAGAAGTCACGATTGGTATCAATGTGACATACTATCCAAGTCTTGGAGGAGAGTCACAATTTTGAATGATATTTCTATTATTAATAAATTTCTGGCGTATTCTTGAAGACTTCTTAGCCTACTTAGGCGTGAAATCGAATTTTGTATTGACCCCGATCTGAAAACCCATTTCTTAAACCCTCGAATATTTCTTGACTAAAATGAGCAGTTTTACGTGGTTTATGATGAAAGTCATAATAAAAGCATTGGACTAATGAAAATCATGGGTATTTGTGGTATTAGTAAGTGTTATGATGAGTTATGTTGGTTAGTATGTGAAAACATGAAAGTTTCTTAGAAATCACAAAGAGTTGAAAATCGATTTTGGTGAAAAAGCGTAACATGAAATTCAATTGACCAAATCTCTTATTATATTTTGAATTTTGAGTGTGGTCAAGTCCTAGAGTTAGATCTATGAGTTACCTAACTAATCCAAGTGGAATTACTGGAAAAGGTGTTGTAGAATTTTTGTGTGGGACTGATTTTAGCAAAGGAGTGCAAAGCTGTAAAAAAAGCGAAAAAGGCTGCTTTGCCATGATTTTAGAGGGGCTGTTTCGGCAACTTAAATTATGAGAAAAATTCTGGCCTTTTGGGACATGAAGGTATATGGTATAAAGTACCTCCTGTCCAAAAATGAGCTCATTCGACTTAAAATGAGCAAGTTATGACTATTTCAATATTTAGGTTTTTCCGAAATGAAAAAATATATAACCGAGTTCTATAACTCAGATGACCATGAAATTTAAACTGGAGGCTCACATTAACATGTGTAAGGACCTGCCAAGATTTGGAAATTTTTGGAGTTAAACTTGAGGTAGCAAATTTCTTAAGGAATTAATTAGAAATTGATTTTTGAAAAATAGTAAATGAATTTTAAAAATTCCGAGAAAAATATATTTTCATTATGGGACTATATTATGCTAAATCCCAGAAAAGAAATATTTTTGGGACTGATTTGGTATTTTTCATGAAAATAGTTTAGTTATGAACATATGAGTTAAATATGTTATGTGAAGTAACAAAGTTGAAAATAGGATTTTATGGCTAGAGAATCCTATATAGAGTATATGCATATTTTTTGAGAGATTTGATAATTGGTGATGATATCTTATGAGTATGGCATTTTTGAATGATTAAATGCATTATATGGTAAAGCGTAAACAATTAAGATAAATTGTTTATAAATTTAAGAAGTGATTAAAATATTGTTATAATATTAATGATATTAGATTATGAGATTATTAAGTGATTGATAACATGAGGATATTCTTGAATCTGGATAAATTATATTATAAATGTTTAATATTTATCCTTTATCTCATTTGATTGATTCTTTATATCATTATCCTCATTACTTATATTATGTTGAAAGTCATCTCGTGGCACATGGTGCATAGATGGACTTGGTATGATTATGATCGAGGATTGTTAGGTATATAATCATAACAGTAATTGAAAACACAATTATCTTTGGTAGTAGTGCATGGATAATTTGTGGTCGTGATACTAATGAATACACAATTATCTTTGGTAGTAGTGCATGGATAATTTGTGGTCGTGATACTAATGAATACACAATTATCTTTGGTAGTAGTGCATGGATAATTTATTAATTGATGATACTAATGAATACACGATTATCTTTGGTAGTAGTGCGTGGATAATTTGTGGTCGTGATACTAATGAATACACGATTATCTTTGGTAGTAGTGCATGGATAATTTGTGGTCGTGATACTAATGAATACACGATTATCTTTGGTAGTAGTGCATGGATAATTAAGTGGTCGTGATACTAATGAATACACGATTATCTTTGGTAGTAATGCATGGATAATTTGTGGTCGCGTGATCTTAATGAATACGATTATCTTTGGTAGTAGTGCATGGATAATTTGTGGTCGTGATACTAATGAATACACGATTATCTTTGGTAGTAGTGCATGGATAATTTGTGGTCGTGATACTTAATGAATACCACGATTATCTTTGGTAGTAGTGCATGGATAATTTGTGGTCGTGATACTAATGAATACACGATTATCTTTGGTAGTAGTGCATGGATAATTTGTGGTCGTGATACTAATGAATATCCTTGGCACGTAGTGCGGGGATGATTCGATGATATGGATTAATTATTGAAATTTGAGTCTCGAGAATGAAATATTAATTCATGGATGTGGTAAAAGTCATCTTTGGTAGTAGTGCATTGATAGACTTGGTATGATTATGACCACGGATTATTCGGTATAATCATGGCCGTAATTAAAAACACGAATATCCTTGGCGATGGTGCATGGATAATTAAGTGGTCGTGATACTACTATTAAGTCGCTGCGTCTCGGCATTATTGATTTTACTGATTGTATATCTTGGCTGTAGTGTGCAAGATGAATTGTTAATGAATATCTTTGGTAGGATTAGAAGATGAATTTAAATGATAAAGGTATTCAAAGTATCCTCACCTCTTTATCATACAAGGTATGTACCCTAATTTTGAGGGCGAAATTCCATAAGGAGGGGAGATTGTGAGACCCCAGATTTTATCAATAAAGATTTAAATTTTGTCGAAATAATTTTTAATATTATGGTGTGAATTTGAGATAATATTATAGTTGTGGGTAGTATTTATAAATTTTGCAAAGTATGCAAGTGGTTATATTATATTAGATTGGTGGGGAATATTCGGTTTAGCGGGGAATATTAAATGCAATGGCTCAATCATTGGTGGACCCTAGCAGAATTATTATCGGATTGAAAAAACGACAAAAATATTTTATTGAAATAACGACGGAAGTTTTACCGTTGATCTTGTTGAACTACTTTCGGTAGTAAAAAAATGCGATGTCGTGTGGTTGCATAGTAGCACACGGTATTGATTATTGATCTTATGTGAGAAGTCACTCGGTTTGATTCCATTATTATCGATTAATAATATGAATTATTATAGCGATAATGGCGTTTTGTTTTATTAGTATTATTAACGTAATAAAAGCGAAACATCTTTTATATAAAATGTAATACTTTATTAAAGTTATTACATAAATAGAATATATTATATTTTATTATGCATAGTGTTGCATAGTATAGTGTTTTGCATAGTGTTTGCATAGTAAAAAATTTTTATATAAATAGAATATATGATATTTTATTTAAAAGATTTTGCTTTAAATATGAATGTCAGATTAAAGTAAATCAATCTGGACCGTTCATGGATTAATTACTATGCATTCTATTTTCCTATAAATAGAAGCTCATTCCTTCATTATTTTCTTACGAATTCACTTTGAACTCTAGAGAGAAATTATAGAGAAGTTATAGAGAAAAATCTATAGAGAGAAAGAAGAAGAAGTATTACGGTACTTCACTTTACTTTGATATCCGGTGTCTTTTTACGGTAAGGGATATTATTTGTTGTACTAGTAAGGGGTGTTATTCTTTCTTATTCATGAAGAGAACTTACATTATTCCATTCATTATTATTACATTGGAATAACTTTTGTAAAAGTGGCATACCTATACATAACTTTTGTATCTCTGTGGCGTACCTATACTTGGTGAAATCCTTATATTATTCCATTCTTATTTATTACATTGGAATAACTTTGTATCTGTGAATCCCCTATACTTGGTGATCTTCTTCTCGTTATTCTATTCTTTATTATTACATTGGAATATCACATGCGTGTGTTTTACAGGACACAGTTCCATTGTTTATTATTCGCATTTATTATTACATTGGAATATCACATGCGTGTGTTTTACACCGACACAGTTCCATTGTTTATTATTCACATTTATTATTACATTGGATCATCACATAGATTGTGAATTTCACGACTTGGTTCCGTTATTATTATTACTATTGGAATAACTTTTATACATCTGATCTCTGCGTGCGTGGTGATTTCTTTTGTTATTCCATTCTTTATTATACCCGGTTGGTTAAAATTTTGACTTATACTCCATGAAATTAGTAGAATATCTTTGATATTTGCGTTTCATCGATATCTTTTCATGGAAATATTCTTACGATTATTTTGAATTTTACTCTACAAAAAGCAAGATATCGTGTTGACAATTTGGGCGTTAATAATTCACTGGATTAAATAATTATTGAACTTGTTTTATTGAATTATTATGTCATTATCATCATCCTCATGTTATATTATGTTATCTTTGGCTTACGTGCGTAGATGAACTTAGTATGATTATGACCGAGGATCATTCGGTATAATCATGGCTTGATATAAATGATGTGACAAAAGTCCTCGATGGCACATGTAATGCGATGATGGATAGTTTTTGGTATGATTATGACCGAGGGGTGATTCGGTATAGTCATGACCATTGATAATTTGATGAAAATCCTTGGCCAGGTGATACGAGGATGATTAGATATTATGGTTTATTCATTAAAAGCTGAGTCTTAGTGATAAAAAATTGATGAAAACCTTTTAAAACCTAAAAGATAGTAGACTTTATTTTTTACTTGACTCTTTTAATGGATTGCGTATTCCATTATGATTAAACCTGGTTGTCTATTGTATTTTATCGGTTTAACAACTTGTTGAAAATTAATGATAATTTATTACTGCATTATCTTAGTCATAATATTTCTTCTTTGGGCTAGTTGAGCTCACCCTTTCTTTCATTTATTCTCTTGAAATGAGAACATAAATTGGGACGAGTCGGGGAGCGGAGTAATGGTCGGAGGATAGCATTAGTAGTCCTCACTATTACGTGAAATAGTGTAATAATAGTTGTAATGAGGACCTTCTTTTGAGTTTGTATAATATCTAGTAGACATATTTGTATTCAAACTCACGAATGTCGTATTATTGCACCCACGCTTATATTAGTAAGTGATTTTATATTATTGTATTTGAATTTATCTACGTAAGTGACGACCCAAGATGGGTGGCGATACCTAATTTTAGGGCGTCGCGTTTTTATAAAGATGATAAAAAAATAATAGAGTATCAATTAATTATTATAAGTTTGTTGTGTCACCACAAGGCTTATCTTAATTTTTTGAGATGTTAATTTTATCACATTTGATGCTTATAAAGAAAATTGATCACAGTTGTTTTGTTGTGTCTCCACAATGATAATTTTTTTCTTTTTTGAATATATGGAAGTGCTAGGTTGGACTTAACTTAGATAATTTTGATTCACATGTGCCACCACTGGATCAAAATAATCTAAGAGGCAAAATAAAAGGAGTTACATGATGATGTAATTGATAAAAATTGTCTACCTATTTATTTATATATAGTTTATTATGTCACCACAAGGCTATATATATTTGAAATGAGATCCTTACACTACTACAAAATAGTAAATAGACAACGTTTGAACCACAACGTAATGTTATGGTATTTTTTTTCACAACGTTTTTAAAAAAAACGTTGTAGATATCTATGTAAAAATATTATCTATTTAAAAAGACATTTTTTTGGTTTTAACAAGATAACGTTTTTTTTAAAAACGTTATCTATCTACAAAAACACGGAGCAAAAAAAAGACACGGAGCAAAATTGGCTACCATTGTATTCTGTTTCCCACCAGCTACCAGCTATTCTTTCTTCTAAATCCCTAAACCCCCATTCAGCAAATTCAGATCTTCTTCGTCAAAAACCCACTTCTCGCAAGCCGCCTCACCGGAAGGTGAGGAAACCCGGCCTTCCGGCTTCCGGAGTTCGATTGAAGAGGGACAGAACTCCCGTAGGTAAGTGGAGTAGACCGATCTCCAAGGTGCATGTAGGTAATTCTCTTCATCTTATTTCTTCTCTTTGTCAAATAGGAAGAACCCTAGCCTCCAATACCTTGCCATCACAAGTCAAATTTGTGTTAATTTTGGGATTTTGAAGTAAAATTTTGGAATGATTAAGCTTGCATGATGCAGGCGATTAAGTTTTCCTTCATTTTCCCAATTGTTGTTACCGTATTTTTGCAAGTAGTCGCCGGATTTGGTACTGCACAAAGAGTACACCGTGACCGACGGTCAGAGCCGCCAGAAAATTCGTCCGGTGTGAGAATTAGTACATAGGCATTCAACCGTATACGGAGGTTTATTAGGACCAAATCCGGCGACATCTTTCTTGGCGAAATACGGCATCAACACCACTAATTTTCTCTCTCCAAAAATTACAGAAACATGAGTCAGTCGGAGTATATGGAAAGCTCACTTCTGGACGATATTGCCCTCAAATTGGTTTCAACCCTTCAGGTTCTTTTCTTGTTGTAATTAATTATTTCAAAATTTTGTCGTTTATATTTTTTTTCTTATATTTTGTTTGTCCGATGAAATGATTTTGTTTTTCTCTTTCTGGGTTATTTTTTGATGATTTAATTTAAAGGTATCAGATGTGTGTTCGCTTGGTAGTTGCTCCAAATTTTGGCGGGAGCTCTACGGCTCTGATTCTGTATGGACTTCTCTGTGTAGAGATAGGTGGCCACTTCTAATTTTGGATAAAGAACTTTCTGCTCTTACCCATCAGTTTGATCAACAGGCGATTAAGATATTTGCTGATGCACGCCCACTCAAGCATGATTTAACCCTTAATTTATCTTCCGTATCCGTGTTCCTACTGCCCGGTGTGCCTAAGCTTGTGCACGTTGGTAGCACAATTCTTTTCTAAATTATACGTATATACAATTGTAAACCGTGTTGTACATAAATAGCATTTGTGTACAATTTTCCCCTGGTCCACATTTACATTGCTTTGTTCTGTTAACACTTGAGTTTTTTGGTACAACTGTTAATGGAGTTCACTATAAGAAATAGTGTACAAATGTTTCCAAAACCAAAATGACTCTTGCAAGGATGCAAATGATGCAGTGGCATTTTGCACCTCTCACTTCTACACTTGTATTCCAGTGCTTGGTGCTTGACAATAGGTATACCCCTGAGCAATAGATAAATATTTTTGTTCTTGAGGGTTTCAACCTGAAGAGTTGGAAAGAAGGAAGTACACAAGTATGTAAGTATTATGTTTCTGTGTCCGTGCCACCAAGTCAAAATAAAATCATAGGCGTTGTAATTGCATCTTTTCCACTTTCATTGGAACTGGATTGTGAAAAGTTTTTCACTATCAATGCTTCAGCTGGGGGAAAATTCCGTAAATTGAACTTGTGGGACTTCCCTTGTCATTTATTGTGATTTTAATTTTTCTAACATTTTGAATTCTAGAGCATCTGCTAATGGCAGAAAGTAGTCAACAAGCTGAGACCGACAAAGTATCATTTGTTTTTCTTTTATTGGCATGGTGTAGGCGTTTGCGAAAACCCTGCATCAGAATTCAATGTATCTGTTTTAACTAGGCACTATTTGTTTGCCTGCACTATGCCTTCATATTTAAATGTAATATTATGGTTATAATCTTGTATCTCTTAGATGTTTCATTTATTCACTTGTCAACCGCTGCCTTTTTACATTTTGATTACTTTCATTCGTAATTGGACATCTTGCTTTTTTTGTAATTTACTCTGAATAATATGCTTCTGCTGAACTTACATATGATGATGATTCACTCATGCAGCGGTCCTTTTATGAACGTTGGAAGATGCTTGAGAAAGAAGTGATTGAACCCCCAAAACTACGAGCGCCATAATATATATCAGAGTCGTAGAAATCCTTATTACAGATATGACTTGGAACCATTCAGGGTATTTGTTTAGTTAACAAAAATTGTTCAATCTTCAGACTTTTGCTTCTATATGCGTTGAGTTAATAGCAATTGTTCAATCTCCAAACTTTTGTCTTTTCTATTGGAACTAGTTATTAATTGCTAACATCCACTAGGTGAGGAGAAAGGATTTTTGGTTGCTCTCAACTGTTACCAAACTCTTAAAGGAGTTTATTCCAAGGCTTTCTCATGCAGCGGATGTCCTTGTTTTTCAGGTGCAAAGTCCTCTACTCAGATACGATGATGTCATGAACTCTAATAAATTTTCATTTCAATAAATTTTTATCACAATTTTCTGGGGTAGTGAAAAGTTGGCTTTTAGAATGACATGGTTGTTAGTGATAGACTTTCCAAAAGATTTTATATGCAGTGAAGTACCATTATGTTGGGTAGCTCGTTTGTGATATTTGGAGTTCTAATGTTTGTCACCAATGGTCATGCAATATGTTCAATTCTTGTGAATCTGTGTTGAACTACTCCATAGATTTGGCTTATTCCGGATGAGATTAATGTAGATAATTAGAATTCTTAATCCATGTCTCTGATAATGAATTCATACGCCCCTTATATGCTAGTGTTGAGATGATCCTTATGTCCCTTGCACACATGAAGGACTCCTAAAGTGGAAATATCCAGAAATGAACTCGGTTGACTTTCTCTTTGAGGTTGTATCATTAACTCAGCTATAGTTATAGTAGCTATGTTGTTGTGTATTGTTTCCTCTTTCCTCTCCCCTATTTGCTGTAATTTCCAATAGTTTGGCTTATTGTGGACATATGGTTGAAAATCGCCAGCTACTTTTTCTTCATGAACGAGGAAAGAAAAAACTGATGGATGGGAACAAGATTGTTTTCAATGGTTAGTGTATTTTTTCTTATCATTTATTATCTTCCTCTATTAGAGATTGGGTTAGAATTTTGGCAATATCTGCACACTATTAGGAATGCCCAGATTTGGGAATATCTACACATGCACCTACAAGATCAATATGACATTGAGTATTTAAAAATCTATAAAATTAGAAGGTGATTTTCCTGAAAATTCAGAGCATCTGGTAACTACCAGGCTGTAGTTGTGATTTTTTATTTAAATTTTTGGAATTGAGGGTATCTGAAAAGTTGAGATTATCTGCATGGGCTACCATCCATTTCACAAAGCCATGTATTGGGTAAGTTACATATTTCCAGACATAAGCCTGCACGGGTACCTCTCGGAGTTGGCATGGTTCAATCATGTGGCTCCCCTCTTGGGTGCAGCCATTCCAGCTTGTTGTTTCTCCTTCTCCAAGTGCAATTGCAGGATGGATGTCAAGTACTAACCCTTCAATGCCTCATGCGGCTGTTGCACCTGGTCCTTTTGGGTTATTGTATTAGGTTGTAAAATGCTTCATATGTTCTGCTCCTGCATACACAAGATGCTAATATTTCAATTATATATATATATATATATATATTTTTTTTTTAATTTGTAATTCATTATCAATGTAAGCAGATAAAAATAGGAAGCTTTATATTATGTTTGTATTCTTAAGTCTATGCGGTTTACTCGTCATTCTGAAAAAAAATGTTTAGGTTTCCACAAAGTTATTTCCATAACTTTCTCTACTTTTAATCCATGTTGTTTTTATTGTACTTATGGTTTCTGCTTTTAATGTGTGTAGGATCTGCCATTACTGGCCCAATAGGAAAAGAGTGTGCTGATCTTTGGCCAAGGATTGCAAGTGCTGCTAATGCTATTGTTTAGGTGCAGGAACTACTAGTGGGGTTTGGATTAGTTATGTTGGCCATTCTCACAAGGTTCTCAATTATGTTTTATATTTACAGATGTTAGTTGGATTTGGCAGTGGGATTTTGTAAGGACTAAGATCTGATTTTTGTTTGTTTAAGACACCATATATGTTATTTGATATTTTATCATCACTTAATATTTTACAAGAATTGTGTGTGGTTGGAATACTTGGAATCTTTGATAAATGATTGAAGTTACAACTCTTTTAATCTTTCAGGCTACAATATACTAATCTTTTAGGCATTAACATATTGCATGTGCATTGGTAATGTAGGTGAACCACAATCTTTTTTTTTTAATCTACAACATTTTTAAAACGTTGTGTAAATGTGTCTAAACGTTGTCTGATATACTAAACAACAACATTTTTATCCAAAAAACGCTGTGGAATCATACCTTCTACAACGTTTTTAAGCATTTGCTAATTTTTGAAAAACAAATCTACAATATTTTTTTCCTAAAAAACATTGTGTATTGTGCTTAACTACAACGTTTTAAAAATGTTGTGTAAGTGTGTCAAATAGACAACACCCTTAACCACGACGTTTTTCTGACTTAAACCATAACGTTTTCATGTAAGGGTGTCATAACGTTTTTCTGACTTAAACCATAACGTTGTGTAAGGGTGTCAAATAGACAACACCCTTAACCACGCGTTGTCTATTTACTGTTTTGTAGTAGTGTTATTCTCACTAGCATATCTTTAATTAAATATTGCTGAACTATATATATTGAGGGTAATATAGTTTGATGAAAATAGTGGGAGATACCAATTTAAAACAAAACCTAAATTATTTTGGGAATTAATAAAAGAATGTATGCTAAAATGTTGTTAATTACAAATTTATCTACAGAATTTTACAACGTCTAAATTACTATCACTGCGAAGCATATTAGATGCTATTTAACCGGACCGAATAAAATGGATTGGTTAAGGAATTTGAGAATAGTTCTCATGGCTGAAAAGCTATCTTATGTCCTTAATACGCCTATCCCTGCAATGGTTGCAGACAATGTCTCTGAGGAAGAAATTGCTACTTTTAGAAAGTGGCAAGATGATGAATAGTTGGCTCAATGCATTGTAGACACTCGAAATATTTTTTGCACTCTTGTTACTAACATTGCAGGAGGGCAGAATCGCCTTTCAGAGATATCCCTGGAGGACAACTCAACTCAATCCCAGAGATAAACCTAGGATACTCAGCTCTTATCATCTCGGAGATAACCCCAAGATAATCAGTTTCATCCCGGAACGAACACAGGGAGTTTCAGTTCCAACCTCGGAGACAACACCGAGAAGTGCAGTTGCAATTCCGAAGATAACCCCGAAAAGGATCCTTTCAACCTTTGCAATCAGCTTCAACCTCGGAGATAACCCCGAGGAACTCAGTTCCAGTCCCGGAGATAGCCTAGGGAGGTCAGACACACCTCAGAGATAACCCTGAGGACATTCAGCACTTGCAGCAGCCCAATCTCAGAGATAACCCTGAGCAACGACTACTATATCAGTGCAAACTGGAGATAACCCCGGTAAAGGAAAAAATCATCATTTTGCCACCTCGATCCTACATTTGTGTCGTCTAAACACATTTCAACATACATTCTACATAGCAGTGCCCTACAAGAACCAAATAGCTCCAATCCTGAGTGACTACTACACAGGACAGCACACCAGATAGAATTTGAAGACTTGAAGACCAAGGGCATGGTCCCATCTTCCTGACTTCGCACAACCTCTAATCCCATGTCATTGTGTAGCTCTCGACAATAGCACTCCAGAGAAGGTCTTATACACCTCAATTGGATGCCCAGATTGATGTTCTAAAAGTTCGAGCGGACATCACGTTGCATGCGTGCACGTGCATCTATGGCTGCCGCAGTTGCATCTGCGGCTACCGCAGGTGCATCTGCGGCTGCTCAGATACACCTGCGGCTCCCGCCTATATAAATAGAGGGCTTAGGGTGGCCATTTTGTAAGAGAAAATGGCGAGGAAGCCATGTCCAATTTGCTTCGTACACACTATAAATTGAGTGCTTTTTCATTTTAAACACTTGTGAGCTCATATATTGTTATTTTTTTACCGGTGGGAACCGAGTGTTCATCCGGTTCAAGCTATTGAAGTCTTCTTTAGAAGTCCACTGTAAGCCTTCATATCTTTCTTAAAGCTTTCTTTCCACTATCGTGCACACACAGTTCTTCTCGTTGAGAGTCGTGTAGCGTGTGTATGCCCAGACTTCGATCTGTGATTTTTTTATTTCTTTTGTATATATATACTTATATATATATATATATATATATATGGGTCTGAATCCTGTAAGGGCTCCCTCACGCTACTAAAATGCGCACCTTTTTTTTTTGCTTTTTTTTTTAAAACAACTAAAAAAAAAGTTTAATATTTTATGGAACTAATTTTTTTTTATAATACAGTGTTTTGGGTGTGATTTGGATACATATAACAATACAGGTCAGTACAGTCTGTATTGATGATTGCGTGTCGTCGGCAATGACCCCGTCGGCAATAACCAACTTCCCGACGGCGAGCGACGGAGTCGTGACTACGACCTCCTGGGCGACGGCAGGCGAGCGGCGATGGACAAAGCCGCCGCTTAATGACCTCGATCTTGGCGACGGCAATGATAGTCATTAAGCGATTTACGATGTCCGTCGACAATGACCTTTATTTTTGTAGTGTATGTATATTATTTTCTCGAAGATGCCTCGCATCTCAAAAATAAAAGCAATCAAGCCGATTATTTAATAAAATGGAAGTATCAAAGGCCTCAATTACTATTGAGCATAAGCATTTCAAAAAACCACTTTTACAAAACACCACTGCTATATCTTGTTAAAACTGAATTTTTATACAAAAATTCAAACCCTTTGTGTATAGGTGCGAACGAGGTATAACACTACTTCCAGATAATTATACATTGATCCACACACACACACACACATTCATATAATAGTTTAATTAAAAAGTGGTGGTCACCGTGGTAACACGGATGTCGGGGGTTCCTAACACCTTCCCTCCTCATAATCAAGTCCCCGGACCCTAACAAATCTCGATTTCACAGACCTGTTAAACAGTGTCACATCACTGGGTTAATGTGCAAACCTTTTCTCGGTTGAGTTGGTGCAACCATTTGTTGGGTATAATCTAATTACACACGACACGCAAGTATACATGGTCAACAAGTAATATAATAGTAAGTAGAGTATCCTTCCCACAGAGACAATTAAGTACGAATTTAACCTCACAATTATCAATTTTCTATTAATCCTAATTTTATTAAACTATCCAAATCAATGATTCAAATTACAAAAACTAAAATTATTAATAAATATAAGATCACAAACCAATCACAAATATTAGAAACTAAAATTTCAAAAAATTAATGGAGAATTAAGCTTATGATTTCACCCTAAGCTTCACTCTAATTTTTACACCTTTATTCCAATTTAAATTACTATCCAAGTTTATTAATTAAGAACACGAATTTAGCACTAGCCACCTTTCGATATACTAATACCGTATTAACTTAAATCTACAATTAAGATAGAAACACGTTAAACACCTTAATCAACTAACGCACTATATCTCTATGTGAATTATAATTAAAGAAAGTTTAAGATTAAGTCCTCTATCCAATTACATGCGATGTCAAGCATATCTCTACCTTAACATTCATCAAGATTCTGTACATTCACAAAATTCAAGAACATATGCTATATTAACTAAGTCTAGACTCGTATATCCTCTCTCGATTCCACACAAATCCACAAGAATTGTTGATCAGACAATTCAAAAATTCAAGCTCAAATTAATATAGATAAACTGGAAAATAGTTTATTGAACTGAAAATCAAAGTTATAAAACCATCGTTTCACTTAAGGATCTATCATAAGCCTAAAAAGTGAATTAGTTCATCATCAATGAATTAAATACTGAATAATTTAAAGATACCATCTTTTTAATTACAAATATAAGACTAAGAAGAAGAATAATTCAGAACACCCTTCACGTAGCCATAATCCACAATTGATATGAAATTTTCTTCAAAGTCTTCCTCCATTGCTTGATAAGAAAAATCTATAATTAATCTTTGTAATTTGCCTTGTGTATTTGATTTCGATGCTTTTTTGCTCAGTATATTTCCAATCTCTAACTTATGGTCGAAATCCCATGTCATATAGAGTCCAAACACATACCACGTACTAAAATCCATGTTCCAACAGAGTTTCAAGCAAGACAAGACACTCAGGATCTGCTACCCCCCTCCCTGGTGGGGGTATAAGCATAAAACGCTTGTATTGCCGGCATGGCTATCTCTGAAACCAAATGTGAAGACCCCACTTCCTTACCGGGTGTTAGGCTTATATAGGCCCGCTCTGGCGGGCATGCCTTCTACTATCTGACTTTAGTGAATCTTCATACTTGTAACAATAATGCTTCAATTGCCTCCTTTTTCACTCATGCACCACACCACCCATCCTATACATAAAATAACAAGAAGCTTAAATTGGACATCAATTCGTGGATTTAAAATCCACTTATCAAAATTCCCCAAACTTAAACCGTGCCAGTCCTCGAGCACAAAACAAACTACATGCTATGCAATGAAGTACAATGAAATGTAATGTATCTAACTATATGATTACGAATCCAACAGTATCACAGAATCAAAAGTATTCCATCGGCCTCAGGGAAAGAAAGTAAATATTATAACTCTTAATCACCAAACCCAATTAATAATTCCTTATTACTTCTCAAATCTTAAACCAATATCACTGGTATAGTGTGTGTGTGTGTGTTCAACATCCATGATAACTGATACGGACTCAAATTCAATACATAACCAATTTCTCAGAAGGAATCATACATAGCAAACTCAGAAAGTTCAAAAATAAATGAGTTCCAACTAAAACTAAGCAATTACCATTTTCAAGGGTTCACACAGGGTACTTATACTTTACATATGTTTTTTTTTCAACATGGGGGCTTTTTGCTCTTTTCCCGTTTTATTATTATATTTTTTCATCTTTATATGACTGTGCAATGCCTCATTCTATTAGGCTAACAGTGCTATCCCTTAGCGAGCTTTCAATCAACGACTCCCAGACCATAAAAGACCTTAAGGCGCTAGGTGTTAAGACACCCCTTCGGGCGTACTTGCTCAAGTAACAAAGGGCCCGAAACAACGCTAGTCATGATATATATTTTTTCTTTTTTTATAAAGCTTATGTACCCCACATATAATCCCCCAAACTTAGGTTCTTTCCCAATTCTTCGTCTTCACTGCCTATCCTTGTCGTTTTCTCATTGACCCTAGCATTATCCTTTAGAAACTCTTTATGTATCAATTTGAACTAACCAGTCGACACAGATGTTATTAGCGTGCTAAGCTTTTTATACCAGTTTCAAATAAGAACAAACTCTAATTCATAACAGAAACTATATCAAGGTTCTAATAATCAGTGCCGTATTTGTCGACTTGATCTCAATCTCATCATTGGCCACAATAACATGAACTACAACAACTACTGCACATATGCAAAATTAACACAATGTTTAACTAATTTTTTTTATAGATAAACTGATGGTAAACATAGCATGAATGCAAACATAAATAAATAAATAAATAAACTAAATATGCACCTAAGATACTATGCAAATGCATGATTACATAAAAGCAACAGTTTATCAACCTAAACAAAATAATAAACTACTATGCAATCCTAGTTTAATGAATTTAAATATGCAAACATGAATGTAAATCCCCCAAACTTAATAGTTACAATGCTCTCATTGTAAGGATATAGCAATAAAAACATGAGGACTTCCCTCGTATTTTGTACACGAGTCTCCCTCGTCTGATTTTGCATGAACTGCAAAAAGCTTCTTAACATTCCATCATTCATCGTTTGCTCGGTAGTGTTGTTTACAAGAGGAATATTGCCTTTCTGTTGCATGTTCTCCTGGTTGGTGATTGAAGGCTGTTCCACGGTCTCATACACTCCATTGTTAATGTTCTCAGCTGCCATTCTTAAAAGCTGCCATAAACAAGGGTTAATTAAACAAATTAACATATCACATAATATCCCTATATTATGACCGACCAACAAATAAGCTTAGGTAGGACACACTAGCGAATGATTTACTCATCTATCCCCTCTTAGTTCTATTCCCCGATCTCTGCCAGAGACCATATCCCTAAGCTCTGATACCAACTGTGACGCCCCCAAAATAGGTATACACCACCCATTCCGAGTCGCCAAATACATTGTACAAAAACAACTACAACTTTATTAATACAATTGTCGCACAAAATATAACAACACATAAATTGTGAGTTTAAATACAAATATTGTCTTCTAGACAATATCCACACTCAAATAAGTCCTCATTACAATTATTGATACACTATTTTACAAAAATAGTGAGGACTACTAAAACAACTGTCTAGGACCATCACTCTATACCCCGACTGGTTCCTGCTATATTCTCGCTTCCTGAGAAGAAAAAGGGAATAAAAAGGAAATGGGTGAGCTCAACTAGCCCAGTAAAGAATATTATGACTAAGATAATGTACAACAAATTATCCTTAGTCCTCAACAGGGAAAAAGTCCGATAGAATATAATGAATGACAAGTTTTAGATCAACAATCTGCAGTGGAAACAACAATTCATTAGAAGAATTAAGTAGAGAATGAAATCTACTATCATCTATGAATTTAAAAGTCCATCATCAATATTTTATCCCTATAACATCAATGAATATACATCTTGAATCAAATATTCATCTTTGCACTACGGGCCAAAGATATTCATTTGTATCACCAGTTGGTCATGTTCATCTTAACACCTGTTCATCTTTGCACTACGGGCCAAAGATATTCATCAGGTAATCATTCATCTTTGCACTACAGGGAAATGATATTAATCAAGTATCACCATTAAGGACTGAGGATGATGAAAAATATTTTAGAGAATGTGTGACGCCCCCAAAATAGGTATACATCACCTATTCTGAGTCGCCAAATACATGTTACATAATACAAATACAAACTTAATTATACAAACGTCGTGTAATATACGACAAAACATAGCTGAGAGTTTAACCAGGAATATTGCCTTCTAGACAATATCCACTTTTAATTAGAGTCCTCATTACATTTATTGTCACACTATTTTATAGAATAGTGAGGACTACTAATACACCATCTCGGACCATCACTCCGTTCCCCGACTAGTCCCGGCTACGTTCTCATTTCCTGAAGAGAACAATGAAAGCAAAAGGGTGAGCTCAACTAGTCCAGTAAGAAATATTATGACTAAGATAATGCGAATAAATTATCATTAGTCTTCAACAATGTTAAACCGATAAAATACAATAGACATCAAGTTTAATCTGCAGTGAATAAGCAATCCATTAGAAGAGTTAAGTAGAGCATGATATCTACTATCTTCTATGATTTAAAATGTTTTCATCAATTTTTATCATTTGAGACTCAAATTTAATAAATAAACCACATCATCGAGTCATCCTGCGCATCTATGGGCCAAGGATATTCATTAAATCATCAATGGTCATGACTATACCGAATAATCCCTGGTCATAATCATACCAAAAACTGTCCATCAATGCACTACAGGCCAATGAGGACTTTTACCACATCATTTATAACATTACAGGTCATTATTATACCGAATAATCCTTGGTCATAATTATACCAAGTCCATCTATGCACGTAAGCCAAAGATGACTTTCATCACAATATAAGCATGAGGATGATGACAATGACATAGTAATTCAATAAAACAAGTTCAAGAATAAATTTTAATGATTTATAAGTTAATTTATCCTGAACTCAATAATGTCCAAATTGTCAACATGATACAGCTTTGTGGTGTAAAATTCAAGAATGCTCAGAAGAATATTTCCATGAAAAGATATTGGATGAAGAGCAAATATCCAGGATATTCTACTAATTTCATGGAGTATAGAAGCCAAAACTTTAACCAACTGAGTATAATAGAATATATGAAACTGCAAATGGATTTTTGCCCGCCATGCGATAATCCACGTTGACAGATCATTTCCACAATTTAATAAGAAATGAATACGATGTGACACCCCCAAATCTGGTACTTCCATTTCCACAGGATTTGGTGTTCACTATACAAACATCATCTATCTATCTACCCATAAATAAATGCAAACCATGCAATAGATAGAAATAAATAATAAATCTCCCCTTATGGGGTTACATCAACTGCATAATAAATAAATCCCAGGTTACTCTAACCTTAAAACATCTGCGCGGAATCATAAACAAATAAGTCTTAAGTAACATCAATTCTAATTATCATTACATAACCACAATAATAAAACAGTCTTCATTACTTGCTAATCTTGCCCTTGCCTTTACTAGTGGAAGGCTCGTCTGCTCTTTCGTTCTTAACTGCAATGTTATTATTATGCAAGAGTGAGAACGATTGCCCACAAGTATAACAATATAACAATGAATAATAACATGCAAATGAATTAAAGACTTCTAAAATAGGAAACCCAACTTTTGAATCAAGAATGAATAACAAGAGACAAAAGAACTTCTGAGGGTCATAAGACCTTGAACTATGTCCTAGGTTGTCAAGTGATTATACTTGAAACCTTTAACAGTCATAAGACTATGGACTCTTCTCCTCGTACCTAGGGGGACCAACCCTTAGTACCATACTGTGCACAATATCTTAACACTAACACATAAGTAATCCCCTTTATAGGGTTGTTCATCTCAATCTGACATTCGAGTCCGCACCAAAGAAAGTTTGGTTTGGATAAATCATCAAGGGTTCTGAAATTTAGAACGCTCATCAACTATGGACTAGTCGAATCATTATAGGTTCGCTAGTCTAACAAGGTTTAACAATAACTGATAATTTAATTTGAATAACAATCTCAAGAGGTATACAATAGAATAAGTATTGTATAACAACATCATGCTTGAAAGATTAATAAGCTTTTATATAACAAAATAGACTTGATCAATAATAATGAGAACTTGCTCAATGTAGAAAGGTGAATTTATCAACTTATATAACGATAACAAGTAGAGTTAGGAAACTTGCCTCGTGCGTAGATTACACGTTAATTAAACTCATTCCATGAATTAAATCCTACATATCATTTTTGTTCACAATACCAGTCAATTATAACGTACTAAACATCACAAGCTTATTCTTTGTCTAACTCAATTTCATGACTATACTTAGTCAATTACTACACTTATTGCCAAAATTAAGATTTCACGAACAATAAGCTAACTATGCATTCATTCATTCAATTCACACGTAATTGTGTTATGGACATGTTAAGAATTTATTTTAACACCTCATAATATGTCTAACAAGTTTTAATGTTTGTTACACTAAGTTGCTATCACATTTCTATACTTGAACTCTTTAAAAAAACATTTTCTAGACATTCTGCTAAGTGGTATTTGCATTTCAATATTATCTTGATTGGTCTTCTTGGCGTCATGGCAATATGGGACTTCAATTACGGAGTTGGCCATACAAGAAAACTCCAGATTTTGATTCCTAGTTTGCGAAGAACATAGAGTTCAGCGAATTAAACACTACAAGATCATTAATTTCACCAAATCAAACATACCCACATGCTATAATTTATACATAATCATTACCCAACATTTATAGAGTGATTTAACCCATTAAAACACATAATTACAGAATTAAATTATGCAAAATTGTACTGTTCTTGAACAAAAACATAGAATTTAATACTACGGATTCGTTATAAGACCAAATCCAACCATTCAAATTTTGTTTTGTTCGTTTTAGCATGCATAATCATATACAAGTGGAAATTTTGTAGAACACTTTATGTTTGACATATTAAATTCACGTATAAGGCCATATGGCCATATAACATACTCTGAAATCTTTTACTTTATAATTTCATGAAATTGATGATATAGAAACATATATAATAAACAATAAAACATGTTATGCTAATCATATTATTACATATATCCATATAACAACAAAATTTCCCATTTACAGAGATTTAACAGAAGTCTTAAGAGCCATATTCATAAAACTAAATGACGTAAAATATGAATTGGGTTGAAGAAATTACCCAAGCGTAGAGTGTAGTTTGCAGAAGATGAATTCCCTCTCAACTCTTTATCAATCACACACTAAAATTTCTCAAACTCTCTCTGAAATTTCTCTGGCTCTCAGTTAACTCTAAATTGAAGAATAAATAATATCAAATAACTGAGTCTTTATGCGCAGAGTTGAGGTCAGTTACTCCATACGTGGTTTAACTGCCCCCAATTCCTCTTAAGGCCTCATTTGGCTAGCAAGTATAAGTTTCAAACTATTTAATTTAATAAAAACCGTATCATATAGTTTAAATAATGTCACACCCATTATAAAATAAATATAATATCTTATTTAATTTACTTTAAATAAAATATATTAATTTCTCATTAATGCACATAGTCACATAATTAAATTTTCTCATTTAATAATAATACCAAATTATTAAATCTCTAATTAATAATTAAATTAATTAAAATACTATTATGCTTATTAAATATTTTTTTAATACAATAAGCTCACATAATCACATACTTCGAATAATAAAAATTCTCCACATTAATTTAATAAATACAATACATATAATTAAATTAATCTACCACAACTTCATCAATTAATTACTTAATCTAATAATTAATTCATCGAAAAAATATTTATTCATTCCAATAAATATTAAAATTAAATTATAAAATCTCGGTTGTCACATCTTTCCCCTCTTAAAAGGATCATTTCCTCAGAATCACAACTCAACAATTCGTCCCGTTACATTCTTCCCCCCTTACAAAGATTCTGTTCCCAGGATCGCTTACACATTAGTTAAGTAAATAAATGAGGATAATTTTTCATCATTTTCTCTTTGAGTTCCCACGTAGCTTCTTCAGCGTTGTTGTTCCTCCAAATTACCTTAAAAAAAGGTATTACTTTATTTCTCAGAACTTGTTCTTTTCGGTCGACAATTTGAACAAGAATTTCTTCGTAAGATAAGTCTTTGTCGAAATGTAGGGGTACTTATTCAATCACGTGCTTGTAGTCGGGTTTATAGAGTCGTAGGACGGAGACATAAAAAATGTTGTGGACATTTTCTAGAGCTGGAGGTAAGGCTACCTCATAAGCAACTTCTCCGACCCTTCGTAAAACTTCAAAGGGTCCAATGAATCTTGGGCTTAATTTCCCTTTCTTTCCGAATTTGATCTTTCCCTTCCAAGGAGAGACCTTTTAAAACACATAACTACCCGGCTCGAACTCAACATTTTTACGTTATGGATCGGCGTATTTCTTCTGTCTATCTTGAGCTGCTGTCAATCTTGTTCGGATCATTTTGACTATTTCTGCAGTTTGTTGCACCAATTCCGGACCTAGTAATTGTCTTTCGCCAACTTCATCCCAGTATAGCGGAGTTTTACACTTCCTGCCATATAGCGCTTCATAGGGTGGCATGCTAATACTAGCGTGGTAACTGTTGTTGTAGCCAAACTCTACGAGCGGTAGATGGTCATCCCAATTTCCTTTAAAGTCCATTATACAAGCTCTTAACATATCTTCCAATGTCTGAATCGTTCTTTCACTCTGTCCATCTGTCTGAGGGTGATATGCCATGCTCATTCGCAACCGTGTACCCTAGTATTCTTGTAGATGTTTTCAGAAGTTTGACGTAAAATGCGGATCTCTATCAGAAACAATTGACACTGGAACTCCGTGCCTTGAAACAATCTCTTTCACATATAACCTTGCCAGCTGATCTAAGTTGAATCTGATTTTGATCGGAAGGAAGTGTGCGAATTTCGTCAATCGGTCAACAATAACCCATACTGCGTCGTAGCCTTTCTGAGTTGTCAGTAGGCTAACCACGAAATCCATTATAATATGTTCCCATTTCCATTCTGGAATCTCTAAAGGTTGTAGTAACCCACTCTGATGTTCTGCTTTAACTTTCTGACATGTCAGGCATTTGGCAACGCATTCTGCAACCTCTCATTTCAAATTTGGCCACCAAAAATGTTGTCGAAGATTTTGGTACATCTTGGTACTACCAGGGTGAATCGAATATCTTGAGTTGTGAGCCTCGTTCAAAATTTCTTCCTTAATCTCTGGTACTGGCGGTACCCAAATTATGCTTTCAAATCTTAGTAGTCCCTCACCGTCTATTTTAAATCTCAGATCAGTCCCTTCAGATATCTTCTTTTTCACCTTCTCACATTCTTTGTCCTGAAGTTGAGCCTCCTTAACTTTATCCAGTAATGTTGTACCAGCTTCTCGTCGATCTCTATAGGACACTTTACTTCCAATTCCAGCTTCTCCATTGCTGAAATTAACTCCTCCTATTCGGTCAACATCATCAGTTTCTCCCGACCCTTTCTACTTAAGGCTTCGGCAACCACATTGGCCTTACCCGGATGGTATAGAATCTCACAATCGTAGTCCTTAATCAACTCCAATCACCTTCTTTGGCGCATATTCAAGTCTTTCTGTGTTAAAATATATTTCAGACTCTTGTGGCCTGTATATATTTCACACATCTCCCTGTAGAGATAGTGCCTCCAGATTTTCAAAGAAAAAACCACTGCAGCTAACTCCAAGTCATGGGTCGGATACCCCTTCTCATAATCTTTCAGTTGTCGTGACACATACGTAATGACTCTGCCGTTCTGCATAAGCACACAACCAAGTCCTTTATACGATGCATCATTATAAACTATAAAATTTCCTATATCATCTGGAAGAGATAACACAGGTGCTGTACTCAACCTCTTCTTTAATTCTTGAAATCTTTCCTCACACTTCTCCGTCCAAACAAATTTCACCGATTTTCAAGTCAAATTCGTCAACGGAGTTGCGATCTTGGAAAAATCCTGAATGAATCTTCTATAATAACCTGCCAATCCAAGAAAACTTCTTACTTTCGATGGTGTCTTCGGCTGGTCCTAGTTAATCACAGCTTCAAATTTGGAGGGATCCACCGAAATTTCGTCCCTATCAATCACATGCCCTAGAAATTGTACTCTTTCAATCCGAAATTCACATTTCAAAAACTTGGCGTACAACTTCTCCCTTCTCAATATCTCCAATGTCATCGTCAAATGCTCTTCATGTTCTTCCTTAGTTTTTGAATATACCAAAATGTCATCTATGAATACCACTACGAATTTGTCCAAAAACGGCTTGAACACTCCATTCATTAAGCCCATAAATGCTGCAGGATCATTTGTCAGACCAAATGACATTACCAAAAATTCGTAGTGACCGTATCGTGTTCTGAATACTGTCTTCGGTACATCTTCTGGTCTTACCTTCAGTTGGTGATAACCACTTCTCAAATCTATCTTTGAAAAATATCTTGCTCCCTTTAACTGATCGAACAAGTCGTCGATTCGCGGTAATGGATATCTATTCTTAATCGTGACCTTATTCAGTTCTCTGTAGTCTATGCAGAGTCGCATTGTTCCATCCTTCTTCTTCACAAATAAAATTGGCACTCCCCACGGTGATACGCTTGGTTGGATATACTTCTTGTCCAGTAATTCTTGTAGTTGGACCATCAGTTCCTTCATCTCTACCGGTGCCATTCGGTACGGTGCCTTCAATATTGGAGCTGTTCCTGGAGCCAAATCGATCACAAATTCAACTGCTCTATCTGGAGGAAGTCCTGACAAATCATCCGAAAATACATCTGCGATATCTCTCACTACTGGTATCTCATTTATTTTTGGATTCTCTTTACTACTATAGACTATGTAAGCTAGATATCCTACACAGCCTTGCCTTAACAACCTTCTGGCCTGCATCATCGTCAGACAACTCGCTTGTCTAGGTGACTTGCTACCATAAAACACAACCTTTGACGGAGTCATAAGGTTAATACGCTTCTTCTGGCAGTCAATTACCACCCCACAATTGGATAGCCAGTCCATACCCAAAATAACGTCGAATTCTCCAAGTCGAATAGGGATAGGATCTACGTTCATGATATTACCCTTAATATCCACTCTACAGTTCTTGTGCACATACTGAACAGGGATTATTTCTTTATTCGCAATTTCTATGTTCATGGGGTATTCTAACTCATCCTTAAGTAATTCTTAAGTTCTTAGCAAGTCATCGGATATAAATGAACAAGTAAGACCCTGAATCAAATAATACATAAGCATTAACTTTATTGATCGGAATGATACCTGACACCACATCGCGAGACTGCACTACATCCTGTCTTCATTATGTTGAATGTTCCGGGCCGCCGATTACATTTGTTTGCGATTGGTCCTGCGATAGTCAGGGTTCTTCCACCGGTATTTCCTCTATTTCCTCCTGAACTCGTCCCTCCAGATCCCTTCTTAGGACAATCCTTTGCAAGATGGTCCTTTGAGCCACAAGTGAAACATGCACCCTTCTTTGGGTTCGGACAGTTTGGTGCCATGTGGCCTTCCTAACCACAATTGTAGCACACTCGCTTCCCTTTCATACAAACTCCCAGATGAGTTTTCCCGCAGGTTGGGCACGCTTCGATCTTCTTCTTCTGCCCTCCATGTTGACTTCCAGCTGATGAGTTATCAGACCACTTCCTCTTCTGATTGTGATTACCCCCAGTACTACTCCCACCAGTCTTGTTATTACCTTCATTCTCACTCTTTTTCTTCTTCTGATCCTGATTATATTTCGTTACCGCATCACTTCCACCCTTAGCGAGTATGGCCTTCTCTAACACTCCAGCAAAAGTGTTCAATTGGAACATTGACACTTTTCTATACAACCGTGGCTTCATCCCTCGCTCAAAAACGCTTGCTTTCCTCTCACCCAGATGCACTTGGTATGTGGCGAACCTAGCCAACTCGTTAAACCTTGCCGCATAATCAGCTACTGACATACTCCCCTATTTCAACTCTAGAAACTTAACTTCCATCTGATTTTGTGAACTGGTCAGAAAGTATATCTCGAAGAACATCTCTTTGAATCTTTCCCAGGGTACTACACCTTCACCTCCCCTCACTTTGTTTGCCTGCCACCAATAACTGGCTTCGGACTTCAGCATAAACGTTGCATACGCGGTTTTTTGATCTTCCCTTACTCGAGCGACGTCGAACACCTTCTCCATCTCCATTACCCAAGTTTGAGCTTCGATTGGATTTATGGAACCCTTAAACTCTGGCAGTCCCACCGCCTTGAAGTCCTTGAACGAGGTGTTCGGTGGAGCTTGTGGTTGATTGTTAATTGCCCCAGCTAAAAGGTTCACCAATTGCTGAACAGGGTTAGCATTGGTGTCGTTGTTATTCATTGGTTCCTCTTGTGCTTGTTAAAGGTTTTGTCTTCTTCTAGGCGGCATATTTCTGTTATGAATATACACTTATTAAGTCTTTATTCAATCTCTTAAACATTTAGGACTTAACTAAAACATTTAATCATAACTCACTTAACACATTAATTTAAATAAACTCTGACATTTTCATTAAATTCAAAAGTTTTAACATCATAAGATAACATCACTGCTATTTACATCCACTATCCCGAGATAAAGAATCTACAGGATTTAAAACATCAAAATATTCCTTTGTTTATAAACACATCAGAATTTACATCATTAACTACCAAATAGTTTTCACATAATTAAACTAATACTATCATTGCCTATTAAGGCGCTAGATAGCCTTGCCACGTTCTTCTTCCATGATGTGAGATATCATCCTGCGATCTAACATATATGATGGTAGACCTTCAAACTGGATTGGGTACTTCATAACTTGATCCTGGGTCGCATCCATTGCATTGTGAAGTGTAGAGTACGTCTCCCCAAGTCTAGCCTTCTTTGCACGACAATCATCTTCTGCGAGATCAGCACGACGCGACTCTCTTACCCAGCCCTCCTCTGCTAATGCCAGTCTTTTTGAGCTCTCTTTCAGATCTTTCTTTAACTTCTTTATTTCTTCGATCTTCTCCTCAGTTTGACCCTTCTCGTGAACCAAATCCCACTCCACGTTTCCTAAACGGGTGTGAAGAGTCACAATCTCCTCATCCTTCGCTTTCAATGGTACTCACTGCTTTTAATGTCTCCTCGCCTTCTTGAATAGTGTCCTACAACTCTACGTTACGATCATAAAGTGCATCATACATCTCAGCATCAATGGAGTTCGGTGGGAACTCCTCTTCCTCCTCTTCCTCATCAAAATCCTCCTCTGGATCAGTCTCAGGCTAATGCTCCCGACCAACAACAGTGATCAACGGAGATGGCTCTCTCTGTACCAACTATTCCCTGACAACATGAATGTCTCGAGGCTCCTCCTCTATAGGTACTCGGGGTTCCTCCTCCCCAGCTCGACTAGCTCCTCTAACATCTGACATCCTGACAACAAAATTTTAAGTTTTAGTTACTAATCTGTGCTAGCGAACGCATAATTAACACATAAGCACATAAAGTCTTTTATTATCTTCAATGAATTTAGAAATTCATTTCTTATAACTCGACAAGAGTTTACCACTACTATGTTCTCAATCTCCTATAAGGCTACTACCTAAGGTTGTTCCCCCACCTAAGGTTCATAACCTACTACTCGATACCAACTCGCGACACCCCAAATTCGGTACTTCCATTTCCACATTGATTTGTGTTCATCAGACAAACATCATCTATCTATCTACCCATATATAAATGCAAACCATGCAATAGATAGAAATAAATAATAAATCTCCCCTTATGGAGTTACATAAACTGCATAATAAATAAATCCCAGGTTAGCGGAATCATAAACAAATAAGTCTTAAGTAACATCAATTCTAATTATCATTACATAACCACAATAATAAAATAGTCTTCATTACTTGCTAATCTTGCCCATGCCTTTACTAGTGGAAGGCTCGTCTGCTCTTTCGTTCTTAACTGCAATATTATTATTACGCAAGAGTGAGCACGATTGCCCACAAGTATAACAATATAACAATGAATAATAACATGCAAATGAATTAAAGACTTCTGAAATAAGAAACTCAACTTTTGAATCAAGAATGAATAACAAGAGACAAAAGAACTTCTTAGGGTCATAAGACCTTGAACTATGTCCTAGGTTGTCAAGTGATTATACTTGAAACCTTTAACAGTCATAAGACTATGGACTCTTCTCCTCGTACCTAGGGGGATCAGACCTTAGTACCATACTGTGCACAATATCTTAACGCTAACGCATAAGTAATCCCCTTTACAGGGTTGTTCATCTCAGTTTGACATTCGAGTCCGCACCAAAGGAAGTTTGGTTTGGATAAATCATCAAGGGTTCTGAAATTTAGAAAGCTCATCAACTATGGACTAGTCGAATCATTATGGGTTCGCTAGTCTAACAAGGTTTAACAATAACTGATAATTTAATTTGAATAACAATCTCAAGAGGTATACAATAAAATAAGTATTATATAATAGCATCATGCTTGAAAGATTAATAAGCTTTGATATAACAAAACAGACTTGATCAATAATAATGAGAACTTGCTAAATGTAGAAAGGTGAATTTATCAACTTATATAACGATAACAAGTAGAGTTAGGAAACTTGCCTCGTGCGTAGATTACACGTTAATTAAACTCGTTCCTTGAATTAAACACTACAAGATCATTAATTTCACCAAATCAAACATACCCACATGCTAGAATTTATACATAATCATTACCCAACATTTATAGAGTGATTTAACCCATTAAAACACATAATTGCAGTATTAAATTATGCAAAATTGTACTGTTCTTGATGTTCTTGAAATTCTTGAACAAAAACATAGAATTTAATACTACGGATTCGTTATAAGATGAAATCCAACCATTCAAGTTTTGTTTTGTTCGTTTTAGCATGCATAATCATATACAAGTGGAAATTTTGTAGAACACTTTATGTTTGACATATTAAATTCACGTATAAGGCCATATGGCCATATAACATACTCTGAAATCTTTTACTGTATAATTTCATGAAATTGATGATATGGAAGCCTATATAATATATGATAAAACATGTTATGCTAATCATATTATTACATATATCCATATAACAACAATATTTCCCATTTACAGAGATTTAATAGAAGTCTTAAGAGCCATATTCATAATACTAAATGACGTAAAATATGAATTGGGTTGAAGAGATTACCCAAGCGTATAATGTAGTTTGCAGAAGATGAATTCCCTCTCAACTCTTTATCAATCACACACTAAAATTTCTCAAACTCTCTCTGAAATTTCTCTGGCTCTCAGTTAACTCTAAATCGAAGAATACGTAATATCAAATAATCGAAGTCTTTGATGCTGAGAGTTGATGTCGCCATCTCCATAATGTGATTTAACCGCCTCAACTCCTCTTAAGGCCTCATTTGGCTAGCAAGTATAGGTTTCAAACTATTTAGTTTAATAAAAACCTTATCATAATGTTTAAATAATGTCACACCCATTATAAAATAAATATAATATCTTATTTAATTTACTTTAAATAAAATATAATAATTTCTCATTAATGCACATAGTCACATAATTAAATTTTCTCATTTAATAATAATACCAAATTATTAAATCTCTAATTAATAATTAAATTAATTAAAATACTATTAGGCTTATTAAATATTTCTTTTAATATAATATGCTCACATAATCACATACTTGAATAATAAAATTCTCCACATTAATTTAATAAATACAACATATATAATTAAATTAATTTACCACAACTTCATCAATTAATTATTTAATCTAACAATTAATTCATCGAAAAAATATTCATTCATTCCAATAAATATTAAAATTAAATTACAAAATCTCGGTTGTCACATACGAAGGATCATTCACCATGCATGCGGTAATCCACATGTAGACAAGTTATTCCAATGTAATAATAAAGAATGGAATAATGTAAGAATTCACCAGCGTATGTAATCCGCATGCATACGTTATTCCAATGTAATAATAAATAATGGAACCAGTCATGTGTAAGCCGCATGCATGTGATATTCCAACAGTAATAATAAAGAATGGAACCAGTCACGCGAATCCGCATGCATGTGATATTCCAATGTAATAATAAAGACCGGAATAACAATAGAATTCACCAGTATGCGATAGAATCGCATAGACAGTTGTTCTAATGTAATAATAAATAATTGAATAATGTAAGAATTTCACCATGTATGCAGATTGCAGATAGATAAAAGTTATTCCAAAATAATAATAAAGAATGGAATAACAACTCTTACGATTATTGAAAGAAAATAATTCTCTTCATGAATACGAAAGAATAATACCCCTACCTTAGAAAGAAGAGTATTCTAACTGGTAGGGCGAGGATATTCTTGAAGAAAACTTATATTGTTTTGTACGCTCAAAGCTTTCTTAAACTCTAAAGAAATACGCTCAAGATTTTAGAAAAAGAATTCTCTGAACTTCTGGTGTGATTTTCAATTCTAACTAAGCATCCTATTTATAGGAGAATGGAAAGGATACTATGCAATAAAATATAATATATTCTATATATATATATATTATTTAAAATCTAATAAAATAAATAACTTTATAAAAGTATTCTATTTTATATAAAAATATTTTACTATACAAACACTATACAGGTACTATGCAAATGCTATGCATAATAAAATATATTATATTCTATTTATAATCAAATAAAACAAAACTTTATAAAAAGTATTCTGTTTTATATAAAAAGTTTTCTGTTTTATTACATTTATAATAATAATAAAATAAAATTCATCATCCTTATTATAATTCACACTATTAATCGACCAGGTCGTTCCCAAGAAAGACGAGGCTTTCTAATAAGGATTTCTCCCTATTAGCGCGCAATTAGATGACCAAACCTCTCCTTGATAGAACTTCTAGACATCGTTAATATTTCAAATAATAATATTAATTACTTTGTTATCTCAATTATTGATTTAATAATATATAAAATATCGACAATAATTGAATCAAATAACGTGAGATACTATGCAATAATTACTGTAGTTATAATTGAACAAAACTGAGTGACTTCTCATGTAAGCATCAATAATCAATACCGTGTGCTACTATGCAACCACATCGACATCGTACTTTTTTAAACACCGGTGTTTCAACAGATTAACGATAAAACTTTCGCCATTATTTTCATAAAAATATTTTTTGTCATTTTCTCAATCCGACAATAATTCCGTTGTGGGGTCCACTTAATGATTGTGCCGCCGCATTTAATATTCCTCGTTAAAATGAATATTCGCAGACCAATCGAATATTATATAACAACTTGCGTACTTTGTAAAATTTATAAATATTACCCACAACTATAACATTATATCAAATTCACTCCATAATATTAAAAAATAATATATATAGAAAATTTATTTTTATTCCTAAAAGTTGGGGTCTTACAATCTCCCCTTCATATGAAATTTCTCCCTCAAAATTAGGGTACGTACCTGGTATGTCGAAGAGGTAAGGATACCTTGATTTCATTTCAGATTCTAACTCCCAGGTCATTTTCTCAACTTCGTGGTTTCTCCACAAAACTTTGACTTGAGGTATAACCTTGGAGCGTAGAATATGTTCCTTCTTATCCAAGATTTGAACAGGAACCTCTTCATACGTTAAATCATCCGCTATTTTGTCTGGTTCTAACTCAATAATGTGGTTTGAGTCTTCCACATATTTACGTAACATGGATATGTGAAAAACATTATGAACACGAGACATACCTGGCGGTAAAGAAAGTCTATAGGCCACAGTTCCTACTCGATCGAGGATTAAAAATGGGCCAATGAATCGAGGATTGAGCTTTCCTCTCTTTCCAAATCTCGTAACTCCTTTCCATGGAGCAACACGTAACAACACATGATCTCCAATATCGAATTCCACGTCCTTTCGATGAAGATCAACATAACTCTTTTGTCGATCTTGTGAGGTTTTTATACGTTGTTGGATCATTTGAATCTTTTTCGTAGTCATACGTACCAACTCCGGGCCCAACAACGTTGCTTCACCCACCTCATCCCAGCATACTAGAGAACGACACTTTCTTCCATACAATGCTTCGAATGGAGCCATGCCAATACTTGCTTGATAGTTGTTGTTATAGGAAAACTTCACCAATGGTAAGAACTTGTCCCAACTTCTCTTGAAGTCAAGGACATAGAGTCTTAATAAATCTTCAAGAGTTTGAATAGTCCTCTCTAATTGTTCGTCCGTATGAGGATGATATGCCGAACTAAATCGTAAATCCATGCCCATAGCTTTTTGAAAACTAACCCAAAATCTTGAAGTGAATCTTGGGTCTCGATCAGAAACTATGGATACTGGCATACCATGCAATCTTACAACCACGTTTATGTACATACGAGCAAGACGTTCAAGTGTATAAGTTTCTCGTATAGGTAAGAAGTGAGAAGACTTGGTCAATCTATCAACAATGACCCAAATTGCATCTATGCCTTGAGAAACCTTGGGAAGACCAGTAACGAAATCCATGGTAATGTGCTCCCACTTCCATTCTGTAATTTTAAGTGGTTACAATGGACCTTTTGGTACTTGATGCTCCGTCTTGACTCATTGACAAGTTAGACACCTTGAGATAAACAAATACTATCTCTCTCTCAGATTGCTCCACCAAAATGTATGACGAAGATCACGATACATTTTTGTACTCCCAAGATGGATTGCAAACGGTATGTTATGCGTCTCCATCATGATTTTATACTTTAAATCAGGGTCGTTAGGAACACAAAGTCTGGAGTTGATTCGAAGTATTCCTTCTTCATTGATTCTTGCTTCTGGCATAGCACCTTCTTGCACTTTCTTCCTCATACGCATCGCCTCCGTGTCCGTAGCTTGAAAGCAACTTTAACTTTATCAATTAAAGTCGGTTCTACTTGTATATTCGCCATCATCACATGGGTCTTTGGAGTCTTTAACTCTATCTCCATCCTTTGCAAGTCACACAAAATGGGCATCGATTCTTGCTTCTGGCATAGCACCTTCTTGCACTTTCTTCCTCATACGCATCAGCTCCAGTGTCCAGTAGCTTGAGTAACTTTTAACTTTATCAATTAAAGCCTGCTCTACTCAGATATTCGCCATCATCACATGGGTCTCTCGGAGTCTTTAACTCTATCTCCATCCTTTGCAAGTCACACAAAATGGGCCTTTGCATTGACAATATCGCACTAGTACCCACATATAATCTTCTACTCAATGCGTCAGCTACCACGTTCGCTTTTCCAGGATGGTATTGGATGGTATGATCACAATCTTTCAACAGTTCAAGCCAACGTCATTGTCGTATGTTGAGTTCTTTTTGAGTGAAGAAATATTTGAGGCTTTTATGATCCGTAAAGATCTCCACTTTCTCCCTATACAAGTAATGCCTCCAAATTTTAAGTGAGAAGACAACAGTTGCCAACTCTAGATCATGAGTAGGATAATTCCTCTCATATTCTTTGAGTTGCCGAGAGGCATATGCTATGAATTTCCCATGTTGTATGAGAACACATCCTAACCCTTTGCCTGAAGCATCACTGTAGATGACAAATCCCTCCGAGCAATATGGTATTGTCAGAACAGGTGCTGAAATGAGTCTCCTCCCGAGTTCTTGAAAACTCTTCTCACATTCCTCGCTCTAGCCAAATTTTGTATCTTTTCGAGTCAGCTGAGTTAGTGGAGTAGTGATTCGAGAAAATCTTTCCACGAATCTCCGATAATAACCAGCTAAACCGAGAAAGCTACGTACTTCGGTCACTGATTTAGGTTGCTCCAAGCTTTGAATTGCTTCAATCTTTGCCGTGTCAACAGATATTTCATGACTTGATACTACGTGCCCAAGGAATGCTACTTCCTCAAGCCAGAACTCACATTTCTTCAACTTGGCATAAAGCTTGTTTTCAAGAAGCTTTTGGAGTATCAGCCTCAAGTGTTGCTCATGATCTTCACGGATTTTAGAAAATATGAGGATGTCATCAATAAAGACGACCACAAAGTGATCCAAATATTCCTTGAATACTTAGTTCATCATATCCATGAAGGCAGCAGGTGCATTAGTCATTCCAAAAGACATGACTAGGAATTCATAATGCCCGTACCGAGTTCTAAAAGTCGTCTTTGGAATGTCATTGGTTTTAATCTTCAATTGGTGATATCCGGAACGAAGATCAATCTTTGAAAAGAATTTAGCGCCTTCTTGGTAACCGGGTCAAACAGTCATCAATACGTGGCAATGAGTACCTATTTTTGATGGTGACATGATTCAACTCCCGATAATCAATACAAAGTCGCATACTCCCATCTTTCTTCTTCACGAATAATGTGAGCACCCCAAGGAGAAGTACTAGGACGAATGAAATCGATGTCTAACAATTTCTGCAATTGGGTCTTTAACTCCACAAGTTCAATAGAGCTATTCGATATGGAGCTTTGGAAATGGGTTTTCAGACCGGGTTCAAGGTCGATACAAAATTCAATTTCACGCCTAGGGGTAGGCCGTAAGTTCTTCGAAATACGTTAGGAAATTTATTAACAATAGAAATATCATTCAAAACTGACGTATTCTTGTTTAGATCCGTGACTTGAGCTAAGAAAGCTTGACATCCGTTTTTCAATAAACGAATAGCTTTATGGCTTGAGATGACAGTGACTGATTTTAATGGTTTGGTTGCTTGAATTCGCATAATAGGTTGGTTAAGAATATGAAAGCTAACAACCTTACGAAAACAATCAATTTTTTCATGATGAGTAGTTAACCAATCATTCCCTAGAATCACATCAAATGCAAGTATTTTCAAAGAAATAAGATCGACAGGTAACGTGCGGTTACCGATTTGAATCAAACAAGATTTATAAACCATGGATGTAATGAAGGTTTCTTCCAACAGAGTTTCAATAGATAAGTCAAAGTTTAATTTTTACGGAGTCAAATTTAAACGTTGAGCGCAAGTAGGAGAAATAAAGGAATGGGTAGAACTGGTATCAAATAAAGTATACACTTCGCTAGAGTTTATGATTAGCTTACACGTGATCACCTCGTTCGGATTCCTCGCTTTTTAGGAGGTTACGACAAACGCTCTCCATTGAACTACCGATTTTGTCTTGTTTGGGACACCCTTGGATGCCTCCATCCCAGCTGGACTTGACTTTGATGCACGATAAAATCGGGCTAGGTGACCTTCTTTTCCACAATTGTAACATGCTTTGGATTACATCGTGCAGTTTGTACTTATGTGTCCTTCCCCTCCACATTTGTAACATACGACCGGCGGTCGTCCTCCTTCCTTAACAACAGGTGTTGGTGCTGACGTCTTTCCATCATTATTGAATATTCTCTTCTTGAAATGTCCACTCTTATTGTCATGGCCATGATTACCATCGAAGTGATTACCATTTCTAGCATGTTGATTCCCTCCATGTTTGTTGTCACCGCTTCGATGACTGCTACCACCGGTATTATCGACTTACGGTTACCGCTTCTCTTGGTTGGGTTGACTCATTATCGTGTTTCTAATAACCGAGCCCTATTCACAACATCCTAATACAAACACGCTTTTTATGAGAGATAAGGTATTGACGATCTTGGGTTTCAAACCTCTTAGAAACATCCGTGTCATTCTCTCCTCATTATCAACCAAGTGGGACACAAACCGAGATAACTCGGCAAACTTAGCTTCGTACTGCGCCACGGTAATATTATTTTGCTCAAGCTTGATGAACTCTACCTCCTTCATGTGACGAATACTTTCGGAAAGTACTTGTCGTTGAATGTACTCTTGGAACTTCTCCCAAGACATCTTCGGTCATGGCATGTGTTTTAGTACGCTTTATAGATTCCCACCAAGAATCTGCCTTCCGCGCCGCAACATGAAGGTGGCAAAGGAACCTTTTTGCTCCTCGAGCATCCCAAGACATCAAATATCTTGTTGATCTCGCTTTATCCACGCCTCTCGCTTTAAGTAGTTTTGGCTCTCCAAAAACTCCGGTGGTCCCAACTCCTTGAATTGCTTAGCGAAGGATCGTCCGAGAGTTATCGGTGTTTTCACCGCATTTTGGATGAGAGCCGCCTTACCGATGTTGCATGAATTGCATAAAACCTCCGAACATCCCATCGTTGATCATTTGATCGTTGTTGTTTACCTAAGGATTAGTGTCTTCCTGTTGCACATTATCCTGGGTATTAATCTGTGGTGACTCAACGGTCTCATGTGCTTCATTGCTTATCTCAACATTTTTGGATGCCATTTTCAAATACTGCCACAAAAGAAGGGTTAATTAACATATCACATATTATCCTTATACTCTGACCGACCAATTAAATAACAATAAAACTTAGGTAGGTCATACTAGCGAATGAATTTCCCGTCTCTCCCCTCCTATTTCTTGTCTCACATCTCAGCCAGGGATCATATCCCTAAGCTTTGATACCAACTGTGATGCCCCCAAAATACGTATACATCACCTATTCTGAGTCGCCAAATACATGGTACATAATACAAATACAAACTTAATTATACAAACGTCGTGTAATATACGATAAAACATCCACTCTTAAATAGAGTCCACTCTTAATTAAACATGAATATTGCCTTCTAGACAATATCCACTCTTAAATAGAGTCCTCATTAAATTTATTGTCACACTATTTTATAGAATAGTGAAGACTACTAATACACCATCTCGGACCATCACTCTATTCCCCGACTAGTCCCGACTACATTCTCATTTCCTGAAGAGAACAATGAAAGCAAAAGGGTGAGCTCAACTAGCCCAATAAGAAATATTATGACTAAGATAATGCAGAATAAATTATCATTAGTCTTCAACAATGTTAAACTGATAAAATACAATAGACATCAAGTTTAACTGCAGAGGGATAAACAATCCATTAGAAGAGTCAAGTAGAGCATGATATCTACTATCTTCTATGATTTAAAATATTTTCATCAATTTTTATCGCTGAGACTCAGCTTAATAAATAAACCACATCATCGAGTCATCCCTGTACTACGGGCCAAGGATATTCATTAAATCATTAATGGTCATGACTATACCGAATAATCCCTGATCATAATCATACCAAAAACTGTCCATCAATGCACTACAGGCCACTGAGGACTCTTACCGCATCATTTATAACATTACAGGTCATGATTATACCAAATAATCCTTGGTCATAATCATACCAAATCCATCTATGCAGTTAAGCCAAAGATGACTTTCATCATAATATAAGCATGAGGATGATGACAATGACATAATAATTCAATAAAACAAGTTCAAGAATAAATTTTACAGATTTATAAGTTAATTTATCCTGAACTCAATAATGTCCAAATTGTCAACATGATACAGCTTTGTGGAGTAAAATTCAAGAATGCTCAGAAGAATATTTCCATGAAAAGATACTGGATGAAGCGCAAATATCCAGGATATTCTACTAATTTCATGGAGTATAGAAGCCAAAACTTTAACCAACTAAGTATAATAGAATATATGAAACTGCAAATGAATTTTTGCCCGCCATGCGGTAATCCACGTAAATAGATCATTTCCACAATTTAATAAGGAATGAATACGAAGGATCATTCACCATGCATGCGATATAATCTATATGACAAAAGTTATTCCAATGTAATAATAAAGAATGTAATAATGTAAGAATTCACCAAAGTGTATGTAATCCGTACGATATATACGTTATTCCAATGTAATAATAAATAATGGAACCAGTCATGCGAAATCGCACAGAGAGGATATTCCAAATGTAATAATAAAGAATGGAACCAGTCATGCATAATCCGCATGATAGGATATTCCAATGTAATAATAAAGAATGAAATAACAATATAATTCACTGTGCATGCGATAGATCAAGATGCATAAAAGTTATTCCAATGTAATAATAAATAATTGAATAACAGAAGAATTTCACCATGTATGTGGTACTTTGCAAAGACAGGTTATTCCAACATAATAATAAAGAATGGAATAACAGCTCTTATGAGTATTGAAAGAAATAATTCTCTTCATGAATACGAAAGAATAATACCCCTTACCTTAGAAAGAAGAGCATTCCGACTGGTAGGGCGAGGATATTCTTGAAGAAAACTTATACTATTTTCTATGCTCAAAGCTTTCTTAAACTCTAAAGAAATACGATCAAGATTATAGAAGAAGAATTCTCTGAACTTCTGGGGTGATTTTCAATTCTAACTAAGCATCCTATTTATAGGAGAATGGAAAGGATACTATGCAATAAAATATAATATATTCTATTTATATATATATATATATATATATTTATATATTTTATTTAAAATCTAATAAAACAAATAACTTTATAAAAGTATTCTGTTTTATATAAAAAGATTTTACTATGCAAATACTATGCAGACACTATGCAAACACTATGCATAATAAAATATATTATATTCTATTTATAATCAAATAAAACAAAACTTTATAAAAAATTTTGTTTTATATAAAAAGTTTTATGTTTTATTACATTTATAATAATAATAAAACAAAATTAATCATCATTATTATAATTCACACTATTAATCAACCAGGTCGTTCCCAGGAAAGAGGGGGCTTTTCAATAAGGATTTCTCCCTATTGGGGCGCAATTAGGTGACCAAACCTCTTTTTGACAGAACTTCTAGACATCGATAATATTGCAAATAATAATATTAATAACTTTTTTATCTCAATTATTGATTTAATAATATATAAAATATCGATAATAATTGAATGAAATAACGTGAGATACTTTGCAACAATTACTGTAGCAATAATTGAACAAAATTGAGTGACTTCTCACGTAAGCATCAATAATCAATACTGGCAATTTACTATGCAACCACGCCAGATTCTCGCATTTTTTTAACACCGGTGTTTCAACAGCTAAACTGTAAAACTTCCGCCGTTATTTTCATAAAAATATTTGTGTCATTTTCTCAATCCGATAATAATTCCGTTGTGGGGTCCACTTAATGATTATGCCGGTCGCATTTAATATTCCTCGTTAAAATGAATATTCCCCACCAATCGAATATTATATAACAACTTCATGCATACTTTGTAAAATTTATCAATATTACCCACAACTATAACATTATATCAAATTCACTATATAATATTAAAAAGTAATATTTATAAAAAATTTATTTTTATTCCTAAAAGTTGGGGTCTTAAAGAACGAATTCAGTGAGACAAAAGAACAAAGATTAGGGATTCGTAATTTAGATAATCCAAGTTTAAAAATACTCCATAATAAACCATAGTGGAGTAAAATTCAAGAATGAAGATCAAAACATGGATACAATCAAAGATAGTAACCATAATAGACATCTGGTACAAAGAGGAGAAAATTTCATTTTTCGGTGAATACTGCTGTATTCATGAATAGTGCCGTATACATGAATAGTTCCGTATACGTGAATAGTAACCCCGACACAAAAAGTAGAAATTCATCATTTTTACTTTATAAAAAATATTTTGTTTTATATAAAAAGTTTTATGTTTTATTACATTTATAATAATAATAAAACAAAATTCATCATCATTATTATAATTCACACTATTAATCAACCAAATCGCTCCTGTGAAAGAGGGGCTTTTCAATAAGGATTTCTCCTATCAGGCGTAAATTAGGTGACCAAACCTCTTTTGACATAACTTCTACATATCGTTAATATTGCAAATAATAATATTAATAACTTTTTTATCTCAATTATTGATTTAATAATATATAAAATATCGATAATAATTGAATCAAATAACGTGAGATACTATGCAACAATTACTGTAGCAATAATTGAACAAAATTGAGTGACTTCTCACGTAAGCATCAATAATCAATACCGTGTGTTACTATGCAACCACGCGTATTACTGTACTTTTAACACCGGGTGTTTCAACAATTAACGGTAAAACTTCCGCCGTTATTTTCATAGAAAATATTTGTGTCGTTTTCTCAATCCGACAATAATTCCGTTGTGGGGTCCACCAATGATTATGCCGTCGTACGAATATTCCCTGTTAAAATGAATATTCCCCGACCAATCGAATATTATATAACAACTTGCGTACTTTGTAAAATTTATCAATATTACCCACAACTATAACATTATATCAAATTCACTATATAATATTAAAAAATAATATTTATAGAAAATTTATTTTTATTCCTAAAAGTTGGGGTCTTAAAGAACGAATTCAGTGAGACAAAAGAACAAAGATTAGGGATTCGTAATTTAGATAATCCAAGTTTAAAAATACTCCATAATAAACCATAGTGGAGTAAAATTCAAGAATGAAGATCAAAACATGGATACAATCAAAGATAGTAACCATAATAGACATCTGGTACAAAGAGGAGAAAATTTCATTTTTCGGTGAATACTGCTATATTCATGAATAGTGCCGTATACATGAATAGTTCCGTATACGTGAATAGTAACCCCGACACAAAAAGTAGAAATTCATCATTTTTACTTTATAAAAAATATTTTGTTTTATATAAAAAGTTTTATGTTTTATTACATTTATAATAATAATAAAACAAAATTCATCATCATTATTATAATTCACACTATTAATCAACCAGGTCGTTCCCAGGAAAGAGGGGGCTTTTCAATAAGGATTTCTCCCTATTGGGGCGCAATTAGGTGACCAAACCTCTTTTTGACATAACTTCTAGACATCGTTAATATTGCAAATAATAATATTAATAACTTTTTTATCTCAATTATTGATTTAATAATATATAAAATATCGATAATAATTGAATCAAATAACGTGAGATACTATGCAACAATTACTGTAGCAATAATTGAACAAAATTGAGTGACTTCTCACGTAAGCATCAATAATCAATACCGTGTGTTACTATGCAACCACGCGTATTACTGTACTTTTAACACCGGGTGTTTCAACAGTTAACGGTAAAACTTCCGCCGTTATTTTCATAAAAAATATTTGTGTCGTTTTCTCAATCCGACAATAATTCCGCTAGGGGTCCACTAATGATTATGCCATTGCATTTAATATTCCCTGTTAAAATGAATATTCCCCGACCAATCGAATATTATATAACAACTTGCGTACTTTGTAAAATTTATCAATATTACCCACAACTATAACATTATATCAAATTCACTATATAATATTAAAAAATAATATTTATAGAAAATTTATTTTTATTCCTAAAAGTTGGGGTCTTAAAGAACGAATTCAGTGAGACAAAAGAACAAAGATTAGGAATTGTAATTTAGATAATCCAAGTTTAAAAATACTCCATAATAAACCATAGTGGAGTAAAATTCAAGAATGAAGATCAAAACATGGATACAATCAAAGATAGTAACCATAATAGACATCTGGTACAAAGAGGAGAAAATTTCATTTTTTGAATCTAATACCAGATTCGTGAATAAAGGCCGATATACATGAATAGTTTCGTATACGTGAATAGTAACCCTGACACAAAAAGTAGAAATTCCACAATAAAATTCATAATAATATTTCAGCATAATGATATTGAAAGAAATAATATCATTTAAGAAGAAAATAACATCACTTACCTCAAAAGAATAGTACTTCTGACTGGAATATCGGAAATAAAGCTGAAGGAAACTTTCACTGAATAGCAACTCTCAAAGTATCTAAATACTCACAAAATACGCTCGATAATATATATAGAGAGAAAACTTGTTTCTGGTGTGATTTTCAATTCTAACTAAGCACCCTATTTATAGGAAAATGCTAGAACGCCAAAGGAGACTAAATTAATAAAATATTTTTTTTTCTACGCCACTTCTTTGAAAAAAAAAATTAGCCACCACAAGTGGGGCCCACCAAAAATCAGCTAACTTTCACAACAACCAAAAGTGGGTCCCACCTTCTAGAAATCTCCACCAAAATAATTTATAAAAATAATTTCTGAATTAGTTACCTCTTAAAATTCATAACAAATCATACATTAATTTTTAACGGTTCAAAATTTGTGGACATATACTCAACTTATATATGTATAACATATCCAAAAATCACATCGATTCAACGGTCGGATTAAAAATTATAACTCACGCAATATAGCTTAAGAACACTAATTTTTTCGGACTATGAGTCCTTTGGACCAGTTTCATTCAAACAGTCAACACGAAAAATCTACAAAGGATTTTTGGGTGATTCAAATTTCTACATTTAGCTTACTTCCAGGACTTTCTTTTGATATATGGATCATCTCCTAACTCATTATACACAAAGAGTTATTTATTTTACAAAATCAAGTAATAAACTAATTTTTCTGAAAAAATCTCCATATTTTGTTTTTCTTTTGATTTCTAGATTTCTCTCATTTGATTCATGCACCGTGAATTTAGTGTAAAAATATCACCATTATTATATTATTATATAACCACATTATACATTTATAAAGTAATATAATAATATATTTGAATAAATTATTTTATCAGAAAAGATAAAATATCAATTTTCAACAATTGTCACTTTTCTAAAAATTCCTCCATTTATATCCCCATTAAAATAAATATTTTCTTATCACATAAATCAATAATTAATTATTCACAAACAATTATGACAACCAGGTCGTTCCCAGGAAAGAAGGGGCTTTTCGATAAGGATTTCTCCTTACTAGCGCGTAATTTGGTGACCAAACCCCTTTCCTACACAGAATTTTCTTAGACATTGCCAATAATACTATCTAATAATATTATTCAAATAATATAAATTATTGATCTGATAATGGGAAATACTGTGTAATGGCAATTATTGAAACAACAATAATATAAAATATCAACGCAGCATTTATTAAATCAATAAAATAAAATATTAAACAGTAATTACTGTAACAATTATTGAAAGTAGTACCTTCTTTACGTAAGAATCAATAATTCAAAATACTGCAATATTGTGTAAGCTTCTTGTGCAACCACGTGTATTATCGTATTTTAACCACCGTAATCCAACAAAGTTAATTCGTGAATAATTACGCCGTTATTTATAAAAACTTAAACTTGTCGTTTTCTTCATCCGACCGTTATTATGTTATGGGGCCCACAAATGGCTGCGCCGTCGTACGAATATTCCCTGACAACAAGAATATTCCATGACCAAACGAATATTCCCCGACAAAGATGAATATTTTATAACCACTTGCTTATTTTGCAAAATTTACACATTTCACCCATAACCAAAGCATTATATAAAATTAACTCCTTATTATTTCAAGATAATGAATAGAGGAAATTCAATTTTATTTATAATAAGTTGGGGTCTTACAATTAACACACTCATCATCATGCATCACAAATGTCATATCTAAATCTGATATATGAGGAATTAGGATTTTGAAAAAACTAATCCAGCAGGACCCAAACAATCATGGGTACCAAAAATAGAAATTTACCTAACCTGCAAGTACTTGGTATATCTGACCACATAAGAAATACTGAAATAGATAGCTTTAGTTACTAGGATTCAACAATTAGCAAAGTCAAAGACTGTTCTTAAAAGACTCGCTGAGTCCCCCATTAATGGAGATTCAAATGGTTAATGATCTTCATATGGAAGTAGGCTATTCATGACAAGACAAAAGAGATCTACTGGTCGTATCCATGCAAAGCTATCATTCCAAAGGGAACATCCAGGAAGTTCATATTAAAGGATCATCAAGCACTGATGATGAAGAATGCACCATTGAAGCATAACTTCATGAGTGAAGAAGATGCTGAAGCTTAAATGAGAAAGACTACGTTCGTAGTGACTGATCAGCAAATCATGGAGTGACTAGTTCGAAAGTACTCTACGAATCCAATGAAGCTGATTTAATCATGAAAATACCATATCAGTTTAAAAGATTCCAGCTAGAAGGAGAAGTACAAAGTTGACCTTGTAAGGATCTATATGCAGAAGTTAGCCAATCTACTTTTAAGACGGAGGTATCAACTATAGGGGAGCAAAAATATGCTAAGGCCTAGAAATGCCAAAACTAAGGAGGAACACGTTAAAGCTAAATCCTTTAGATCTCTCAAACACTGAAGACAGTTAAACTTGATGCAAAGGCAAGAATGATTGAGGATATGAAGATCATGATAAAGAAACTTAAGAAGAAGAAGAAGAAATGGAATTCATTGCTATACTTAGAGATAAGCTTAGATGAAAGTTTAACACTCCTTACATATTTGATGACCATCTCAGAGAGCACCAGCCCTTGACTACAAAGCTTTTAAATCAACAATGATCATTCAAAAGTACTGGTGTAAGAATTTTATAGAGATTGGCCATTAGCTGCTCATCTTAAGTTCTTAACATGAAAGATGCTTCACCAGACAATTCTACATGATGAATTATCCACCTACTATTCTTTAGGTATTTAAAGAAGCTTGAATGATTCTTGAAATGAAACTCTAGGTTATTCAAACAAGTCCTCTCCCAATAATAGAGTCCTAAAACTCTGTGGCTGATGTACCAAATGAATCTTTATTCCTAGTCGTAGAGTCCCTAAAATCTACGACTGAACATCAAGTCTCACCATCTCAATTTTGAGATTCCCCACAATCATCATCTCGATCGTAGAGTATAAGTATACTAACTCTACGATTGCAATACTTCTCGATACACTCTCCTGACCATAAAAATGAAATAGCTGATAGTACTTCACCCTCTTCCACTGACAAATGCCAATATCAAGTAATTCCAATGATGTTAAACAAACTCTGGCAAAAAGGCCTGTCGTGATGACATTCTTACCACCAAGTATATACAGTCTTTCTTCTAATAAGTGCCTCAGAGACAAATCTAACCCTTAGTTTAAGTCTAAGAGGTTTGATTTTTCAGAGCTTCCTTAACCCAGAAGGAGAGCTGATATAGAATGTGACGCCCCCAAAACATGTATACATCACCCATCTTGGGTACAAAATACAACTACAAACTTAATTATACAATTGTCATGTACAATATGACCAAATATAAGCTGAGAGTTTTAACACGAATATTGTCTTCTAGACAATATCCACACTCAATGGAGTCCTCATTACAATTATTATCACACTATTTGATAGAATAGTGAGGACAACTATAGCCACTTATCCTGGACCATCACTCCATTCCCTGACTCATCCCAGCTATATACTCATTTCCTGAAGAGAACAATGAAAGAAAACGGTGAGCTCAACTAGCCCAGTAAGAAATACTATGACTAAGATAGTGCAGAATAAATTATCATTAGCCTTCAACAGTGTTAAACTGATAAAATACAATAAACATCAAGTTTAACTGTAGCAGAACAAGCAATCCATTAGAAGAGTCAAGTACAACATGATATCTACTATCTTCTATGATTTCAAAAGTTTTTCATCTACTTTATCATTGAGACTAAGCTTAATAAATAAACCACGTCATCGAATCATCCCTGCACTATGGGCCAAGGATATTCATGTAATCATCAATGATTATGATTATACCGAATAATCTCTGGTCATAATCATACCAACAACTGTCCAATAATGAAGTACGGGCCAATGAGGACTTTTACCACATCATTTGTAACATTACGGGTCATGATTATACCGAATGATCCCTGGTCATAATCATACCAATCAACAGTCCATCTATGCACGTAAGCCAAAGATGACTTTCATCACAATATAAGCATGATCACGATGACAATGATATAACCATTAATCAAACGAAATCAAGAATAAATATTAAAGACTTTAAATTTATCTAGAGTTTCAAAATATCCAAATTGTCAACATGATACTTCTTTGTGGAGTAAAATTCAAGAATAATATTCATGTATCAAAAATAATTTGGACAGAAAAGAAATATATTTTTCGGGTAAATAGTACCCCGTGAATAGTACCCTGTGAATAGTACTTCGAGAATAGTACCTCGTGAATAGTACCCCAACATGAAAAGTGCCCCAAATATCTAAGTGAGTAATATTTGAGTGAATAGTATCCAGGTAAATAGTAACCTATGAATAGTAACTCATGAATAGTACTCTGGCATGAAAAGTGCCCTGAATACCCGAGTGAATAATATTAGAGTGAATATTAACTGGGTGAATAGTAACCCATAAATAGTAACTCATGAATATTATTCCGGCATGAAAAGATTAATAATTATCAAGAAAGCTCATAATAATATTTCCATGAAAAGATACTCGATGAAGCACAAGAATTAAGGATATTCTACTAATTTTACGGAGTATAGAAGCAATACTTTAACAAAATAAAGGTATAATCAGGAATATTAGACTAAATAATATTACTCACATACTACAGAGTATGGAAGAAAATATTATTCCTTATGAATACTGAACAAAAATAATATCCCTTACCTCAGAAGAAGATTGGATACTGGAATAGTGAAGTAACAGACTTCTCTTCTTCTTTCTCTCTATAGCTTCTCTTTATAGCTTCTCTCTCTATAATTACTTTTGTGAGTCTTAGTGAATTGGTGAGAATAAAAGAAGAATAAGCTTCTATTTATAGGAAAATATAGTTTCAATAATTACACGTTTCGGGGCTCAAAATATTACAGTATAATACCTTCATCTTTCCTCCATTTTTAATTTAGTCCTACAAGTATTATCAAACTTGCACCACCTCCCCTAATAGTACATCATGTGAGTCAATAGTACATTCATGTGAATCAATAGTTATATACATGTGAAAAAAATAGTTATAGTATAATACCTTCATCTATACCTCTATTTTTAATTTAGTCATGTAAGTATTATCAATCTTGCACCACCTCCCCTAATAGTACATGCATGTGAATCAGTAGTACATACATGTGAACAAATAGTTATAAGCATGTGAATTAATAGCAATTAATTGCTCATTTATCTGATTAATTACCTGATTGGTCAATATAACCTCCAAAAATCAATTATTATTAAAATAAATGTCGATTCCCATAAACACTAATAATCCCAACACAATGGAACTATCAATTTCATCTTTAATCAACAAGAACTTATTCATCATTAATATTATAACTCATAATATTTAACAACCAGATCTTTTCCAGGAAAGAGGGGGCTTTCTGATAAGGATTACTCCATATTGGCGCGCAATTAGGTGACCAAACCTCTCATCGACAGAACTTTCTAGACATCGTCAATATTGCAAATAATAATATGAATAACTTTGTCATCTGAATTATTGATTTAATAATATAAAATATTATAAAGATGATACTGTGACAATAATTGAATCAATAATATGAAAAATATTATGCAGCAATTACTGTAGCAATAATTGAGTATAACTGAGTGACTTCTGACATAAGCATCAATAGTCAATACCGCTAGTGATACTACTACGCAACCACGCCAGACATTATATACTTTTACCACCGGGTAGTTCAACAATTTAACGGTAAAACTTTCACCATTATTTTTATAAAAATATATTTCTGTCATTTTCTAACTATGACAAAACTTCTGTTGTGGGGTCCACCAATGATTGTGTCGTCGTACGAATATTTCCTGTTAAAACTAATATTCTCTGACCAATCGAATATTTTATAACAACTTATTTACTTTGTAAAATTTGTAAATATTACCCACAACTATAATATTATATCATATCCACACCATAATATCAAAAAATATATTTTGAAAAAATATTCTTTATTCACAAAAGTTGGGGTCTTACAACCTCCCTTTCTTATGAAATTTCATCCTTGAAATTAGGGTACGTACCTGGTATGTCAAAAAGGTGAGGATACCTCGTTTTCATTTCAGATTCTAACTATTAAGGTATAACCTTTGAGCATAGCATATGATCATTCTTATCCAAGATTTTAACAGGTATATCCTCATACGTTAAATCTTCTGCTATCTCATCTAGTTTAAATTCAATAATGTGGTTCGGGTCTTTCACATATTTACGTAACATCGATACGTGAAAAACGTTATGAACATGCGACATACTTGGCGGTAAGGCGAGTCTATAAACCACAGTTCCTACTCGATCAAGGATTTCAAATGGACCAATAAAATCGAGGGTTGAGATTTCTTCTCTTCGTCGATTATTGCTTCTAGAATAATTCCCTCTTGAACTTTATTCTTCACATTCATCAGCTCTGAGTCTGTAGCTTGAGCAACTTTAACTTTATCGATTAAACTTTGGTCTAATCATATATTCGCTATCTTTACGTAGGTTCTTAGAGTCTTTAACTCTATCTCCATCTTTTGTAAGTCGTACAAAATGGGTCTTTGTGTTAACAATGTCACACTCATAACCGCATACGATCTTCTACTCAACTCATCAGCTACCACGTTCGCTCTTCCACGATGATATTGAATGGTATGGTCGTAATCTTTAACAACTCAAGCCAACGTCTTCGACGCGAGTTACGTTAGTTTTGGGTGAAGAAATATTTGAGGGTTCTAGAAATGGGTTTTGTACTTGGGTCAATATAAAATTCGATTTCACGCTTTGGGGTAGGCTAGGAAGTTATTCGGGGTATACGTCAGGAAATTTATTAACGATAGAAATATCATTCAAAACTGTGACTCTCATCCAAGACTTGGATAGCACGTCACATTGATACCTATCAACTTGAAAACATTATTCACGGCGTCCCCTACGAAAAGTCTGGCTTCGGTGCATTCCAAGACTTGGAAGTCACCAATGAAAGGCTCGGGGCTTTTTACTTATGGCTTAATATGACAATAATTGACTTTAGTGGTTTGGTTACTTGAATTCGCATAATAGGTTGGTTAGAAAGGATAACAACCTTACGAAAACAATCAATTTTAGCATGATGAGTAGTTAACCAGTCGATTCCTAAAATCACATCAAAGGCAAGTATTTTCAAAGAGATAAGATCGACAGGTAATGTGATGGTATCAATTTGAATCAAACAAGATTTATAAAAGTGGATGTAACAAAGGTTTCTCCTAACAGAGTTTCAATAGATAAATCAAAGTCTAATTTCTTAAGAGTCAAGTTCAAACGTTGAACACAACTACGTGAAATAAAAGAGTGGGTAGAACCGGTATCTAACAAGGTATAGACTTCCTAAGAGTTTATGATTAAGTTACCTGTGATAACTTCGTTCGGGTTCCTCGACAAACGCTCTCACTTAAACTACCGGTTTTGACTTGTCTGGGACATCCTTTGGCGTCACCATCCCATCTGGACTTGACTTCACTACATGACAAAATCGAGCTAAATGACCTTCTCTTCCGCAATTAAAACACGCTTTGGGTTTCTACGTACAGTTTGGAAGGATGTGTCCCTCCTGTTAGCATTTGAAATATACGACCGGTGGTCGTTGTTCTTCCTTTGAAATGGGTGCTGGTGTTGGTGCTGACGTCTTTCCATTATTGTTGAATCTTCTCTTCTTAAAATTGTTCCCACTTAATTCACCTTTCTTATTATCTTGGCCATGTTTACCACCGAAGTGGTTACCATTTCTTGCCTGATAATTTCCTCCACGATGGTTATCGTTGTTCCGATGGTCGTTGCCATTGGTATGATTATTATCGTGTTTTTAGTCATTACCTTTTGGTTAGGCTGACTCATTATCACGCTCTAATAACTGAGCCCTATTCAGAACATCGGAATATAAACAAAGTTAGTGAGAAATGAGGTATTGACGTATTTCTGGTTTCAATCCTCACAGAAACATTTGTGTTATTTGATCCTCATTATCAACCAAATGGGATGCAAATCAAGATAACTCCGCAAACTTAGCCTCGTACTGCGACACTGTCATATTGTTTTTCTCCAGCTTGATGAATTCAACCTCCTTCATGTGACGAATACTTTCGGGGAAGTACTTGTCATTGAATAATTCTTGGAACTTATCCCAAGACATCTTGAGTGCGTTAGGCTGGGTACGTTTTATAGATTCCCACCAGCAATCTACCTCTTCAAGCAACATAAAGGTGGCGAAGGGAACCTTTTTCTCCTTTAAGCATTCCAAGACATCAAATATCTTGGTGATCTGCTTTATCCACGTCTCCACCTTAACTAGTTCTGGCTTTCCCAAAAACTCCGGTGGTCCCAGCTCCTTGAATTGCTTAGCAGTGACCAGCCGTGAGTTTCCAATGTTTCCACCTGCATTATGAACAGAAGTCTCTCTCGTTTGGTGTTGCATGAATTCTAAAAAGTTCCTAAACATACCGTCATTCATCATTTGGTCGGTGTTGTTGTTTACCTGAGGGTTATTGCCTTCCTGATGCACATTATCCTGGGTATTGATCGTTGGTGACTTAACGGTCTCATGTGCTTCATTGCTTATCTCAACATTTTCAGATGCCATTATCAAAAACTATCAAAAAACAAGGGTTAATTGACATATATACCATAATATACCCCTATATTCTGACCGACCAATTAAATAACAAATAAGCTTAAGTAGGTCATACTAGCGAAGGATTTACCCGTCTCTCCTCTCCTAGTTCCAGTCTCACATCTCAGCCAGGGATCATATCCTTAAGCTTTGATACCAACTGTGACGCCCCCAAAACAGGTATACATCACCCATCTTGGGTCGCCATATATTTGGTACAGAATACAACTACAAACATAATTATACAACTATTGCGTACAATATGACCAAACATAAGCTGAGAGTTTTAACACGAATATAATCTTCTAGACAATATCCACACTCAATGGAGTCCTCATTATAATTATTATCACATTATTTCATAGAATAGTGAGGACTACTATAGCCACTTATCATGGACCATCACTCCATTCCCTGACTCGTCCTAACTATATTCTCATTTCCTGAAGAGAATAATGAAAGAAAAGGGTGAGCTTAACTAGCCCAGTAAAAAATATTATGACTAAGATAATGCAGAATAAATTATCATTAGCCTTCAACAGTGTTAAACTGATAAAATACAATAAACATCAAGTTTAACTGCAGCGAAACAAGCAATCCATTAGAAGAGTCAAGTAGAGCATGATATCTAGTATCTTCTATGATTTAAAAAGTTTTTCATCCACTTTATCGCTGAGACTCAACTTAATAAATAAACCACATCATCGAATCATCCCTGCACTACGAGCCAAGGATATTCATGTAATCATCAATGGTTATGATTATACCGAATAATCTCTGGTCATAATCATACCAACAACTGTCCATCAATGCAATATGGGCCAATGAGTACTTTTACCACATCATTTGTAATATTACGGGTCATGATTATACAGAATGATCTCTGGTCATAATCATACCAATCAACAGTCCATCTATTCACGTAAGCCAAAGATGACTTTCATCACAATATAAGCACGAGGATATAAAGCATTAATCAAACGAAATCAAGGATAAATATTAAAGACTTTAAATTTATCTAGAGTTTAAAAATATCCAAATTGTCAACATGATACTGCTTTATAGAGTAAAATTCAAGAATAATATTCATGTATCAAAAATAATTTGTACAGAAAAGAAATATATTTTTCAGATAAATAGTACCCCGTGAATAGTACCCTATGAATAGTACTTCGAGAATAGTACCTCGTGAATAGTACTTTAGCATGAAAAATGCCCCCAAATACCCGAGTGAATAATATTCAAGTAAATAGTATCTGGGTGAATAGTAACTCACGAATAGTACTCCGACATGAAAAGTTCCCCGAATACCCGAGTGAATAATATTCGAGTGAATAGTAACTGGGTGAATAGTAACCCATAAATACTAACTCATGAATAGTGTTCTGGCATGAAAAGATCAATAATTATCAACAAAGCTCAGAATAATATTTCCATGAAAAGATACTGGATAAAGCACAAATATTAAGGATATTCTACTAATTTCACGGAGTATAGAAGCAATACTTTAACAGAATGAGGGTATAATTAGGAATATGAGACGAAATAATATTACTAACATACTAAAGAGTACGGAAGAAAATATTATTCCTTGTGAATACTGAACAAAAATAATATCCCTTACCTCAGAAGAAAACTGGATACTGAAATAGTGAAGTAGCAGACTTTGTGACGCCCCCAAAATAGGTCCATACGACCCATTCTGAGTTGCCAGATATCATACTATAAAAATCAAATACAAACTTCATTTATACAATCTGCTTGAAGTGTCGGCGAATCATCGACCACCATTAAAACTGCGTGAGTTTTAATACAAATGTATGTAACTCTTATGGTGCCTCGACCACGCCTTTTACAATGGTACTTTACATAAAAGTACAAATCAAAAACTATTTTAGAAATTAAAATCATTGGGAAGTGCTCAAGAAACCTTCGTATATGGGAGGCCATGCGTCAGGTTATGATAGATATCATATTTCCACGTAATTATCCTTGGTTGACCCAAGAGAGACCCCAAAGAAAAAATGAGAAGATTACTATCATCTTCTTTCCAATGGTGAGTCTTCTCTTGACATATAATTATCTCCATTGTCTCAAAGTGAAAATTATATTTTAAATAAACTCCAAGATTATATAGGTAGTGCTCGTAGATATACTCAACAAGTGGATGAGCACAACCCTGTCTTATGATAACACGAGGTTGTATGTCATTAGACATCTTGTATGATAGTGGCAAAACACCCTTCCAAAGTTAGGTTCATCTCACCCTATTCGGTTCACCAAAATTAAATATCAAATGACGTATACAATATGACACAATTATCTAAAGTTCTCAATAAAATTATTTCCATACTATTTAGGGAGAACCTCAATAGCCATGTAACCACCGCTTACAATCCTCTTAATATTCTCGCTTCAACCCAAATTACACTTTTATTACCTGAAAGGAATTGTGAAGCAAAAGGGTGAGCACAACTAGCCCAGTAAAGAATATCATGACTAAAGATAATTAATTTATCAATAGCTTTTGTCAATAATAAATCAGAGATTTAGAACATATGGTAGATGATAAAACTTTTCAACCATAGTTGCAGCGAAACGAGCAATCCATTAAAAGAGTAAAATAGACTATAAGGTCTATTATCTTCTCAATGTTAAAAGTCCACCAACAATGTTTTATCCCTGTAACATCAATCAACAGTTACTGTCCACAATCATATGAATAACTCATAATCATAATTGTGGTTCTAAATTCCTCTTCGCACCCAAGATGAAGACAATTTTCATCACATATCTTCACCTGAAACATCAAAAATCATGGTTATACCAAATCAAAATTCCTGCTCATAATAATACTAATAAATTCATCTTTGCACTACGGCCAAAGATATTCATTAACAATTCATCTTTGCACTACAGGCCAAAGACATACAACTGTATTTTAGAAGAGTCAAGTAGAGCATGATATCTATTATCTTTTACGAATTAAAAGTGTATAATCAATATTTTCTCGCTGAGACTCAACTTAATAAATAATCCACATCATCGAATCATCCCTACACTACGACCTATGATATTCATGTAATCATCAATGGTTATGATTATACCGAATAATCCCTGGTTATAATCATACCAATAACTGTCCATCAATGCACTACGGGCCAATGAGGACTTTTACCACATCATCTATAACATTATGGGTCATGATTATACCGAATGATCCCTGGTCATAATCATACCAATAAACAGTTCATCTATGCACATAAGCCAAAGATACTCATCAATCAATAGTTCATCTTTGCACGTAAGCCAAAGATATACAAATCAGTAAAACCAATAATCAATGATCCATCTTTGCACGTAAGCCAAAGATATACAAATCAAAACCAATAATCAACAAATCCATCTATGTACGTAAGCCAAAGATGACTTTCATCACAATATAAGCATGAGGATGATGACAATGATATAAGCATTAATCAAAGCGAAATCAAGGATAAATATTAAAGACTTTAAATTTATCCAAATATTATTAATCATTTAATAAACTCATAATCTAATATTATTAATATTATAACAATATTTTAATCACTTCTTAAACTTATAAATAATTTATTTTAATTATTTATACTTTACCAAATAATGCATTTAATCATTCAAAAATGCCATACTCATAAGATTTCATCACCAATGATCAAATCACTCATCAAAAATCTGCATATACCTTATATAGGATTTCCAAGCCATAAACTCCTATTTACCAATTTTTCAACTTCACATAACATATTTAATTCATTTACTCATAACTAATTCATTTTCATAAAAAAAATACTAAATCAGTCCCAAAAATATTTCTTTTCTGGGATTTAGCAAAATATAGGCCCATATTGAACATATATTTTTCTCGAATTTATAAAATTCATTTACTATTTTTCATATGGCCAAAACTGCTAAATATTTAAACATTTATCATAAATTGTACTTTGTCCAAAAATTCCGAAATTTACAGGGTATACTCCTGTTATATACATGTACTCCCAATAAAAATTTTACCAATTTTGGAGTTAACCACAAGGATCATTCACCATGCATGTGGTAATCCACATAGACAAGTTATTCTAACAGAATAATAAAGAATGGAATAACAGAAGAATTCACCATGCATGCGATAGATCGCATGACATAAAAAGTTATTCTAATGTAATAATAAATAATGGAACCAGTCAATGCGTAATCCGCATGAGCATGGATATTCCAACATAATAATAAAGAATGGAATAACAACAAATTCACCGAGGCATGTGATGAAATCGCATGCATACAGTTATTCCCAATGAATAATAAAGAATGGAATAATGTAAGAATTTCACCATGTATGCGGTACTTTGCATAGACAGGTTATTCCAACATAATAATAAAGAATGGAACCAGGTCATGCGTAATCCGCACAGATAACATATTCCAACATAATAATAAAAATGGAATAACAACAGAATTCACCAGGCATGTGATAGACCACACAGACAGGTTATTCCAACAGAATAATAAAGAATGGAATAACAGAAGAATTTCACCATGTATGCAGTACTTCGCATAGACATGTTATTCCAACATAATAATAAAGAATGGAATAACAACCCTTACGAGTATTGAAAGAAAATAACTCTCTTCATGAATACGAAAGAATAATACCCCTTACCTTAGAAAAACTGGATGCTAGAATAGTGAGGTAACAGACTTCTCTTCTTCTTTCTCTCTATAATTTCTCTCTATAATAATTGCTCTATAGCTTTAGTGAATTGGTGAGAAATGAGAGAAGAATGAGCTTCTATTTATAGGAAAATATAGTTTCGATAATTGCACGTTTTGCGGCTCAAAATATTACAATATAATACCTTCAACTTTTTTTTCATTTTTAATTTAGTCCTGCAAGTATTATCAAACTTGCACCACCTCCCCTAATAGTAAATAATGTGAATCAATAGTTCAATCATGTGAATCAATAGTTATAATAATGTGAAAATACGAATTACAGTATAGTACCTCCATCTATACCTCCATTTTTAACTTAGTCATGCATGTATTATCAATCTTGCGCCACCTCCCCTAATAGTACATGAATGTGAATCAATAGTACACAATGTGAACATATAGTTATAATCATGTGAATTAATAGCAATTAATTGCTCATTTATTCGATTAATTACCCGATTGGTCAATATAACCTCCAGACATCAATTATTATCGAAATAAATGTCGATTTCCACTAACACTAACAATCCCAACACAATGGAAATATATTTCTCAAAAATTTCATTTTTGAAATTTCAAAGTTTGACTTTTTTGACCAAAAAGTCAAACCCGACAAATTTTGTGTTTATAGTCTATTTCTACTAATTTCATCGTTTCAGACTCAAATATCACGTTCGCGTCTCCAAGTTCAACTCCGAGCTCAAATTCGATTTTTTTATAACATTCATCATTAATATTATAACTCATAATATTTAACAACCAGGTCATTCCCAGGAAAGAGGGGGCTTTCCGATAAGGATTTCTCCTTATTGGCGCGCAATTAGGTGACCAAACCTCTCCTTGACAGAACATCTAGACATTGTCAATATTGCAAATAATAATATGAATAACTTTGTCGTCTCAATTATTGATTCAATGATATATAAAATATTATGCAGATGATACTATGACAATAACTGAATCAATAATATGAGAGATATGATCGTGAATTACTATAACAATAATTGAGTAATCGAAAGTGACTTCTCACGTAAACATCAATAATCAATACCGTGTGCTACTACGCATAATCGCCACGCCAGCATATTCTTTATTTTACTATCGAGTAGTTCAACAGTTTTAACGGTAACACTTTCGCTGTTATTTTTATAAAAAGATAATTCTGTCGTTTCCTTAGTACGATAATACTTCCATTGTGGGGTCCACCAATGATTGTGTCGTCCTACGGATATTCCCCAACAAAAAGAATATTCCATGACCAAACGAATATTTTATAACAACTTGCATACTTTGAAAAAATTTCACATATCACCCTTAACTTTAACCTTTTATCAATTTAACCATTTACTAAATAAAATAATTATAAGAAAATTGAATACTTTCATTTCATAAAATTCGGGGTCTCACAGACTTCTCTTATTCTTTCTCTCTATAGCCTATCTCTTTATAATTGCTCTTGTGAGTCTTAGTGAATTGGTGAGAATAAAAGAAGAATGAGCTTCTATTTATAGGAAAATATAGTTTCAATAATTGCATGTTTTGGCGCTCGAAATATTATAGTATAATACCTTCATCTTTTCCTCTATTTTTAATTTAGTCCTACAAGTATTATCAAACTTGCACCACCTCCCCTAATAGTACATCATGTGAATTAATAGTACATTCATGTGAATCAATAGTTATATACATATGAAAAAAATAGTTATAGTATAGTACCTTCATCTATACCTCTATTTTTAATTTAGTCATGTAAGTATTATCAATCTTGCACCACCTCCCCTAATAGTACATGCATGTGAATCAATAGTACATACATGTGAACAAATAGTTATAAGCATGTGAATTAATAGCAATTAATTGCTCATTTATCTGATTAATTACCCGATTGGTCAATCTAACCTCCAGAAATCAATTATTATCGAAATAAATGTTGATTCCCTCAAACACTAATAATCCTAACACAATGGAACTATCAATTTCATCTTTAATCAACACGAACTTATTCATCATTAATATTATAACTCACAATATTTAACAACCAGATCATTCACACGAAAGAGGGGAATTTCTGATAAGGATTTATCCTTATTGGCGCGCAATTAGGTGACCAAACCTCTCCTCGACAAAACTTTCTAGACATCGTCAATATTGCGAATAATAATATGAATAACTTTGTCATCTCAATTATTTATTTAATAATATAAAATATTATATAGATGATACTGTGACAATAATTGAATCAATAATATGAAATATATTATGCAGCAATTACTATAGCAATAATTGAGTATAACTGAGTGGCTTCTCACATAAGCATCAATAGTCAATACAGTGTGCTATTATGCAACCACGCGTATTACTGTACATTTACCACCGGGTAGTTCAACAGTTTAACGGTAAAACTTTCGCCGTTATTTTTATTAAAAGATATTTCTATCATTTTCTAACTATGACAAAACTTCCGTTGTGGGTTCCACCAATGATTGTGCCGTCGTACGAATATTCCCTGTTAAAACGAATATTCCCCGACCAATCGAATATTTTATAACAAGTTATTTACTTTGCAAAATTTATAAATATTACCCACAACTACAACATTATATCATATCCACACCATAATATTAAAAAATATATTTCGAAAAAATATTCTTTATTCATAAAAGTTGGGGTCTTACATAGAATGCATCACAAGAACTTATATGGAGTACATATACAGAAAATCCCTCAGAAGAAATCAAGCCTGTTGATGAACCATGCAACTCCAAGTTAGGGATTAATGACTAATCATTTACTGAAGCATAGTTACATAAGACAATCGTTGAGTTGACAAAGAAAATCGTATATAGAGTCTATAGCTATCTCATCAAGCTACTCTACGTACTAAAAAAGTCAATGGTTAACCTACGTCAGTAATACTCATTTTCTTAAAAGAAAAATCAAAACTGAAAAACTGATCAGTTTATGGGAAGTTAAAGTTTCTTATTAGGCATCATGCGACCAATGGCTTTTTGACACGTCATAATTGTTGCAGAATTAGAAGGAACTGTTATAGAGACAAATTTTAAAACCTACAAACTGTTATCAAGGGCTATCAACTTTCTCTCCTTCCATTTTTTAAAACCTAAATTCTCTTCAGAGCCAAAATCCACCAAACCTCGAGCTCCGCCCAAATCGCCTTCAAACATCTCTGATAAGATTCCTGAGATCGAATACCCATACACTTTGAATCCTCAAAATGGAAGATTGGCATGTTATAACTGGAATCCAACTCGATTCTAAGAAGTTTGAAAGATAAGAAAAGAAGTTCAAGGATATTCTTGAGCTTGTAAAGAATGCTATGTTTTCAGAAAGCTTGGAAGCCAACACTCCAGTATATACCGATTTAGTAAAGGAATTCTATTCAAATGCAATGGTAGACTCTAGGCTTCTATCCACAAAGGTCAAAGGAGTAAGTTTGAAGATAAGAGCATCAGACATCAACCAATGCCTAGGGTTTCCTAACCAAGGTCTGATGAATCTCGAGAATGTCAACATTGAAGAAGGTAAGAAGTTAATACGCCACAAAAGAAATATAAATCTGTAAGACATGAAGACGAGTTTCCTGAGGAGTTTGAATTCCTAGCTGAGATTGATAGAAAATGTATCTTATGCAAAGATATTGCACACGATACTGTTAGTGATCTATAATTAAGAGACATAACTACAATTATCATGAAATTGTAGATGAATTTTGGAGCCCTTCTAATTGATTGGTTGTCCAAATGACTAGAAAAAGCTGAGAAGAAGAAGGCTAAAGATATACCCCTCGCAAAGGTTTTTCATGGAAGACTCTTGAGCATTATACTGAAGAAGAAACTAAAAAGTAAGATAAGGGATGACGAGGGAGAACTCCTAAATGTTCAAAAAGTGATGTCTCCAAAGCTGTTCGAAAATTGGAAGAAAAATCCCATGGAGACTAAAAGACTAAAGATATCTAGCAACAATAACAAGATCACTGCATTAAAGAGAAAGGCAAGAGAATTGGAAAGCGAGATCCCAATCTGATGACTCTGCACCCCTAATGACCACTCCAGTAAAGCAAACCAAGAAGAAAGCTAAGGTCGTGAAGAAGTCTATAGAGGTTCCACCAAGCAGTCTCTCCACTAACAAAAAGAGATATGAATCAGGAAAGGAAAAAGCATCAACAGCTGTACCACCAACGAGGAGAAAGAGTAACAAGATACTTCATAGAACAAACTAGAAGAAAGAAAGAGGCTCTTCATCAAAAGTGATTTCTGACAGCTCCAGCAGTGAAAGTAAAAGGGCTGCAACTGCCATTGAACCCTGGTCAGAAGAAGATGTTGAAAGTGAAACAAAAGAATCCTTGAAGTTTGAAGAGCAAGAAATGACCGTTGAGCCAGAAAGTTATGAGAATGATACTATAGAAGAAGTAAATGATGAAAATCAGTTAAAAAGATCCACTAATGAATCAGTTAAAATGACACTGCATGACTCAAGCTCAAAGTTAGGATAAGAAGATCCAGTATAAAAAATGAGATGCCAGAAGACTTTTATATCCCTTGTCATGTTCATCGTAAGAAAAGAATAGTGGTGGAAGTTGATGATGAACCACTAGATGTACTTCTAGTAAAATGGTTTAACCTTGGAAATGAAAAACTAAATGTGGTGAAGATGACCACACCAAATCTGCTAAACAATCTCAAGGCTATGAAGCTGAATACTTCAACTCTGATATATGTGCCTGAAATTAAGGATCATGTAATAAGGTGGTTTTATCCTCACATGCCATGGGCAAAGGCATCCGTCACTGGTGATAACAACTATTTCTCATGGTGCGTCTCTCAAATTCCCAACTTAGAGTTGGTGTCACAGAACTTCCCAAGGGTAAAGAAATTTGCAACACAGCTGATCAAAGACCAGTCTCACTTCAGGGTCTATCGACATGCTGAAAACCACTACATTCCCTACAATTGTAGAGTAGGTTCAGATGGCAAAAGGATTATACCCAAGTCTGTGACCATAGAGTCCTTTCACTCTACCATTAAAGATAATCAAGCTTAGGTTGAGAAGCTCTACTCTGCCCAATCAGAATTTTCTGATTTTTCTTCATCTTCCAACAGTGATTGGCACTCAACGATTTATCAAATTCTCACTACATCTGAAAGTCTGACCAAGAATGCAAATCGTGGGGTCCAATCTGATGTTCAGTAGGAGTCTGCTCAACCAAATGACCAAACTCCTCAGGAGTAAGAGTTACTATAGTACTCTGACGAGTTGGTTGAGAAGATATCTCTTATTGCTGCAGAAACAAAGATATTATCAGAAGAAGGAGATAGTGTGCTTCAAAACAAACTCCAGGTCACAATATCAGATATATTTCTCAAGATCAAAGAGAGAGATCAAATCTATTTGAATTTTATCAATGATCTGAAGGAAGAAGCTATGCAAGCTCAAAAGGATAGTGTAGATCAAATCTTGTCCCTCTCTGACAAGATTGACTCACTAAAGCAGTCTCTCTCCCTACAGTTAGAACTAAGCCAACAAGAACTCAAGACTAAAGTTAGTAACTCAGCTTATCTGATAGAGCAGCTTATGACAAATGTCTAATAGCTTTCCCAAGTGATTAATGACAAAAAAGGGGAGAAAAGGAGGTATTCAAGGAAGAACAAGGAGAGAAGAATAAAGGCAGAAGAAAAGAGCAAGAGCATAAAAGCACAGGAGAAGAAGAAGTAGAAGAAGAAGAAGAAGAAGGTCAAAATAACAGCAGCAAGTGTGCCATCGTCTGAAGGGGAGCCAAAACAAGAGAAAGATAAAACAGAAGACAAAGAAGAAGAGCATGCATCTGAGCCAGAGGATCATGAAGATGAAGCAATAGAGCATGCATCTGAGGGGGAGTAAACTGGAGAGGAAAAGAAAATTGAGTAGCTAATCAAAAGACATCCCGGAGACATACATGAAGCAGTAAATGAAGCTGAGAAGGTAAATTTCTAACTATATAGGTATGTTCTGGATCCAGGATGTAGAGTGTTATACAGTGTGTAAATTTCATATTATAATTAAATGACATTCATAATTATCTGTTTAAGAAATACAACTAGTAACTGTATATTAAGATTCATTCATCTCATACATATGCACTTATTATTTTTGTCATAATCAAATAGGGGGAGATTGTTAGGAATAAGCGTGAGAATGATATTCCTATTTATTTAGGATTTGATTATGATCTTAATGAATGAATATGCAAATATCTCTACATTGAAATAATCTGTAAAGTCCTTGAATAAATAATAAGAATATATGTACAAGGACTTAGACTGAAATGATCAAATATGTTAGGTTGATTCCACTTGAACAAAATAGCTTTGTAAAGCCCTTCAAAAGAATATGATGTACAAGGACTAAATATAGAAAGATCAAGCTTGTTAGGTTGATCGTATATGATGTAATAGATAGGCATGTCTTATCGTTAAACACTACACCAACCTTCGAAGTCTGCCTGGAAAGACAAGGAACTCGGAGATCATCAAGGCAGAATCGTAGTCTGTAAGAAGAGTAACTTTCGAAGTTCGTAGTCTAATAGCAGAAGCCAAGATAGAACTATAGAGTATCAAGTATGTTTCTACAGAATCGTAGTCTACTTTGGAGGGACTCTCAGAATCGTAGAGTTGGTCCAAGCGCTTGTCGAGCCAAGCCAAGAATCGTAGTCTACTCTCGGAAGCGTAGAGTCTACAAAACAAGCATGTAAAGATCGTAGTCTACCAGTGCATAAGAGAAATCGTAGTGATCTCTTTATCATACTGAATCAAGCAAAAACGTGACAAGACATCAGGATCATAATTGTAGTCAACCTAGATCAGACAAGGAAAATAAGTGTTAAGGCAGAAATCATAGACTGTTGTATGTTTTGCTCTCGAAATCGTAGTGTCTGCAGAACTAAAGGTAGATCATAGTCTATAGAACAAAGTCTTCGACAAAGTCTATCAGTGCTCACAAAGCCAAGGAAGAATCGTAGTGATAACACGATTCTCAACACATGAGCACTTCCAAAGCATCCAAAGAATATAGCCTCTGGTCAGAACTGTAAAGATGCAATATACTAGAAGGAAGCTAGAGAGCACTCACTAAATGGCTTACAAGAAAATAGAAGATCGAAGTACTAATTCAATTAGCATCTTGATTAAGAAGTAAAGCCATTCAGCGAAAGTCTTCCACAAGCAACAGTAAGAAGACTTCAGATAATGTGACTAACAAAAGGAAGTCAACAATGCAGTAGCTAGCAAGATAAGCAAAAGATGACGATCTTGGGTGTGCCTATGATCGTAGTGCTTGCCAAATAAAAAGCGGGAACTGATTCGGTTTATACAGAGATACTGACAAATCAATAAGGAATAGACAAAGAAGATTAAGCATGGGTCAGACCATTGATGATATGTGAACGAAAGATCACAAGGAAAAAGAGAGCTGAGCATGACTAATCTGATGAGTCTTGAAGATCAATAAGGCCAAAGCACTCAAACAAGTTGTCAGTGCCTAATGGAAGTCAAGGCAAGTAGAAGTGTTGAAGCACTGCATGAATGAAGGAAGAGAGGTTCTACATTACAAATCCAAAGAACACTCTTAGAATCGTAGTGTTTTCAAAATCACTCAACGAGCAATATTCAACGGACTAACTGTGATCATGTTCAGTCATCTGCATCAGAATCGTAGAATTCAGTCATCTGAGTATTGAAGCCTTAACAACGTCTTAATATAAAGACCAACATTCGAACGTTGTTGATTGAAAGCATCAATGTAGAAGGATAACTCCTGATGTTCTGATCGAGGAATCAGAAAGAAGAAATAAAGGTTACTACCAGCTTGACACGTTAAAATGACATCTTTGATGTGGTTGGTGAAATAGTAGACTATAGTGTCAGAAAAATTAAAAAGTGGTTGTCACATCACATCAGCAGTCTGCACCAATTAACTCAAGATCTGCGAATTAATTCTGTAACGATCCAAAATTTCAAATTGTAATTTAAATATTTACTGAGTTATATAAATATTATTTGAGGAGTTTATTGTTAAATAAATATTTTATTGATGTGATGGTTGATGAATCTAAATTTATTAGAGATTTTTCTAAATTAAATTAATTTATAATTTAGAGAGCTGTAAAATAACATGAAATGTTATACTGTTGTTTTGATTTAATAATTTAGATGGTATATTAAATTATTAAATAAAGTTATAATGAAAATTATAATTTTGGTAATATTTGCTAAAATGGTATATTTAATTAAAATATAGTATGTGATTAATTTAATTGGTTAATATTGGACATGGAGATCTAAATAAATAATATGTGATTATAATTTATAAACTAAAGTGTTTAATTTAGTTTTTTTGCCAAACAAGGCTTAAGTATTTTAATTCTTTAAAATTAAAGGGTTTTGCCAAACAAAGCCTTATGGCTTTTGAATTTCTAATTTTTAAATTTAAATAAAATAATAAATATAGTATATACTTTATTTTGATAACTGATGATAGCTATTAAGGCCATATCAGTTTTGTATTTTGTTATTACGCATACTGGCTATCAGTTGATTTATGCATACTAGTTGGTCAGTTGGATATTGGATTTGTCTGAGTTCAGAGAGAAGTGATAGGGAGCTTGAGAGAATTGAAAGGAAACTTGTGAATTTTCGCAACAATTCCAGTGATTAACAACGATTGTATTAGTAATTGAAGGTATGTTTTACAACTTTGATATTATATATGTATATGTGTTTGACGGAAAAATTATATATACTATGTGAATTCAAATTCTCTTGGTTTGTTGTAGAAACTGAGTTATTGCAATTTATATGTAATTTATAATACTAGAGTTTATGGCTAAACCTGAATTCGTATGCTAATTAATTTTAATAGTAGAAAAATTATGTCAGTGTATATATTTTCATATGTAGCTATGTAAGTATCAATTTTGATGGTCAAATTGCATGCTAAGCTGTTAATTGAGTTTTGTATATGTTAGTTCTTTAAGAAACGAACATAACTTAATTCAAATGAAGTGATTTGGCCAAGTATAGAGATTACAGTGATGAATTTTGTAAAGGATGTCAAGAAAATTAAGTTTTCATGAAAACATGAAAATTAAGAAATTAAAATAGTTTTAGTTGTTGTTAAATTGTGCTAAGTTGTTGAATATGTTAGCAATCATGTTTATAATAGTTGTATATTTATTTTACGTGTTATTATCATTATTTGGTGAAATTTGTGTTTGTTAGGCTAAAGTCGGCTACTGTTCATTAGCCTTCTCTGCTCTGTCATGTACATGGCACGTGTTGGAATTGCCACGCGAGCAAGGCAAAAATGACACTAATTCTGTGGCCAAGAACAATGCTTGTGGATCCCAGTTCTTTGTATGGCACAAATGCGCCGCGTACCACAGTTTTGAGATTTGAGACTCTCTAACTGCTGCGCAGACTTGGGAAAACATCATAACATGGTCTGAAATTATGTTAGCATGTTAAATGTGTATTGTTAAGGATAGCATAGCATAGTGAATTGTGGTTAGTAAGTTCAAAGTTACAAAAATGATTAGTAAATCGAGAACGCGTTATGTGATAACTTAGTATACACAATGATCGTTTGTTAAGTGTTGCGAAGTATAACACTTGGAATTTCTGAAATGTAAGTGGTAATGAAATACTTGTGCTTCAATGATAAGTTTAGATAGAAGTGTACATGTTTTGGTATGTTAGCATATCTAATAGGTATTGTGGTTCTAAAAGTATGTGTAGGTGATCGTGAGTTTAATTTTATAGCTTACGCTCAAGGCAAGTTTCTAAACCCTATCTTTTTACATTGAGAAAGTTTTCTAACTCTACACTTTCGTTGAGTTAGTTCTATTATTACATTGTGTAACTTTATTCTTTTAATGGAGCAAGCTTCTTATCTTAACTGTTATTGAATAAGTCAATTGTTCCTAAAATTCATTCGAGCAAACTTTAACTCTAATGTTATTTGAAATTCTCATTTGATTGATTCATTCTATCTTGTTTATAGTTAAGCAAGTTTCTTAAGTTATATTCTTGTATAATGAACGCAGTTTTTGAACTCTCGTCTCTATTATTGAACTGTTTTACATCTTTGCATGAGTTAATACCATGTTGGGCAAGTTTTTCATTTTCAGCTTGCTATCAGATAATGTACATTCTGTAATTTCATTTGTAATGTTATAAGACTCTAACCTTAGCTTACTTATTGTTCAAGCAAAGATTTACCATTTTATTCATTTTGTTGAATACTTATGCTCTATAGTTATTTCAAGCATGAGTTTAATATGTATAATCAGTTCATTAATGATTCTCAATTGTTCTATGTTATGTTGTTATTAAACATTTGTTGTGATTATCAAACACTATTGATTCAACTAGTCCTCTAGTTGATGTTCGTTAAACTTCAAATTACCATTGAAAGCTTATCCAAACTAAACTTTCTTTGGTGCAGACTTGTACTTTAAATACTGAGATGAACAACCCTATTATTATTAGGGGATAATTTACGCTTAATGTTGAAATGTTTGTGCACAATACATTGTACGAAGGGCTGATCCCCCTAAGTACGAGGAGTCCTTATAGTCTTATGACTGTTAAAGTTGGAGTTGAAAGATTAGTCGCAACTGTGGACATAGTTCATGGTCTTATGACCCTCAGTTATATATATTCCATATTTTGGATTCTAGTTTCTGATTATCATTATTGGAGTACTATTCAGTTTTTATGAGCCTATTGTTGGCAGTTATTATTATTATTCTCCTGTTGATTCCTTGTTATATCCAGTGAGCAATTGTTTTGCTCACTCTTGCATATTTACATACTCATTGTAGCTAAATTTGAGAAGGTAGACGAGCCTTCAACTAGCAAAGGAAAGGGAAAAATGTACAAGTGATGCAAACTTGTAATTTTGTTTATTGTGATGGTCATAGACTTTTTAATAATGATGTAATGTAATAATTTTATTTCCGCACTTGAATGATGTTTAAAGGTTAGACAACCTGGGATGTTTTGAATTTAATAATGTAACCCTATTTAAAGGGAGGTTTATGGTTTACATATTATTTATTTGGGTAGATAGTGTGAATGTATGGATAGTGAGCACCGAATCTTGTGGGAATGAAATACCTAGATTTGGGGGTGTCACAGGTTAGTATCAAAGCTTTAGGTTATGAAGCTTAGGTGGAGGAAAAGCCTTAGGAATTAACCTTTGAAAAGATAGTGTTGATAAACTCTTATCGAGTTTTAGGAAAGAGAAAGTAATAAAACACTTATGTGCTTATGTGATTACAACTTATGTGCTCGTGAGTGTCAAATAGTAATGATTAGTAATTAAAACTTAAAATTTGGGTTACAGGATGGCTAATGTAGGAGGATCCAGTCAGGCTAGAGAGGAGGAGCCTCGAGATATTCAGGTGATTTGGTAACAACTACTGCCACGGGAAACTATTCCGTCGTTCACAGTAGTTGAGCAGGAGAGAGTACCTAATGAGGAGGATGAGATAGAGACGGACGAGGAGGACCCCGTGGAGCTGCCACAGTCGGTGAATGAAGAGGACGAGGAGGAAGAGATTCCACTTAACTCGATAGCTGCCCGTATGTATGACGAGGTGTATGATCGCAATGTAGAACTTCAAGATACCATCGAGGAGTTACAGGAGATAGTAGCTGAACAACAGACCTCGATGGCACAGAAAGACGATGAGATCCAAGATCGAGAAGAACGACTGATCAACGTTGAAGAGAAGCTGGTCCACACTGAAGGAGAGAATGAGCGAATGATAGCAGAGATTGCAGAGTTGAAGAACAAGTTGAAAGAAGAATCTACAAAAAAGGGCAAGAGCCGAAGACGCATACAGTGAAGCTTATCAAAGAGCCGAAATGGCAGAGAGAGACATACAAGCAAAGAGGACGAAGATGGAAGAGATGAACAACGTATTTAACACTGTGATCAATCAAGCTCAAGATCAAGTCATGGGTTATCCGATTCAGTTCGAGATGCTACCATCATACATATTGGATCGCCGAACAATGTTCAGAATTATGGAGGAAGAGCGTCGTAAGGCTACTGTAATACCTGAGAATTTCCGCATATTATTAAATAAATATATTAATGGAAATAAATATTTATTTGAATATGAACAATTTCGTGTTATGAAATGAGATAACTCAATTATATTAAATAATTAAATAGTTGAGAATACGTGGAGTTTGTGGTAAACTCGTTGAAAGCCTTGTGTGGCATGGTGATGGAAATACAAATAGTAATGATAAGCGGCGAAGAAATTATGAGATGAGCAATTAAGTAATATTAATGGTTAAGTGTTGTTGTAGTATATTTAGGGATTTTTAATTGATATTAATAAGGTCGGTTAATATGTTATTATTAATTGTTATTTAATTGATAATGGTTGTGGTGGAATATTGATTTCTTAGCAATTATTAATAATAGGTGATTATTATATAGATAAGTAATGATTATGGAAAACCCATAAATGGTTGGATTAATTAATATTAGTGTTAATTAATTAAGGAAGAGCATGGTTATTTATTTAACATAATTAAATGAATTATTAATATAATAATATTATAATGACAGATTATATGCATAGGAGCAATAATACAACTATACTATATAGAGTATTATGGCATTTATGTGACTATATATTAAGTTGTATGAAACTATATTGTAAGAAACAAGGTAATTAAACATATTGAAACTATATGGTATAAATATATCATGAAATGTGTATGTAACAATATGAATGTGAGTAGACATTTAAAATATGGTTATATGAGTGGTAGAAATAATTATGGAACTACTCAGACAATAATATCCGACTGTATTATTTTATTGTGTATATTTAATGTACATGGACTATATGATGTGAATGTATAATTTATCCCTAAAATTCCTAATATGGTAACAATTGTACATTAAGATTTCATTGTAGGAATTAAATAGACCAAACCAAGCCTAGATAACAAGATTGCTGAGATTTTCATTTTGTCCCAAAATGAGTGGCACAAGTACATGAATAGTAGCTGAGATTGAAAACACGTATTCTCCACAAGGCTAAATCCTAGATGATCATTGCTAGCTATGTAGTTGGTATGGAGTTGTTAAACCACCCTTGAGCAACCATTGTTTCATTACATTACACTATGAGTTCAAGTTTTGTGTAACACCAATGCCCAGTCCAAAACTCTTCTATAAATAGCAGTCATGTTGATCAATTGGTGTTGCTTGAAATTGTCTGAGAATTGTCAAGTGTGAGGGTGAGAGCTTACAAGCATTCTTAGAGCTTAAGAGTTCGATTGGAATACGTTTCATTCATATTGCAGAGGTATAATTCCATTCTATACTTGCCATTTCCAGTTTCTGTAAACAGAGTTCTTGAACTCTTAAAATTCAAATTCCTGATTTCATGAAAATGGATGTGAATGTGGTTGAGTATGGGCTATATGGGTGTTATATGATCATATAAGCATGTTGCAATTAATATGAGTGTTTAGAAATGAATTCGTGTGTAATTTTTGAGGTTGGGCTAGCTTTACACTTAAGTAGATCATTTTACGCTTTGAACCAACCTGTGCCTTAAATTGCCATTACATATTGTATGAGAGGCGCAAATTGTTGCGAAGTTCAGATTTATAGTTTCTGTTTTGCAATCTGATATATTACTATGACTTATAATAGCATGTAAGCATGTGTAATGTGTATGTGCATGTATATTATGCTAAGTGGAGCATGTTTTAATATGTTTGCATGATTAACGAAAGTATATGGTTTACATGGAGATTTGAACCATGAATTTTTAAAACAAACTATGTAAAAGATCATGTTCTACAAATTGTGAACCTAGTGAGCTATACATGACTGATTTTGCACATAGGTGAGCATGTCGTAGTGTACATTGTCCCTTGAGCATGATCAAACTTATTAAGCCTTGTGTTAGAAATATTTTCAAGAAAAAACTTAGCCTAGTAAGCTAACTTGCATGATTTCTACATGTTGTAAATTCTAACTTTGCAAAGCATGTTAGTGTGACTTAGACATTCATGAATAAACCTTTAGCTTATGTTTATGTGATTAGCAAAGAAACATGAACAAGTTGGACTTACTAGTAAGTTTAGAATATGAATAGTGTCATGATATCTTGAAGACTAGAATCTGACATTTGTGATCATATTTAATGACTCTCTTAGACTCACTCATGTAGCAGAAACATATATATACCATGCTTGTGTAGCACATTTCAAGAAAAGCATGAACAAAGCCTATTTTTTTTTAACTAAAACAGTGTTAGTTTCACTTATGTGTTATGAATACACATAAGCATGCCTAATATGATTTTTATAACTATCTTGTATGTTTAGAAAGCAAGAATGATAGACTTTGTGGTTTCATGACCTTGAATGATCTTAAATTGTTGAAATGATCGAACTTAGAACCATGTTATACAAGAAGGGACCTAGATTGATCTAAGAAGCATGTGAAAGCCTTTAACATGAAAAAATATGATTGTGTGTTCAAGCCAAACAGAGATCACAAGGCAAAGAATTTGGGTTTTGATCGAGTCGGGGATCGGTAGCAATTTTGCTACTTGATCCCTAAACTTAGCTATATAGCGTATGTAGTCTGCTTAGTTTGGAATCCCAGATAGTGAGTTATGATCTTTTAGACAGTAACTTACATGATGCCTATGATGCTAAATGTGATCTAAAACCTACTGATGTACATATATATGTGTGATACTTAGTTGATAAGTTGGTGTTGCATTGAATTGGAAAGTCCATGAGTAGAGGAGGTCCTAACCTAGAGCATTCTTGATTTGTTTATAGAATAACTAAGTGTTTGGTTCATGATTACTTATAAACTGATTTTGTACCATATGTGTGTATACTTGAATCGTGTCAAGCTTGATTAGACTGTGTTAGCTAATTAACATCTTGAACATATAATGCGTTATAAATAAGATTCGAAAGTGTTAATTTATTAATGTGGATAAACTACGCTTAAGGCAAGTTTTCTCTAACGTTACTCAAATTATGTTGTGCAAGTATCCTAACCCTTGCATTATTATTTGACAAATACCGTAAGCTTATCCCTTTGAATACAAGTTACATTACTTTCTCGTTCAAATGAGCTAGTATGTTAAACCCTTGTGAAAGCCATCATTCATGTTGAAATTGGTATTGCCCTTGAATATTGTGAAAGAGTCGATGTCATTTGATTCGGCTAGACTATATACATGTTTATAATAAAATTGTCCAAACCAATTGATTGGTACAGAAATCTTGAAAACTGAGTTGGACAACCCTTTTAGTAAGGGGAGTGTATGTTGTTGGAAACCCCAACACATGAATAAATATTATTATTATTGTGGTGTTATGCATAACGTAAAGTATTGTAGACTGATCATCTATAGTACTTGATATTTTTGGTTATTAGTTTAATATTGGTAACCCTAGTGAAAGTTCAATGGTCCTTAGTGACTGCTCAGTATAAATTACTTATCCAGTTGGATACATTGTTAGCCTTTGAATTCATATATATTTGTTGATTTATATTGAATTGTTATATCCCTTATTCATGATGTTATTCTGACACTTTGAACTATCCTAGAAATAACCTTTCGATATTTCAAACCATGTGATATTATATCTTACACCCTTGTTGTATATTACTTGTTGGGCACTTTGTGCTCATCCTTGCTTATTTAAGACCTTTCAGTCAAGGAAGAATAGGGAGGTGTCTCTGGAAAAGACAAGGGCAAGGGCAAGGCTACCGACTAGCTTGTCTTTTTTATGTTTAAAGCTATTATGTTATGCTAAGACTATTTGTGGACTATGTTTAAACTTAAGAAGGATTATATAATAGGTCTTTATTCGATACTGTTATGTAATTTATTAAGTACTGTAGGTTGCGAGACTTGGGAGAATAATTATAATAAATCATTTTATATTATTCTAAAGTAGATTTTCTGTTGTGTATGCGTTATTATAGTTATTATGGTTTTACCATGAGAACGTGATGAACCGAATTCGAGTGACCAAGTGGAGGTCCGAATTTGGCGGCGTCACAGGTTAGTACCAGAGCCTTAGTTATAAACCTTAGGAGCGAGTGTCCTTAGATTATAACTTAAGGGAACTTAGAAGTTAGGAAGGAGATAAAACTCATGTAGAGTTTTCCTTGAGAAAATTAGTGTGTTAAGAAATGTAACTTCATTGTATACAATGAACTTATGTTTATGTAACATTCTAATGGAGTTGTTGTTTGTGTTGTCTTATGTTGGCGATTGTAGGATGACTGATATGGGAAGACCTAGCCGAGTAGTAGAGGAGGAGTCACATGATATCCACATAGTATTTGAGACACCCTTGATAGCGGAGCCTATTTGAGTAGTAGCCCCTTTTGATGATGACAATGAGGAAGAGGTAGAGTCTGACCCTGAAGAGGAGCCTTTGGAGGAGGAGCCTGAGCCTGTGGAGGACTTCGACGAGGCTACTTTTGAGGATCAGATGTTAGGAGAGTATGAGGAACATATATTGGAGTTGGGATGTTGGGTAGAGGAGATTGAGGCTGAGGCTAGGGAGAGGGAGTCTTGTTGACGTCGAGATTTTTGAGTGTCCCTTTTTGTTACTTGTTCTTTGGTGTTCTCATGTTAATGTGAGATTTGTTTGAAAAAACAAGTGAAAAAGGTCCGACAAGTATAATGTCGACGATTGACTTTATGAGTCGCCAGTTAGTGTATTTAACTGGTTGCACTAACGCAACCGAAAAGGTTAGCACATTGACCTAGTGATTTGACACTGCTAAACGGGTCTGTGAAACCGAGATTCATTACGGGTTCGGGGGCTTGATTATGCGGAGAGAAGGTGTTAGGCACCCCCCGACATCTGTGTTACCACGGTGACCGCCACTTTTTAAATAAATTATTATATGAATGTGTGTGTGTGTGTGTGGATCAATGTGCAATTATTTGAAAGTAGTGTGAGGCCTCGTTCACACCTATATACACAAGGTTTGAATTTGATAGGAAAATTTAGTTTTAACCAAGATATAGCAATGACGTTTTGTAAAAGAGGTTTTTCAAACCTCTTGCTCAATAGGAATTGAGACCTTTTCATACTTCCATTTTATTGAATGTTCGGCTTGTTTGCTTTTATTTTCGAGATGCGAAGCATCCTTGAGAAAATAATATATAGCAGTTCTGAACTCCTTATGGGCATGACAGCCATCCAAGGAAACTCAGACACTGTAAAATAATGTATAAGCTGCTTACAGCTAAAAAATGTCCATCATGGGAACCAAATCTAGGTTCAATAGACTGAACCTGTGATCACATGATTCCTAGGCTCACATGATACTGCAATTTATATGGAAAGCAGTAAGCAGTTATATATAAAAAGCAATATATATATATATATATATATATATATATATACATGATCAACTACCACAAAGCAACTCCATGGGGGATCAGAAATGTAAATAAAGCAGTAAATGCTATCAACTGTCACGAAGTAAACTCCAGGCAGGACAAAATGTAAATAAAGCTGTAAAAAGCGATCAACTGCCACGAAGTGAACTCCAGGCAGGACGAAATGTAAAAAAGCTATAAAAAAACCACGGAGGAAACTCCAGGCCTGACAGGAATGTAAATATATATATATATATGTACAAATATATATATATATAAGCGGTAAATGCACCGGATGTAAATCCAGGCTCATCGAATATGTCCGACAGCAATTATATATATGTGTATATATATATAAAAGCGAGTAAACGCACCGGATATAAAATCCAGGCTCATCAGATATGTCCAACAACAATTATATATAAATATATATATACAAAAGCAATTAAATGCTCCAGATGTAAAATCTAGGCTCATCAGACAGAGTCTAACCACAGTTTATATATATAAATATATATATAAAAGCAAGTAAATGCTCTAGACCGAATTCTAGGCTCAATCGAGGCAAAACTCGATAATGTTAGTCCATATATACGAAATATATACTTATATTAGTGTATATATATACAGACAAAAATGAAAACCATGGACCGAAGTCCGAGCAAACACACTCACACGACTATCAACGTGTATAACAGTGTGTGATATATGAGAAAGAGGCTTTATAGAATATAAGAAAACTTACATTGGGTCGCCAAAGTAGACTTCTTAGACTTTAAATGGATAAACACTCAGCTCCCACCGGATAAAAAGTAGCTATATGTGAGCTAACTAGTGTTTAAAGAAGAGGAAACACTCAAAAGATGTGTATGCAGAGTAAAATGGACAGGGCTTCCTCGCCTTTTTCCTTCTCTCTCTCTTCCAAATGGCTGACCCCTCAGCCTATATTTATAGACTAATGGCCATGGTACACCTCTCCAGAGTAGCCATGAGTTGTACTGCGGGTGGTCGTCAATGGATCTGAGCCTCATGGTCCCGTCGTCTCGTAAAGACATGCGCAACAGTGCCTTTGTAATGTCCGCTCGAACTTGTAGAATTTCAATCCGAGCATCCGAATGAAGTATATTTGTACTTATTCGGATCGCTTATGTCGAGAGTTACATAATGACATGGATTAGAGGTTGTACGAAGTCAGGAAGAGGGGTCTATGCCCATGGTCTTCAAGCTTCAAATTCTATCCAAAGTACTGTCGCACGTAATAGTCACTCGGGATTGTCAATCCTCGTCTCTTGTAGGACATTTGTTGTATGTATGTATGAAGTGTTGAGACGACGTGCCATTTGTTGATGGAACAAGATGATGTTTGACTTCTCGCCGAGGTTATCACCGGTTTGAGTTGAAAGTAGACGTTGCTCAGGGTTACAGCTGAGATTGGACTACTTTTTGGTATGCCGCGATATCATCTTGTTGACTTGGACAGATGACGTTGTGACTCCTCACCGGGGTTATCGCCAGTTTAAGCGAAAAACAAGCGTTGCTCAGGGTTACATCTGAGATTGGACTACTTGTTTGTATGCCTCACTGTCATCTGGATTGAAGCTGATCACACATGTTTGAAACAAGCATTTCCGGGGTTATCGCCGGAACTGCAATGGCATCCTTGGGGCTATCACCAAGGATGGGGTTGCTACTCCCAGTGTTGTCTCTGGAACTGGAACTGAACGTTGCGGTGTTATAGTCGAGACAGGACTGTCCTCTCTGGTGTTGTTGCCGGTCTTTTGATCTGCATATCTCGGGGTTATCTCCAAGATTGGAAATGACACTCCCGGTGTGTGTTCCAGGTTGAGATGATGTTCCCGATTTGTGTTCCGGGTTGAGATGATGTTCCGGTAGTATCCGACATGGATGTAAGCTGTCTTTCAAGGTTATCTCCAAAAGATAAATCTACCCTCCTGCAATGTTAGGAATAGAAGTGCAGAAAATTTCGAGTGTCTACAGGTGCCCCTCTTTAATATATTCATGCAATACAAGGCATGGATAGGATAAAGAATCCTAGACACTTGAAATGGAAGCAAGATAAACATGATGCTATATGCAGCAACATGATCCAAATGTATGATGCATGAATGATTGTCATGTTATCCTGCTGGGATGAAAATCAGTGATGGCTTGGACATACGATCTAAGTCTCAAAGGATGTTGACATTGGGACTACCACCAAAGTCTTGAATCCTAGACACTGGCTTATACTCCATAGAGGTACCTCTTGTGTGGAAGAGATCTGTGGGGATAAGTCTTTGTCTGTTTTGAGGATGTGTATAACATGTTCCCTCATACTGCCGGAGTTACTGCCAACAGTTTGTTGTTATCAGGGTTGCCTGATCTTCGCTGATGTGTGGATCACCGGATGAATCCCTACTGGATGCATTGTCAAGGCTGCTTGACCTTCATTGATGTATGTGTCAATGGTAGCATTGCGTTGTAGCCCCCGCCGAGGAAGGTTGTTTCGATGGGTTTACTTGTCATCGACTGACATGATGTCAAGGCTGATTGACCTTCATTGATGTGTGTATCAATGGTTACACTGCATTGTAACCCCCGTCGGTGATACATAGATGCTTAAAAGATGTGCGTTGTGACCCCCGCCAGGGGTACGTAGATGTTTGATAACTTCGGCGTTGTACCCCCCGCCGGGGAGGTTTGATAATTCGTGGTTTCGCATTGTAACCCCCGTCGGGGATTATTTAGGGTTGTAACCCTACAAATGATGGCATCGGATGTTTGTGGGATATTACCGAGCATGGTTTATAAAAGCTGAGCTCATCGGTATAGTATACCCTGCATTTAGGCGAATACCATTGAGATAACGGGAGTTTAACTCTGACCGACAAGAAACTAGGATTTCAGGTTGTTTCGCACAATCGCGTAGCACTTTTATTCCTGATTTGGCCTTTTCAGCTTGTGAGACCTCCTTTAAAACTCTAATTGGAGCGAGCCGGAGGTTTGGGACCCATGCAGGGGTGCCGCAGGTGTACCTACAGGAGCCGCAGGTTAACCTACGGCCAGCCATGCCTATGTATAGGTGGCTGGTCACTTTCATTAGTCATTTTCAAGTTGCGCAACGAAGGAAATCCGAGAGCTCTTCTTCAGATCTGCTGAGTTCGGGCAACTTTTTGCATATTCTGTCACCGTGCAAGTGTTCTTCACTGTCCTGGTAACACATGCATGTATTTTTTCCAATTTTTGTCCGTTGGAAAATGACTTATCGCATGAAATGCATTTAGACACATAGTAGTGAATATGCATGTTGATATGACTTGATAAAAAACATTCAACATAGTAAATGTTAGTATTAAACCATGCTGAACATAATGATGTGAAAAAATTTGACGTTTGAAATAGTCAAATTGGCACCTTTTATTGTCATTTCTTATCCTATTTGAGGACAAATGAGTAAAGGTAGAATAGTAAAATAATCCTGGTAATTAGACTACACTTATGGATTTTTACTGTGATGTGATGAATGCGTACATGATGTATATGACTGTGTACAGGTGTGCTACTGAATGGCCACCTAGTCATGCCTATGTGCATGTGGATAGTCCCATTTACAAAGGGGCTATGAAATTTTTTTCCCAAAAAGTAGGTATTGGGAAGTCATGCATTCTTAACTCTACTATAGATGTATGTTAAAACAATGCATGTATGCATGTAATCATAGAATGCATTTTGAAAAAGACTCTAGGTACAAAATTACCACACCTTTCTGAAGTAATTTGAAGACTTGCTGTCCAGATATTATGGATCCAGATCACCCGAGAAGCGATTCATGAGACCACTTACGGTGTACTGGAGGAGGGCTTTTGAAGAGCCTTAGCGCTGATTACGTGAGACAAACCTCGTCGTTTAAGCGGAGGTGGTGGTACGTCCTATTCGGGTTGAGGTGCCGAATGTCGGGGATGAGGAGGAGGATGTACCATTCGAGGTTCCTGCTCTGCCTGTGTCGTGTTCCCCATAGGGATTGCGGTGTATTCATGGCGAACCCGGATCTTCTGGGTGACTTGAGTAGGTATCCTTCAGTATACCTGCATGCAAACGAGGTATAAAGTTAGATCTTTAATCTTCCTTATTTCCTATTGATGAGGAGTTAAGGAGTCTGATGTGGATCTGCATTTGATGTAGGTTCCCGGCTTCACACAGCCTCGAGGAAACTAGTTTAGCATCCACTCTATGTATCAGGCCTTGCATGATGACTATAGAGCGATCGTCCATGGCTGGGGATTCGGGAGGTTCTTCTCCATTCTACCCCGTCGTTGTCCTTGGGGTTACCTCAGGGCCAGCTCTTCCCAACTATGGATCTTAGAGTTGTCTAATCTGGTATACCATAAACGGGCTTCTCCAGTCAGACTTTTCTGAAACAGCTGCATTCAGAGCTTTTCATTCTCAACATAAGATCCGAGTTCTCCAATGAACACCTTTAAATGTGTATAAGGATCCCCTAATCCATCACATTTCTCAAAATCAGGGGCTTTAAATTTCTCCGGATAATAAACACCAGGGAATATGCAGAGGTCTGTATATGAAACACTGCCATGATTTCCAATCCCTTTGAGAACACGAATGGTTTCCTCCATTTGAAGGACTTTCTTCCTGATGTCACTGTTGTCTGGATCTCCTTGGAGATGGGTGCCTTCAGGGTCTTTGTTGGTTGTATCCAACTGATGTTCTGGAATTGTTTTTTCTAGACCTTGAACTCCTTGTGTAAAGGGTTCTGTATGTGTAGGTATCTTCGTACCCTGAGTAGACTGGTGTAATTCTTTCAGTTAAACAGCCAACTCTGTTATTTGTTTACTCAATCCGTCAAATTCTTCTCGGGAAACAGGATTAGACTGTTCGGAAGAAGACATGATTGGCTATAGGCTTGTGGCCTTTTTGGATTTTGAGCGGGTAACAGGCCCAATTGCTTCCCTACAAAAGACTTACGTAGTTTAGTCTTAGGGTAATGTAAATGTTATCATAACATGTCCATTTTAGGAATTTTTCCTGCAAAATCTGTTTGTTAATTGATAACATGTCATGCACAGGTATTCTTCATATTTTCCATTACATATGGATGAACATGGAATAAATTACAAGTAAATATTTTTACAAGTAATTGAAAATGGAAAGCATGAAGAGACTTTCCTCCACGTTTGGTTTATCAGAGGTTGACCTATCTTAGGGTTACTCTCGCGGCTTTTCGGCATGAAGGTTCCCAGATCATCGCAATCTACTTGACGGGAAGTTAATCCGGTCTTTCAACTGGAGCGAATTTGAGTGGTGCCTTTCCTGAGCCCTGGGGAATTATTCTTCCCACGGGTCCAGTAATCAAACACCAACAAGATAGCCTCCTGGTGGAGGGACCACACAACATACATTCACATACAACGTGTCTCACCGTTTATGCAAAATGATGACTTGTGCGAAGCACTAATATCACAGATCGATATTTAGCAGTGCAATAAGTAAGATGCATTCGTACACATTCATCAGAAATGTAAATGCAATAATCACACACAAGCAAATAACAATTTTGAAATGCTTGTAATAGCAGTTTAATCCCTCTTACTGGAGTCCCCAGTAGAGTCGCCACCTGTCGACGTCGGGATTTTTGAGTGTCCCTTTTCGATACTTGTTCTTTGGTGTTCTCATGTTAATGTGAGATTTATTTGAAAAAAGAAGTGAAAAAGGTCCGACATGTATAATGTCGACGATTGACTTTGAGAGTCGCCAGTTGGTGTATTTAACTGGTTGCACCAACGCAACCGAAAAGGTTAGCACATTGACCCAGTGATTTGACACTGCTAAACGGGTTTGTGAAATCGAGATTCATTAAGGGTTTGGGGGATTGATTATGCGGAGGGAAGGTGTTAGGCACCCCCCGACATCCGTGTTACCACGGTGACCGCCACTTTTCAAAGAAATTGTTATATGAATGTGTGTGTGTGTTTGGATCAATGTGCAATTATTTGAAAGTAGTGCGAGGCCTCGTTCGTACCTATATACACAAGGTTTGAATTTTATAGGAAAATTCAGTTTTAACCAAGATATAGCAATGAAGTTTTGTAAAAGAGGTTTTTTAAACCCTGTGCTCAATAGGAATTGAGACCTTTTCATACTTCCATTTTATTGAATGTTCGGCTTGTTTGCTTTTATTTTCGAGATGCGAAGCATCCTCGAGAAAATAATATACAGCAGTGTTGAACTCCTTATGGGCATGACAGCCATCCAAGGAAACTCAGACACTATAAAATAATGTACAAGCTGCTTACAGCTAAAAAATGTCCACCACGGGAACCGAATCTAGGTTCAATAGACTGAACCTGTGATCACATGATTCCTAGGCTCACATGATACTGCAATTTATATGGAAAGAAGTAAGCAGTTATATATATAAAAGCGATATATATATATATATATATATATATACATGATCAACCACCACAAAGCAACTCCATGGGGGATCAGAAATGTAAATAAAGCAGTAAATGCTATCAACTGCCACGAAGTAAACTCCAAGCAGGACAAAATGTAAATAAATCTGTAAAAAGCGATCAACTGCCACGAAGTGAACTCCAGGCAGGACGAAATGTAAAAAAGCTGTAAAAAAGCTACGGAGGAAACTCCAGGCCTGACAGGAATGTAAATATATATATATATACATATATATAATTGATGTCAGATATATCCGATATGCATCGGATGTAAATCCAGGCTCATCGGATATATCCGACATCAATTATATATATGTATATATATATATATAAAAGCGAGTAAACGCACCGGATATAAAATCCAGGCTCATCAGATATGTCTGACAGCAATTATATATAAATATATATATACAAAAGCAATTAAACGCTCCGGATGTAAAATCTAGGCTCATCAGACGGAGTCTGACCACAGTTTATATATATATATATATATATATATATATATATATATAAAAGCAAGTAAACGCTCCAGACCGAAGTCTAGGCTCAATCGAGACATAACTCGATAATGTTAGTCCATATATACTAAATATATACATATATTTGTATATATATACAGACAGAAATGAAAACCACGGACCGAAGTCCGGGCAAACACACTCACACGATTATCAACGTGTACAATAGTTTGTGATATATGAGAAAGAGGCTTTATAGAATATAAGAAGGCTTACAGTGGGCTGCCAAAGTAGACTTCTTAGACTTTAAATGGATAAACACTCAGCTCTCGCCGGATAAAAAGTAGCTATATGTGAGCTAACTAGTGTTTAAAGAAGAGGAAACACTCAAAAGATGTGTATGCAGAGTAAAATGGACAGGGCTTCCTTGCCTTTTTCCTTCTCTCTCTCTTCCATATGGGTCGACCCTCACCTATATTTATAGATCGATGGTCGCGGTACACTTCTGGCGACCACAGCTTGTACTACTGCGGTGAGTCGTGGTGGACTGAGCCTCATGAATCCCGTCGTCTCATAGTACGTGCAGTCGTGCACTATAATGTCCGCTCGAACTTGCAGAACTTCAATTCGAGCATCTCAACGAAGTATATCTGTACTTCTTCGGATCGCTTGTGTCGAGAGTTACGTAATGACATGGATTAGAGGTTGTACGAAGTCAGGAAGAGGTGTCTATGCCCATGGTCTTCAAGCTTCAAATTCTATCCAAAGTACTGCCACACGTAATAGTCACTCGGGATTGTCAATCCTCGGCTCTTGTAGGACATTTGTTGTATGTATGTATGAAGTGTTGAGATGACATGCCATTTGTTAAAGGAACAAGATGATGTTTGACTCCTCGCCGGGGTTATCGCCGGTTTGAGTTGAAAGTAGACATTGTTCAGGGTTACAACTGAGATTGGACTACTTGTTGGTATGTCGCGATATCATCTTGTTGATGTGGACAGATGACGTTGTGACTCCTCACCGGGGTTATCGCCGGTTTAAGCGAAAAGCTGACGTTGTTCAGGGTTACATCTGAGATTGGACTGGTTGTTTGTATGCCTCACTGTCATCTGGATTGAAGCTGATCGCACATGTTTGAAACAAGCATTTTTGGGGTTATCGCCAGAACTGCAATGGAATCCCTTGGGGCTATCACCAAGGATGGGGTTGTTACTCCCAGTGTTGTCTCTAGAACTGGAACTGAATGTCGCGGTGTTATCACCGAGACAGGACTGTCCTCTCCGGTGTTGTTGCTGGTCTTTTGATCTGCATATCTCGGGGTTATCTCCGACATTGGAAATGACACTCCCGGTGTGTGTTTCGGGTTGAGATGATGTTCCCGTTTGTGTTCCGGGTTGAGATGATGTTCCGGTAGTATCCGACATGGATGTAAGCTGTCTTTCAGGGTTATCTCCAAAAGACAAATCTACCCTCCTGCAATGTTAGGAATAGGACTGTAGAAAATTTTGAGTGTCTACAAGTCTGTGTTCCAGAAGTTGAGGGACGAGGACCATCAGAGGCAGATAGTGATGCAGGAGATGGAGGTGGAGATTGTTCACCGTAAGGAAGAAGGGATCCAGTTGGGAGCTTTGTTTCACCGAGCGGTGGCGAGGAATGTTGAGGTGGCAGGAAAGCTGGAGGAATTAGAGCAGAAGGTGTTGAGTGAGAGGGCGGAGAAGGAAGCTCTTCGAAATTAGTTAGAAATGGAGGTGATGGATAGGATTCACTTCGAGGAGAAGTGGAAAGAAGCCAATGATAGGGCAGATGACCTAGAGGATGAGGTGCGGTGCAAGAGGGGGAAGATGAACAAGATGGGCTATGCTCTTCGCACGTCCATGGAGAGATTGATAGATGGGGTACATCATTACCCAGCTGAACAAGGATAGACCCGACATACCTTAAACCGAGACATGGTGGTGCACATCACACAGAAGGAATATCAGAGCGCTGTGGAGCGTGGGATGTTAGATTGAGTCTAGAGGGAAGAACTTATTAGTGTAGTGCTTTTATTTATGTGTTATTAATATGTTGTTGTAATCTCGATCTTTTGTGTAAGTTGTGAGATAGCGGTAAACCCCCAAGCTTCTGAAAAGTGTTAGAGGGGTAGTAAATTAGTATGTCCCTGTCTTTTGTGATACTAGGGGATATGTGTTATCATTTATAGCAGTATGGTAGAAAAGAACATGTAATGTAACCCTTTGGCATATGAATATAAATGATCCTATTTCAGAAACGTGTTATAAACTTGTAGTTCTTTACTATTGAGAAATGTTTAAGTATTATAATTAGATAATAAAATGAAAATTTTGTGATGCAAAAAATGACTCCCAGACGTAGAATAACTGTACCAGAAGAGTCAGTTAATGATGAGAGAGGTCCTGTAGATCCCATATAGAGACTGATAGATTTATTGGGAGAAGCTCTGAGGGGAAGAAACGAACCCGTACCACCCATTCCCCAAGTTGTTCCAGTAACGACCTTCAAAGATTTTAAGAGTGTAGGACCACCAGAGTTCACGGGAACCACTGACCCGATAGTTGCGCAAACTTGGATCAAGGAGATCGAGAAGGCCTTCACTATAGCTCGCGTGGGTGAAGACTAGAAGACAGTATTTTCCACATACATGATGAGGGGCGAAGAAAACTATTGGTGGGAAACCAATCACCAGAGAGCGGGGGAAGGAAGGATAACGTGGGAGAGGTTTACTACGTTGTTTTCAAAAAATATTTTTCTGAAAAGTATGAAGAGTAGGATGGAAGTAAAATTCAAAGAATTAAAACAAGGTGATATGACGGTGGCGCAGTACGCAGCTAAAGTTCAATGAACTAGCGCGGTTTACAGAACACCAAGTTGTGGATGAGGAGAGGAAGGCGAGACGTTTTGAACAAGGGTTAAAACTGTGGTTGTACAATAAGGTATCGATCTTCCAGATTGATTCCTTTACGACATTGTTAGAGAAGGCAATCATTGCGGAAGGTGGCAGTGAGCCCTTAAGTCTGTATCATAAGGAGAAGAAGAATAAAAACGCTGGTAGTGAGCATCGTGGAGGAAGCAGCAGCGGAGGGAGTAACTCCGAAAAGAGGAAATGGGAAAACAACAACAACAAAAGCAACAATCAAGGTGGGAATCACCAAGGAAACTTCAAGAAGAGGACCGGAGCTTGTAACAAATATGGAAGAAGCCATCAGGGAGAATGCTGGAAGAGGAAAAACACTTGCTATAATTGCGGCCAAGAGGGGCACATATCGCCAAACTGCCCGAAGCCGAAGAAAATCAGAGGATGTTTTGCTTGTGGATCAACAGAGCACCAGATAAGGGATTGCCCGAAGAAAGGAAGCGGTGGATCTAGCGGAAGCCAAAGAGGAGGAAGTAAGTTGATGATTGGTGGACCTGCGCAACCCAACCGATCGACCGCTCAAACCTTTAACATAACCGTCCAAGACGCCGTATCTACAAAGGACGTGGTGTCAGGTATAATCACAATCAATAATATAAATGCTTATGTATTATTTGATTTGGGTGCCACCTTTTCGTTTGTATCTGAAGAATTTGCTAGTAAACTTAGTACACCCCGAGAACATTTAGAAGATCCTTTGAACATAGAAGTTGCGAATAAGGAAATAATCTTTGTAAAATACGTCTATCAAAATTGTCGCGCACACATCAGAGAACATGAACTGAGCGTAGACTTGATTCCTATTAGAATAAGAGAATTTGACGTAATATTGGGGATGGATTGGTTATATAACCATGCAGCAGTAATTGACTGTCAAAACAAATGTGTGAACCTTCAGACTCCGAGTAAGTTTAAGGTAGTGTTTTATGGTAGCTCATCGCTTAAGCAATCGTGTTGCGTTATGATGATGCAGGCCAAGAAATTGTTAAAGAAATGATGTGTAGGTTATTTAGCTTACGTTATGGATATTCATAAAAAGGGAGTAAAGATTAATGATATACCCGTAGTGAGTGAATTTCAGGATGTGTTTTCGAACGATCTGCCTGGCCTTCCGCCAGACAAAGAAATCGAATTTGTAATAGATTTAGCACCGGGAACGGCACCGATTTCGAAAGCTCCATATCGGATGGCGCCAGTAGAAATGAAGGAATTGATGATACAACTTCAAGAGTTATTAGAAAAAGGTTATATTCGACCGAGTATGTCTCCTTGGGGAGCACCAGTGTTATTCATTAAGAAAAAAGACGGATCGATGAGGCTTTGTATCGATTATCGAGAATTGAACATAGTAACGATCAAGAATAGATATCCGCTACCAAGGATTGACGACTTATTTGATCAACTGAAAGGAGCGAAATGTTTCTCAAAGATTAACCTGCGGACGAGATATCATCAACTGAAAGTACGGGATGAGGACATACCGAAGACTGCGTTTCAAACCCGTTATGGACATTACGAGTTTTTGGTAATGTCATTTAGTTTAACTAATGCTCCGGCAACATTCATGGACTTCATGAACCAAGTTTTCAAGCCATATTTGGATAAATTCGTAGTAGTTTTCATCGACGATATTTTAATTTACTCGAAGACAGAAGAAGAACACGCTGAACATTTGAAGATTGTTTTAGAGGCACTACGAAAGGAGAAGATGTATGCGAAATTTTCTAAGTGCGAATTTTGGATGAAGAAGGTTCAATTCTTAGGCCACGTGGTGGATGAGAATGGAATCTCAGTAGACCCCAAAAAGGTCGAAGCAGTGAGTAATTGGGAACAACCAAGGACACTGGTGGAGGTGAGGAGTTTCTTAGGGTTAGCTGGGTACTATAAAAGATTCATCCAAGATTTTTCTAAGATAGCAACCCCGTTGACTAATTTGACGAGAAAGACGGTGAAATTTGTATGGACCGACAATTGCGAAGAGAGTTTTCAAGAGTTGAAGAAGAGATTGAGCGAGGCGCCTGTATTATCATTATCGGATGATACACGAGGATTTGTGGTGTATAGTGATGCATCGCATAGAGGATTGGGCTGTGTGCTTATGCAACACGGCAAAGTCATTGCGTACGCATCATGATAATTGAAGGATTACGAGAAACGATACCCTACTCATGACTTAGAGTTAGCGGCAGTAGTTTTTGCGTTAAAGATATGAAGGCATTATTTGTACGGAGAGAAATGTGAGATATACACGGACAACAAAAGTCTAAAATATATCTTCACCCAGAAGGAGTTGAACATGCGTCAGAGGAGGTGGTTAGTGTCAGGAATAAGCATGTGAATGATATTCCTATTTACATATGATTTAATTATGATATATATATATATATATATATATATATATATATATATATGAATGAATATGCAAGTATGCTTCCATTAAGAAAAGCTGTAAAGTCCTTTGATAGATAATAGAAACATATGTACAAGGACTTAGAATGAATTCGTCAAATGTGTTAGGTTGATCCTACATAAGCAAAACAGCTTTGTAAAGTCCTTAAAAAAATGATGTAGAAGGACTATAAATATAGAATGATCAAGAATGTTAGGTTGATCTTATGATGTAATAGATAGGCTTTTCTGATCGTCGAGTACTGCACCAAAAATCGTAGTCTGCCAGGTGAATCGAGGAAAACTCAAGAGCTATCGGAGCAGAATCGTAGTCTGCAAGATAGTAGATCTCGGAGTTCGTAGACTTCCAGGAGAGATGAGGAAGGATCGTAGTGTGTCGAGGAGAACTTCCTCATAGCCGTAGTCTACTGAGGAAGTCATGTTCAAAATCGTAGAAACAGCCTGCCTACGAGCCGACCGAGCATCTGTCGAAGCTAAGTCAAGAATCGTAGACAACACTCAAAGTCGTAGAGTCTACTGATCATATCAGAGGCAGAGATCGTAGTCGAGCAAGATCTAATCTTGGAGTCATAGTGTCTGCACAGCTGAAGCAAAATCGTAGAGTGTAGAACTGAGACTTCAATAGATGTGCTCACAACGTCAAGCCAGAATTGTAGAGCTAATACAATTCTCAACAAATGAGCACTCCCAGAATATCCAAAGGAATGAAGCCTCTGGTTAATACTGCAAAGATATATCCCACCTAAAGAAAACCAGAGAGCACTCAACGAATGGCATGCAAGCTAACAGAAGATCTAAGCATCAACCCAATCAGCATCCAGATTGAGTTGTAAAGCCATTCGAGATGAAGTCTTCCACAAGATGATCATAAGAAGACTTCAGTAGCTGACTAAGGAAAGTCAGCAGGTGCAGTAGCTGTCAAGTGGTAAGATGACAACGATCTTGGAAGTAACCAGGGTCGTAGTGTTTTCCAAACAAAGAAAGAACTGATGGAGTGCATACAGAGATACTGGATAGCTTCTAAAGAATAAGGCTAAAGTGATTAATTATTGGGTCAGTCCACTGATGATAAGTGAACGTGAGATCACAAGGAGAAAACAAGCTGGACACGCTACAAATCTGAAGTGTCTTGCTATTCAGAAGTGGCCAGAACAAAGAAGTCAAGCCATCAGTATCTAAGAGCTGTTGAGGCAAACAGGAGTGTTGAATCACTGCACAAGAGAAGGAAGAGGTGTTCTACATTGAAGATCCAATCAACACTCTTCAAAATCGTAGTGTTGTCTCTACCAGTCAACAAGACACAACGATCAGGTCCATGAAGACATGCATCAAAATCGTAGAGTTCGAATAGCTGAAGACTGAAGCATTGGCAATAGTTCAATCTGAAGGGTAATATTCAGATAAGAGCTTGTTGAGAGCATTGATGCAAAAAGATAACCTCTGATCGAGAAATCAGATTGAGGAAATAAAGTCTTCGACCTGCCCAAGACATTAAAGTGACATCCCTGACAGGGTAGGTGAAACAGTAGACTGCAGTGTCAAAAAAGTATGATATGTCACTTCTGCAGTATACCTCAGTCAACTCGAGATCTGTGAAGATATTTGAATAGCTTTCAACGGCTACTTTCCAACGGAAGGATTGGGAAGGAGTATAAATTAGCAAGAGCTTCAAAGATCTAGGGTTGCTGGAGTTGTTGAGTTTGGAGAAATGGTGGACTGATCTAACAAACATAAAATAGTGAGTGACCAATGAAGGTTCGAAGGCTTACTCTACGATCCACCAAGAACACTTAGAGTCAGACAAAGAAAGAAGTAGAAGTGAGAGTTCTACAATGTAGAAGTGAGAGTTCTACTACAAGAAGAGTGTTCTGAACTGCCGAGAGAAAGAAGAGCATCATGTCATCTTAATGTCCATCATGGGAAGACTCTAAGTACCAGAGAGAAGAGCCTACAGTCATCTTAGCAAGTCCATCATGAGAAGGCATCAAGTATCAAGATAGAAGATCACCAACGCCATCATGGTGTCAAGCATGAGAAAGTTTCTAAGTACCTAGCAGAAGAACTTACAGTCATCTTAGAAATCCATCATGTGTAGCCATCATGTATCCAGAAGAATGATCTTCAAGGCAGTTCATCAAGGGATCATCAGAAGTGGTTGAGTAACTGAAGAAGCTGAGCATCATGCAACACTTAACGACACTTCAAGGATGATCACGCCAAGATGCTAAGTACAAAAGATGTTCAGAGCTTAAAGACATCTTAGCAGCTCAGCACCAACTCCAACAAACAAAATAAACAACTCAACAACAAGAAGCCAGGGTTTGAAGGATCCTTGTCCGGAGGGACTAAATGAGATTCCAAGCCTGCTGGGCTTGAAGAGTTCCTAGGGAACTAGAGAAGTTCCAAGGCTGCTGGCCTTGAATAGTTCTTAGTGAACTAAGGTCCCAAGGCTGCTGGCCTTGAAGGAATCTTAGTGATTCAGAGTGCTGCCCTTCCTTAGTTGAAATCCTGCTAGTTGAAAGCAGAAGAGTGGATTAGGAGCTTGAGTCTCTGAACCACTTAAAACCCCTTGTGTCTTTTACTTTATGTCATTTACATTATGTACATTAACTGCTATAACTGCTATGTATGTTTTAACTACTTACCACTGAACTAACTCTACGAACAATGTATGTATGATTATGAATATATCAATTAAGGGGATCTTTTACTTATTCCGCTGTGCTTGAAAAGATTCTTATGTTTGTCACATGCTAAATTATTAGCAATATTAAATAAACCAGAAAAGTATTTGAAATTAAAAAGGATCTATTCAACCCCCCCTTCTAGATCTATTGTGCTTACTAGGAACTAACAATTGGTATTAGAGCAGGTTCTCATGCTATATTTAAAAGCTAATCGCTTTGAGTCTAATCCTAGGCACAAACATTGTTCTAAACTTAGTTTAGTAGTAAGTCACTTATTATATGCAGATGAGCTCACACATTGGAAATATTGTGTACAGGTAAATGTGTATATATACTTAAAGCTGCTCAGATTGGTCCATGTTCTTGATTGCCATATCAACAAGACCAATCCTTGCTCGCAGTCAATCTTGTAGTCTGGAGACCAGGCTAGAAAGCTCAAGAGACATCAACAGAAAAGAGTCAAACATCCACCAGCTTGAAGAGATGAAAAGGCCATACATGCTAAGAAATGTTTTATTCAGAGAAGAAAGAAGAACCTCTCAAACATGTATCTGGCCAACCAGCAGCTGGATGTAAGCCTTGTAAACTCAAGGATGTCAAAGAACTTAAAAATGTTGACACTCTCTTAGCTTGCGTCTTCAAGACCACGACTGATTAACTGAAGATCAACTGGAGCAACTGGATGTCAGAAGCAAATGAGAAAACATGCACATCAATGCCTAAACTCAGTATATCTAAGATAAATGACAGTTAAGAAACTGACAGCAAAAAGGTACGGTTCCTCACTAATATAGATATGAACATCGTATTTGCACCTTACTTATGAAATATAACAGTTTTCCTTCAAGTATTCATAATCTATCTAAAAAGGTGAAGAGAGAAAGTACACTAATGATGGAAACTCAAATGTCTATAAACTTTCTCTCCATCCAAATTTTAGGTTGAAGATGACAACTTGAAAGAGACCTGAAATGGTTTTAAGAGCATCACAGGTCGATTAAATGTGAAGTAATCTTTGCTGATGGGTTAATGTGTATTGTACATCCTATGGTCTTAGTGTTTAATGACACACAGAGTATGATTAGATCTACAAGAGAATCTTGAAGATTCATAGAAACTGATCACCTCCATGAATCAACCAGATACTAATAAATCGTAGAGTTGATTCTCACTCTGTGAACATTTAAACCTTGTGAACATAACTTAGCAAAAGATGAAACCATCAAGGAAAAGATTGTTTTATTAAAAAGTCAGATTTCTCTCACACTCACCACCATGCATCTCATAATATATTTTCTAAATGAAATATATGCATGAATATGACCGTTGGTGATCAATATGATGATTATCCAAATATATGAGGAACATGGGTTTAGAAAACTAACCTAGCAGGACTCATTTAACCATGGGCACCAAAAATAGAAATTTATAACCTGTAGGTACTTGGTCTATCTGACCACACTAAGGAATACTAAAGCAAAAGACTTCAGTCAAGAAGAATCAACCAGCAAAAGGCTTTGGACTATTTAGAAATAATTCTGATAAAACTCCTATATGTCAAAGCCTGTCCTTGAAGACCTGCTGACCTTGGAGGCGCCACAGCTATGCAGTATCTTAGTAGGACATTATAGAGAATGTAATTGATATGTGATTAGAAAATAAATGAAATATAAATCCTGGGTATTATATAACCAATGGGATAGATGATGATGATGTTGTCCTACAACTGTTATACTTCAGGAAAGTAATGGAAATAGCAGTGATGCTATTGTTTTGATGTTTTTTTTAAGATGATGAATGAATAAAAGTTATTGTTTTATTCAAGGTGTTATGTGTTATGTGATAATTTTTTTTATGATGTGCAACTTAAGTATATAATACTTAAAAAGGTTAAATAGAATCTAATGGATGTATTTTAATAGAAAATGCCTCCAAGACGTCAACCACCACGACAGAGAACCACTGAGGAAACCAACAACAACAACAATGTGGAAGGAAACCCTGTTCAGCAGCTAGTGACGTTACTGATGGGTGCTTTGCAGAATCAACCTCAGAACCAAGGTACTACGTTTAAGGATTTCAAGGAGGTTGGACCACCAGAATTCCATGGGTCCATGAATTCGGTTTAAGCACAGACCTGGATCATGGAAATAGAGAAGGTTTTCGATGTTGCTAGGGTATAAGATAACTAGAAGACTACTTTTGCAACATTCATGTTGAAAGAAGAGGCGAGTTATTTGTGGCAAGCCAATAAAACCAGAGGAGGTCAAGGGGTAATTACTTGGGAAAGGTTCAAAGAAATGTTCTTTGAGACTTATTTTCTAGAAAGTTTGAAGAGTCAGCTAGAAGTGCAGTTTTTGGAACTGAAGCAGGGAATGATGTCGGTGTCTGAGTATGTCGCAAGATTCAACGAGTTGGAGAAGTTTACGCCATACCAAGTCAGCACAGATGAAAGCAAGGCGAAGAGGTTTGAACAAGGACTGAAGCCTTGGTGGTACAGTAGGGTCTCCTTGTTCCAGTTGAAGATGTTTGTAGCGATAATGCAGAAAGCAATTCTCGCTGAGTGGAGGCGAGGCTGTAACAAAACATAACCACGAGCAGAGAAAGAAGAAGAGTGAAGGTGAAGCTAAGAATGGAGGTGGTGGTAACGGTTGAAATGGCAACAACAATTTGAAGAGGAAGTGGAATGCAAATGGGGAGATGGAAATCAGTAGGGAAACCAGCAAAAGAAGAAGTTTGAAGCATGTGCTACATGCGAGAATTTTCACAAGGGTGTGTGCTTAATGGGGAAACGAGTATGCTTCAACTATGGCCAGGAGGGTCACATCGCTCCAAATTGCACTCAACCTAAGATGAACGTTTGTTTTACGTGCGGGTCCAAGGATCACTTTGCTCGTGAATGCCCTAAGAAGAGATTTGGTGAGGCAAATGGAAGCAAGGGAAATGCTAGTGGAGGTGCGCTGACTATTGCTGGACCAATGTCAACAAATAAGCCTACAATAAGAACCTTCAATATGATGGTACAGGACGCAGTGCAATCAAAAGATGTCGTGTCAGGTATTATCCCAATCAATGATGTAGATGCATATGTATTATTTGATTCGGGTGCTACTTGTTCGTTTATATCTGATGAATTTGTTAAGAAGTTAGAAATACTTAGTGAAGAGCTGAATTTCCCTTTAAACATAGAAATTGAGAATATGGAAGTGATTCCTGTTAGGTTCGTATACAAGAACTGTAGGGTGAACATTAAGGGGAATGTTATGAAAGTAGATTTAATCCCGATAAAACTCGAAGAGTTCGATGTTATTTTGGGAATGGATTGGCTATTCAATTATGGATCGATAATTGATTGCCAAAAGAAGTGTGTAAACTTTATGACTCCATCAAAGATAGTTTTTCAGGGTAGCAAATTGCTTAGACAAATGAAATGTTTGATGATGATGCATGTAAAAAAGTGTTAGGTTTGTAATATTCAAGAACGCGATCAAATTGCATAAATAAGCAGAAACGTGTAAAAATTAGAGTTTAAAATTTTACAAACCATAAACCCGGATCACCCTTTCTGCACAATTATTAATTAAAAGAAAAGAAAGAACAAGAATAATACCCTTGAAGATCCGAGCTTCCTCATGTACAAGTTCACCTCCAATCCTTTTCGTGTTCAACTTGAATCCACCGGGTTTGGTTTCTTCCTTTGATCAACGTTAGCCACCCAAGTGTTTGGCCTCTAGAGGTGATCCACCAAGGAAGAAAAAGAATTCAAGAAGATGGGTATTTGGCAAAACCCTAGTTTTCTATCTCTATAGAAAGGGCGTACTCTCCAACAATTGGAATGGCGTATTTTTGATATCTGATATAAGACTCCTCTTATAAAAATATCAAGTAACCCTATTAAAATAATGTATTATTTATTTAATTAAACTCTTTTAATTAAATGGGCTCCCTAATCTTATTAAGGATAATTAATTAAACTCCTTTAACTAATTTTCACTCCTAATCTTATTAGGAATAAATGAGAGTACTTATATTAAATTAATTCCTAAACTCTTTTAGAAATTAAAATAATAATAATTGTAATAATATTAATAAGACTCCTCTTATTAATTTATATTTAATATTTCTAAAATATTAAATAATAAATATTAAGCTATTTAATTTATTCTATCACCATAGATTAAATTAAATATACTTAACATATTATTATGATTATGCCATTAACTTCGTAAATAATTATTCTTCCTTTTATGGTGTGACCCTTTAGGTTCTCCATATTAAACCGGTTGTGAATAAATCAATTAGAACAATTATAATCTTATTTAAATAGATAAATTAAATTATTAATTTATTTAAATAAATTATATTTATTCTACAATAGGGATAAGCCTCCCTAGCGATCAACGACTTTTCAGATAATATGGATTTCAACATTAATCATAAAAGAACCTTTGAGTAAATAGTTACCGTACAATTCAATCCTTCCACCATACAATGTCCCAATTAAATATAAGACATGGAATTTCTGTCAAGTCTTATTTTATTTAATTATATATATTTCGATTCTTAAATGCACAACTCCAAATAATGCAAATTAGAAACTCCTTTCTAATTTCATTCTGCCTTGGCCAAAGACTATTGGGTTGTCATTTATCGAATCACATAGGACATTTCTCTTCTTTTACTAGAAGTGGTAGATTCTTTATTGATAATACATTATCTTCGTGTATAACTTATTATACCCAAGCATACCCTTTGATATACCCTAAGGGTCTTAAGGAAGAAGTCAAAGTATAACTCATCATACACAAGATACTATGATGTTCTCAAGTCCAAGGATCACTTGTACTACTATCACTACAGGAATTCCTATTGACAGGTAACTAAAACTCCATTAGGTATTCCTTAGCGAGCCACGTTCAGTGAACTTATTCTCTAATAAGCACCTACATACTTACTTTAGTGTCTCCACACAAATGATCATGAGATCAATCATCCTCATCCAATGAGCAAGCAACATATGTACCAATCTATCCGGATTCACTAATCCCCAATTTAGTAATCCAACGATTGGGAACTATTTTAGTTTTAAGCTTTCTAAGAATTTAGATCTCATTATAATGATCATCATCATTATTCTAAAAGCATTGCTTAAAACTATGGGTTTATCACATATTATAAAACATCATCATGTAGATAATTAAAAGCCTTTAATAAATAAATACTTTTTATTAATAAATGAATAAGATTGTTAAAAAGTATATGCTTTATCATCAAACATGATTAGCTTGTGTGCATACTACTTTCAATCTCCCACTTGCACTAAAAGCCAATCGTCATGGTATCTCATACTCTTCTTCTCTAAGTGACGATTATCCTGGCATTTGGATAAGCTTCTAGATATGGATATGTAATGTTGTTCTTGAGAGTCCACTATCTCTATAGTGATTTCCCATCTTTCAATGATTCTTATAATCAAGTGAAAGTGCCACAACACATGTTTAGATCCAAGATGAGACTTAGGAACTATTCATAGTTCTGTAATGAACTTTTCATCCAAATATTCAACTTGTGGCTTCATTTATAGCTATATACTTTGTCTTTATCACTAAACCAACAACTCTTTGCTGTTTGGAACCTTTCTAATTTCACTGCACCACCGTTCAAGGCAACACTTTACCTCAAAGTGGATTCTCTGTCGTCTTGGTCTGTCTGAAAAACCTGAGTCTGTTAAGCCCTCTAGTTTTAATTCAGACCCACCATAAATATTAATCACATCCTTAGTGCCGATAAAGTACTTAAGATGTTTTTCACTATCTCACAGTGAACTTCTCCAGAATATGACTGATCAACATCAGGTCTCGTATATTTCATTACATACATGATAGTCACTCATGCGATCTCTCTTTTTAGGAGTCTATGGGGACTATTAAGAGAGATACAGTCCATGGCTCATCAACATTAGACATCTCTTGGAGTTTGCCATGCTAAACGACTTTAGCATCAAATGAATATACGTTCCTTGGGTTAAGCCAAGCATCCTTTTAAATCTATCTATATAGATTTGCATCCCCAATTAAGATACTCTTTCCAAATCATTCATAGAGGGATGTTTAGACAACTTTATCTTTACTGATTGTAGCATTGGTATGTTATTCCTCATCCGTAGTATATAAACATATAATACTAGAAATTTGACGACGCTCCCACTGACCCTTTTGTACACACTAGAACTCTTACCTCATCGTACGTAACTCTGGATCATCATCTTCTATGATGCATATCTCATCATCATCATCCATGATGAATCCATACCTCCTAGGTATCTTCGGTACTATTCCAGATTTACGATTCTTTTAGCGGTATAATAGGCTCATCTCGGTGTTCCTCTTATTTGACTTATAGTATTTTGTAGTTCTTGAACTCTTCAAGATCTATTATCCTCCCACTAGCCCCTTTAAAAATAAACATCTTTATCTTAGAAGCGGATGTTTCTCAATAAACACCTTTTGCTAAGTAGGATTATAGAACATATACCCTAAACTTACTTTAGGATGTCCCACAAATCAGACTTGTCAAATTTTGTCCCAAGCTTATCCTTTGAAACCTTTTCACATAAGTTGGACAACCCTTATCTTAACATACTTAAGATTAGGAATCCTCCCATCAATAACTTTTATGAAGTCTTGGGGCGGATTTTGAGGTTACCTTTTCCGTAGATATGCGTACCATTTCTAGGACATTATCCTGAAGGATCTTTGGAATATCGGTAAAATCATTGTGGATCGCACCATGTCCAACAAGGTACGATTTTTCCTTTCGTATACATCAATCAATTATTACGTATCATGAGGTGTCCATTATGAGAAAAACCATTTGAGATGATCTAGAAACTTATTGCACAAGTATTTATTCCTTGATCTAATCAAAGAATCTTAATACTTTGCCAATTTGTTTCACTTCAATTCTTTGAACCTTTCAAATAATTCACACTTGTATTTCAACAAATACATACATTCAACTCTTTGAATGATCATCTCCTTTTCTTATACTAGTTTGTTCAATTTACAAAATAATTTTTCACGTAAAATCAAGTATACAAAATCCATTAAGTAATCTTTTCAGGTTCTATATGAAACATTATTATTATAAATAGAACAACAATTATTCTTAATTATAATACCAAAAATTTTATTGTCCAACAATAAAATGGAAATAATGTTTCTAACAAGAATTGGAATACAATAATAACTTATTGACTTAATAGATTTGCCGTAGAGCGATCTTAAACTATAAGTTTCTATAGCTAATGCAACAACCTTTGCTTCATTTTCCACACATAGATTACTTATCTTTGTTTAACTTTCTACTTCTGCTTGGTCCCTTCATAAATCTATATTTATGATAACCAAAGTCGGTATCCAATACCCAAGTAGAACCTTGACTTAAAGAAAAAAAATTATTTTAAATCATGAACAAATTTGTATTTGTAACCAAAACTTCACTAAGCTTCTTTGGTTAGCCTCTACAAGATGCTTCTTGCAGTTTCTTTCCAGTGTCCAGGCTTATTGTAGTGGAAGCAAACTCATTTGCTATCCGTATCAGTTTTATTCTTATTATCCTTTGTTTTTGCATTTTATATTTACCTTCTTAGAATCATTCTTCTTTTCAGAAGATCCTTTGGCCCCTGCTAGTAAGACTTCGTCTTTCTTGGTGGAAAGTGACTCAGCATTTTTCAACATGTTAAGCAAATCAGCGAGGAAGATATCTAGCTTGTTCATATGAAAAATTCACAACAATTATGAAAGGAGTCCGGGAGTGAGTACAAGATCAAATCTTGGCTCAACTCTCCATCCATGACAAAACCAGTTATCCTAATTGATCAATCAAATTGATTATGTTAAGGACTTTTATCTCATCTTATAGTGCCATTGCCATTCTAGATCGGAAGAGCTCCTTAGATATCTCGATATCTATCAGTCCCTACTTTCCTCACCATCAACTACTTGATGTGCGGGAATATATAGTAGGAGCATCCATAGTTTCACATCTTGACGTTGAAGCTCGTTACTCATGGATGCGAGCATGATGCATTGAGCCAACTGTGCATCATCTTGCCACTTTCTAAAAGTAGCAATCTTTTTCTCAAAGGCATTGTCTGCAACCATTGCAGGGATAGGCGTATTAAGGACATAAGATAGCTTTTTAGCCGTGAGAACTATTCTCAATTCCTTAACCAATCCGTTAAATTTGGTCCGATTAAATAACATCTAATATGCTTCGCAGTAATAGTAATTTAGACATTGTAAAATTCTGTAAATGAATTTGTAATTAACAATATTTTAACATACATTCTTTTATTAATCACCAAAATAAATTAGGTCTTGTTTTAAATTGGTATCTCCCACTATTTTCTTCAAACTATATTACCCTCACTTATATAGTTCGACAAAATCTAATTAAAGATATGCTAGTGAGAATAAGGATCCCATTTCAAATGTATATAGCCTTGTGGTGACACAACAAACTATATATAAATAAATAGGTAGACAACTCTTGTCAATTACATCAACTATGCAACTCCTTGTATTTTGCCTCTTAGATTATTTTGATCAAGTGGTGGCACATCCAATCAAAATTATCCAAGTTAAGTCCAACCTAGCACTCCATATATTCAAAAAAGAAAAATATCATCCTTGTGGTGACACAACAAAATAATATTGTTCAATTTTCTTTATAAGCATCAAATGTGATAAATTAACATCTTAAATACTTAATACTTGCCTTGTGGTGACACAACAAACTCATATTAAATATTTAATACTCTATTAATTTTATCATGCTAGAAGGCGACGTTCGATATTCCAAATATCTTTGAACGCTTAGGACTTAATATAAAAAAAATTGAGGGGTTTGCAATTAATTGTCTCATCTTATTTAGCGTGCATGCACATATATATATAAAATACACGTCATATTAATGAACATGCGAATCATGTTTGCATAATATATAATATATATATATATAGTATAAGCATGCACATATAGAATACTATATTCTACCCGGATTGATTATGGACTTTTATTCTAGTTTGGTTCACTAGAGCCACCAAGTGAACCAAAAGGTCAAACCCTAGGGGTGCAAGAATTAATATTTAAATATAACTATTACATTTAAACCCTGCTCCATTACAAACGGATCTTCACGCTTCTTGTCCTTGATCTCCAATTCTTCAAAATAATTCTAACTATTCCTATTACAAAACTATTTAAAATAAATAGAAACCTTGATCGTGAAATCGAGGGAAGTACATAGGAGAGAGATAGAATTTACATTAAGAAAAATTAGAGAAGACGAGGTACGCAAACCCCATTTAATAAAACCCATACATTCATGCATCCAACTAAAATAAAATCCAATCACATTGGTCAATAGTCCATAATCAATCTCATTTATTATCATACATATCATCATATGCATCAATAAATAACATTCATCTCATGAATAATAAACATTTAATATATATATTGATATCATTTAATGGGCAAATTTAGTTAGTATAAAATCTAATTTTGAATCAAAATAAACTCCTTTATTTTAATCCAAATTTAAATCAAAATAAAACTATTTCATTTTAATTTATCTAATTTTGAATAAAATAAACTATTTTATTTTAATTAAAATCTTTAATCAAAATAAACTCATTTATTTTAATTAATTATGGAATCTAATTCCAAGTTAAAAAAACTTTATTAAAGGAAACACAGATTCTCTTTCCTATTCACAAATAAACTACTTTATTTTGAATAATATGAAATCTTATTTCATATTTAAATAAACTCCTTTATTTAAAAAAGATGGATTCACTTTTCTATTCATAAATAAACTCTTTTATTTTGAATAATATGAAATCTTATTTCATATCTAAATAAACTCCTTTATTTAAGGAAACATGAAATCCAATTTCAACTCTAATTAGTTATCATGGAATCCAATTCCAACTCTAATTAGTTAGCATGAAATCTAATTTTAAAATTAAAATAAAACTTTTTATTTTAAGATTAAAATAAACATTTTATTTTAAGATTAAAGTAAACATTTTATTTTAAAATCAAAATAATTATTTATTTTAATAATAAAATAATTAAGATTAATATATATATATAACTATTATATATATATATATATATATATATATATATAATATAAACCGAATATAACCTTAACTGTTAACGTGGCAGGATTGTTTCTCCCTTAGAATCCCTTGAAACATATTCCTTTTTTATATAAAAAAAAACAAAACCTGCATCCCTTTTTATATAAAAACATTATATGTTTATATATATATATAACTTTAGGAACCAAAGGAATCAAACAACTTTAACATGAATCCTGACACCACGAGGGAGCAATCTTCCTTTTCAGCAGTCCGCGTAGTATAACAGATTTTTGGGGAAAAAAAATCGGCCCCTTTTTTTTTTAAATAAATTTTATACAACAAAATTATGCCCAATTAAATTGTTCTAAACACATATCAATATACATATCGAATCAAACAATTAATAATTCGAATAAAGGTTTGACTTTGATACCACTGTCAGGTTTGTAATATTCAAGAACGCAATCAAATTGCATAAATAAGCGGAAACGTGTAAAAATCAGAGTTTAAAATTTTATAAACCATAAATCTGGATCACCCTTTATGCACAATTATTAATTAAATGAAAAGAAAGAACAAGAATCATACCCTTAAAGATCCAAGCTTCTTCAGGTACAAGTTCACCTCTAATCCTTTTCGCGTTCAACTTGAATCCACCGGGTTTGGTTTCTTCCTTTGATCAACGTTAGCCACCCAAGTGTTTGGCCTCTAGAGGTGATCCACCAAGGAAGAAGAAGAATTCAAGAAGATGAGTATTTGGCAAAACCCTAGTTTTCTATCTCTATAGAAAGGGTGTACTCTCCAACAATTGGAATGACGTATTTTTGATATCTGATATAAGACTCCTCTTATAAAAATATCAAGTAACCCTATTAAAATAATGTATTATTAATTTAATTAAACTCTTTTAATTAAATGGGCTCTTAATCTTATTAAGGATAATTAATTAAACTCCTTTAACTAATTTTCCCTCCTAATCTTATTAGGAATAAATGAGAGTACTTATATTAAATTAATTCCTAAACTCTTTTAGAAATTAAAATAATAATAATTGTAATAATATTAATAAGACTCCTCTTATTAATTTATATTTAATATTTCTAAAATATTAAATAATAAATATTAAGCTATTTAATTTATTCTATCACCATAGATTAAATTAAATATACTTAACATATTATTACGATTATGCCATTAACTTCTTAAATAATTATTCTTCCTTTTATGGTGTGACCCTTTAGGTTCTCCATATTAAACCTAATGTGAATAAATCAATTAGAACAATTCTAATCTTATTTAAATAAATAAATTAAATTATTAATTTATTTGAATAAATAATATTTATTCTACAATAGGGATAAGCCTCCCTAGCGATCAACGACTTTCTAGATAATATAGATTTCAACATTAATCATAAAAGAACCTTTGAGTAAATAGTTACCGTACAATTCAATCCTTCCACCATACAATGTCCCAATTAAATATAAGCCATGGAATTTCTGTCAAGTCTTATTTTATTTAATTATATATATTTCGATTTGTTAAATGCACAACTCAAATAATGCAAATTAGAAACTCCTTTCTAATTTCATTCATTTAACCAAGGACTACTTGGGTTGTCATTTATCGAATCACATAGACATTTCTCTTCTTTTACTAGAAGTGGTAGATTCTTTATTGATCATACATTATCTCCATGTATAACTTATTATACCCAAGCATACCCTTTGATATACCCTAAGGGTCTTAAGGAATAAGTCAAAGCATAACTCATCATACACAAGATACTATGATGATCTCAAGTCCAAGGATCACTTGTACTACTATCACTACAGGAATTCCTATTGACAGGCAAATAAAACTCCATTAGGTATTCCTTAGCGAGCCACATTCAGTGAACTTATTCTCTAATAAGCATCTACATACTTGCTTTAGTGTCTCCACACAAATGATCATGAGATCAATCATCCTCATCCAATGAGCAAGCAACGTATGTACCAATCTATCCGGATCCACTAATCCTCAATTTAGTAATCCAACGATTGGGAACTATTTTAGTTTTAAGCTTTCTAAAAATTTAGATCTCATTAGAATGATCATCATCATTATTCTAAAAGCATTGCTTAAAACTATGAGTTTATCACATATTATAAAACAGCATCATGTAGATAATTAAAAGCCTTTAATAAATAAATACTTTTTATTAATAAATGAATAAGATTATTACAAAGTATATGCTTTATCATCAAACATGATTGGCTTGTGTGCATACTACTTTCAAAAAGTTATTGAGTCTGGGCTGTATAGGGTATCTAGCTTACATAGTTGATACTTAAAAGGAGAAGGGTGTGAAATTGAAGTAAATACCAGTGGTTAGGGAGTTCGTGGACGTGTTTCCGGAGGATTTTCCAGGACTTCCGCCTGACCGAGAAATCGAGTTCGTGATCGACTTAGCGCCAGGAACCGCTCTGATATCAAAGGCCCCATACAGAATGGCTCCAGTGGAGATGAAAGAACTAATGGTGCAGCTGCAAGAACTGTTAGACAAGAAGTACATTCAACCGAGTGTGTCACCGTGGGGAGCCCCGATGTTATTCGTGAAGAAGAAGGATGGGTCAATGTGTCTTTGCATTGATTATAGGGAATTGAATAAAGTGACTATTAAGAACAAGTATCCATTGCCTAGAATAGATTACTTGTTTGATCAATTGAAGGGTGCTAGATATTTCTCAAAAATAGATTTGAGAAGTGGGTATCATCAACTAAAAGTAAGGAAGGAGGATGTACCGAAGACGGCATTCCGAACTCGGTATGGACATTACGAATTTTTAGTAATGTCTTTTGGTTTGACAAACTCCCCTGCAGCGTTCATGGATTTGATGAACAGGGTATTTAAACCATTATTAGACAAGTTTGTGGTGGTATCTATCGATGATATTCTGGTGTACTCCAAATCTCAAGAGGAACATGTGGAACACTTACGTCTGACGTTAGAGACGTTAAGAAAGGAAAAGTTGCACGCAAAATTCTCTAAATATGAATTTTGGCTAGAATGTGAACAATTTCTTGGTCATATAATCGATAAGGATGGGATTTCCGTAGATCCATCAAAAGTCGAAGCGGTGATAAATTGGGAACAACCAAGAACTCCATCAGAAGTAAGAAGTTTCTTGGGATTGGCAGGCTATTATAGACGGTTTATCCAGGATTTTTCCAAGATTGCCACTCCATTGACAAATTTGACAAGAAAATCTGTAAAATTTGTTTGGACAGAAAAGTGTGAGGAAAGTTTTCAAGAACTGAAGAAGAAGTCAAGTGTGGCACCTGTGTTATCATTACCAGATAATACAAGAAACTTTGTGGTGTATAGTGATGCTTCACACAAAGAACTGGGTTGTGTCCTTATGCTGAATGGCAAGGTTATTGTGTATGCATCAAGGCAACTGAAAGACTACAAAAAAGGGTATCCAACTCATGATTTAGAGTTGGCAGCAGTTGTGTTCGCACTGAAGATATGGAGACACTATCTCTACGGAGAGAAATGTGAGATCTACACAGACCATAAAAGTCTGAGGTATATTTTCACACATAAAGACCTGAACATGCGGCAAAGGAGATGGATGGAATTTATAAAGGATTACGATTGTGAGATCTTTTATCATCCAGGTAAAGCAAATGTGGTTGCAGATGCCTTGAGTAGGAAAGGCAGCGAAAAGTTGATGTTCTTAACTGATAAGGAGGAGCTCATTTTAGCAATGGCAAGGCTAGAGTTGGAAATCAAATTTCCAAAAGAATCCGATGAAAAATTGTTTCAGATAGAAGCCAGTCCAACTTTGGTGGACAAAGTGAAGAACGCACAACGTACAGGATGAAGAATGCAGGAAAATAAAGCTAAGTGTAGTCGATGGTAAAGAAGCAAAGTATAAGGTCGATACTGAGGGAATGCTAAGATTCGAGGGACGAATTTGGGTTCCAGCAGTACATGATATTAAAGAAGGCATCTTGACGGAAGCACATAGCTCAAGGTATTCAATTCATCTGGGAAGTACAAAAATGTATCAAGATTTGCGGCGTTTTTTTTGGTAGTCTAACATGAAAAGACATGTTGCAGAATGCATTGTAAGGTGCTTGACATGTCAGAAAGTGAAGGCCGAGCATCAAAGACCAAGCGGATTACATCAACCGTTAGAGATACCGCAATGGAAATGGGAGCATATTATAATGGATTTTGTGGTAGGTCTTCCAACGACTTAGAAAGGATACGATGCGATATGGGTGATAGTGGACAGATTAACAAAATCTGCACACTTTTTGCCAATAAAGATTAGATTTAATCTTGATCAGCTGGCGAAACTATACGTTAAAGAGATCGTCTCAAGACATAGAGTTCCAGTGTCAATTGTATCAGACAGAGATCCGAGGTTCACATCAAATTTTTGGAAGAGACTACAAGAATACATGGGAACACAATTGAAGATGAGAACAGCGTATCATCAACAAACCGATGGGCAAAGAAAAAGAATGATCCAGATTCTTGAAGATATGCTCATAGCGTGCTTCATGGCAAAGGAAACTGGGATGATCTACCGTTGGTGGAATTTGCATAAAACAATAGTTACCACGCAAGTATTGGTATGCCACCGTACGACGCATTATACGGCAAAAAGTGCCAAACTCCACTATGCTGGGATGAAGTTGGAGAACGTCAACTGTTAGGCCCATAACTAGTACAGTAGACCGCTGAAGTTGTCAAACTCATCAGAGCAAGACTGGTAGTTGCTCAAGATCGACAGAAAAAGTATGTTGATCAACACAGGCAGAGTCGTGAGTTTGAAACAGGAAGTTTCGTGTTCCTGAAAGTTTCTCCGTGGAAGGGAAAAATTCATTTTGGCAAGAAAAGAAAGCTCAGCCCAAGGTTTATTGTACTTTTTGAGATTCTACGCAGAGTGGGAGAAGTAGCTTATGAGGTAGCTTTACCTCTAGAATTAGAGCATGTGCAAAACGTTTTTCATGTGTCGGTGTTACGACCATATAAACCCAATTACATGCATGTGATCGAGTATGAAGCATTGCAGTTCAGTAAAGATTTGTCTTATAAAGAGATTCTTATCCAGATAGTGGACAGGAAAGAACAAGTGCTCAGGAATAAAGTGATACCTTCTGTGAATGTGATATGGAGGAACCACAATGTCGAAGAGGCTACGTGGGAACTCGAAGCTGATATTATGTAGAATTACCCTGAGTTATTTGTTTAGTCCGTGTCTTCGATTCTGGGGATAGAATCTTTGTAAGAAAGGAAGAATGTGACGATTTGTTTGTTTGAATTGTGATTCTAGGGACAGAATCCTTGTAAAGACGGAAGGATGTAACGATCTAAAATTTCAAATTATAATTTAAATATTTATTGAGTTATATAAATATTATTTGAGGCATTTATAGTTAAATAAATATTTTATTGATGTGATGGTTGATGAATCTAAATTTATTAGGGATTTTTCTAAATTAAATTAATTTATAATTTAGAGAGTTGTAAAATAACATGAGATGTTATACTATTGTTTTGATTTAATAATTTAGATGGTATATTAAATTATTAAATAAAGTTATAATGAAAATTATAATTTTGGTAATATTTGCTAAAATGGTATATTTAATTAAAATATAGTATGTGATTAATTTAATTAGTTAATATTGGATATGGATATCCAAATAAATAATATGTGATTATAATTTATAAACTAAAGTGTTTATTAAAATAAATTAAAAAGGGTTTAATTTAGTTTTTTTTGCCAAACAAGGCTTAAGTATTTTTTTATTCTTTAAAATTAAAAGGTTTTGCCAAACAAAGCCTTATGGCTTTTGAATTTCTAATTTTTAAATTTAAATAAAATAAATAAAATAATAAATATAGTATATACGTTATTTTGATAACTGATGATAGCTATTAAGACCATATCAGTTTTGTATTTTGTTATTGCGCATACTGACTATCAGTTGATTTACGCATACTAGTTGGTCAGTTGGATATTGGCTTTGTCTGAGTTCAGAGAGAAGTGATTGAGAGCTTGAGAGAATTGAAAGGAAACTTGTGAATCTTCACAACAATTCTAGTGATTAGTAGCGATTGTATTAGTAATTGAATGTATGTTTTACAACTTTGATATTATATATGTATATGTGTTTGACGGAAAAATTCTATATACTCTGTGAATTCAAATTCTCTTGGCTTGTTGTAGAAACTGAGTTGTTGCAATTTTTATGTAATTTATAATACTAGAGTTGATGGCTAAACCAGAATTTGTATGCTAATTACAGTTAATAGTAGAAAAATTCTGTCAGTGTATATATTTTCATATGTAGCTATGTAAGTATCAATTTTGATGGTCAAATTGCATGCTAAGCTGTTAATTGAGTTTTGTATATGTTAGTTCTTTAAGAAATGAACATAACGTAATTCGAATGAAGTGATTTGGCCAAGTATAGAGATTACAGTGATGAATTTTGAAAAGAATGTCAAGAAAATTGAGTTTTCATGAAAACATGAAAATTGAGAAATTAAAATAGTTTTAGTTGTTGTTAAATTGTGCTAAGTGGTTGAATATGTTAGAAATCATGCTTATGATAGTTGTATATTTATTTTATGTGTTATTATCACTGTTTGGTGGGTGAAATTTGTGTTTGTTGGGCTAAAATTAACTCGCTCATTTAGCGTTCTATGCGTTCAATGCATACTTAGCATGCGCAATTGCTTTTGGGTGCCAAGCAAAAATGGTGCTTGCATTGCACTATCCTGTTTTTGTATGGCGCATCGGCGCCATACCCTGGTTTGTGATTCTGACATCTGTTGCTGCTGTAGACTTGGGAAAGCATCATAACATGGTCTGAAATTATGTTAGCATGTTAAATGTGTAATGTTAAGGATAACATAACATAGTGAATTGTGGTTAGTAAGTTCAAAGTTGCAAAAATGATTAGTAAATTGAGAACGCGTTACGTGATAACTTAGTATACACAATGAACGTTAGATAAGTGTTGCGAAGTATAACACTTGGAATTTCTGAAATGTAAGTGGTAATGAAAGACTTGTGCTTCAATGATAAGTTTAGATAGAAGTGTACATGTTTTGGTGTGTTAGCATATCTAATAGGTATTGTGGTTCTAAAATTATGTGTAGGTGATCGTGAGTTTAATTTTATAGTTTACGCTCAAGGAAAGTTTCTAAACCCTATCTTTTTACATTGAGAAAGTTTTCTAACTATACACTTTCGTTGAGTTAGTTCTATTATTACATTGTGTAACTTTATTCTTTTGATTGAGCAAGCTTCTTATCTTAACTGTTATTGAATAAGTCAATTGTTCCTAAAATTCATTCGAGGAAATTTTAACTCTAATGTTATTTGAAATTCTCATTTGATTGATTCATTCTAACTTGTTTATAGTTAAGCAAGTTTCTAAAGTTATATTCTTGTATAATGAACATAGTCTCGTCTCTATTATTGACCTGTTTCAATTCTTTGCATGAGTTAATACCATGTTGGGCAAGTTTTTCATTTTCAGCTTGGTATCAGATAATGTACGTTCTGTAATTTCATTTCTAATGTTATAAGACTCTAACCTTAGCTTATTTATTGTTCAAGCAAATGTTTACCAATTTATTCACTTTGTTGAATACTTATACACTATAGTTATTTCAAGCATGAGTTTAATATGTATAATCAGTTCATTTATGATTCTCAATTATTCTATGTTATGTTGTTATTAAACATTTGTTGTGATTATCAAACACTATTGATTCAACTAGTCCTCTAGTTGATGTTCGTTAAACTTCAAATTACCCTTGAAAGCTTATCCAAACCAAACTTTCTTTGGTGAGGACTTATACTCTAAATACTGAGATGAAAAATCCTATTATTATTAGGGGATAATTTACGCTTAGCGTTGAAATGTTTGTGCAGAATACATTGTACGAAGGGCTGATTCCCCTAAGTACGAGGAGTCCTTATAGTCTTATGACTATTAAAGTTGGAGTTGAAAGATTACTCGCAACTGTGGACATAGCTCATGGTCTTATGACCCTCAGTTATATATATTCCATATTTTGGAGTCCAGTTTCTGATTATCATTATTAGAGTACAATTCAGTTTTGATGAGACTATTGTTGGCAGTTATTATTATTATTCTCCTGTTGATTCATTGTTATATCCAGTGAGTAATTGTTTTGCTCACTCTTGCATATTTACATACTCATTGCAGCTAAAGTTGAGAAGGTAGATGAGCCTTCAACTAGCAAAGGAAAAGGGAAAAATGTACAAGTGATGCAGACTTGTAATTTTGTTTATTGTGATGGTCATAGGCTTTTTAATAATGATGTAATGTAATAATTTTATTTTCGCACTTGAATGATGTTTAAAGGTTAGACAACCTGGGATGTTTTGAATTGAATAATGTAACCCTATTTAAAGGGAGGTTTATGGTTTATATATTATTTATTTTTTTAGATAGTATGAATGTATGGATAGTGAGCACCGAATCTTGTGGGAATGAAATACCTATATTTGGGGGTGTCACAAATTCAAATAGCTTCCAACGACTATAGTCAACCAGGAAACTTATGGAAGGATATTTAACAGTTGAAGCTTGAAAGTAAAAAAATGTTGATTGTTGATAAGTTGTTGACTCAACGAGTTCTACAGAGCTAAATAGAATACATCTCAGTGGCAGTGAAACTATCAAAGAAGAAGTGAAGCAAGATAGAGCTTTAACAAAAAAAGGCTTCACTCAGCAATAATGAGACTGCCATTAAGAATGTCAGCTAAGCTGAGAGCCGAGAAAACCAAGAAGATAACATTCAGAAGAGTGGAAGATCAGAGAGAAGATTTAAAGAGCCAGTCTACGAATCACCATGAATTATCAAGAGCTGAAGAAGATCAGTTACAGAACAAAATTTGTACACAAGTCAATCAAGGTTTGGGGGACGGAGTCTACCAAAAATGCAAAGAATTAGCAAACCTCAAGTGGTGAAGGTGTGCAAGCTGAGATCAGAGAAAGATTAGCACCAACCATAAGATTAGCTGCACCAAAGAAAAATAGACAAACTGCTAAGTACTCAAAGAGATAGAACTTCATGAACAACTTAGCAGTCTGTCCAATTGTGATCTGATCTCGATTCATAATCCAAAGAGGATCACATCAAGGTGCTAAGCATCAAAGGATGTACAAGCTTAAAGTCATCTTAGCAGCTCAACACCAACAACAACATCAATAAGAAGCGAGGGCCTAAGGAGTCCTTGTCATAGGGACTAAACTAAAGTTCCAAGTCTGCTGGACATGAAGATTTCTTAGTGAACTAAAGTTCCAAGGCTGCTAGCCTCGAAGGAAACGTAGTGATTCAAAGATGTAAAAACATCCTTAATGGAATCCGTGCTTGTTGAAGTAGAAGAGTGGATTAGGAGCTTGAGTCTCTGAACCATATAAAAGCCCTTATGTCTTGTACATGCTGTCATTTACATTATAACTACCATAACTGCTACAAGTGCTATGAATATTATAAGTACTTACATCTAAACTAACTCTAGAAAAATGGTCAAAAAATATCTATGAAGGGGAACCTTAACTTATTTCGCTGTGTTTGAAATAATTCTTAAGTTTGTCATCTACTAATTACTTAGCAATGTAAACTAAAATGGAAAAGACTTTTGAAAACGAAAAGGATCTAATCAACCCCCTCTTCTAGATCTATTGTGTTCCCAATGGGAACTAACATTTTAATTTATTCATCCGGGTAATATTCATGTCGGGGTACTATTCATTCAGGGTACTATTCATGCTGGAGTATTATTCACGACGGAATTTAGTTTCTTTTCTTTGTCCAAATTATATTTGATCGAAATTTAATTCTTAAATATCATTCTTGATTTTACTCCACAATTGGTGATCATGTTGACAGTTTGGTCATTCTTGAACTCTGGAAAAATTAAAATTATAAATCTCTAATATTTATCCTTGATCTCACTTGATTCATTCATTATATCATTGTCATCATCATCATGCTTATATTGTGGTGAATGTCATCTTTGGCTCATAGTGCAAAGATGGACTGTTGATTGGTATGATTATAACCAGGAATTGTGCATTGGTATAATCATGACCTTTAATGTTACATATAAAGGTTTGTGGTGAAAGTGCTCTTTGGCCCGTAGTTCATATATAAATTTTTGATTTAAAATAATTATTGATTGGTGTTACAGGGATAAAATACTAATAATGGACTTTCAAATCATGGAAAATAGTAGACATCATGATCTACTTGACTCTTCTAATGGATTGATATTTCCACTGTAATTGTTGATCTAAAACTTGTTGTCTATTGTATTCCATCAGATTCTTCACTGTTGAGGACTAAGAATAATTTATTCTTCATTATCTTAGTCATAATATTCTTTACTAGGCTAGTTGAGCTCACCCTTTTTTCCCATTATTCTTCTCATGAAATGAAAGTGTAGCTGAGACTAGTCGGGGAGTGGAGTAATGGTCTTAGATAGTTACTATAAAAGTCTTCACTATGTTGTGAAATAGTGTGATAATAACTATAATGAGAAGTTGATTTGAGTTTGGATATTGTCGTATTATGCACAGTGTAATATTTGTATTCAAACTCATAGTATGTGTGGTCATATTTTGAACGACATTTTAATAGTTTTAAATATGGAAGTTTGTATTTCGATTTTATAGTATGCATTTCGTGACTCAAAATGGGTTGTGTGGACCTATTTTTAGGGGCGTCACAGTTGGTATTAGAGCTTATGGATATGACCTCTAGTAGAGATTTGGGATTAGAACTAGGAGGGACGAGACGAGTAAAACCTTCACTGGTGTGTCCTATATAAGCTTATTCGTTATTTAATTAGTTGGTCGGAATATAGAGATAATATGTGACATATCAATTCTTTAATTAACATTTGTTTTGTGGCTACATTTAAGAATGGTATCTGGAAATCTGGAGATAAGCAATGAAGCATATGAGACCATTGAGACACTGCCAATCAATAACTAAAATGATGTGAACCAGGAAGACAATAATCCTCCTATAAACAACACCACTGACCAAATGATGAACGATGGGGTGTTTAGGAGCTTTCTACAATTCATGCAAAACCAGACAAGAGAGACTCATGTCAAAATACAGGTGGAAACAGTGGTAACTCACGGTTGATCACTACTAACTCACGGTTGATCACTGCTAAGCAATTCAAAATACGAAGTTTTTGGGAATGCCAGAACCACTCCAGGCAGAAGCTTTGGTTAAGCAGATCACCAAAATATTTGATGTCATGGGTTTCATTGAGGGGAAAAAGGTTCCTTTCGCCATCTTTATGTTGCATGGAAAGGCAGATTACTGGTGAAAATCTTTGAAACGTACTAATCTTTTCGCACTTAAGATGTCTTGGGTGAAGTTTCAGGAATTTTTCAACGAAAAGTATTTTTCATAAAAGTATTCGTCATATGAAGGAGGTGGAATTCATCAAACTAGAACATAATAATATGAATGTGTCACATTAAGAAGCCAAATTTGCTGAATTATCCTGGTTTGCATCCCATTTGGTGGATAATGAGGAACGAATGACATGAATATTCTTGAGAGGTTTGAAACTTGAAATTTGTTAATACCTCATTTCTCATAAATTTTGTTTGTATTCAAATTTAGTGAATAGGGCTCAATTATTGGAGCGAGATAATGAGACAGTTCAACCAAAAGACAACACCGACAACATGATAATTGTCGTACCAACGACAACACTTATCAAAACAATGATAACCCACATGGAGGAAATTTTCATGCCAGAAATGTTAACCACTTCGGTGGTAATCCTGGCCCAGATAAAAGGATAAATGAATCAAGTGGAGACAACTTTAAAAAGAGGAGATTAAACAATGATAATGGAAAGACATCAGCACCAACACCAGTTTCTAGGGGAGGAGAATGACCACCGATTATATGTTAAAAATGCGAACAAGAGGGACACATTAGTCCAAACTGTACACAACAACCCAAAGTGTGCTACAGTTATGGAAAGGAAGGTCACATAACTCGAGTGTGTCCTATAACAAGTCAAAGTTGATGGTGCAGGGGAGAGCTTTTGTCGTGACTTCCCAAAAAGTGAGGAAGCTGAACGAAGTTATCACGGGTAAGCTAATCATAAACTCTTGTGAAGTATAAACCTTATTAGATACCGGTTCTACCCATTCTATTATTTCACTTGTTATGCTCAACGTTTGAACTTGACATCAGAGAAATTAGACTTTGACTTATCTATTGAAACTTTGTTAGGAGAAACCTTCATTACATCCACTGTTTATAAATCTTATTTGATTCAATTGGGCAACCTCACATTACCTATTAACCTCATCTCTGTGAAAATACTTACATTTGATGTGATTTTAGGAATTGACTGGTTAGCTACCCGTCATGCTAAAATTGATTGTTTTCGTAAGGTCATTAGTTTTCATATTCCTAATCAACTTGTTATGAGAATTCAAGCAACCAAACCGTTGAAATCAATCGTTTTCATCTCTAGCCATAAAACCATTCTTTTATTAAAAAAAAGGATGTCAAGCTTTCTTCACCCATGTCACCGATTTAAATAAAAATACGACAGATTTGAATAATATTTTTGTTGTGAATAAATTCCCTGACGTATTTCTCGAAGAACTTCCTGGCCTACCCCTAGAGCTTGAAATTAAATATTGTATTGACCTTGAACCCGATACAAAACCCATTTTTGAAACCCTATATCGAATGGCTCCTATTGAACTTCAAGAGTTAAAAGCCCGACTTCATGAATTATTATACATCGGCTTCATACGTTCTAGTACATCTGTGACGCCCCCAAAATTAGGTATACGTCACCCATCTTGGGTCGCCACTTACATGGTACATAAATTCAAATACAAACTTAATTATACATCTGTCGTGTAACATACGACAATACATAAACTGAGAGTTCTAATAGGAATGTTGTCATTTAGACAATATCCATACTCAAGGAGTCCTCATTTCATTTATTGTCACACTATTTAACAGAATAGTGAGGACTACTAATGCTATCTTCAGGACCATCACTCTTTTCCCCGACTCGTCCCAGCTATATTCTCATTTCAAAGAGAAACAAAGAAAGAAAGGGTGAGCTCAACTAGCCCAGTAAGAAATATTATAACTAAGATAACGCAGAATAAATTATCAATAGTCTTTAACAATGTTAAACTGATAAAATACAATAGACAACCGGTTAATCTGCAATGAATATGCAATCCATTAAAAGAGTCAAGTAGAAAATAAAGTCTACTATCTTTTAGGTTTTAAAAGATTTTCATCAATTTTTATCACTAAGACTCGCTTTAATGAATAAACCATAATATCTAATCATCCTCGTACTACGGTCCAAGGATTTTCATCAAATTATCAATGGTCATGACTATACCGAATCACCCCTCGGTCATAATCATACCAAAACTATCCATCAACGCATTACAGAATGCCACCGAGGACTTTTGTCACATCATTTATATCAAACCATGATTATACCGAATGATCCCTGGTCATAATCATACTAAGTTCATCTATGCACGTAAGCCAAAGATAACATAATATAACATGAGGATGATGACAATGACATAATAATTCAATAAAACAAGTTCACGAATTAATTTATTCACGAACTAATAACGTCCAAATTGTCAACATGATACTGCTTTGTAGAGTAAAATTCAAGAATGCTCAGAAAAATATTTTCATTAAAAATACTGGATGAAGCGCAAATATCAAGGATATTCCACTAAATAGAAGTCAAAATTTTAACCAACTGAGTATAATAGCGAATGAAATAACAAAAGAAATCACCATGCATGCGGTACTGCCGATAGACAAAGTTATTCCAATGTAATAATAAATACGTAATAATAAAAAGCGGAACCCGGATCCTGTAAAACACACGCATGGATATTCCAATAGAATAATAAAGATGAGAATAATAAAGATTTTAACCCGTGTCCTGCGTAAAAAGCTGATGCATGGATGTTCCAACGAATAATAAAATAATAGAAAAATATCACCAAGTATAGGGGATTCAGATATACAAAGTTATTCCAATGTAATAAATAAGAATGGAATAATATAAGGATTTCACCAAGTATAGGTATTCCGCATATACAGTCATGTATAGGGTATGCCACTTTTACAAAGTTATTCCAATGTAATAATAAAGAATGGAATAATGAAGTTCTCTTCAAGAAGAAAGAATAACACCCCTTACGAGTACAACAAATAATATTCCCTACCTTAGAAGAAATTTGAATATTGGAAAAGTGAAGAAGCAAAATACTTTTCTTCTTTCTCTCTATAGTTTCTCTCTCTAGTTTTAAAGAATTCGTAAGAAATAATGAAGGAATGAGCTTTCTATTTATAGAAAAAAGCGAGGGTGGCTCTTGGTCTTAACGAAGGGTCAAAATGACTCTTGGTAATATGAAGAGACAACTACTATTTCATGAAGGGGTAATTAACCTTTGGAACAATCAAGAGGCAATTAACTCTTGGTAATATTGAAGGGACAACTACTATTGAAGAAGGTAATTACTATTGACGAAGGTAAATACTATTGACGAAGGTAAGTACTATTGACGAAGGTAAATACTATTCACAAAGGTAAGTACTATTGACGAAGAGACTCTTAAATGATGACATATGGCCCCCCCCATAAAATAATCAAACTTACCACAAACGTCTCATAATGTAGACTCTTTATATACATCAAGGATTGAATAAATATTACCACAAATCATTTTATTTTTAATCAACACATTTTAATCTTTCAACAATTATTAATCATTTATAACTTGTCGTCTCAATTAATAATATAACATATTATACTGATGATGATACTGTGACAATAATTGAATCAATAATATAAGAGATATGATGCATCAATTCATCGTAGCAATAATTGAGTATAGCTAAGTGACTTCTCACGTAAGCATCAATAATCAATACTAGTGTGCTACTACTATGCAACCACGCATATTATTCGTACTTTTTACCACCAAGGGTAGTTCAATGCAGTTTTAACGGTAACACCTCCGCCGTTATTTTTATAGAAAGATAATTTTGTCGTTTCCTAACTACGACAATACTTTTCGTTAGGGGTCCACTTAATGATTAAGCCGTCGTATTTAATATTCCCCGACAAAAAGAATATTCCCCGACCAAACGAATATTTTATAACAACTTGCTTACTTTGCAAAATTTATAAATATTACCCACAACTATAACATTATATCAAATTTATTCCATAATATTCAAAAATAATATTTATAGAAAATTCATCTTTATTTATAAAAGCTGGGGTCTTACAACCTCCCTTCTTATGAAATTTCGCCCTCGAAATTAGGGTACGTACCTGATATGATAAAGAGGTGAGGATACCTTGAATACCTTTATCGTTAAAAATATTAAATTCATCTTCGCAATCCGGCCAAAGATATTCATTAACAATTCATCTTTGCACTACAGGCCAAAGATATACAACTGTAAAACCAATAATGCTGAGACGCAGCTTAATAGTATCACGACCACGAATTATCCATGCACTACTCGGCCAAGGATATTCGTGTTTTTCGGTCTGATCATGATTATAGCGAATAATCCTTGGTCATAATCATACCAAGTCTATCAATGCACTACTGACAAAAGATGACTTTTACCACATCCATGAATTAATATTTCATTCTTTGAGACTCACTTCAATAATTAATCCATATCATCGAATCATCCCCTTTTCTACACGTGCCAAGGATATTCATTAGTATCACGACCACGAATTATCCATGCACTACGGCCAAAGATAATCGTGTATTCATTAGTATCACGCCCACAAATTATCCATGCACTACGACCAAAGATAATCATGTATTCATTAGTATCACGACCACAAATTATCCATGCACTACTACCAAAGATAATCGTGTTTTTCAATTACGGTTATGATTATACCGAACAATCCTCGGTCATAATCAAACCAAGTCCATCTATTCACGTAAGCCACGTATGACTTTCAACACAATATAAGCATGAGGATAATGATATAAAGAATCAATCAAATGAGATAAAGGATAAATATTAAACATTTATAATATAATTTATCCAGATTCAAGAATATCCCCATGTTATCAATCACTTAATAATCTCATAATCTAATATCATTAATATTATAACAATATTTTAATCACTTAGAATAAATTTATAAACAATTTATCTCAATTGTTTACGCTTTACCATATAATGCATTTAATCATTCAAAATGCCATACTCATAAGATATCATCACCAATTACCAAATCCTCATCAAAAAACAATATGCATATACTCTATATAGAATTCTCTAGCCATAAAATCCTATTTTCAACTTTGTTACTTCACATAACATATTTAACTCATATGTTCGTAATTAAACTATTTTCATGAAAAATACCAAATCAGTCCCAAAATATTTCTTTTCCGGGATTTAGCATAATATAGTCCCATGATGAAAATATATTTTTCTCGAATTTTAAAATTCATTTCCTATTTTTCAAAAATCAATTTCTAATTAATTCCTTAAGAAATTAGCTACCTCAAGTTTAACTCCAAAATTCCCAAATCTTGGCAGGACCTTACACATGTTAATGTGAGCCTCCAGTTTAAATTTCATGGTCATCGGAGTTATAGAATTCCAGTTATATCATTTTTTGTCAAAAAAACCTAAATATTGAAATGGTCATAACTTGTTCATTTTAAGTCAGAATGAGCTCATTTTTGGACAGGAGGTACTTTATAACATATATTTTCATGTCCCAAAAGGCCAGAATTTTTCACATAAATTTAGTGGCTAAAACAGCCCCTTAAAGTTTCTGGGCAGTAGCGTTTTTGTAATTTGCAGCTTTGGACTCTTTTGCTAAATTCAGTCCACACGAAAATCTACAGCACCTTTTCCAGTGATTCCACTTGGATAAGCTACAAAACTCATAGATCTAACTCTAGGACTTGACCACACTCAAAAATTCAAAATATAATAGGAGATATGGTCAATTGAATTTCATGTTACGTTTTTACCAAAATTTGATTTTTCAACCCTTTGTGATTTCTAAGAAACTTTCATGTTTTCACATAATGACCACATAACTCATCATAACACTTACTAATACTTCATATACCCATGATTTTCATTAGTCCAATGCTTTTATTATGATTTTCATTAGTCCCATGATTTTCATTAGTCCAATACTTTCATCATAAGAAAGATGGGAGTATGCGACTTTTCATTGACTATCAGGAGTTGAACCATGTCACCATCAAAAATAGGTACTCGTTACCTCACATTGATGACTTGTTCGACCAGTTGCAAGGTGCTAAATTCTTCTCAAAGATCGATCTTCGTTCTGGATATCATCAATTAAAGACTAAAATTGATGACATTCCAAAGACTGCTTTCAGGTCTTGATACGGGCAGTATGAATTCCTAGTCATGTCTTTTGGAATGATTAATGCTCCTGCTGCCTTCATGGATATGATGAACCAGATATTCAAGGAATATTTGGATTATTTCGTGGTTGTCTTTATTGATGACATCCTTATTTACACAAAAAGTAGTGAAGATCATGAGCAAAACTTGAGGTTGATACTTGTTGATCAGAAAACCGATCACTAAACACACGCATATATACGTGGCCTAACAAGTAATACAGTGATAAGGAAAGTGTCGTACCCACGAGGAACTATCACAAATATTTACTAAATACCGACTTTGTATCGCTTAAGTCTTATTCGAACAACAGACTAATAGAAGTGTGATTAGTCTAGTTATAACTAATTATCAAAGCAAGTAAATGGATAACGAATCGCATCAAAGGCACTACAAGCTAAGTCACAAATTCACCCCACACAGACATTATGTCGAATACCTGGTGTGCTATGCTTCATTAAACTACCTACCCTTTTCTCTTTGGTCTTAATGGTCACGACAGTTTGTCGACCGAGAACACATAAGTGCTCATACACCTCTGTCGAGGTATATACAAACATATCCTCTCTAGATCCACCCGATAGAGAATAGAATAGAAAAGAACATCCAAGCTAGGTGATAATCCTACAAATGTCTATGCGAATTAACTATGGATTTAAAGCTTAAGTTCACAATAGGCCACACGTGGTGCACAAATATATGTCTATTCTACACACAACTTATGCAGTCTAATCAAATCGACAACACATAATCACATGCCAATATATTAAGGTGTAAATCTAAAATCCTTCTGTCAATATCATATTGATTTCCGAAATCATCACTAATGTCTTAGCGAGAATCATTAAACATGAATATATTAAACCAAACTATATGGTTCCAACCAAAGAGATAAGACATTCAATTTAGTTTAACAAAGGGTTCTATTATAACCTTAGAGCCAATACTTAGTTCATAGCTCTTGAACAAAACATAAGTAGCAAATAAGACAACATTTATCGATTACAAGATAAGAGGAAATAAATGGATAAGAATAAACTCTGTCGAGGCTCTTCAGTGTCCAAGCATTCTGCTCCTTTTAACCTTCCCAATCCAGAGTGCTCACTGCTCTTGTTGCTCTAAGGAATCCCAAACTTCTCCCTAAACTACCTAATCTATATTTACAGACAGTATCTAGGAGATAGAGAGAGAAATTACAGAAGTTATTTCCCAAAGAGGGAACTATTCTATTCTATCCGATTATATCTCCCTCTCTCATATGCAGAGGCTCCCTTTGATATATATATATATATATATCAGTATTCCCTTTTAGCTAGGTCAAAACAAGCTCTTCTCTGTCTGGGCACTGGAGGTCGTGCTGCGGCGCGAAGTCTAAGGCTAAGGGTGGCGCTGTAGTGCCACATCATCATCAAAAACACCGGAGGTTGTGCTGTAGCGCGAGTCCATAAAGGATCTGGGGCACTACAACGTCGAGGTGATGTTAGCCTAGAACAAAGGGTGGCGCTGCGGTGCTAGCTTAGAGCTTGGAATCCGCACTACAACGCTGATGTATAGAAAATGACTGTTTTGCCCCCTAAGAGCTAGAAAAGACCTATTAACCCCTGCAACACATCAGTTAGGCAAAATAATACTATAATCATATAAAAAGTAGATAAAATCTATGAAGATTAGGCAACTATTTAAGCAATAGAGTATCTGATTCGCGGGTATAAATCCCACTCATCAAATACCCCCAAACTTAAGTCTTTGTTTATCTTCGAGCAAACTATCTAGCACAAAAATAACAATAGTAAATCGATACGCGAAAGAAAAATAAAACTGTATACTAGCTTCATGGCTTCTAAGCTCAATCATACCTACTCTCAGAGAATAGGACAAACATAGATAAGAGTAAGGGCTCATTCAATTTTAAGCATAAGACTGTATTCGATCCATTCTATGTGTGTGTGGAGACCAACCATCCTAACTAATCATAGCTTAACTAAGTTCGCATAGTCAATTGTTAATACCAATATGCACACTCCACAACTTTAACATTCAACAAGCATTAAGAATAAGACACAAGTGCAGGAAAGGATCAAAAGGATCTAGCATGAAGACAGTAAAATCTGACTCAGACAGTCCTTAATTACCTTAGGCTATTCAGAACTACCCATTAATGAGCTTTTGATCAATGACTCCCAAGCCAGATGACTTTAGGGCACTAGGTGTAGAACACCCCTATTAATCTAATAACTCGAACAGCAAAGGCCACGTAATCAACATAAGCTAAATTAGACTTTACAAAATCTGAAGATTATTAGGTGAGTGCATTTTATGCTCCATCTCAACATCGGTCCTGCGTTTATGGGCGAGTGCGTTTGACGCTCCATCTCAACCCACCGCAAGACTTTCAATATTTATTCTTCTTTTCTTTTCTTTTCTTTTCTTGTTTTTTTATATGTCAACATGCTAGAATCTAAGATCCGACACTATATAAGCGTCAAAGTCTTTTATTACCTTGTAAAAATGAAAGTTTATAAGAGTGAACATACTCTCAAAGCAATAAACACGCAAACTAAAATTGAAATATAACTAGTTAAAATAGTTGGTCAGTGCTTGCTAAGAAGGACAGATCAATAACAATATCAACTTATCGATTGAACAAACCCCTAGCTCACACATGCTTGACACGAGTCTAAGAGATAAACATAATCACTTGGTGCTTATCATTAGCCACAATAAAAAATTACTAATAAATATACCACCCTTGCATAATAACAGCTCAAAATAGGGTAATATGGTCATTCACATGGCACAAGCATACCCTTGCATAATAATAACTCAAAATAGGGTAATAAGGCCATTCACATGACACAAGCATCCAAATCTGTAAAAGCCCCAAAAAATTGCTATAAACCAACAAACATGCTGATAATAATTCAAGCATTCATAAATAATAGCAAAAATTGTTCATTGCATCCATCCGTAATAATCTAAAAACATAATACCGCAATTCAAAATGACTGCACTACAATACTGATAAAAACATAAGTAAAATGCTAAATATGGCAACCAATCATGGCAGTAGACAGAAATAAAAAAGATAATAAACCATAAATAGCCCCAAACTTAAGATGAGCAATGCCCTCATTGCTGAGCATATATTAATTTATACAAGATGGTTCCCTGAAGTCGAATCACTCGGCAGCTGCATCATCCTCGTCAGCTTCGGTGGGTGGTGATGGTGGAGGGTATGGTGGGAAAATAGGAGGCTCTAGGAACTGGTATGGCATGAACTCAGCATTCTCGCCACTATAATTAGTGTAAATGCTTTGCATCGTGTTAACCAGCTTAGCCTAATATTGCATCGCGATGTCCTCCCTCTGAGCAATCGCTGCTATGTGTCTCTGCTGCCTCAGAGCATTGGCGTCTTGTTTCTAATGCAGTAGGGTTAGAGATGCCATAATCTCTGCCAGTAGTCCTTGTGAAGCTGGGCCTGCATTTGGTGGCTGTGAGTGCTTGGCCTCTGCAGTAGGTGGTGGCTCAATAGGTGGCCCGTACCCTTTTTCTATGACATGTGAAGCCGCCCCGTCCCATACATTGAAGTTTTTGATGACTTGATGGTCAATGACTGCTATGGGAGGCAAAGCTATCTCTTATGGTCCCCACTAAATACCTTCCTGCTTGCACAATCGGGTGATCAAGGATGGATGTGGGAGTCCCATAGAGATGGTACTCTTGATCGTCTTTAGGATGGACTCATGAATGAGGACTCCGATATCCATGTCCCGACCCATGACCATGGCAAAAAATAGGATCTCTCTATCCTTAGTCATGTGGCTAACGTGATGAGTAGGGATCAAGTTGGCACATATAAAACTGAATCATGCCTTCCCATAGTGACTGAGTGCATGATGTGGGAAACTGGTCTTCTCACGCGTCATGTTATTGGTTTTGCATGTTGTCCTGGGCTTGCAGAGCCTCCTGACAATATCGTCCAAATCATAGCTGCGAAGTCCCTGGGCTATATAGTCTTTGCCCTCATAACTCGGTGTCACGAAGAGTGCATTGATGGCTTGTCTTCCAAATGACTTTGAGTGAACCCTCACTTGAACAACAGCAGGACCTTTGACACTGGCATTTGCATAGAACTTACGAACCACGGATATGATGGCCGACTCGGGTAGTTTTGTGAAGTGCAACCACTTGCATTCAAGGAGTATGGCCGCTAGCTCGCCATCCTTTGTTTTATCAGACCTCAACCCCCATTCAGGAATCTAGTTTCGTTGGCCAAATGAGTTCTTGTACCGTTTACATGTCTCTTCGCTAACAAATTTGGTGTTGTCCCAAGCCCGTGGTGCTGCGAACGAGGAGCTGCCGACGCTAAGTCGTTGCCTCTTTGATGCTATCTCAGTATTTCAGCAATTGGTTTGAAAAAAAATAAAAACTCAATCCTAAACTCCGCCAAACTTAGGCTATAATATCCCCAACAAAATTCAATGCCAAAACAGCTTAAACAGTGAACTTTTTTTTTGGCAATTTATCAAACACCTTGCGTGCGCTCTTAAAACCAAACTAGACAACCCTTTGCTTGTTAATGCTCTATCCAGATTTCCTTAAGTGGAAATCCCACACAACAGATAACAAGAAGTGTACAAATCTTAAAAATTAAACCAAAATATGTTTCTGCTTGAATGGAATCACCAAATACCTTTGAGTTGAAAAACCCTAGTTTGATTCTTATCTCCTTTTGCTGCGTGCAAATGACATGGGGTCTTGTGGGAAGGATAAATTGATATTATGGGTAACTTGATTGAAGGCTAGGGGCTGGGGGAATAAGGCGACATTTTGGTTTGCTTGGACTGTGTAGGCTGCTGAAACTGTTTGAGAGATTAGGGAGGCGTAGTGGCCTAAAACTATTTTTAAAAATGAAATCTCGCTTCTTGCGTTGCGACGCGAGATAGCAGTAGGTCGTGCTAAGTGTCGGTGCTACGGCGCGAGATGCCCTTTATATCTTGGCGCTGCAGCGCTAGGTTTGAAATATGGATAGTGAACCCGGCGCTGCAACGTGGGTTTCAGAGTACTTGTTGGCGCTGCGGCGCGAGGACTGTTTCTGACTATATTTGAGTTTTTCCTACAAAAGCCATGTATTAGACAACATATATTACATACATATCATGCTAAATAAACAACATGCTAAATAAGCCTTATTTCTAACTAAGATATACATAGCAACATAGTAAATAAACACGCGACTAAAAATGACACAATGTACATTGTAAAGAAAAATAGGGAAAATTGATACTGAGATGGGGTTGCCTCCCCACCAAGCGCTTGTTTTAAAGTCATCAGCTTTACTGTTCTGTTGCCATTTAATTCGGCTCATAAGCGAAAATGACCATTTCATGTCGTCTATTTGTCAATTCCTTTAAATTTATGGCAAACATGGATGATTGGCCATCCCCCTTTTCTTCACACATCAGCACGAAGAATCTTTCACCACTATAATTATCCACTAATTGGCCTTTTTCATAAATCTAAAATCGTTCTTTGTGCGCTAGTGGGCCCTTCAGGTTTTCCATAATCGTGAGCGTGGTTTCCAAGTTTTCATTAGTCTTGACATTGCAACCACTCGTGATCCTTTCTTTTACTACTTCAAACTCCAGAGGTTGGTCAATTTTCACCTTGACATTTCCCTCAACAACTTTGTGAGATTCACCGCCTTCTCCTCGCGTATCCATCGTGCAATGCTCTACTTCTTCATCGTTGAGATCAATTATGACCAGTAGATTTCTTTGCGGTGGATTTGTGATGGCATTGACAAGTTATCCCAATTGAATTTCGAGGTTCTTCAATAAGGCATCTTGGTTCGCCATTCGAACCTCATTTTTCTCTATAAAGTTGGTGAGGAGCTCTTCAAGCCTTTTCTCTTCTTCTTGTGTTGAGTCTACAAAGAAGCTCTCATTGGTCTGAAATGTCACCTTATACTGCGGCAGAGACTGATATTCAAATTGATTCGAGTAGGAATACTTCAGATCATGATATTGCTCTTGACTGTAGTCCCAAGAGTTTGGATAACCCTGACAGTTTGGATGATAGTAATTTGGTTCAATGTCAGCTCGTTCCAGACAGTAGGCAGTCTGAGTGGAATGACAATCAAGATTGTCAGAAAACCTCAAAAGATTTGCAATTTGAACTTGCAATTGCTTGAGTCCTTCTTTCGAGCTTGGTTGTGCTGTCCTCTCATAAGGCCATTGATAACAAAGATCGTCCATAACCTGTAAACTTAAAAATAAAAAGGAATATCAAACAAATAAAAGAAATATATATATGTTCAAATTAAGACTAAATTGATTGAAATCCATATTGGACAATATTAGAATAATAAGTCCCCAATAACAGCGCCAAAAACTTATTGGTCGGAAAACCGAATATTTACCAAATACCGACTTTGTATAGCTTAAATCTTATTTGAACAGTAGACTATTAGAAGTTTGATTAGTCTAGTTATAACTAATTATCAAAGCAAGTAAATGGATAACGACTGGTATCGAAGGCACTACAAGCTAAGGTCACAACTACACCCCACAAAGACATTTTGTCAAATACCTGGTGTGCTATACTTCATTAAACTTCCTACCATTTTCTCTTTAGTCTTAATGGTCACGATAGTTTGTTAACCAAGAACACACAAGTTCTCATACACCTCTGTCGAGGTATGTATAAACATATCCTCTCTAGATCCACCCGATAGGGAATACAACAGAAAAGAACATACAAGCGAGGTGATAATCCTAAATATGTCCATGCGAATTAACCATAACAAGGATTTAAAGCTTAAGTTCTCAATAGGCACGTGGCGCACAAATATATGTCTATTCTACACACAACTTATGCAATCGAATCAAATCAACAACACATAATAACATGCCAATATATTAAGGTGTAAATCTACAATCCTTCTGTCAATATCATATAGATTACCAAAATCATCACTAATGTCTTAGCGAGAATCATTTAGCATGAATATATTAAACCAAACTATATGGTGCTAACCAAAGAGATAAGACATTCAATTTAATTCAACAAAGGGTTTCATTATAACCTTAGAGCCAATACTTAGTTCATAGCTCATAAGTATATGAGATAGCATCATAAGTGAAAAATTAAAAGAGACACCCTTAAAATCATTGCCACAACCACTAACTCTTGATACGTGAAATCTACACCACCACCAATTCAGGGAAACATATTATAACATAACAATTTGTGTATGACACAAGCGGTTGGACAAACATCAACAGTTTTTAGAGTAATTAGTGAAGATATGGTATGATTATCTATGATAATTTGAAGTTGTTCAAGTGGTGGGAAAGGTATATTTGCAGCACCCTTCAAGGTGAATGGACAAGGACCAGTAGAAGGCATGTTAAAAATACTTCCAGAATTAACAACAGTGAAAAACAAAGGTTTTCCCTTAACAAAAGATGTATAACTGTAACGCCCCAGAAAATTTGTATTTTGAGGATTAAATTTTAATTTTTATTATGTGGATTAAATGAATTTAATTAATTATTTATGGGAGTAAGCTAATTGAAGGTCGTTCTATGACCTAGATAGGTCGGAATGTCGTAGTATTTTGGCTACGTGATAGAATTTACAAGGCGAAAATAAAAACTTTATGAGAAATTTTTCGAAAAACACTATTCACGCATTTCTACTCGGGAATTATTTTTGAACTTCCGAGAAATACATAATGATAGAATATCGAGGTAAGATAGAATATCCAATAATATTTTAGTTATGGCAAACACAGTTTTTTGCCTGCGGACTTAAAACCTAACGATTAGAAAAAAATGATTTCCGAGAAGGAAATGAAGTGAGTATGATGAATTAATGCAATGATCGTATAATACGTAGGTATTGTACGAAGTAAGGAATATGAGTGTGATACAAAGTATCATACAAGTATGCATGAATGATGGTATGGTGTACATAAATAAGTATACAAGTTAGAATACGAGATTAATACGTAGATTATACGTTATAAGGCCTTAAGCTAAATGTAATGGACTTGTAGGAATGTGTAGGAGATTGTAATGTCCAATTGGGATAATAATAAAGCCCAATGCAAATTAATGTTAAAGCCCAAAGAATTGTTAATGCAAGCCCAATGTATAAGTTAGGTTAATTAAACCTTAAGCCCAAAGTAAGAATCCAATGGATTAGGAGGATCTATGGGGCAACCCATGATCATATGGGTGAATTGGTGATCAAGAACTTTGTGTGATAAGCAAGTAGACTTAAGGGTTAAGCAAAGGATAAGTTAAGTAACTTAAAGGCTAAGTAAAGTGCTTATGTTTGATGAACAAGCAAAGTGCTTATATGTGATGATTAAGTAAACTTAATGGCTAAGTGTTGTGATGGCCAAGTAATTAATTTGATGATCAAGCAAAGAATAAGCTATGTGCTAAACAAGTATACTTAAGAGCTAAGTAAGTGTGGTGGCCAAGTTTACTTAATAGCTAGGTAATGAATAGTAAGGAGGTGATTAAGGAGGTGGAGTGGCTTTATGACCATTATACCCTAACTTAGGAAGTCCTATAAATAGGAAGCTTGCTAGCTCATTTGTTAGTTGTTAGATTTTCATCCAATAACTCATAGCTTATTGGTTAGAGAGAATAAGTGAGAATAAGCTACAAAAGATAGAACAAGTTAGCCTTTGAGAATTCAAGAAGCAAGAAGGAGATTAAAGATTAACCAAGTGATCTTCATAGGTAAGAACTTAAACCATAATTCTCTTTCTCTTCAATTTTTAGAGAAGGGGGTAGTGGTAGAACATGTATGTTAAGGAATGATAAGAATGATTAATCAATAGACTTAAGTCGTATAAGTCATGAATAAGTATTTCAAACTTAATTAAGTTATGAACTCATGAGAAGTTTATATGAACTATTCATATGTTTACTTTAATAAGATTGTATGATAATAAGAAGCAAGAATGGTGGTTAAAAGACATAAACTATAATAAGTCATGAGAAAGGAAGTAATAAGTAGTTTATACTTTTATATGGTATAAACTCACAAAGAACAAGTAATAACTTATCATGTTTATAAGTTAATGAAATATGTATGTCAAGGTGTTAGTATGATGGATTGAATCCATTTGAAATGATGAACAAATGATAAGAAATGAAGTTAAGGCGAAATTTACGTGTTTGGATGATAATCGTCGAATTCGTGAAATTCTCGGAATGGAAGTCAAATTTTGACATTGAGCTTGGAAACGCTGGTTTTCAATGGAGACAAGTTTTATTTTGCATTATAGAGTTGCGGACTCAAAAATGACCAAATTTCAACTTAGAACGAAGAAACGAGCGTTGAACGTTCACGAACGTTTACCGTTTTCGTTAAAAATGGACTAATAAGTGAATATTTAGAAAATGAAGTCAAATAGATAAAATTCTTGCATGAACGCATAGAGTATGTAATTTGTGAATCGTAATCTTTTGAACGAGCCAATTCGAACTTATAACGAAGAAGTTATGTGTCCGAGAATTTTGCAAAGTTGGAAAACTGTCAAAATTTTTCGAGAGGCACAGAGTCCGTATGCAAATCACGACTCGCAATAAAGGCCCACGCCGCCGCACGACGAGGCCGAGACAGGCACATCATGAATCATTAGGCAGTCACGCCATAACAAAGGAGACTCGAGCCGCAGTAGCAATGTCCTCCAAGCATGACATCGCTAAGTCACGCCGTGGCGTGACATAAAGAAGAAATGTCGGCGCCACAGCGCTAGCTTTAGGGATTGCATAGAGATGAATGATTATGAAGATAAAAGGAAAGACAGATGAATTAACACAACCTTAACAAACATAAGGTGGCATTATTCCGATATTCTTAAACCTTAAGTATGATCACTTAGGGTTGAATATAAGTAATTAAACGTGAACGATATGCAGTATGTGTACTTAACCAATGACAATCAAGTTTTGATTAATAATGTAAGAAAGTTAGTAAGTCGTGAGGAAGGATGATTAACTCGAAATGAGTTGTATTAATAAAGTAAATCCAAGTAAGACATAGAAGAAAAAGAAGTTGGTAAGAATGATGTAAGTTATAATGATAAGCCGGAACCAATAAATAACAAATCTAATACAGGATTAGATTGAGAAGAAGGGTAAGATTCATTAGGAACCATGTATGTTCATTCATGACCTAACGTGGTATGTTATGTGGTTATGTGTTGTAGAGACCGTAAAGACTGAAAGGAAACATTATTATACTGTAACAGACGCTGAAGGCAAGTTTTTCTTAAACGTTTGTCTAACCTTCGTGTTAGCCAAGTTTTCTGTAATTCATGTTATGAGATGCGTGAATTGTTTTACGAAAATGTCGATGCCATTATTAACTCGGCTAGACTAATCTTGAAGATTGATTGATTTATTTACAAGTCTTTCAATATAGAATTGTTAATGCTATCCTACGCCAATTGTTTGGTACGGATTCAAGGTAAGCATAAGTATGAGTAAACAAATGTATTTTCATCGATTATTCAATGGGCACGCGAGGTTGCCAAAACTTAAACGTACACACGTTTAATGGATGTAGTGTTGATAAACTTAGAGTACTATGGGATGATCACCCAGAAGTGCTTGTAAGATATACCAGACTTACGGACTTAGTGTCGGGTTGTCCTTTTCAAAGAAATTATGAATTGCTTATGGTCTTGAGCCAGAATTGATGTTTTACTGAATGTTATTATTGTAAAACATTTTAAAGGAAAAGAAATGCTATTTTGAATTATTGATAGTACTTCATAACTATTATCCAGTTATTAAAGATATACGATTCCTATGTCTCAAGCATGTTGTTTGAAAGAAATTGTTGTACTTGCTGAGCTTGTTATGCTCACTCTTGCTTGAACCATATGAATGCAGCTAGGAGCGAACGAACCGAGGGATATGATAAGGTTAAACGCAAGACGAAGATGAAGGATTTGTTTACCTTGTAATAAACGAGTAAGTTATATATATTATAATATGATGAACAAAGAATGTAATGGTTTTAGAACCTGGGGACGAGATGTAATATTATTAATGTAATAAGAATGTCGTTGATACACACATTTTGATGTCGTTTAAATAGAATGAATGTACAGTTATAAGTACCGTGTAGCACCATCTGTCGGGTTGGAAGATACCCGGATTTGGGGGTGTCACAGGTTGGTATCAAAGCATTAGGTTATAAAACTTAAGGGGGGAAGAACCTTAGGCTAATAACCTCATAAGGAAGGAAATGTCTGAAGGAAGTAAACTCAAGCTTTACTTCAGTCGAATGAGTCAATAAGGTATTGAGGAAACTCAGTACCGAAAGATTTAAAAGATGGAAAGTAACCCTAAATAAATTAGATGTGATTTGTGTTTATACTATTGTGTGTTATGTACTAATCAACATATGTGTTATAGTAGGATGTCGATCGATAGCTTGATGTATAGAGATATATACGCGGTGAGCGAAGAAATGGTGAACAGAGTAGAGCCTGTACCTATACCGGGGGCGGAGGTACCATTAGTGATTCTAGAGGAGTCGGAGATAGAGGAGTACTTTTTTGAGGAAGACTACTCCGAGGGAGATATGGATATAGCGTCATACCTTATTATGATGAATGTTGTGGAGGAAGGGATGTCGGTAACATCGGTTGATACGGTGGTACCTACACTAGAGTCATCACCTCTAGATGCAATGAGATCATTTTATCTAGCAATGCTTGACGGGAATGTACAACTGAGTACAGTTGTGTAGAATCAGAATGAAGAGATTAGTGCTCTTTATGTAGCGAAGAAGTCTGCAGAAGCAGATTTGAGTCAGAGCATGATGAGAAGGTGCTCATGATAAATAAGGCTAGGGATTTTAAGAAGGAGGTCGATGAGCTTCATAAAGAATTGGGGGAGAAGGACCGAAAGATAGCATGGATGTCTTACATCCATAAGAGTGCTCATAAGGATTTCAAGCTTAAAGTTGCTTGTTATTCCATAGAGTCGGGGCAGACTCGACATACTATTAGTCGGGATACTATAACGAGGATTGCGAATGAAAAACACGGGGACGCTATTATGCATTATTAGAAATCTAGAGTTATAAATATGTGTGTTGTGACGTAAAACCCTCTTTTGTATAAAAGGGTAGTCTTTTTGTAAATCCCAACTTTTGAGAAGTTCAATTGCGGGATAGAAATGTACTAGCCGTTGGCTATGGAAGTAAAGTGTAAATAGTTTCAGACTATGAAGAAGCATATGAATATAATGAAGTTTTCATTTAATATGATTTGTTATGGTATGAGTTGTTATGTGGCGAATAATAACGAAGTAAGTAAATAGATAATAATGAAATTCTATTTAACCAGAAAATGCCGTCAAGAAGAAGACAACATAATAAGGAAGCAAAATCACGTAATGAAAATCAAGGGGGTCAAAACAACCCTATGCAAGAGTTCGTTAATTTATTAATGGTTGCATTTAACTAAACCGGGGGTAGAGTACCTGTGGAACCTAGGTTAGCCAGAATGACTACCTTTAAAGAATTTAAAAGCGTAGGTCCGCCAGAGTTCAAAGGAACAACGGACCCCATAGAGGCCCAGACATGAGTAAAGGAAATAGAGAAGGCGTTTGTTATTACAAACGTAGGTGAGGCGCAAAGGACTTCTTTTGCGACTTACATAATAAGAAGGGAAAGCCAACTTTTGGTGGGAGGCTCACCAGGGTGGGGCTAGAACAGATACGATAATGTGGGAACAGTTCAAGAAGGTTTTCTTAGAGAATTATTTCCCTACAAGTATGCAGTGGAGGAGAGGAAGGTTTGTAGGTTTGAGTAGGGCCTGAAACCCTGGCTCTGTAGTAGGATTTTTGTGTTCCAAAGTGTTTCCTGTGGGGCCATTCTGGAGAAGGTGATTATAGCCAAGTGTGTTAGTGAGGCGTTGACAAAATACCACAAAGAGAGGAAGAATAAGAGCAAGGGAGAGGGAGGAATCAAGGCAGAGAGAACCAGTGGTAGTGATAGTATGCCAAAAAGAAAAAATTTTAACTCCGGGAGTATTGGAGGGGGAACAAGGGAATTCTAAGCGTAGGATTAAAGCATGTAAGACATGTGGAAAGACTCGTATAGGAGTCTGTTTGAAGGGGAAATTGGTTTATTATAACTATGGACAGGAGGGTCATATATTTCCCAATTGTCCTAATCCTAAGAAAAAACCATGGTTATTTTGTATGTGGGTCGTTGGACCACATGGCAAGAAATTTCCCAAAGAAGGGGTCGAATGAAAGTAAAAGTGTTACTAGTGGTAAGTTAGCCATGATGCAGTTGCATCAGCGGATTTAGTAGTAGGTATCATTCCGTCAATACAATGAATGCTTATATGCTGTTTGATTAGAGTGCTACTTTTCTTTTATAGCATGAGAGTTTGCTAAGTGATTAAGTTCATTCTCGGAAGGGATTATAAATACCTTTATACGTTAAGGTAGAGAATGGGGAAATAACTTTTGTTAATTATATTCGTGGAAATAGCTTCATGGATAAGGAATGTAAGTAAGTATCGGTAGATAAGTACCGATAAAGTTGAGAGAATTTGAAGTAATTCTCGGTATGAATGGGTTGTTTAACCATAGAACTTTAATAAATTGTTAGAATAAAAGTATGAATCTTCAGTTTTCTAAGTAACCCAAGGTAGTATTTTACGGTAATAAAATACCGCGACGCTCTTGTTGTCTAATCATGATGCAAGCTAGAAGGATGTTAATGAAGAGGATGAGTTGTTACGTTTGTGTATCAACTATCGGGGAGTAAGTTAGCAGTTGAGATTAAATACCTAGTGCCCAGGATCGATGATCTATTTGATCCGTTGAAGAGGGCAAAGAATTTTTCTAAGATAAATTTATAAAATGTAAGGAAGGACGGGGTACCTAAGACGATGTTCAAAAATTGTTATAGTTATGATGAGTTTCTAGTTATGTTGTTTGGGTTAACTAATGTGCAGAAGTTAAACATTCTGTAATGGGTGCCGAGCAAGTCGGTGGAAAATTGATAGGTACTCTTGTGAGGTGCTATGGTTGAAAGTACCATTAGCATCACAGAGTGTTCAAATAATATTGGGATGAGGGTGTAGTAATGATTATTGGTGATATTCTAGTCTACTTTAAGATGTCAGAAGATCACGTTGAACATTTAAAGATAGTGTGTGAAACACTATAGAGAGAGAAGTTGGATACAAAATTCACTATGTGTGAATTGTAGCTTGAGAGATAGACAAATTTTTTTTATTAAGAAGTGTGTTGGGAATGAGAAGTGAGAAAATAGTTTTCAGGAGCTAAAAGGAAGGTTAATTGAGGCACATGTATTGTCTTTATCAGATGATACGGGGAATTTTGTAGTGTATCTCGATGTTTCGCATAGATGATGAGATTGTGTGCTCATATAGCATGGCAAGGTCATTGTGTATGCATCACGCTAATTAAGGATTATGAGAAGGTTTATCCTACTTATGATCTATAATTGGCAACTGTAGTTTTTGAATTAAAAATTGGAAGATAGTATTTATACGGGGAGAAGTGTGAGATATACACGGACTCTAGGAGTCTGAAATATATCTCCACACAGAAGGAGTTGAATATAAAGTAGAGAAGGTGATTGGAATAGATATGAGATTACGATTGTGATATCTTATATCATACATGGGAGGTAAACATAGAAGTCGACACGTTAAGTAGAAAGAGTAGGGAAAAGCTAATGATGATTAATGACTCAGAATGAGTTACTAACGGAGATGGCAAGAACGGAGCTAGAGGTTAAATTACGAAATGAAGAGGTAGAAATGTTATTCACAACATAGACTCAATCCACGATAATGGAACGAGTTAATTAAGTACAACTAAGTAATGAGGAGTGCAAGCGAGTGAAGAAGAGTATGCAGGATAAAGAAAAGATCATGTACCATCTTGTTTTGAAGGAGGAATTTGAGTTTCATATATCCAACTCAGATTATTGATAGGAAGTGACAAGTCATGTGAATTAAGATAATACCTTCAGAGAAGATGAATTGGAGAAACCACAACGCCGAAGAAGCATTGTGGGAATTTGAAATTAAACTGATGGAAAAAAAAATTTCCTCAATGGTGGATGTAGTGTTAGCGTGATTCTGGGGATAGAATCCTTATAATGGGGGAAGAGTGTAACGCCCCAAAAAATTGGGATTTTTGAGAATTAAATTTTTATTTTTATTATGTGGATTAAATGAATTTAATTAATTATTTATGGGAGTAAGCTAATTGAAGGTCGTTCTATGACCTAGATAGGTCGGAATGTCGTAGTATTTTAGCTACGTGATAGAATTAAAGTGTTTGAATTTCCAAGACGAATATAAAAACTTTCTGAGAAATTTTCTGAAAAACACTATTCACGCATTTCTGCTCGAGAATTATTTTTGATCTTTTGAGAAATACGTAATGATAGAATATCGAGGTAAGATAGAATATCCAATAATATTTTAGTTATGCCAAACGCAATTTTTTGCCTGCGGACTTAAAACCTAACGATAAAAAAAATGATTTCCGAGAAGGAAATGAAGTGTGTATGATGAATTAATGCAATGATCGTATAATACGTAGGTATTGTACAAAGTAATGAATACGAGTTTGATACGAAGTATCATACAAGTATGCATGAATGATGGTATGGTTTACATAAATTAGTATACGAGTTAGAATAAGAGATTAATACGTAGATTATACGTTATAAGGCTTTAAGCTAAATGTAATGGACTTGTAGGAATGTGTAGGAGATTGTAATGTCCAATTGGGATAATAATAAAGCCCAATGCGAATTAATGTTAAAGCCCAAAGAATTGTTAATGCAAGCCCAATGTATAAGTTAGGTTAATTAAACCTTAAGCCCAAAGTAAGAATCCAATGGATTAGGAGGATCCAAGGGGCAACCCATGATCATATGGGTGAATTGGTGATCAAGAACTTTGTGTGATGACCAAGTAGACTTAAGGGTTAAGCAAAGGATAAGTTAAGTAACTTAAAGGCTAAGTAAAGTGCTTATGTGTGATGAACAAGCAAAGTGTTTATATGTGATGATTAAGTAAACTTAATGGCTAAGTGTTGTGATGGCCAAGTAATTAATTTGATGAGCAAGCAAAGGATAAGCTATGTGCTAAGCAAGTATACTTAAGAGCTAAGTAAGTGTGGTGGCCAAGTTTACTTAATAGCTAGGTAATGAATAGTAAGGAGGTGATTAAGGAGGTGGAGTGGCTTTATGACCATTATCCCCTAACTTAGGAAGTCCTATAAATAGGAAGCTTGCTAGCTCATTTGTTAGTTGTTAGATTTTCATCCAATAACTCATAGCTTATTGGTTAGAGAGAATAAGTGAGAATAAGCTACAAAAGCTAGAACAAGTTAGCCTTTGAGAATTCAAGAAGCAAGAAGGAGATTAAAGATTAACCAAGTGATCTTCATAGGTAAGAACTTAAACCTTAATTCTCTTTCTCTTCAATTGTTAGAGAAGGGGGTAGTGGTAGAACATGTATGCTAATGAATGATAAGAATGATTAATCAATAGACTTAAGCCGTATAAGTCATGAATAAGTAATTCAAACTTAATTAAGTTATGAACTCATGAGAAGTTTATATGAACTATTCATATATTTACTTTAATAAGATTATATGATAATAAGAAGCAAAAATGGTGGTTAAAAGACTTAAACTATAATAAGTCATGAGAAAGGAAGTCATAAGTAGTTTATACTTTTATAAGTTATAAACTCACAAAGAACAAGTAATAACTTATCATGTTTATAAGTTAATGAAAAATGTATGTCAAGGTGTTAGTATGATGGATTGAATCCATTTAAAACGATGAACAAATCATAAGAAATGAAGTTAAGGCGAAATTTACGAGTTTGGACGATAATCGTCGAAATCGTGAAATTCTTGGAATGGAATTCGAATTTTGATATTGAGATTGGAAACATTTGTTTTCAATGGACACAAGTCTTATTTGGCATTATAAAGTTGCGGACTCAAAAATGACCGGATTCCGACTTAGAACGAAGAAACGAACGTTTACCGTTTTCGTTAAAAATGGACTAATAGGTGAATTTTTAGCAAACGAAGTCAAATAGATTAAATTCTTGCATGAACACGTATAGTATGTAATTTGTGAATCGTAGGCTTTTGAACGAGCCAATTCGGACTTATAACGAAGAAGTTATGCGTCCGAGAATTTTGCAAAGTTGAAAAACTGTCAAAATTTTCTGAGGCACATAGCCCGCGCCGCAGCGCGACTCCAGGCACAAAGGCCCGCACCACAGCGTGAGGTCGAGACAGGCAGGCTGCTTCGCTAATTAGGCATAGCAAATGGCACGCCATAATAAAGGAGACTCAGCCACGGTGGCCGAGTCCGGATCATGCACACTGCTAAGTCACACCGCGGCGTGACATAAAGAAGAAATACCGGCGCCGCAGCGCCAGCTTTAGGGATTGCATAGAGATGAATGATTGTGAAGATAAAAGGAAAGAAAAATGTGAAAGTAGTATGCACACAAGCCAATCATGTTTGATGATAAAGCATATACTTTGTAACAATCTTATTCATTTATTAATAAAAAGTATTAATTTATTAAAGGCTTTTAATTATCTACATGATGCTGTTTTATAATATGTGATAAACCCATAGTTTTAAGCAATGCTTTTAGAATAATGATGATGATCATTCTAATGAGATCTAAATTCTTAGAAAGCTTAAAACTAAAATAGTTCCCAATCGTTGGATTACTAAATTGGGGATTAGTGAATCCGGATAGATTGGTACATACGTTGCTTGCTCATTGGATGAGGATGATTGATCTCATGATCATTTGTGTGGAGACACTAAAGCAAGTATGTAGGTTCTTATTAGAGAATAAGTACACTGAACGTGGCTCGCTAAGGAATACCTAATGGAGTTTTATTTGCCTATCAATAGGAATTCCTGTAGTGATAGTAGTACAAGTAATCCTTGGACTTGAGATCATCATAGTATCTTATGTATGATGAGTTATACTTTGACTTATTCCTTAAGACCCTTAGGGTATATCAAAGGGTATGCTTGGGTATAATAAGTTGTACATGGAGATAATGTATGATCAATAAAGAATCTACCACTTCTAATAAAAGAAGAGAATGTCCTATGTGATTCGATAAATGACAACCCAAAGAGTCCTTGGCGAATGCGAATGAAATTAGAAAGGAGTTTCTAATTTGCATTATTTGAGTTGTGCATTTAAGGATCGAAATACATATAATTAAATAAAATAAGACTTGACAAGTAATTCCATGTCTTATATTTAATTGGGACATTGTATGGTGGAAGGATTGAATTGTGCGGTAACTATTTACTCAAAGGTTCTTTAATGATTAATGTTGAAATCTATATTATCCGGAAAGTCGTTGATCGCTAGGAGGCTTATCCCTATTGTAGAATAAATATTATTTAAATAAATTAATTGTTTAATTTATTTATTTAAATAAGATTAGAATTGTTCTAATTGATTTATTCACAACCGGTTTAATATGGAGAACCTAAAGGGTCACACCATAAAAGGAAGAATAATTATTTAAGAAGTTAATGGCATAATCGTAATAATATGTTATGTATATTTAATTTAATCTATGGTGATAGAATAAATTAAATAGCTTAATATTATTATTTAATATTTTAAAATATTAAATATAAATTAATAAGAGGAGTCTTATTAATATTATTACAATTATTATTATTTTAATTTCTAAAAGAGTTTAGGAATTAATTTAATATAAGTACTCTCATTTATTCCTAATTGGATTAGGAAGGAAAATTAGTTAAAAGAGTTTAATTAATTATCCCTAATAAGATTAGGGAGCTTAATTAATTAAAAGAATTTAATTAATTAAATAAATCCCAATTCCTTAATTGTTAAGGTGGGTTGCCCACATCTATAAATAAGAGGAGTCTTATTATGGGTGATGGGGGTTGTTGACTTTTACAACAACGACATAATTCCAATTTGTTGGAGAGTACGCCCTTTTTCTATAAAGATAGGAAAAACTAGGGTTTGAGCCAATACCCCTTCTTCTTGAATTCCTATTCTTCCTTGGTGGATCACCTCTAGAGGCCAAACATATGGGTGGCTAACATTAATCAAAGGAAGGAACCAAACCCGGTGGATTCAAGTTGAACGCGAAAGGATTTGGAGGTGAACTTGTACCTGAGGAAGCTCGATCTTCAAGGGTATGATTTTATTCTTTATCTTTTCGTTTAATTAATAATTATGCATAAAGGGTGATCCGGGTATATGGTTTGTAAATTTTTAAACTCTGATTTTACTCGCTTCCGCTTAATTTTTGCAATTTGATTGCGTTCATGAATATTACAAACCTTACAAAATGAAGTAATGCAACCTTAACAAACATAAGGTGGCATTATTAAGATATTCTTAAACCTTAAGTATGATCACTTAGGGTTGAATATAAGTAATTAAACGTGAATGATATGCGATGTCGTATTAACGATAATGATCAAGTTTTGATTAATAACGTAAGAAAGTTAGTAAGCCGTGAGGAAGGATGATTAACTCGAAACGAGTTGTATTAATAAAGTAAATCCAAGTAAGACATAGAAGAGAAAGAAGTTGGTAAGAATGATGTAAGTTATAACGATAAGCCGAAACCAATAAATAACAAATGTAATACAGGATTAGATTGAGAAGAAGGGTAAAATTCATTAGGAACCATGTATGTTCATTCATGACCTAATGTGGTATGTTATGTGGTTATGTGTTGTAGAGACCAGAAAGACCGAAAGGAAACGTTATTATCTTCGTAATGTATCTTTGAAGGCAAGTTTTTCTTAAACGCTTGTCTAACCTTCGTGTTAGGCAAGTTTTCTGTGATTCATGTTATGAGATGCATGAATTGTTTTACGAAAATGTCGATGCCAATTTTAACTCGGCTAGACTAATCTTGAAGATTAATTGATTTATTTACAAGTCTTTCAATATAGAATTGTTAACGCTATCTTACGCTAATTATTTGGTACGGATTCTTGGTAAGCATAAGTATGAGTAAACAAATGTATTTTCATAGATTATTCGATCGGAACGCGAGGTTGCCAAAACTTAAACGTACACACTTTTAATTGATGTAGTGTTGATCAACAAAGAGTACTATGGGCTGATCATCCAAAAGTGCTCGTAAGATATACCGGACTTACGGACTTAGTGCCGGGTTGTCCTTTTTAAAGAAATTATGAAATGCTCATGGTCTTAAGCCAGAATTGATGTTTTACTGAATATTGTTATTGTAAAACATTTTGAAGGAAAAGAAATGCTATTTTGAATTATTGATAGTACTTTATAACTATTATCCAGTTATTGAAGATATACGATTCCTATTTTTCAAGCATGTTGTTTGAAAGAAATTGTTGTACTTGCTGAGCTTGTGACGCCCCCAAATTCGGGTATCTTCCAACCCGAAAGATGGTGCTACACGGTACTACCATTCATTCATTCATTCATTCAATTAAATAGTCTCAAAAAGACTACCATAACTTCTATATATCCAAAATAATATTACATTTCCTAGGTTCTTTGTAACCCATTCATTTGTTCTTGTCATAATATCAAATATATTACAAATCGTTCAACTATTCTATTACATAAGCAATCTAAGGGTCCGTCTTTGCCTTGCCCTTGTCCTTTCCTGAGCCTTCGGTCCGCTTGATCTTAGCTGTGTTCATATGGTTCAAGCAAGAGTGAGCATGACTAGCTCAGCAAGTACTACAATTCTAATAAACAACATGCTTGAAACATAGAACTCATATATCTTCAGTAACTAAACAATAGTTACGAAGTACTATCGATAATTCAAAATAGCGCTTCTTTTCATTCAAGCCGTTTTCCAACAACAATATTCAGAAGAATATCAACTAAGGCTCAAGACTATGAGCAGTTCATAATTTCTTTTGAAAAGGACAACCCGGCATTAAGTCCGTAAGTCCAGCATAGCTTACGAGCACTTCTGGGTGATCAGCCCATAGTACTCTATGTTGATCAACACTACATTCATTAAACGTGTATACATTTATGTTGTGGCAACCTCACGTGCCTGTTGTTAAACGATAAAAACATTTTAGCATACTCGGTCTTCAATTGAAAACCATACCAATATAACTCAGTAAACATAAATCATGCTTGGCAGTATCATAATATAAGTCTAGCCGAAAGAGTTGGCTTTAGACTTCATCATTCAAGACTTCATGTGAAAGAATACATGAATTACAAAACTTGTCCAGACTGAACTGGAACAAAGGTTAGAATACTTGCCTTCAGCGTCTCCTTACTGATTAACACACGTACACTTTAAGTCTCTATGTTTCTACAATACATGATCATATAACGTACCACATTAGGTCTTATATAATCAAGTAGGTATATTATTATATCCCTTCATCTCAATCTAAATCCTAACTTAGATCTGTTATTATGGTTTCCGGCTTTTCATTACGTGAATCACATTATGTTCACTTTCAATTGATTATCAACCTTTAATCATCATACATTACATGTCTAACAATGCCTTAACAATGTTTTATTAACACCTTAGTTCATTACCAATGAGTTCTCTTTCATTCTATACTTGTCAACATTCTTATCCATCAAAACTCTAGAACTAGAGGCCATGGCCACACTTAACTCTCTGCATCTCACATGACGCGAAAGTTAACAATATATGCATTTCGACCTCATGTCGCAGCAAAATGAAGCTTTAAGGCTATAAGTCACGCCCATGGCTGGACTCTGTCGTCGAACGGTTGCAAAATTTTGAAAATTTCACGAAACTCCCAGACGCATAACTTCTTCATTATAAGTCCGAATTGGTCCGTTCAAAAGCCTACAATTGACAAATTACATACTCTATGCGTTCATGCAAGAATTTTATCTATTCAACTTCGTTTGCTAAAATTTCACCTATAAGTTCATTTTTAACGAAAACGATAAACGTCCATGAACGTTCAACGCTCGTTTCTTCGTTCTAAGTCGGAATTCGGTCATTTTCGAGTCCGCAACTCTATAATGCCAAATATGACTTGTCTCCATCAAAAACCAACATTTTTGACTTCAAACACAAATTACGACTTCCATTCTGAGAATTTCACGAATTCGACGATAATCTTCCAATCGTGTGAATTCCATCAAAACTACATTACTAATTATTCTAAATGGATTTTAACCAACATATGAACATTTCAAGTTACTTATTACACCAACTTATAATCAAAGTAGGTTTTGACTTATTCTCATAAGTCAATGACTTATTTAACTCATGAACTATAATTACTCATGCTTATGACTTACTATGAACTTAAGTCCATCAATCAATGTTCTCATACTATATTTAACATACTAACATCATATGACAAACATATGGCAAGTTCTTCAAGATTCCAACAACTTATTAGAGTTCAAGTTGCTTATTCAACTTATTCGGCTTAAGTCCATTCATAACTTAATTCTTATATGTTATTATCAAACAATCCCACTTCTCTATCAATCCTATCATAGAAGAGATAAAGATATAATAGATATGAGTCTTACCCTTGAAGACTATGACTTCAATTCACTTTGGAAAATCTAACAAAGGTTGAAGTGGCTTATAAGTGCTTTTTCTCTCTACCAATTAAGTAGCTTATCTTGAGAGGAGTTGGATGAAATTTGATCAAGCAACAAAATGAAATGAAGCTTGGTATTTATAGGCCACTCAAAGCTAGGGTAAAATGGTCAATACACCATCCCACCTCCTTATTCCACCTCCTCATTCCACCTCCTTAATCCTCCACCTCCTTACTATTCATTCCTTGCTCATCACATCACTTGGTCACCACACATATTATTTTCCCATCAAGACTACCCACTTTACACTTGGATTGCCCCATGGATCATGGCTTCTCATTTGGGCTTTGTTAATTAATCTAACTACTTTCTTGTTGGGCTTATGCTACAAATAGATTGGACTTAAGACTTATCAAACACTTGGGCTTGATTGTCACTTCTATTGGACTTCTCTTAATAGGCTAATAATCCTACAAGTCCATTACCTTAGATTTAACAACTTAACATTTATACCCCACGTATAATCTTCGTATGCTAGCTCGTATATTAATTCGTAATATACGTTATCTCATTCTTCATACATAATAGTACAATACGTCGTATTATACTTACATTCATTACCTTTATATAATGAATACACATTATACGATCACAACTTTCTTCTTTTAACGCTTAATAAACCTAACGTTCCCAAATTAAGTCCGCATGCGAAATATTATGTTTTCCATACTTAGATTATTATTACATAATCAATATCACCTTGATATTATAACATTACTTATTTCTCAGAAGTTCAAAAATAATTCCCGAGCAGAAATCGATGAATAGTGATTTTCAGAAAATTTCTCGGAAAGCTTTTATTTTCATCTTAGAAATTCAAACACTTTAATTCATTCACGTAGTTAAAATACTAAGACGTTCCGACATTTCTAGGTTATAGAACGACATTCATTTTATCAATACGTAATAATAATAAATAATATTATTTTATTCATTATTAAAAGTATTTACAAGGGTTCGAATTTCCGGGGCGTTACAGAGCTTGTTATGCTCACTCTTGCTTGAACCATATGAATGCAGCTAGGACCAAACGAACTGAGGGATACGACAAGGTTAAAGGCAAGACGAAGAATAACGATTAGTTTACCTTATAATAAACGAGTAAGTTATATATATTATAATATGATGAACAAAGAATGTAATGGTTTTAGAACCTGGGGACGGAATGTAATATTATTAATGTAATAAGAATGTCGTTGATACACACATTTTGATGTCGTTTTAATAGAATGAATGTACAGTTATAAGTACCGTGTGGCACCATCTGTCGGGTTGGAAGATACCCGAATTTGTGGGCGTCACAATAATAATCACCATTACACTCAAGATTTGTGTAAAATTGTTGGACTAAACGAGGATAAGATTTTGTTGGGGGAAAAAGCATAGCAGACATACCACATGAAGTAAAAAGTTTTTTCCAGAGAGAAAATTTTAAAATAAAATAAATCCATAATTTGTTGTCACTTGGATTTCTTCTGAGTTCTCACTTTATATTGAGATCGAGATAGTCTGTTGGCCTTTGTAGATGGTAATATCGGAGGATCGCTTACTTGCTTGAGTCTTCATTGTTACAGAGATTTGATATGGTTATCACAATGAGAGAAACAAAAAAATTCAACTAATGTGCTTTGGTAAAGTGAGAGATAAGAGGAAGATTTAACATGCAAGAGTTGGAAACAAAATAGACGTCTCGAGAAGATAAATCTCTTCAGCTCACATATCTTTTTAAATCTCAAAACAATTATGATTATATCTAAAAAGACTGTTCAAGATTTTGATGAGATAATACCGTGAATTGAGCCAGATCTTTTAAAAATATGCTTTTCCTTTTTGAATAATACGTTTCCCAGTAGCCGTCGGTAGTATTAGATACATGAACAGATAATGAATATCAAATAGATGTAATCTAATAACGTGCATATATACTGTAGGTTAAAAATATTTTATGCATGAAATATTTTAGTACGTGAACACTATTTATACCATGCACATTCCAAGTTCTCTCCTTAAAATACAAAATCTTTCTTCACTTAAAGGATTAGTAAAAATATCAGCTAATTATTTTTTTGTAGGAATAAAAATTAATTTAATTAATCCTTTTGAAACATTATCCCTTAAAAAATGATGCCTAACCTTTATATGTTTTGTACGTGAATGGAGAACGGGATTTTTTGATATGTCAACAGTGCTAGAATTATCACAATAAATAGGCACACTATCACATAAAATATCAAAATCACATAGGGTTTGTCTCATTCATAATATTTGAGAGGAACAACTCCCCGCAACTAGATATTCACCCTTAGTGGTTGATAAAGCAACTGAAGTTTACTATTTACTATGCCACATTACTAGACTTTGTCCCAAAAATGTGCAAGCACCACTGGTACATTTTCTATCAATTTGACATCCCGCATAGTCAGCATCTGAGTAGCCATTTAGTTCAAAGTGATTGCAAATTGGATTAAACAATCCCAAATTAATAGTACCACTTAAATATTTAAAAATTCTTTTGATAACTTGTAAGTGGGATTCCTTAGGTTTTGCTTGAAATTGTGCTCAAAGACATACACTATACATTATATCAGGTCTAGATGTAGTTAAATATAATAGACAGCTAATCATACCTTGGTATTTGGTCAATTCTACATCCATACCTTTTTCATCAGAAGTAAGTTTTATTGATGTACTCATGGGTGTAGCCTTTTAATTGGATACTTTAAAACCAAATCTTTAGAGTCGTTCTTTTGTGTATTTAGTTTGATGTATATAGATACCCTCCTTTGTTTGCTTGATTTGGAGTCCCAAAAAGTAATTCAATTCTCCCATTAAACTTATGTCGAACTCCTTATGCATACATTTTGAAAACCACTCACAAAGAAAATCATTAGTAGCACCAAATATTATATCATCTACATATATTTGTATAATAATAATATCCTTATTTGCATGCTTAATAAATAATGTAGAATCAATTTTGCCTCTAATAAAACCATTTGAAATTAGATACTTATTCAACCTCTCGTACCAGGCCTTTGGAGCTTGTTTGAGACCATACAGAGCCTTCTTGAGCTCATAAACATGGTTTAGAAACTTCTCATGTTTGAATCCACGAGGCTATTTTACATATACCTCTTCATTGATGTATCCGTTGAGGAAGGAGCTTTTCACGTCCATTATAATCGTCAAGTCCAAAAAGGAAGATGTGTAACGCCCCTAAATTTGGGTATCGGCTACCTCAGATCCGATGCATTACGATCTTACCTTCATCTGATTATTTATAACTTTTATTCATAAATTAATGAATACAATATAGCTTTAATACCAATTAATACAATATTTCCTTTTAAGTCCCGAATCTATGTAATTACCCCAAAACTTTAACAAGTCAATTCTCAAACATGGTTATTAATCATTGTCTTTACATCACATTTGATGTTATACTTAATAAGATTGTGAAATAATTAAAACTTTTCTGTATTCTTTATTTATTTCTCTGAAACACAATCATTATCAATTATAAATTCTTGAATCAAATCTATTCTATAATTTGATTCATCAAAGTTACATTATAGGACTTTACATCCAAATTCAATATCCTTATATACCGAGTAATTACGTCTTTACAACTCTACATGAGTTTAACATCAAAAACAACTATCAAGTGCATCATGTAAAACCTAAAAAATGATTCAGAATCATATCTTTAGATAAACAAATCAATCCTCTTGTGTTACTATTAATCTATATAATTCAAGTATCACGTAACGTTACCTTAAATCATTAACATATAGAAATGGTTATTTGCAAGGATGAGCTCGACAGCTCAGCAAATCTAACAGTTTTCATGCATCATATAGCGCATAATATCATGCTTAGCTTACACAGTTATAATTATTAAAATTTATTACGCATGTTGCTTCTCATATAATAGTATAGATATTAACTTCTTAAGCATATAGTCATAAATTGACTATCCAATTTCATATGCATTTCATACGCATCTCATACGTAATTCTACATTCTCATAACATAATATAATTCAACTAATAGTTATCATAATCATATAGCAAATATGAACTGAAAGACTTGCTTGGCTCGTAGATTATCAACTACAACTTAACTGCTTATAGTTATCTGCACTTCATGTAATCTTACACAATTCTATAATCATGAATTCATACCTATTAATCATATACATTCATATATTCCTAATGAAATAGCAAATTTTACATTGTTTTATTTCACTTTTTCAGTATACTCTTAGAATAGCTATGTTGCTAGTACATTCCACTCTCATGCTTATTCTTTCGAAATAATCTTATTTCATCTTTTAAGTCTTGAAGGAATATATATATAGATATGTTCTAAAGTCGAGACAGTTAACAAACTGTTCTTAACTACTCTGCAGCACGGCGCGGCCGTGCTACTCTCTGCCAAAACCAGAACTAAAATTTTCAAGGATCTAGTTTTCTTGTTAGCATACTAATACCTTTGAATATAATATAAATACATAAAGACAGGGTTTAGAACAAAATGGGTTTCCTACACTTGTTAACGTTGAGGTTAACTTCTAAAACTTTTAGTTTCTTTTGCATTTCTTGGCTCAAGTAGGATTAACATGTTCAAAAGTCTATGGACCAAGTTGAACACCATCTCAAGTATTTACAATAGACCTTAAGATAAAACTCGAATCAAGCAAACAACTTCCTTTTTAAAACTCTTTAATCGAGACTAAACAGGTTTATTAAACAAGGGACTCGCTATGTTAACCATTAAGTCACATAACGATACTAAACGGTCCGTAATACGTATGCTCATGTGTATCAAACTTATTTACACATAGTTAGTATAGTCCTTTCTTTAAACATGCTTGAATAGCTTATGTCATGCTTAACTAATTGGATGCCCATATCATTCATGCTTAAAGGCATAAAATGTACTATTATGCTTGCTCATAAGGTCATAATGCAATTAATTCAATGCTCATCAAAAATCATTTCTAAAACTTTTAAGTTTTCCTTTAAAACAAATACTAAACCGAGCTTGAGAACCATTTATATGCAATATATAAAGAAACCATATTCCTTACCCATTCATGCATATAACTAGGCCACATAGACATGTTCAAAAATTCAGAACTTAAAAGACACAAAGTTCATCAAGTTTTATTTTCAAAACTTCAAGTTTTCTTTAGAAAATCATTAATACCAAGTTAACATGACTCATTATATGCAACGTAAACTTAGACCACATGTTAGACTCATTTACATATATATTTAAGTTATCTACACATGCTCACAAGATCAGAATATAAGTAAGTTTATTTTTAACTAGGTTTGTCTTTCCAAACTTATAAGTTTCCGTTAAAACTCAAACTAAAATAAGTTACACTGACCTACTATAACTAAGGTAACTTCAATCCATGTGTTGGGGTTATTTATATGCATTTTCAAACCAAACTAACATGATTAGAAAATCATATTATAAAAGAACTTAGATTTCGAGATTTACACAAAGTGCGGCCGCACCAGATTTGTACTGGGAAATGGCGCGGCTGCACCACTTCGGCACATCACCAGACAAGGATCTTTTCTGCAGCAGTTCAAACCCAAAAACGTACGCATTTGATTAGCATACTCTAAACAACTATCATGATTCCATATAACTCAGATAATATCATGATATCAATTTACAAACAAATTCAGAAGTACTTTCATGAAACTTTTGGAAAGCTATCATACTTGAAAGTAAGAACACATATGAGGACATTACCTCTTTAAAGCTTAAATTTGCTAAATTCCTTCCCAATCAGTTTGCTCACTCAATTCCAGAGCACTCACTCTCTAATATAGACTTATCAAATATTTTACCAACTTGGATTTGTGAAGGGGAACATCCAATTTACATAGGAACCATTACCCAAATTTGTTTTTTTTTTTCTAAGAATGAAACCAAAGGAAAGAAGAAGAAGCCATGGGGTAATAAGAAGTTGGTGGAAAGTGGCTTACCACTCCCTCCCCACTATTTTCATAGCGATCATCACCATCTTCTAGCCTTTTTGATTTCACTGAGTTTTGAGCATGGAGAGATAGGCTAGGCCAATTGCCTAGTTATGTGAGGAAAGAAAAATGACTGAGAAATTAGGACAAGGCTTTTTAAGAATGTTGCACTCTCATTTTTAACCTTAACATTATTAATGTGATTTTTGTTTTGGGCTACTCAAGTCACATTTGATAACTTAATGTTATAATCTTATAATAAGTTAGGGGTACCTACAGTCAAAATCACATAATTCATTTACATTAGGTTAACCTAAATAACATTTTAATTGGGCTAAATATATTTCAGTTGGGTACCCTCAACCCATTATTTTCCACCACATTTATCATATATAAGTACCACAATGATTAATTAATACCCATCATTTATTCCCTCACCATTAATTCTCTTTTCATAATTCCAGTTAAACCTTTAGTTGGTTTAACTTTAATATTAAATGCCAAACAAGGCTCATTTATCCAAGCTCACTGGAGTTATATAACTCAAGATTATTATATAATCTCAGTAGTAAAATATCAGGGGTCTAGGCCATGTTTGGCTTTTCACCCAATTCCACTTAATTTAATATTCATTTAATATCAAGTTTGTGTGATACACTTCACTTTAAAACTAAATTGTTTTAGCTACCTTGAATAATTATACGATTATAATATGTATAACTATTTCACTAGACTTTATGAGATTATACTCATAACCACTTCTCTTAGAATAATTAGTTTATACTACACTAATTATTATATAATATGATTGTTCAATTTCCTTCATTTTATAAATTGTCCCACAACAACTACTTCATATATACATTTAGTCATATCTTAAATATTAATTTAATTTATAAATCTTTAACCAATATTTATTTATAACCATATAGGTTTTTTTTTCTCATCCACAACCTATTTTCATTAACATCTTTCGGGATATTAGATCCTTTCATATATTACCATTCTATGTAATATATAAAAAATACCAAAATTAATTAACATAATAATTTCATTTTTTTTCATATAAAGAACATATATTAATTCACCATTTTACTTAAGTGAATCACCCTTTCATTCAATTTACTATTATGCCATTGCCACACAAGGCTTTAATACTCAAATTATATTATAATATTACATAATATAACGTAATTAACCAATATTTATTCTAGGTTAATTAATTTCCATAATTAGTTCTTATCTAATTCATGCTTTGCTATCTCAATCCATTCATGGACAGTTTGAATATCAAATATGACACATATGATAATATATTAGCCACTAAAATACAAATCCTAAAGTTCAGATCACACAAACTCATCCTCAACTGCAGATGCAGACTTGTAAGACGCCATGCGATGGTCATAGTTTTGAGAGTGGTGCGGTTGCATACACCTCAAGTTCGAATCTGAACATGTTCTACTTCAATAGAAACAGAAAATTTTACTCGCAAGTCCTTTAACCTGCTTCCTATATTCTAACTTATTATACTTACCAAAATCAATCTCCTTTTTTGACTTTACAATATCAATTACTACATTCTTCAATAATTTAAAGATTAAACTTTAAGTTCAAAATCTTCTTTCTTTAATAGTTTAATCAATTATAAAATCTCATATATAACACATATATACATTCATTTATTAAACTCGACATATCTTATAATAAGAATTTTATTTACTAACTCTTATTTTAATAATTTCTGAAATTTTGGGTTATCACATTATCTCCCCCTTATAAGGATTCCATCCTCGGAATCACCAAACCTTCTCTACTCGGTTCCAGTAAGAAGAATACATATTCTTTAGATAATTTCATCTTTTCTCTTTCAAAATTTTATTCATTTCTTGGAATTATTATAGCTTACACAATTCAATCATTATTACATGTCGTATTCTACCACTTTTTTCTTTCTAAGGAATATCCCCCTTACCTCATTCACCCTTCAAAAGAATAAGAATCTTCCACAATCATTCAATAATTGGGAAGTAGTATGAATAACTCATATTCCAAATTATGCTGAAGGGTCACAAGACCGTGAACTCTTCTCTAGGTTTACTAGTGCTTCAACAAAATCCTTCACATTGTAAACCTTTTTGCACAAAATGTTTATCATTCAAAAAGACTGTAAACACCCTCTATAAGTACTCTAAGTGATCAACCTATCATACCACAACATTATACACGAACGTAGTACATTATAACACCTATATGTGTTACACTCAGAACCATTATCTCTGAAAATATGTCCCCTTATAGGGCTATTCACCTCAACTTTTCAACATCTGAATCCGCACCAGAGCAATCTGGTTTGGCATAAATACTCAAGAATGCTTAAATTCTATAAATATTTTTCAACAACCGTCTAGCCAAATCAAATAGTGTAGACTTTTATCAACAATTCAAACATCAATCGAAATAATTTAGTTAACTTAATTTACCTTCTTCATAATTTAAAAGAAACCCAATTTTTTTTTTCATGACGTCATAATACCATACCAACTTAGTAGTACGTTGAGGATTCCGTCATTTTGTGACTTTGTCATACTACATCATACTATAGTGGGAAGACAATCTTACAATCACATCCAAAACTAGGTTTGATTGCATTAATGACTCCAACATTTACCATTTTCTACACCATATTAAATGATGTACATGGTCAAAAATACATTTTTAAAATTTTCAAATCATTTTTGTCTTAGCTGAAACAAATAGCATAGACATATGAATAATGGTATTGTTTTTAAATCTCATTTGTTAAATCACATGATACAATGTTTTTCAAGAAAACATAAGTGCAAACATTAGCACGAAGTCAATAAATTTTGAAAATCTAGCATAGCTAGAAGATTTATAAAATCCATGTTTCTCCATTAATCCTTGCTTCACTATTTCATTACTTAATCATTCTATCAAGCTTCAACACCATCAATGCTCATTCTACCAAATTTCTTAATTCATGATATATAACATATTTATTCCCAATATAGTTAATCAAACTTATCACACCTTGGAAGTTTAGGAACTTACCACAGTAATATGAGTTTAGGAGCTTGTTCTAGCAATACGTAGTCCAAGAACAAATTAGAGACTGTCCATACGCTCAGGGGATCAAAAATATACATACGACTATGAGTCACAAACGTACCATAAGCATGAGTTTTAAGAACTCGTGCTGAATCTTAATATTCTCTAACTTAATCTTAATAGTCTCTAACTATCAAATATAGATATGAGAAAAGAATCACATTTCCGCCATATGTACATTGATAGCGCGACACTAACATTCCAATGATTATCAGTGTAATAGACTGAGTACAAGCACAAACCTCCACCCATACAAAGGTTTGTATAACTCAGTCATCACCTAAGTCCTCAATTAAAATCCCACCCAACTCTATCTCACTCTTAACTTGATCTTTGCTTGATAAGAATTTTTCGTATCTCATCATTTACAACTCCTCATGCATTTATTTCATACCATTTTCTAGTACTTTCTCTTTATAGCATCGAGATATAACCATCTATCATTTCATAACTCAATCTGATCACGTCGTGATCCCCTTCTATTTATGATTCTTTACTATTTTTTTATCATTTTAAAATTTTATGATCACCTTTTCGCTCTTTTTAATCACAGTCTTTTGATTATTCAACTCAGGTGTTCCCTGATACTCTAGCTCTTCAAGTTCTTCTTTGAACCTAACATATTATCTTAACTTATTTCACATGAATTTCCTGAATTCATCTATTATTAATTAAACTCTATTTGAGTTTATTCACATTATTTTTAACATATTCATCTTATATACGTCGTCTATTTAATAACACTTTTAATCTTTATTACTGGAGTCAGGTGACTCTTGATCCTCATTTTCTAGATACTTCAAGATTCTTCTTTGAATCTTCTCATATATATTTTAATCTAATCTTTATAAATTTTATTTCTTATCACTTAAACTATACCTGAGTTTATCCTTTATCATCTTTACTTTCCCTCTCTAAGGATATAGTCTATGGTACTCTTACCATAGGTTTATAACCTACTGCTCTGATACCAACCTGTAACACCCCCAAATCCGAGTACATTTTACCTCGGATCCGGTGTATTAAGATCCAACCTTCATCTAATTATTTATAACTTTTATTCATAAATTAATGAATACAACATAGCTTTGATACCAATTAATATAATATTTCCTTTCAAGTCCCAAATCTATGTAATGACCCAAAAACTTTAATAAGTTAATTCTCAAACTTGGTTATTAATCATTGTCTTTACGTCACATTTGATGATATACCTAATAAGAATGTGGAATAATTAAAAAAATTTCGTATTCTTTATTTATTTCTCTGAATCACAACCATTATCAATTTCAAATTCTTGAATAAAATCTATTCTATAATTTGATTCATCAGAGTTACATTATAGGACTTTACATCCTAATTAAATATCCTTATATACTGAGCAATTATTTCATCTTATTTCATCTTTTACATTCTTTAAGGAATATATATATATATATATATATATATATATATAGATATGCTCTAAAGTCTAGACAGTTAACAAACCATTTCTTGACCACTCTACTACTTGACATGCCATTGTGGCATTGAAAATAAAGCTTGGGAGTGGCGCGATCGCGCTACTCCCTGCCAAAACCAGAACTGAAATTTTCAAGGATCCTGTTTTCTTGTTAGCACACTAATACCTTTGAACACAATATAAACACATAAAGACATGGTTTAGAACAAATTTGGTTTCCACACTTGTTAACGTTGAGGTTAACTTCTAAAACTTTTAGTTTATTTTGCATTTCATGGCTCAACTAGGATTAAAATGTTCAAAAGTCTATGGACCAAGTTGAACACCATCTCAGGTATTTACAATAGACTTTGAGATAAAACTCGAATCAAGCATACTACTTCCTTTTCAAAACTCTTTAATCGAGACTAAATAGGTTTAGTCAACAAGGGATTCGCTATGTTAACCATTAAGTCACATAACGATACTAAGAATCCTTAATATGTATGCTCAAGTTTATCAAACTTATTTACACATAGTTAGTATAGTCCTTTCTTTAAACATGCTTGAATATCTAATGTCATGCTTAACTAAGTAGATGCACATATCATTCATGCTTAAAGGTATAAAAAGAACTGTTATGCTTGCTCATAAGGTCAAAATGCAATTAATACAATGCTCATCAAAACTAGTTTCTAAAACTTTTAAATTTTCCTTTAAAACACATATTAAACCGAGCTTGACAACCTTTTATATGTAATATATATTGAAACAACATTCCTTACCCATTCACACACATAACTAAGCCACATACACGTGTTCATAAAGTCAGAACTTAAAAGACACAAAGTTCGTCAAGTTTCATTTTCAAAACTTCAAGTTTTCTTTAGAAAATCATTAATACCAAGCTAACACGACTCATTATATACAAGGTAAACTTAGACCACATGTTAGACTCATTTACATATATATTTAAGTTATCTACACATGCTCACAAGATCATAATATAAGTAAGTTTATTTTCAACTAGGTTTATCTTTCCAAACTTATGAGTTTCTGTTAAAACTCAAAGTAAAACAAGTTAAAGTGACCTACTATAGCTAAGGTAACTTCAATCCATGTGTTGGCGTTATTTATATGCATTTTTCAAACCAACCTAACATGCTCAGAAAATCATATTATAGAAGAAATTGGATTTTGAGATTGAAACACAGTGCGGTCGCGCTGGATTTGTACTAGGAAGTGGCGCGGCCGTGCCACTTCGACACAACACCAAACAAGGCTCTGTTCTGCAGCAGTTCAAACCTAAAAACATACGTATTTTATTAACATACTTTGAATAACTATCATGATTCCATATAACTTAGATAATATCATTATATCAATTTAAAAACAAATTCATAAGTAATTTCATGAAACTTTTAGAAAGCTATCATACTTGAAAGTAAGAACACATATGAGGACATTACCTCTTTAAAGCTTGAATTTGCTAAATTCCTTGGCAATAAGTTTGCTCACTTAATTACAGAGCACTCACTCTTTAATATAGACTTGTCAAACATTTTACTAACTTGGATTTATGAAGGGGAACTTCCAATTTATATAGGAAACGTTGCCCAAATTTGGGTTTTGTCCAAGGAATGAAACCAAAGGAAAGAGGAAGAAGCCATGGGGTAATAAGAAGTTGGTGGAAAGTGGCTAACCACTCCCTCCCCACTATTTCCGTAGTGATCATCACCATCTTCTAGTCTTTTTTGATTTCACTGAGTTTTGAGCATGGAGAGATAGGAAAGGTGAATGGCCTAGTCACGTGAAGAAGGAAAAATGACTGAGAAATTAAGAAAAGGCTTTTTAAGAATGTTGCATTCTCCTTTTTAAGCTTAAAATTATTAATGTGATTTTCCTTTTGGGCTACACAGGTCATATATGATAACTTAATGTTATAACCTTATGATAAGTTAGAGGTACCTATACTCATAATCATATAATTCATGTACATTGGAAAAACCCAAATAATATTTTAATTGGGCTAAATATATTTTAGTTAGGAACCCTCAACCAATTATATTCCACCACACTTATCATATATAAGTACCACAATGATTAATTAATATACATCATTTATTCCCTTACCATTAATTATCTTTTCATAATTCTAGTTAAACCTTAAGTTGGTTTAACTTTAATATTCATGCCACACAAGGCTCATTTATCCAAGCTCACTAGAGTTATATAACTCAAGCTTATTATATAATCTCAGCAGTAAAATATCAGGGGTCTAGGCCATGTTTGGCTTTTCACCCAATTCCACTTAATTTAATATTCATTTAATATCAAGTTTGTGTGATACACTTCACTTTAATACTAAATTGTTTTAGCTACCTTGAATAATTATACGATTATAATATGTATAACTATTTAACTAGACTTTATGAGGTTATACTCATAACCATTTCTCTTAGAATAATTAGTATGTACTACACTAATTATTATATAATATGATTGTTCAATTCCCTTCCTTTTATAAATTGTCCCACGACATTTTCTTCAATCTATACATTTAGTCATATCTCAAATATTAATTCAGGTTTATAAATCTTTAAGGAATATTTATTTATAATCATATTGTTTTCTTTTCTCATCCACAACCTATTTTCATTAACATCTTTCAGGATATTATACCCTTTCATATATTACCATGCTATGTAATATATAAAAAAAATACTAAAATTAATTAACATAATCATTTCATTTTCTTCATGTAAAGCACATATATTAATTCACCATTTTACTTTAGTGAATTGCTCCTTCATTCAATTTACTATCACGCCGCTGCCACACAAGGCTTTAATACTTAAATTATATTATAATATTACATAATATAACTTAATTAACCAATATTTATTTTGGGTTAATTACTTTCCATAATTAATTCTTATCTAATTCATGCTTTGCTATCTCAATCCATTTATGGACAATTTGAATATCAAATATGACCCATATATATTATAACATATTAGCCACTAATATACAAATCCTATAGTTTAGATTACACAAACTCTTCCTGAATCGTCTGCAGACCGGCGCGGCCGCGCTGGTCTTAGGCTTGAGAGTGGTGCGGTCGCGCCACCTCAAATTCAGACGCAAACATGTTCTGCTTCAACAAAAACAAAAACTTTTACTCGCAAATCCTTTAACATGCTTGTACCCCAAATAGGAAAAGAGATATAGGGATTCCTTGAGAGAATTAATTTCATGAGAAAATTCATCTCTCAACTCACTGCAACTTGTGAGCCCATCTTCAAGCTATTTAGGAAAAATTCGTCCAAAAATTGGAATGAGGACTGTCAAAAGGCTTTCCTCGCTATTAAGGAGCAACTGATTGAAGCCCTTGTTGTAGTGCCTCTAAGAGACAAGATTCCCATGTTCATGTACATATCAGTCAATCCTAATGCTATGGGATGAATGATGGGGTAGAAAGATGATAAAGGCAACGAAAGAACCATTTATTACCTCAGCAATAGATTTAGCAGCGGCGAACAAAAGTACACCTTGATTGAAAAGACTTGTTGTGCTTTAGTGTGGGCCACCATGAGGTTACAACATTATCTCCATGGTCACACAACCTATCTCATCTCCCGCATTGATCCTCTAAAATACATATTCAACAAGCCCATATTAAATTGTTGATTGTCCAAATGGCAATTGATCCGTCAACAATTTGATATCATCTACGTAACTCAAAAGTCTATCAAACATCAAGTAATTAAAGATCAATTTGTCGAAGCACCATCAGAGAATTTTGAACCCTTGGAAACTTATTTCCCAGACGATGGAATAATAACAATTTAGCAAAACCCCTAAGAAGATACCTACCAATTTTGGAAACTATACTTTGACGGTGCTGTAAATATGGAAGGTTCAAGAACAGGGGCAATTCTTGTATCTATTTCGGGAGAACAGTATCCCATGGCCATCAAATTGCAGTTTGTTAACAGCAACAACACTGCCAAGTATAAAGACTGTATAATTAGATTGAAACTAGGCCAATCCATGGGTATCCAACGGTTAGTAGTCTTTGGAGATTTTGAGCTGGTCATCAACCAAACCACCAAGGCATATCACACCAAAGAGTTGTAACTAGTGCCCTATAATCGGCAGGTCATCAAAATTGCTATGGAATTCAAAGAAATAGCCTTCATCCACATCCCTCAAAATAGAAATGATTTCGCAGATGCATTTGCAACATTGGCTTCCTTGATCCATATATATGATAGGAAAGGAATTCCTGATATGAAATTTACAAGCTAGAAGGCACCAGCTTATGGGAATTACGTTGGAGAAGTATCAGATGAATTACCTCCCATCAAAACGTCTTGGTATCAGGATATAAAAGAATATCTCCGAGATAGATCTATGCCTACTAGGGAAAGTCAAGCTGAAAGAAAGTGGATTCATAAAATGGCTATAAAATTCTAGCTAAGTGGAGATGCACTCTACAAGAGAGCTGCTGGAGTAGGTTGTGATGCCCCAAAAAAAGGTATACACCACCCATCTTGAGTCGCCAAATACATGGTATAAAATTCAAATACAACTTAATAATACAAATGTCGTGTAAAATATGACAAAACATAAATTGAGAGTTTTAATACAAATATTGTCTTCTAGACAGTATTCAAACTGAAATGGAGTCCTCATTACATTTATTATCACACTATTTAATTGAATAGTGAGGACTACTAATGCTATCATCTGGACCGTCACTCCGTTCCCCGACTAGTCCCAGCTATATTCTCATTTCCTAAAGAGAACAATGAAAGCAATGGGTGAGCTCAACTAGCCCAATAAGAAATATTATGACTAAGATGATGAAAAATAAGTTATCGTTATCCTTCAACAATGTTAAACTGATAGAATATAATAGACAACAAGTTTAACTGTAGCGGAACAAGCAATCCATTAGAAGAGTAAAGTAGAGCATGATATCTACTATCTTCTATGATTTAAAAAGATTTTCATCAACTTTATCGCTGCGACTCAACTTAATAAATAAACCACATCATCGAATCATCCCTGCACCACGGCCAAGGATATTCATGTAATTATCAATGGTTATGACTATACCGAATAATCCATGGTCATAATCAAACCAACAACTGTCCATCAATGAACTACAGGTCAATGAGGACTTTTACCACATAATATGTAACATTACGGTCATGATTATACCGAATGATCTCTGGTCATAATCATAACAATCAACAGTTCATTTATGCACGTAAGCCAAAGATGACTTTCATCACAATATAAACATGAGGAGGATGCCAACGATATAAGAATTCAATTAAAAGAAATAAAGGATAAATTTTTAAAAATTTATAATTTAATTTATCCAGAATTCAATAATGTTCAAATTGTCAACATGATACTGCTTTGTGGAGTAAAATTCAAGAATGATATTGTATCAAAAATTATTTGCACCAAAAAGAAAATAATTTTTATCCTGAATAGTACTTTGGGTGAATAGTACCCCATGAATAGTACTTCGGGATTAGTACCTCCGTGAATAGTACATCATGAATAGTACTTTGTGAATAGTACCCGTTAATAGTACTTTTGTGAATAGTACCGTATAAATGAATAGTAATCATGGACAGTACTCCGACATGAAAAGCTTAAAATTTAACAAGAATGTGCAGAAAATATCCTTGCGAAACGATACTAGATGAAGCGCACATTTCAAGGATATTCTACTAATTTCACGGAGTATAGAAGCAATACTTTAACAAGATGATGGTATAATCAGGAATACGAGATGAAATAATATTAATCACATACTACAGAATATGGAAGAAAATATTATTCCTATGAATACTGAACAAAATAATATCCCTTACCTCAGAAGAAGACTGGATACTGGAATACTGAGGTAGTAGGCTTCTCTTCTTCTTTCTCTCTATAGAATCTCACTCTATAAATGCTCTTGTGAGTCTTAGTGAATTGGCGAGAATGAAAGAAGAATGAGCTTCTATGTATAGAAAAATATAGTTTCGATAATTGCACGTTTTGGGGCTCGAAATATTACAGTATAATACCTTCGTCTTTTCCTTCATTTTTAATTTAGTCATGCAAGTATTATCAAACTTGCACCACCTCCCCTAATAGTACATCATGTGAATCAATATTACGTTCATGTGAATCAATAGTTCTATACATGTGGAAAAAAAATAATTATAGTGTAGTACCTTCATCTATACCGCCATTTTTAATTTAGTCATGCAAGTATTATCAATCTTGCACCACCTCCCCTAATAGTACATGCATGTGAATCAATAGTACACACATGTGAACACATAGTTATAAGGATGTGAATTAATAGCAATTAATTGATCATTTATCTGATTAATTACCCGATTGGTCAATATAACTTCCAGACATCAATTATTATCAAAATAAATTTCAATTTCCACTAACACTAATAATCCCAACACAATGGAACTATCAATTTCATCTTTAATCAATACGAACTTATTCATCATTAATATTATACTCACAATATTTAACAACCAGGTCGTTCCCAGGAAAGAGAGGGCTTTTCGATAAAGATTTCTTCTTATTGGCGCGCAATTAGGTGACCAAACCTCTCCTCGATAGAATTTACTAGACATTGTCAATATTGCAAATAATAATATGAATAACTTTGTCGTCTCAAGTATTGATTTAATAATATAAAATATTATGTAGATGATACTGTGACAATAATTAAATCAATATTATTACTTGGAGGATATGATGCAGCAATTACTGTAGCAATAATTGAGTATAACTGAGTGACTTCTCACGTAAGCATCAATAATCAATACCGTGTGCTACTATGCAACCACGCATATTACTATACTTTTACTATCGGGTAGTTCAACTATTTAACTATAAAACTTTTGCCGTTATTTGTAATAAAAGATAATTCTGTTGTTTTCTAACTACGACAATACTTCCGTTGTGGGGTCCACCAATGATTGTGTCGTCGTACGAATATTCCCAGTTAAAACGAATATTCCCCGACCAATCGAATATTTTATAACAACTTACTTACTTTGCAAAATTTGTAAATATTACTCACAACTATAACATTATATCATATCCACACCATAATATTTAAAAATATATTTCGAGAAAAATTAATCATTATTCATAAAAGTTGGGGTCTTATAACCTCCCCTTCTTATGAAATCTCTTCCTCGAAATTAGGGTGCGAACTTGGTAAGTCGAAGAGGTGATGATACCATAATTTCCTTTTAGATTCTAACTCCCAGGTCATTTCCTCCAGATCGTGGTTTCTCCACAAAACTTTGACTGGAGGTATAACTTTGGAGCATAGAATTTGATCCTTCTTATCCATGATTTTAACATGTACCTCTTCATACATTAAATATTCCTCTATCTCATCTGGTTCTAATTCAATAATGTGGTTCAGGTCTTTCACATATTTACGTAACATAGATATGTGGAAAATGTTATGAACACGAGACATACTTAGCGGTAGTGGCGCGTCTATAGGCCACGCCCTACTGTTCGAGGATTATAAATGGGCCAATGAATCGAGGATTGAGCTTTCCTCTCTTTCTAAATCTCGTAACTTCTTTCCATGGAGCAACACGTAACAACACATGATCTCCAATATTAAATTCCACATCCTTTCGATAAACATCAGCATAACTCTTTTGTTGATCTTGTAAGGTTTTTATACGTTGTCGGATCATTTGAATCTTTTTCGTAGTCATACGTACCAACTGTGGTCCCAACAAGGGTTAATTGACATGTCACATATTATCCCTATGTTCTGAACGACCAATTAAATACTAAATAAACTTAGGTAGGTCATACTAGCGAAGGAATTCCCTGTCTCTCCCCTCCTAGTTCTTATCTCACATCTCATCCAGGGATCATATCCCTAAGCTCTGATACCAACAGTGACGCCCCCAAAATAGGTACACATCACCCATCTTGTGTCGTCAAATACATGGTACAAAATTCAAATACAACTTAATAATACAACTTTCGTGTAAAATACGACAAAACATAATCTGAGAGCTTGAATACGAATATTGTCTTCTAGACAGTATTCAAACTCAAATGGAGTACTCATTACATTTATTATCACACTATTTAAAAGAACAGTTAGGACTACTAATGCTATCATCTGGACCGTCACTCCGTTCCCCGACTAGTCCCAGCTATATTCTCATTTTCTGAAGAGAACAATGAAAGCAAAGGGCGAGCTCAACTAGCCCAGTAAGAAATATTATGACTAAGATAATTCAGAATAAGTCATCGTTAGCCTTCAACAATGTTAAACTGATAGAATATAATAGACAACAACTTTAATTGGAGTGGAACAAGTAATCCAGTAGAAGAGTCAAGTAGAGAATGATATCTACTATCTTCTATGATTTAAAAAGATTTTCATCAACTTTATCGCCGAGACTCAGCTTAATAAATAAATAACATCATGAAATCATCCCTGCACCACGACCCAAGATATTCATGTAATCATCAATGGTCATGACTATACCGAATAATCCTTGGTCATAATCATACCAACAACTGTCCATCAATGAACTACAGGCCAATGAGGACTTTTACCACATCATTTGTAACATTATGGTCATAATTATACCAAATGATCCCTAGTCATAATCATACCAATCAACAGTTCATCTATGCACGTAAGTCAAAGATGACTTTTATAACAATATAAGTATGAGGATGATGACAATGATATAAGAATTCAATTAAAAGAAACAAAGGATAAATTTTTAAATATTTATAATTTAATTTATCTAGAATTCAATAATATTCAAATTGCCAACATGATACTGCTTTGTGGAGTAAAATTCAAGAATGATATTGTATACAAAATGATTTGGACAAAAAGGAAATCAATTTTTGTCATGAATAGTACTTTGGGGGAATAGTACCTGGGTGAATAGTACTCCATGAATAATACTTCAGGAATAGTACCCCGTGAATAGTACTTTGTGAATAGTACTTATGAATAGTACCTCATGAATAGTACTTTATGAATAGTATCCGTGAATAGTATTTTATGAATAGTACCCATGAATAGTACTTTTGTGAATAGTACCGTATAAATGAATAGTACTCATGGACAGTACTCCGGTATGAAAAGCTTAAAATTTAACAAGAATGTGCAGAAAATATCCTTGTGAAACGGTACTAGATGAAGCGCAAATTTCAAGGATATTCTACTAATTTCACGGAGTATAGAAGCAATACTTTAACAAGATGATGGTATAATCAGGAATACGAGACGAAATAATATTACTCACATACTACAGAGTATGGAAGAAAATATTATTCCTATGAATACTGAACAAAATAATATCCCTTACCTCGGAAGAAGACTAGATACTGGAATAGTGAAGTAGTAGACTTCTCTTCTTCTTTCTCTCTATAGCTTCTCTCTTTATAAATGCTCTTGTGAGTCTTAGTGAATTGGTGAGAATGAAAGAAGAATGAGCTTCTATTTATAGAAAAATATAGTTTCGATAATTGCACGTTTTGGGGCTCGAAATATTACAGTATCATACCTTCGTCTTTTCCTTCATTTTTAATTTAGTCCTGCAAGTATTATCAAACTTGCACCACCTCCCCTAATAGTACATCATCTGAATCAATAGTACGTTCATGTGAATCAATAGTTCTATACATGTGAAAAAAATAATAATTATACTATAGTACCTTCATCTATACCTCCATTTTGAATTTAGTCATGCAAGTATTATCAATCTTGCATCACCTCCCCTAATATTACATGCATGTGAATCAATAGTACACATATGTGAACACATAGTTATAAGCATGAGAATTAATAGCAATTAATTGCTCATTTATCCGATTAATTACCACATTGGTCAATATAACTTCCAGACATCAATTATTATCGAAATAAATATCGATTTCCACTAACACTAATAATCCTAACACAATGGAACTATCAATTTCATCTTTAATCAATACGAACTTATTCATCATTAATATTATAACTCACAGTATTTAACAACCAAGTCATTCCCAGGAAAGAGGGGGCTTTCCGATAAGGATTTATCCTTATTGGCGCGCAATTAGGTAACCAAACCTCTCCTCGATAGAACTTTTTAGACATTGTCAATATTGCAAATAATAATATGAATAACTTTGTCGTCTCAATTATTGATTTAATAATATAAAATATTATGCAAATGATATTATGATAATAATTGAATCAATAATATGAGATATATGATGCAGCAATTAGTGTAGCAATAATTGAGTTTAACTGAGTGACTTCTCACGTAAGCATCAATAATCAATACCGTGTGCTACTATGCAACCACGAGTATTACTGTACTTTTACTACTGGGTAGTTCAACAGTTTAACGGTAACACTTTCCCCGTTATTTTTATAAAAAGATAATTCTGTCATTTTCTAACTACGATAATACTTTTGTTGTGGGGTCCACCAATGATTATGTCATCGTACAAATATTCCCTGTTAAAACGAATATTCCCCGACCAATCGAATATTTTATAACAACTTGCTTACTTTGAAAATTTTGTAAATATTACCCACAACTATAACATTATATCATATCCACACCATAATATTTAAAAATATATTTCGAAAAAAATAAATCTTTATTCATAAAAGTTGGGGTCTTACATAGGTCATTTGAGATGCCTAGATAAAAATCCAGCCCAAAGGCTTATTGATGAAATCCATGGTGGAGTTTGTGGTCCACATATAAGTGGTCCTTTACTTGCCAAAAAATATTAAGAACAAGGCACTTTTGGAAAGCTGACTGTGATGATCACGTCAAGAGATGTTATCAATGCCAAGTTCATGGAAATGCCATTCACGCTCCTCTAAACGAACTACGTTATATTAGTTCACCATGGCCTTTTACTATGTGGGGAATCGATGTGATCGGGCCAATAGAACCCAAAGCTAGTAATGGTCATCTATTTATTTTTACCATGATCGACTACTTTACCAAGTGGATAGAAGCTTCCTCTTTTCCCAGTCACAAAGGAGGTAATTTTCAATTTCATCAGAAATAATGTGATCTGTTGATACTGATAATTGGAGGTAATCGTGTCGGACAACGCAAAGAATTTGAACAAGCAAATGATGAAAGAATTATGTAGTAAGTTTCACATCAAACATCTTAACTCCGTCATTTTATCGTCCTACGATGAATGGTGATGTTGAAGTGACCAACAAGAATATCAAGAAGATTATGCAAAAGATATCTGCCAATCACAAAGGATGGCCAGACTTATTACCTCTGACACTATTAGCATATAAAACATCAATGCGCACTTCTACAGGGACTGCCCCCTATTTGTTGTTCTATGGCATTGAAGCAGTACTCCCTATAAAAGTGGAAATGGAATCATTAAGAGTGTTGATGGATGCTTAGATGGAAGAAGACCAATGGATGTACGAGCCGTACCACCAGCTATCTCTGATAGATAAGAAAAGAGCAGCATCTATTTTTGATGGTAGATTATATCAACGAATGATGGTTCGGTCCTACAATAAGAAGGTCTGGATTCAAAAATTTAAAGAAAATGACCTGGTATTAAAAAAGGTCCTCTCCAATCAAGAAGTGGCCAAAGGAAAATTCGCCCTAAACTGGTAAGGGCCTTTCATCGTCAAAGAAGTGTTGTCAAGAGGAGACCTCAGACTGAAAGAAATGGACGAGGAAGAATTTACCTAGCTTATCAATATAGACACTGTCAAAAGGTATTATGTCTGAAATGCCTGTAAACTACCATCTTGGTCCTGGAAAAAAAATCACAAAAAATTAGTCAACCTAAGCATGAACTATGTAGACCTGATCTCCTCACACATGAGTATGTAGGTAGCCATCTATGGTGCGGTCCAACCCCTACAAAAAGTCACTAAACCCCTTTCAATGATTCAGCGATCACAAGCCATAACTCTTCAACAGTTTATCAAGCCTAAACTACAAAAGACCTGATCTCCCCACTTCAATGGGAGTACGTAGGTGTGGTCAAACCAGACAAAAATTTCATAAAATCCTTCAAATCAAAACAAAAGATTCCAAAAACCCTTCAAACTAAACACCTTTATCTCCTTGTACATAGTAATAGCTTCAAACCATTCAAGCCAAACATGAACTACGTAAGACCTGATCTCCCTCCCTCAAGGGGAGTACGTAGGCAACCATCTATGGTGCAGTAAAACCTTCGAAAGAAAGCCAAACACTTTGCCTAAACCTCAACAATATCAAAAGACTAGTCCCAAGATACCAAAAGTAAAACATGAAAGATGGTACACCAGGAAAGCCTAAAGATCAATAACCCATTCTGAGAGATCCTAGGACATCTCAAGGACAATCCATCAAGGAGATGTTCGGGACACATCAAGATGGCAAGTCATAGAGAAATATGGCAATAATCAAACAAAGTCAAAATATATACAAAATGGAAGCGAGATAAAATATATTTCCTTGTTATATGTGTTGTTTGATATATACAAAATGCCCTATACATGACAAAATTGGCTAACCTAGTCTATGCAGGAAAATGAAAGCTACTCTATAAGCCCCCAGTCAAGCAGGACAACAAATCAAGCATAGCATCCCTCTCTGAGGATGGAGGGGAATCTCTAATCTTCTGACCAATAGTCTCAAGGCCAGTTATAAGCTCCACTACCGTACGTAAAGTACTACCTGGATCATACATGAATGCACACGTTGAGGCAACAACGTCCTCTGTATAGGATTTGAGAGTGACATGATCAGTCACAATAGTATCTCTGGCCACCTGGGCCTCTTCCCTCGCCAAATAAGCAACATCTCTACTAGATGAGACCCTCAACAATAGTACCCTAGCTTAGTCTCACTCGAAAGTATAGAAGTTATACTCACTGCTCCAGTATATCTCTAAGTAATAAAGGGACAGAAGAAGAAATATAGTTAGAAGTAAACATGCATATAGCTGCCATCAAAGTCTCAAACAGGTCATCCTCTGAAGGGGAAGGTAGATCCTCCATGGGCTCCTCACCATCTGAATCAAAAAGGAAGCTCTAGGTGGAAAACATGGGTCATTGCTATATCTGCCTGCAGCCAAGTGGTGTACTCTGCTGAACAGCCGTAATAGCTCTAACCAAACTCAGATGACTCCTTGAGAGTCCATAAATCCTAAACCCGCTCCAAATCATCAACAAACATGGACGAAGCGGATAGCTGGTAATCCAAAGCACCCTCAAAGCGATAAAAATCCTGAAACTGCTCAAACTATCCCTGGATAGCCAATGGATGATAGGTAGTTATAGCTCTCAAACCCACTAATTAATGTAAGAAAATCCATATCGGGTAACATGTGTGATGAACCTCAATGGGGAGCAGAATCCTAAATAAAGAAAAATAGAGAAAGGGTCCTCAATAGAATCCAAGAAAGGCAGCCATGAGGCTGCATCTATACACTCTACAGGGCGAAAATAAAAGGACCTCACTCTATCATGCCCAAAGTAATATCCAAGGCATCTTAAAGTGCTTATCAGCCAAAGATGTGTCATGAACTATACATTAAGTAAAACTTTAATGCTTCAAAAATATCCGTCATCATGAGTATGGTAGTAGGTAGCTAAAATGAAAGTCTTTGCAACAATTATGGGAAGAATGGTGCAACCCTCCCATAAAGATTTGATTGTAATGACAAAGGTAATGTCCAAATGGCCCATTTAAATCAGTATATATAAATAAACCACAACACACATCAATGGAGTGTCCACCCTGGCTATCCTTCACTCATCCTCGAATATCAAGAAATCATCTTGATAATGTAAGAAGATATTCAAAGATCCAAAGCGGTTAATCAAGAATTCCATGGATTCAATGTGACCCTAGGTGACCCCAACTAAAAACATTGGTCATCGTATACCTATCATATCCATAAAATTGCTACGCAACTGACCGACCACTATCTGGGCACACAGAACATATAAAAAAACCCGGTGATGCAGAAATACTCCTCTAAAGTAGGATTCAACTCATCAGAACCAAAGTAGAAAACCCTGTCTAGTGGGGATCCAATGAGATAGCATGCCCTCTAAAAAAATCAACAGGGACTCTGAAGGTCAACAAAGACATAGAGTGGCCCAACATGCCACCTGCCAATACGCGATCTGACTCCGAAAGAATATCAAACCAAGATTGCAAATTCGTAGCTATACGGCTGGTAGGAAGTCGATCAAGGCGTGATATTGATGATGAAGACATCTATAAAACCGTATCATAAGACCATCCAAGGGTTAAGGTTAAACTCATCAAATGCATATCAATGACATATATTTCATGCATGATGATAAATGACAATATAACAAGTGCAGGAAGTAAAAGCATTATAGAATGTAAACCTGCATACACTATAAATATGTTATCTCTTTTCTAAAAATGAAAATAAAAAGTACAGGGAAGTGGGGTATAGCAACCCTATGTCTAACAAAATCTTATCAGAAGAAGTCATGGATATCTATATCCTCTAAGTGATCAACACGATCCAACTCCTCCTGAGTCGTTGTATCTCATCTAAAGGGGATATCTGGGTGGTACAGAGGAAGATCTGGTCTAGTTAAATCAGTAATGTGTGGGCCACTAAATGTACCACCACCTGAGTCAGAGGAATCGAAAGTATCCATCTCTAAAAGATCTCTACCTAAATGGCAAATGAAAATATGAGCCCTATTCAGCCGGTGAATCAAATCTGCTCTCTAGTCCAGATGGGTAGGCTCTCGAAAGCAGGAAATCTAATCTGTCATCATAACTGATCCAGGTACCAGGTCCACCGTGAACTGAGTGGCCCAGGTTTGAGCCACTATGGTACAGGAAAACCATCATGAACTGAAAGTGTTTGATATGTAGAGTCCATCTAACAAGGTGAAACCATGCAAACCCATCAAGGGAATGTCTGTAACAAGCAGAGAAAAAGGCCAATGCCACTAAACTAGAGGAAAGTAAGGAATCTGAATCTGCCCTGTGATACACATGATCGCTCGCTCTCACAAATACAACTCCCATCCTCCCTCGGCCATGAAGGAAATACGACTAGTGGATAAAACATACTCTAACCCTATCAGAAAGACATATTGAAAGCCTACTAACAAATAATCGAGGGTGCAAGGAACCCAGGTGATGACATCTGCAGTCAATAGCTCTAGGTGTAAGCGACTGCGTGTAAAACCATCTACTACGAGGACCTCTGTCAAAGTAGAGCGATGCCCACATTATCCCTGTGGATATGTCTCCAAACCCAAAGTCTTAACTGACCAAAGGCAAGGAAGCCTTTCATAAGCTCAGAATTGAAATAGGCAGAAACCAAGTATATCAATCTATTTATCAACATACCCGAAGGTGGGGAATGGAAGATCGACCATCATTACATACCAATAGAAAGGGGTAGAAGCCTAACCAAGACTCTGTAATGCCTTCAGAACGTAGGCGCATCCCTCGGAGGAAATATGCAAATGTGAAAGAGCCCCAATCAAAATCTTTGATGCGATTTACATCTCAGAGAGCACCAATAAAGGCAAATGAGATAATTGATGATTTATCTACAATGAAGCAGCCCCTCATAATTGTCAGAAATAGATGGCGAAGAATGAGATCTCTCGCTACCTGATGCTCAGGAGGAGGCTCTGATAAAGCCCCACTGAAAGCATTAATGCTCAATAGATCGGAATGGATGGCCCGACCCTTGAGGGCCGAAGGCGGATCCCCAATAAAGATCTACCCGTAGCAGGAGAAATATCTATCGATAACGACACCCTCTCACTTGTAAACTCTTAGCCAGTAATAAATCGCCAATCTATCAAAGTCATCATTACCTTACAATCTAGCAAGTGGAGGGATTGAGTCTGATGAAACCACTGCTCGGATAAGGCTCTCATATAACCCCATGGATAGCACCTTAGTGTGAAAAGAAAGCCTCAAGGCCCCATGAATGTATAATGGCCTGGTGCTCGGGATGCAAGTCCCAGTAACGGAATGAACAGTAAACCAGTTCCCCCATGGCTGAGTAAACCCGGGAACCTGCATTGCAAATCAAGGATCGACCATTATCAAAAATGGGAGGAGATATAAAAGAAAAATTAAAAACTTCCATTACCTCATTAGCATGAAGATGGACCGATAGATGACTTCCTAAGTCACCCAAAAAGTTAGGAATAGGCACAAGTATATCGAGAAGATCCCGATGTGGTGTAGAAGAAAGAGTTATATCTGTAACAGGGTCTTCCTCCTCGTTAATGGCATCTACCCTCTCAACTCTAATGAAACGGATAACAGACTCGGCCAACCTACGCTCCTATCGGGTAGGTCTTGGCAAAGGAACAGTCGAAGTTGCCTTCTTGACCCCAAAAGAAACCGTACAATGAATAAAGCTGCTGGGCTGGTCAGAATCCATATCTAGAAACAAAAATCTCTAAATCACCTCAGAAAGGGTGAGGTATGATTTATTTGCAAATTAATTGAGTAACTACATGACCTTAGGACATTAAAATCCTAGAAAGTTAGATATCACATCATGCAAATCCTATGTTAAAACATGCATTAGTTTAACATGCTTTCCCAATAGAGTTAAAATTGAATGCATATCAAATGCCCAGACTCTTGAAAAAAAATATTCCAGTTTCCTTTGGAAATTGAACTATCCGTATGCATATAGCCATGTGTGCTTTATCTTGAAAATCCATGCTCATTTATCCTCAAATAGGATAAATAAAGTAGCCAAAAGGGCATACAATGACTGTCTCAAAAATCAAATTTTATCACATCAGAATGTTTAGCATGGTAAAATACAAACATTTACTAGGCCCATTTATTTTTGGTAAGTCATATAGGCATACATATTTGTTATATTGTGTTTAAACTTACTAATCATGAAATATAACATTCTAATGGTCAAAATTTGAAAGAAATGGATGTAAACATTACCTGAAGTGTGCAAAACATTTGTACTGTGATGGTGTAGATACTTGATATTTTGCATTCCTGTTACTAACATTGTAGGAGGGCAGAATCGTCTTTCAGAGATAACCCTGGAGGACAAAACAGTTCCAGTTCCTGAAATCCCACCGGAGAAGCCTTTTCTATCTCAGAGATAACCCCGAGATATTCAATCCTGGAAACAATACTGAGAGTTTCAGTCTCAACCTCGAAGATAACCCCGGGTAGTGCAGTTGTAGTTTCAGAGATAACCCCGGAAAAGCCCTTTTCAACCTTTGTAATCAGCTTCAACCTCGGAGATACCCCGAGGCACTCAATCCTAAACCCGGAGATTACCCCAGGAGGTCAGGCACACCTAAAAGACAACCCTGAGCAACGATTGCTTTATCAGCCCAAATCAGAGATAACCCCGGTGAGGGGCAAAATCATCATTTTTCCACCTCGATCCCACATGCACGCCGTCTCAACACATTTTAACATACATTCTACACAGCAGTGTCCTACAAGAACCAAATAGCTACAATCCCGAGTGAATACTACACAAGACAGCACACCGAATGGAATTTAAAGCTTGACGACCAAAGGCATGGTCTCATCTTCCCGACTTCTTACAACCTCTAATCCCATGTAATTTGTGTAGCTCTCGACAACAACACTCTGAAACAGGCCTTATACACGTCAATCGGATGCCCAAATTGAAGTTCTGAAGTTCGAGCAGACATCACGTTGCACGTGTGCATGTACTTCGACACGGCGGGACCCGTGGAGCTCAGGGCACCCCGGGTAGCGGTAGGTGCATCTGCGGCTGCTGCAGGTACATCTTCAGCTCCCCCCTCTATAAATAAAGAGCTTGGGGTGGCCATTTTATAAGAGAAAATAGCGAGGAAGCCTTGTCTAATTTGCTCTATACACACTATAAACTGAGTGCTTTATCATTTCAAACACTTGTAAGCTCATATATTGCTATATTTTTACCGGTGGGAACCGAGTGTTCATCCAGTTAAAGCTATAGAAGTCTTCTTTCGCAGTCCACTGTAAGCCTTCTTACATCTTTCAAAGCCTTTTCTCCACATCTTGCACACACCGTTCTTTACGTTGAGAGTCGTGATGCATGTGTATGCCCGGACTTCGATCCGTGGCTTTTATTTCCTCTTGTATATATATATATATATATATATATATATATATATGGACTAACATTATCGGGTTATGCCTCAATTGAGTCTGGACTCACATCCAGAGCGTTTATTGCTTATATATATATATATATATATATAAACTGTTGTCGGACTCTGTTCGATGAGCCTAGATTTTATATTCGGAGCGTTTATTGCTTTTATATATATATATATACATATATATATACATATATATAAACTATTATCGAACTCTGTTCGATGAGCCTGGATTTTTCATTCGGAGCATTTACTGCTTATATATATATTTACATTTATGTCAGGCCTGGAGTTTACTTCGTGGCCTTTTACTTCTTTATTTACATTCCATCCCGCCTGGAGTTTACTTCATGGCGGTTGATCGTTTTTACTACTTTATTTACATTTTTAATCCCCATGGAGGTGCTTCGTGGTGGTTAATCGTGTCTATATATATATATATATATATATATATATATATATATATATATATATATATATATATATATACGCTTTTATATATTTACGTTTATAGTCCCCCATGAAGTTCGCTTCGTGGTGGTTGGCAGTCTGCATATATATATTTGTAGCTTTTATATATATAACTGCTTACAGCTTTCATATAGTTAACGGGTATTTCAATAGTTAACGGTAAAACTTCCGCCGTTATTTGTATAAAAAGATATTCCTTTCTAGGGTCCACCAATGATTGTGCCGTCGTACAAATATTCCCTGTTAAAACGAATATTCTCTGACCAATCGAATATTTTATGACAACTTGCATACTTTGTAAAATTTATAAATACTACCCACAACTATAACATTATATCAAATCCACACCATAATACTTAAAAAAATATTTTGAGAAAATTAATCTTTATTCACAAAATTTGGGATCTTACAGATGACATCATTGTCAAATCCCGAAGGGAATAAGAACACATAGACCATCTCAAAAAGCTCTTCAACAAGTTGCGTAAGTACAACTTGAAGTTGAATCCAGCCAAGTGCGCCTTTGGCATTAAATCAGGTAAGTTTCTAGGTTTCCTAGTCAGACATAAAGGTATTGAGCTGGATCCCACCAAAATCCAGGCCATCACAAAAATGCCCATTCCTCAAATAGAGAAGGAAATATGAGGATTTTTGGGAAGGACTAACTTCATTAGCAAGTTTATTTCCCAACTCACAACAACCTGTGAGCCTATCTTCAAGTTGTTAAGGAAGAACTCCTTCAGGAAATGGAACGATGAGTGTCAAAAAGCTTCCTTATAATCAAAGAGCAGCTATTTAACGCTCCTATTTTGGTACCTCCCAGGGATGATGTTCCCTTGTTCATGTACCTGTTCATTAATGACAATGCCATGGGCTGCATGCTGGGACAGAAAGACGATAGAGGCCAAAAGCGAGCTATCTACTACCTCAGCAAAAGATTCAGCAGCAGTGAACACAAGTATACTCTGATTAAGAAGACTTGTTGTGCTTTAGCATGGGCTTCCATGAGGTTACAACATTACCTTCATGGTGACACAACTCATCTCATATCCTGCATGGATCCTCTCAAGTACATGTTCAGTAAACCTATGTTAAATTTTCGGCTGTCCTGATGGCATTTGATCCTGCAGAAATTTGACATCGTCTACGTGACGCAAAAGTCTATTAAAGGTCAAGGAATTGCAGATCAACTGGCCGCTGCACCTTCAGGGGATTTCAAACCATTAGAAACATACTTCCGTGATGAAAGGGTAATGACAGCCCATCAACACCATCAGTATGATGCATACCAGAACTGGAAAATGTATTTTGATGGAGTTATTAACATGGAAGGTTATGGGGCTGGAGAAGTTCTAGTATCTGGTACGGGGGAGCAGTATCCAGTCGCCGTCAAATTGTAGTTTGTCAGCACCAACAATACAGCTGAGTATGAAAGCTGTATCATGGGACTAAAACTTGCCCAATCAATGGGTATCACGCGGTTAACTGTCTTTGGAGATTCAAAATTGGTGATTAGACAAACCATAGGAATCTATCACACCAAAGAGCTACATTTGTTGCCTTAACCTCGGCAAGTTTTACAGATGGCTTCGGAGTTTGAAGAAGTAACCTTCCTCCACATTCCTTAGAATAGGAATGATTTTGCGGATGCGTTAGCAACTTTGGCCTCCTTGATAAATATACTTGAGAAGGAAAATATGCCAAGCATCCTATTTGCCCTGCAAAAGGCTCCAGCCAATGGGAATTATATTGGAGAAGTATCAGATGAGCTACCTCCCATCCAACACCCTTAGTATCAGCACATTAAGGAGTACTTACGAGATGGATCTACACCCGCTAAGGCGAGCCCGACTGAAAGAAGGCGGATCCATCAATTAGTTATGAATTTCTACCTGAGTGGAGATGCACTTTATAAAAGAGATGCAGGACTAGGTCTCCTCAGATGTCTGGACAAGGACCAAGCTCAAAGACTCATGGATGAGATCCATGGTGGAGTATGTGGCCCACACATGAGCGGCCCTCTACTTGTTAAAAAGATCCTTAGAATAGGGCATTACTGGCTCTTGCTTAAAGCTGACTGTGATGATCATGTCAAGGGATGTTATCAATGCCAAATTCATGGGAATGCTATCCACGCCCCTCCGAGGGAGCTCCACAATATGAGTTCACCTTGGCCCTTCTCAATGTGGGGAATGGACGTGATTGGCCCCATCGAGCCCTAAGCCAGTAATGGGTATCAGTTTATCTTCACTATGATCAACTACTTCACCAAATGGGTAGAAGTAGCCTCCTTCCCCATGGTTACCAAAGAAGTCATCATTGCTTTCATCAGAAATAATGTCATTTGTCGATATGGACAACCAGAGGTTGTTGTGTCAGACAATGCTAAGAACCTCAACAACAAAATGATGGAGGAGTTGTGCAGTAAATTCCACATCAAACACCTTAACTCCGTCATCTATCAACCAAAGATGAATGGTGTTTTTTAAGCGGCTAATAAGAACATCAAGAAGATCATGCAAAAGATGTCCGTCAATCATAAAAGATGGCTTGACCTCTTGCCTTTGACTCCATTAGCCTACAGAACTTCATTGCGTACTTCCACTAGGGCAACCCCTTACTCATTGACCTATGGGATGGAAGCAGTGCTCCCCATAGAGGTGGAAATGGAATCCCTCACAGTGTTGATAGACGCTGAGCTGGATAAAGACCAATGGTTACAAGACAGGTATCACTAATTGTCTCTAATAGACGAAAGGCGAAGTGATGCTATCTTCCATGGTTAGTTATACCAACAAAGGATAGCCAGATCCTACAACAGAAAAGTCTGGCTATGGTAGTTTAAATAATGTAACTTGGTTTTGAAGAAGATCATTGACAACCAAGATCAGTCAAAGGGAAAATTTGCTCGAAACTGGGAAGGCCCGTTTATTGTCAAGGAGGTATTGACATGAGGTGCTCTCATATTACAGGAAATGGATGGCAATGAATTTACATAGCTCATCAACTCAGAAATGGTGAAATGATACTATATTTGAAGTTACCATCAAGCAAACATCCTGGTTTTGGATCACCAGATCACCAGTCATTTCAGGTTTTCTAACCCTTTCGACACACAACCTTTCTTTATACCCATTTTCCCCATCACGGAAACACACTCTTTAAGCCAGCAACCTGGTTTTCAGAACATTAGATCTTTCACTCAACTTCATTTTAAACCTTTCGGGTTATCCCACCAGGGATTGAACCTTTCACACCCGTAGTTTTGTCCTACTACGAATTAGACTTTTCACACCTGCAGTTTGTCTTGAACATGGGATCAAATTTTTTCAACTGTAAATCGTCCTGAACATGGGGTGAACTACATCAACCTGATCTCCCCGATACCTGGGAGTACATAGACAACCATTTTATATGGCTCGATTGTAATAAAAACAAAAACAACAAAAACATTTCTACACCCTTCTATACAAACAAAAATCACAAAAACATTCCTACACTTTCTACCCCTTCACATACAGTGTTGAACCTCTTACACCAGGTTCAAACTACGCAGACCTGATCTCTTCTTCAATAGGAGTATATAGGTAGTCATTTATGGTTTCGTCTTACCCCTACCAAAACATATACTTGTCAGCGGTACTGGGATCAAACTTTAATCCACCACATTTCATCGGCTTCAGACCAAAGGGATGGAACTACCTGGCCTCCCCATAAATAGGAGAGTTGGCGACCATCTAAGCTGCGGTTGATTCCTCGAAGAGCAACACCAATCCATAAGAGATGGAACTATTTGGGATCTCCTCTTTAATAGGAGTACCGACAACTATCTGTTGTGCGGTGAATCTCAGTGAGGAAAAGTCACACTACTCTCCACCTCTACATACAAAAACCAGTCCCAAGACACCAAAGAGGGTAGGGATACACACAGATCAATGATCCATTCTGAAAGATATTGCGACATCTTAATGTCCATCCATCAAGGATGAGTTCAGAATACATCAAGATCACTAGCCCTGAAGAAACATGCAAATATCAAGCATGTATCAAGGCGCAACTAAAAGGGAATTGAATTAAAATATATTTCCCTGCCATATATAATGTTGTTTGATATATATAATACTTGTTGTACATGACAAAATGGCTAAGCTAGTCTATGCAGGAAAATACAAGTCTATCTACAATCCCGTGGATATACAAACTATCAGGTCCAACATGGCATCTCTCTCCGAAGAAAGAGGCAATGTTGCAAGCTCCTGCCCAAGGGTATCTATACGAGCTAACAGATCCATAGCCAACTGCATGGTGGCATGATGATCATCAATATATGCAGTAATATCGGGAAGCATGCCAGTAGTAAGGGATCTCACTGTAGTACTCTTCGTAACGGCTACATCCCGGGCAGATATGACAGCATCCCGCTAAACAATCAATGCATCTCTGGATGATCTGGCCTCATCCCGCTCAGCAATAGTGGTGTCTCTGTGAGCTACAACCTCCTCTCTCTCTAATAGAGCAATATCTCTCCCATCAAGAGCTGTCAACATCAAGGTCCTAGCCTAATCTCCTTCAAAGGTCATCAGATGAAGACTCTGCTCTAAATATTGTGCTAAATGCTGGATCAGAGTAGCACTCGTACTCGGAGAATCTGCAAGAGCTGCTGTCAACCCAGTGAATAGACTATTATTCTTCTTCTTAGACTATTATTTGTAATTGAAAGAATGTTATCTTTGAGTTATTCAGTAGTTATTTCATTTATAATGAACTAATTCACTTTTTAGACTTATGATGGATCCTTAAGTGAATCGATGATTTTGTAAACTTTGATTTCCAGTTCAATAAGCTATTTCCAGTTTATCTATATTATTTTGAACTTGAATTTATTAATTGGTTGATCAACTATTCTTTGTGGATTTGTATGGAATCGAGAGAGGATATTCAAATCTAGACTTAGTTAATATAGCATGTGTTCATGAATTTTGTGAATAGCAGAATCTTGATGAATGTTAAGGTAGAGATATGCTTGACATCGCATGTAATCGGATAGAGAACTTAATCTTAAACCTTCTTTAATTGTAATTCACATAGAGATATAGCGAGTTAGTTGATTAAGGTATTTAACTTGTTTCTATCTAAATTGTGGATTTAAGTTAATACGGTATTAGTGCGTCGAGAAGTGGTTAATACTACCTTCGTGTTCTTGATTAATAAACTGGGATAGTGAATTGAGTTGGAATAAAAGTGTTAAAATTAGAGTGAAGCTTAAGGTGAAATCATAAGTCTAATTCTCCATTAATTATTTAAAATTCTAGATTTTGATATTTGTGACAGTTTTATGGTTATTTATTTATTTCTTAATTTAGTTTTTATAATTATAATCATTGAATTGAATAGTTTAATAAAATTAGAATTAATAAAAAATTGGTAATTGTAAGTTAAGTTTCTTTCTAATTTGTCTCTATGGGAACGATACTCTACTCATCACTTTATTACTTGTTAACCACGTATACTTGCGTGTTGTGCGTATATAGATTTTACCCAACAAGTTTTTGGCGCCGTTGCCGGGGAACAATTTAGTATAGATCTTAACATTTTTACAATATCAGTTTAATTAATTCAGTTTTACTTAAACATTTTTTTATTTTTTATTTTGTTCATCTTATTTCAGGGTTTTGAAGCAGTTTATGTAAACTCGGTCCAAAAATCTAGACTTTCTGCCTTTTGAGGACGACATTGAGAAAAGGTTTCAGAGGTTAAGTAAGTGGATCAAAGAAACGAGGCAAGAATTTGAAACATCTGAGAAAGAAGAGGAAATGGCAGTCGAAGATCAGAAAATATTAAGGGACTTCGCCACACCCAAGGTGACTGAACTGCAGTCAAGCATCACCAGGCCCACAATTGCTGCAAATACATTTGAAATCAAGCCTGGGATGATTCAGATGATCTAAAATTTAGTTCAGTTTGGGGGATTGGCTAATGACGATCCGAATGAACATCTAGTTAGCTTTCTAGAGATATGCGACACCTTTATGTATAATGGGGTGTCGGATGATGCGGTGAGACTTTGCTTGTTCCCATTCACTTTACGGAATAAGGCGAAGAGTTGGTTACACTCTCTACCGTCGGGTTCAATAACTACTTGGGAAGACCTAGCTCAGAAATTTCTTGCAAAATTCTTCCCACTGGTGAAAACTACAAAAATGAGGAACGAGATAACGTTGTTTAAACAGCAACATGGGGAGTCACTGTATGAGGCATGGGAAAGATACAAAGAATTGCTCCGAAAGTGTCCACATCATGGGTTGCCTAAGTGGTTGCAAATGAACACGTTTTACAATGGATTGAATGGAAACCTCAGAACCAGTATTGATGCAGCTTCGGGTGGAGCGTTTATGGCCAAAAGCTATGAGCAGGCCACCGATTTGATTGAAACCATGGCGGCCAACAACTACCAGTGGCCTGCAGCAAGAATGACACAGGAAAAGGCACCTGGAGTGTTAGAAGTAGATGGGGTGACAGCAATACAAGCACAAATTTATGCGCTGTCTAAGAAGTTGGATGCCATGACAGGGGCTCAGGTACAGTAGGTTGCAGTAGTATGTGAATTGTGTGCGGGAGAGCATCCTACGGATCAGTGCGCAATTAATCCAACATCCGTGCAATTTGTAGGCAACTATAACAGAATTCCACAGAATACATACCAGAATGTGTACAATCAAGGGAATAGGAATCATCCGAACTTTTCATGGAGTAATAATCAAAATCAACAAGCTCCACGACCATCATATCCTCCAGGATTTTAGAACCATCAACAACCAGCTCAATATCAAGAAGGAAATCAGATTTAGAGGAGTTGATGATAAAATACATAACAAGCAATGAAGTGGCTATGAAAAATCAAGCAATGGCAACAAAATCACAAGAGATGGCCATTAAGAATTTAAAGAATCAGATAGGATAGATTACATTAGCATTGAACAATAGGCAATAAGGAACGTTACCAAGCAACACCGAAAGAAATCCAAAGGGAACTCACGAGTAGTGTAATGCTATTACGCTCAGAAGCAGTAAGGAGTTGGTTTCTAACTAGGATAAGAAAGCTAGTGTAGGAGATGAATGTGAGTATGAAGGGAAGGAATTAGAGAAGAAATGTACAGAAAAAGTGGTGCAAAAAGCAAAGGAAGAGAAATAACTTAAAGCTACACCACCTGCACCCTTTCCTTCAAGGTTAGAAAATAACAAGTTAAAGAACCAGTTTTCGAGGTTTATGGATATATTCAAACAGTTACACATTAATATTCCATTTGTCGAAGCACTTGAGAAGATGCCGCGTAACATTAAATTCACGAAGGATATACTTTCGAAAAAATGTAAGCTCCAGGATTTTGAAACAGTGGCATTAACCGAGGAATGTAGTACAATACTATAGAAAAAGCTCCCTCCTAAATTTAAAGATCCGGGAAGTTTTACAATTCCTTGTGCAATTGGCAATCAAGACGTGGGAAGAGCTCTATGCGATTTAGGAGCGAGTATAAATCTTATGCCACTGTCTATTTACCGAAAGCTGGGATTAAAGAAGCAAAACCAACCAATATTAGTTTACAACTTGCCGATAGATCAATAACATACCCTTTAGGAATAGTTGAAGACGTATTGGTCAAAGTTGATTCACTAATCTTTCCAGCCAATTTTGTGGTACTAGATTTTGAAGAAGATAAGAACATCCCTATCATCTTGGGACGACCATTCTTGGCGACTGGACAAACACTGATTGACGTGCCTAACGGAGAACTGATTATAAAAGTGTTTGATCAGGTAGTAACGGTAAAACTGTTCAAGGAAATCCCAATCCCAACTGACAAGGAAGAGTGCGAGTTGCTCGAGGAATCTACACGTGTCAAGTTCAGGGGTTCCAAAGAGGATAGTGGTCTTAAGGCATTAGTTGAGGATAGAAAGTCAAATTCAATATCCAGCATGCAAGTGAACGGGCATGCATTACAACAATGTTGGTGTTGCGCGATAAATAATCATCATGCCAAAGTTAACCGAACCGATCTGGGATGAAACAGGGAGTAGTCAGGCTGAATGACTTAAAACCAAGCGCTAATTGGGAGGCAACCCAATCTTACGTTTAAATTCCGTAGTTTCATTCATAATTATTAGGATATAGTTTTTTTATTAAGTTATTAGGTAGTATTATCTAATAAAAGTCTTGTTAATCTCTCCACAACAATATATTGTATCATTAATACACTAATTCGTATGTTGCATGTCTTGCAGGATGGAAAAAAAGGAATATTGAGTGGGTTAGTATGAAGCAAAGATGAGGAACAGGGGAAGTCAACAGAAGCCACCCCAGCCGGGGCGGGCTCAAAATGCACTACACCCCCTGCCGGGGTGGGGGTCTCTCCAGAATTTAGATAATAGGTAAGCCCGCTGGGGCGGGGGTCCTCAATGCCAGTTAACAGTAGCTATGCCCATCGGGGCGAGCTTTCTAAGACTATTACCCCCCTGCCAGGGCGGGGGTCCTGAAGCTCAACAGACAAAGTCGGCAGTTATCCTTGTTTGCTCCTCAATTAAATAAACTCCCACTACTTCATCCATTAATCTTATTCCCCCTCCATTATAACTCCAACAACCACCCACTACAACCACTATCTCCCACACTCCATTACTTCTCCCCACCTCTTTAATCCACCAATAGAACTCATTCGAGAACGCATAAAAAATTTTGGGGGAAAGCTACGGCGATACATGCATTCGAGAGCAAATGGCTTCGCAACCAACATCGAAATGCCAAAGGGGAGAGAGTTCAAGGCCCGGACAACCAACTCGAACTTTTGGTCGCCAGAAATTTGTGAGTGCCACCTCCGCCGACTAGTATGACTATATGCTCACCAAATTCCTTACACTGGAGCGGGGGTTGGTACTGGATCCCAGTGATGGGGAGATGATGCCTCAAATCTATCAGAAGGGGTGGATAAAATTCACAGAAGAGCCGAAACCCGCTGCGGTCAACATTGTCAAGGAATTCTATGCAAACACTGAGGATAAAGCTCCATTCAACGCGTTTGTGCGGGGTCGCTTGGTTCCGTTCAGTGCTGATGCAATAAACACCTACTATCAACTACGGGTACCTCGTCAATACCAATATACTCAATTACGAGATTTTGATCCGGATTATGACACAATACTCAAGGAGATGACTAAGCCGGGAACAACATGGATCAAAGGTCAGAAGGGAGGAACCATGTTCTATAACAAAGACCTCAGTCGGTACGGAAAAATCTGGTACGCATTCCTATGCGCTAAACTGTATCCATCCCAACACACCTCAGACGTGACCAAAGAGAAGGCATTACTGCTATACGCAATTGTGCAAGACTTCATCATCGATGTCGGGGATATTATTTATTTCTCCATCCGCCGGTGTTTACGTTGAAATTTTTCGGGAGGCTTGCCACACCCATCACTCATATGTGGGTTGTGTCATCAAGCAGGGATGAGATGGTCCGATGATGAGCTCACACAAATGCCGCTTACGTTGCTTGACTCCAGAATGATAGCGCGGTATTCTGTATGGGCGGGAGGCAATTTACATCCTCGTGGACTGGGCTTTATTTTTCTGTCGGCTTCAGAAGACAAAGTTGATGCTACAAAGACGTTGGAGGATGATGATGAAGGTATGGGAGATCAAGGGGCCGAGCAGGTACCGCAGACCGAGGCACTATCTAGTCTTCTGTTCCTTGATTTTCAAAATCAAATGAATGCGCACAACAAGGCAGCACGTCGGGAGATGCGGCGACTCGCATTGAGGAAAGATCATATATTTGATGCTATGAACGCATCTTTCACCTCCCTCAACACAACCCTTCAGAGCTTCAACACGGCGGCCCAATTTCCATATCAGCAACCCGTGCCAATGCCAAGGTTTCCACCAAGTGATTCATAAGAAGAAGCTCCTCATACTTAAGCGATAGTAGGGAAGTCCTCACGTACTTAATTTTGGTTATTGATACAATGAGGGCATTGTATTACTTAAGTTTGGGGGATTTAAATTCATGTTTACATGCGTATGTAGTACTTAGGTTTAAATTTGTAACGATCGAGAAGTTTGTAATTTAATTTAAATATTTATGGAAATAAATAAATATTTTAAATAATTTATTTATCACCAATTGTGGTGAATTAATTTGGTAATTAAATATATTATTGATAATTAAATTGAGTGTTGATAATTTTATCTGAAGGATTTAATTTAAGGAAATAATTAAATTAAATCAATTGCTTAATATTTAAGAAAATAATTAAGTTAAATAAACTGTTTAATTTAATGGAAATAAATTAAATAAAGTGATGTGTCTAATTTATTAATTAAATTAGATATATAATTATTTATTAATTATAAGTATAATGATAATAAGAATTTTAAGTTATTTAAATCAATTAAACTAAGTTATTTAAATTATCTAAAGTGTGACAATTGGAAACTATATAATATAATAATATAAAAATAATTTAGTTTATAAAGTGGTTTGGTAGCCAAACAAGGCTTTATGGTCTTTGGCATTATTCAACTGACGCCTTTTGTTATTTTTTTAACGGAAGAGTACGTGGGTTTATTATACGCATTCTATCTCTTTTCTAAGGCTTAGCTAGATAACACAGAGTGTTGAGAGAGAGCTTGGAAGAGAGAATCACAGAGAATTTGGAAAAGAAAGGAGTTGTTCTGAGATTGTCAAGAGAAAGAGAAGGGTTGGTAATTGTTCTTTCTAATCAAGGTATAACCTACTTTAATTTTAACTAGTAAGTTTTTATATTGTTGTTGGAAGTATGTGGGATTGTTGTTGAATATGAATTCATATGTATTATTTTTGTAGAATCTGTTATTATCAATATATATATATATATATATATATATATATATATATATATATATATATACGTAATTGTTGATTGCCATACACGTGAAATTGGGTTTGAGGAAGGAAATTGAAATATCAGTGTTATGTGAAAGTAGTATGCACACAAGCCAATCATGTTTGATGATAAAGCATATACTTTGTAACAATCTTATTCATTTATTAATAAAAGTATTAATTTATTAAAGGTCATTAATTATCTACATGATCTTTGTTTTATAATATGTGATAAACCCATAGTTTTAAGCAATGCTTTTAGAATAATGATGATGATCATTCTAATGAGATCTAAATTCTTTGAAAGCTTAAAACTAAAATAGTTCCCAATCATTGGATTACTAAATTGGGGATTAGTGAATCCGGATAGATTGGTACATACGTTGCTTGCTCATTGGATGAGGATGATTGATCTCATGATCATTTGTGTGGAACACTAAAGCAAGTATGTAGGTGCTTATTAGAGAATAAGTTCACTTAACGTGGCTCATTATGGAATACCTAATAGAGTTTTATTTGCTTCATCATAGGAATTCTGTAGTGATAGTAGTAAAAAGTGATCCTTGGACTTGAGATCATCATAGTATCTTGTGTATGATGAGTTATACTTTGACTTATTCCTTAAGACCCTTAGGGTATATCAAAGGGTATGCTTGGGTATAATAAGTTGTATATGGAGATAATGTATGATCAATAAAGAATCTACCACTTCTAATAAAAGAAGAGAAATGTCCTATGTGATTCGATAAATGACAACCCAGTAGTCCTTGGCGAAAGCGAGAATGAAATTAGAAAGGAGTTTCTAATTTGCATTATTTGAGTTGTGCATTTAAGAGTCAAAATACATATAATTAAATAAAATAAGACTTGATGTTAATTCCATGTCTTATATTTAATTGGGACATTGTATGGTGGAAGGATTGAATTGTACGGTAACTATTTACTCAAAGGTTCTTTAATGATTAATGTTGAAATCTATATTATCCGGAAAGTCGTTGATCGTTAGGGGAGGCTTATCCTATTGTAGAATAAATATTATTTATTTAAATAAATTAATTGTTTAATTTATTTATTTAAATAAGATTAGAATTGTTCTAATTGATTTATTCACAACCTGTTTAATATGGAGAACCTAAAGGGTCACACCATAAAAGGAAGAATAATTATTTAAGAAGTTAATGGCATAATCGTAATAATATGTTATGTATATTTAATTTAATCTATGGTGATAGAATAAATTAAATAGCTTAATATTATTATTTAATATTTTAGAAATATTAAATATAAATTAATAAGAGGAGTCTTATTAATATTATTACAATTATTATTATTTTAATTTCTAAAAGAGTTTAGGAATTAATTTAATATAAGTACTCTCATTTATTCCTAATAAGATTAGGAGGTTAAATTAATTAAAAGAGTTTAATTAATTATCCCTAATAAGATTAGGGAGCTTAATTAATTAAAAGAATTTAATTAATTAAATAAAACCCAATTCCTTAATTGTTAAGGTGGGTTGCCCACATCTATAAATAAGAGGAGTCTTATTATGGGTGGGTATGGGTTGTTGACTTTAACAAAGTACGTAATAATTCCAAGTTGTTGGGAGTATGCCTTTTCTATAGAGATAGAAAACTAGGGTTAGCCATAACACCCATCTTCTTGAATTTTATTCTTCCTTGGTGGATCACCTCTAGAGGCCAAACATTTGGGTGGCTAACGTTGATCGAAGGAAGGAACCAAACCCTGGATTCAAGATTGAGCGAAAGGATTTGGAGGTGAACTTGTACTGAGGAAGCTCGATCTTCAAGGGTATGATTTTATTCTTTATCTTTTCGTTTAATTAATAATTGTGCATAAAGGGTGATCCGGGTATATGGTTTGTAAATTTTTAAACTCTGATTTTACCACGCTTCCGCACTTTTTATGCAATTTGATTGCGTTATGAATATTACAAACCTAACATTATGTTCATATAATATGGCTTTAGAAAGTACAAAAAATGATGATTTATATATGTGTAATTTGAAATTTGTTGTTAGAATATGTTTGTATGTTAAGAAACAAAAATAACGAAGTTTAAATCATGTCAATTGGTTAAGAAACGAGTTCGTGGCAATCAAATTCGTTAAAAGTGTAAAAATGAAGAAAATTTGGAAAAACTATGGTTTTGATTCCTCAAAATGGTGTATATGTAATGTTTTGTATATAGAATGGTGTTTAGCATGTATAACTATAGTTTGTCAAAGTGTTAGATGTTGAAGTTGGTAGATTTTCTGTAAAATTGGGATTTTTGGCCTATAACAGAGTATTAGTTCGCGTCTGTAAAAACTAAGTCTGGTGTATCGCGCGGGTGCGCTGCCTGGCGCGCGGTTGATGTGATGCCCCCAAAATTAGGTATACATCACCCATCTTGAGTCGTCAATACATGGTACAAAATTCAAATACAAACTAATAATCTGACGATAAATGTATAATACGACAAAACATATGCTGTGAGTTTAAATACAATATTATCTTCTAGACAAAATCCATTCTCAAATAGAGTCATCGTTACATTTATTATCACACTATTTTACAGAATAGTGAGGACTACTAAGACACCATCTCGGACCATCACTCCGTTCCCCGACTAGTCCCAGCTACGTTCTCATTTCCTGAAGAGAAAAGTGAAAGAAAGGGTGAGCTCAACTAGCCCAGCAAGAAATATTATGACTAAGATAATGCAAAATAAATTATCATTAGCCTTCAACAATGTTAAACTGATAAAATACAATAGACATCAAGTTTAACTGCATCGGATCAAGCAATCCATTAAAAGAGTCAAGTAGAGAATAGAATCTACTATCTTTTATGATTTAAAAACTTTTTCATCACTTTTATCGTTGAGACTCGACAATAAATTATCCACATCATCCCACTTTACTGACGAGGATATTCATTAGGGTCACGACCACAAATTCCATGCACTACGGGCCAGGATATTTGTGTATTCATCAATAATTCATGATCATGTCAACAATTGTCCATCAATGCACTACGGCCAATGAGGACTTTTACCACATCATTTATAACATTACGATTATGATTACAACGATTAATCCACAATTCATAATCATACCAAGTCCATCCATGCTCTCTACGAGGCCCACGGATGACTTTCAAAAATATAAACATGAGGATGATGACAATGATATAAGAATTCAATAAAACAAGTTCAAGAATTAAGTTATTAGGAACTAATAACGTCCAAATTGTCGACATGATATTGCTTTGTAGAGTAAAATTCAAGAATGTTCGGAAGAATATTTCCATGAAAATCTTGGATGAAGCGCAAATATCGAGGATATTCCACTAATTTCATGGAGTATAGAAGTCAAAATTTTAATCAATGAGTATAATACCAATGGAATAACAAAAGATATCACCATGCATGCGGTACTTTGCATAGACGAGTTATTCTAACGAAATAATAATAACGGAACCAGGTCGGTGAAAATCACAATCGCAAGCGGGATGTTCCAACGAATAATAAAGAATGGAATAACAACGAAATCACCATGCATGCGGTGCTTGCATAGACAGGTTATTCTAACAGAATAATAATAACGGAACCAGGTTAGGTGAAATTCACACCGACAGGATATTCCAACAGAATAATAAAATGCGGAATAATAAATGATGGAACCAGGTCCGGCGTATAGCACAGACAGGATATTCCGATAGAATAATAAATACGGAATAATAAAAGATGGAACCAGGTCCGGCGTATAGCACAGACAGGATATTCCGACAGAATAATAAAAATAGAATAATAGAAAGCGGAACCCAAGTCCTGGCGTAAGCATGACATACGAGGATGTTCCAACGGAATAATAAAGACAGAATAATAGAAGAATGTCACCAAGTATAGGGTATTCCGCGTATACAGGTTATTCCAACAGAATAATAAGAAATGGAATAATAACAGTTCTCTTCATGATTATAAAAGAATAATATCCCTTACCGTAAAAGAAACTGAATATAGGAAAAGAAAGGTAGCAAACTTCTCTTTTTCTTTCTCTCTAAAATTTTCTCTCTCTGGAGTTCAGTGAATTCGTAAGAAAATAATGAAGGAATGAGCTTCTATTTATAGAAAAATGGAATGCATAGTAATTAACTCATGAACGGTCCAGATTGATTTACTTTAATCTGACGGTCCATATTTAAAGCAAAATCTTTTAAATAAAATATAATATATTCTATTTATATAAAAAGATTTTTACTATGCAAATACTATGCAACACTATGCAAAACACTATGCAACAATATGCGTAATAAAATATAATATATTCTATTTATAGAATAACTTTAATAAAGTATTCTATTTTATATAAAAAGATGTTTCTGTATTATTACGTTAATAATACGAATAAAACAAAACTTCATTCTCGCTATAATAATTCATATTATTAATTGACAATAATTGAATCAAACTAAGTGACTTCTCACATAAGCATCAATAATCAATACTGTGTGCTACTATGCAACCACACGTATTACTGTACTTTTACTACCGAGTAGTTCAATTGTATCAATGGTAAAACTTCCGCCGTTATTTTTAATAAAATATTTTTGTCGTTTTCTCAATCTGACAATAATTTTGTTGTGGGGTCCACCAATGATTGTGCCGTCGTACGAATATTTCCTGTTTAAAATGAATATTCCCCGACCAATCGAATATTATATAACAACTTGTGTACTTTGCAAAATTTATAATTATTGCCCACAACTATAACATTATATCAAATTTACTCCATAATAATAAAAAATGATATTTATAGAAAATTCATTTTTTATTACAAATTTGAGGTCTTATAACCTCCCTTCTTAAAAATTTACCCTCGAAATTTAGAAGTGCGTACACAGTATATCGAAGAGGTAAGGATACCTTGACTTCATTTGATTTTTAACTCCCGGTCATTTCCTCAACATCGTGGTTTCTCCACAAAACTTTGACTTGAGGTATAACCTTGGAGGCGTAGAATATGTTCCTTCTTATCCAAGATTTGAGCAGGAACCTCTTCATACGTTAAATCTTTCGCTATTTAAATACGGTTCTAACTTTCGATAATTTGGTTCGGGTCTTTCACATATTTACGTAACATGGATATGTGAAAAACGTTATGAACACGAGACATACTTGGCGGTAAAGCGAGTCTATAAGCCACAGTTCCTACTCGATCGAGGATTAAAAATGGGCCAATGAATCGAGAATTGAGCTTTCCTCTCTTTCCAAACCTCGTAACTCCTTTCCATGGAGCAACACGAAACAACACATGATCTTCTATATCGAATTCCACGTCCTTTCGATGAAGATCAGCATAACTCTTTTGTTGATCTTGTGAGGTTTTTATACGTTGTCGAATCGTTTGAATCTTTTTCATAGTCATACGTACCAACTCCGGTCCCAACATCGTTGCTTCACCCACTTCATCCCAGCATACTGGAGAACGACACTTTCTTCCATACAATGCCTCGAATGGAGCCATGCCAATGCTTTCTTGATAACTGTTGTTGTAGGAAAACTCCACCAATGGTAAGAACTTATCCCAACTTCCTTGAAGTCAAGGACCGAGAGTCTTAATAAATCTTCCGAGTTTGAATAGTCCTCTCGATTGTCCGTCCGTCTGCGAGGATGATATGCTTAAACTAAATCGTAAATCCGTACCCATAGCTTTTTGCACACTAACCCAAAATCGTGAAGTGAATCTTGGGTTTCGATCAGAAACTATGGATATTGGCATACCATGCAGTCTTACAATCTCATTTATGTACATACGAGTAAGACGTTCAAGTGTATAAGTTTCTCGTATTGGTAAGAAATGAGCAGACTTGGTTAATCTATCAACAATGACCCAAATTGCATCAATTCCTTGAGAAACCTTGGGAAGACCAGTAACGAAATTCATGGTAATGTGCTCCCACTTCCATTTTGGAATTTCAAGTGGTTGCAATGGACCTTTTGGTACTTGATGCTCCTCCTTGACTCGTTGACAAGTTAGACACCTTGAGATAAACAGCGCTATCTCTCTCTTCATATTGCTCCACCAAAATGTATGACGAAGATCACGGTACATTTTGGTACTCCCAGGGAGGATTGCAAACTGTGTGTTGTGTGCCTCCATCATGATTTTATACTTTAACTCAGGATCATTAGGAACACAAAGTCTGGAATTAACTCTAAGTATTCCTTCATCATCGATTCTTGCTTCCGGCATAGCACCTTCTTGCACTTTCTTCCTCATACGCATCAGCTCCAGGTCTATAGTTTGAGCAGCTTTAACTTTATCAATTAACGTCGGTTCTACTCGTATGTTCGCCATCATCATGTGGGTCCCTGGAGTCTTTATCTCTATCTCCATCCTTTGCAAGTCATACAAAATGGGCCTTTGCGTTGACAATATCGCTTTTCGTACCGCATATGATCTTACTTTCGATACGTTAGCTACCGCGTTTGCTTTTCGTGGATGGTATTGGATGGTATGATCATAATCTTTCAACAGTTCAAGCCAACGTCGTTGTCGCATGTTGAGTTCCTTTTGAGTGAAGAAATATTTGAGGTTTTTATGATCCGTAAAGATTTCCAATTTCTCCCCATCTGAGTAATGCCTCCAAATCTTTAGTTCGAAAAACAACATTTGCTTGACTCTAGATCATGAGTAGGATAATTCCTCTCATATTCTTTGAGTTATCGTGAGGCATAAGCTATGACTTTCCCATGTTGCATGAGAACACATCCTAACCCTTTTCTGAAGCATCACATGTAGATGACAAATCCCTCCGAACCGGATGGTATTGTTAGAATAGTCTTTGAAATGAGTCTCCTCTTGAGTTCTTGAAATCTCTTCTCACATTCCTCGCTCCAATCAAAATTTGTATCTTTTCGAGTCAATTTGAGTTAGTGGAGTAGCGATTTGAGAAAATCCTTCCACGAATCTCAGATAATAACCAAACTAAGCCGAGAAAGCTACGTACTTTCGTCATTGATTTAGGTTGCTCCCGACTTTGAATAGCTTCAATCTTTCTTTGGGTCAATAGATATTCCATGACTTGATACCACGTGCCCAAGAAATGCTACTTCCTCGAAGCCGAACTCACATTTTCTTCAACTTGGCATAAAGCTTATATTCACGAAGCTTTTGGAGTATCAGCCTCAAGTGTTGCTCATGATCTTCACGGCTTTTGGAATAAATAAGGATGTCATCAATAAAGATGACCACAAAGTGATCCAAATATTCCTTGAATACTCGGTTCATCATATCCATGAAGGCAGCATGAGCATTAGTCAATCCAAAAGACATGACTAGGAATTCATAATGCCCGTACCAAGTTACGGCCGTCTTTTTGGAATGTCATCGATTCTAATCTTCAACTGGTGATATCCTAGCGAAGATCGATCTTTGAAAAGAATTTGGCTCCTTGCAATGGCTGGTCAAACAGTCATCAATACGTGGCAATGGGTACCTATTTTGATGGTGACATGATTCAACTCCAGATAATCAATACAAAATCGCATACTCCCATCTTTCTTCTTCACGAATAGAACAGGAGCACCCCAAGGAGAAGTACTAGGGCGAATAAAGCCAATGTCTAACAATTCCTGCGATTGGGTCTTTAACTCCACGAAGTTCAATAGGAGCCATTCGATATGGGGCTTTGGAAATGGGTTTTGTCTTAGGGTTCAAGGTCGATACAAAATTCAATTTCACGCTCTGGGGGTAGGCGGAAGTTCTTGAGGGAATACGTCGGAAAATTCATTAACAATAGAAATATCATTCAAAAGCGGCGTATTTTTGTTTAGATCCGTGACATGAGCTAAGAAAGCTTGACATCCGTTTTAAATAAGCGAATAGCTTTATGGCTTGAGATAGCGATGATTGATTTTAATGGTTTGGTTGCTTGAATTAGTATAATAGGTTTGTTAGGAATATGAAAGCTAACAACCTTACGAAAATAATCAATTTTTGCATGATGAGTAGTTAACCAATCAATCCTAGAATTACGTCAAATGCAAGTATTTTCAATGAAATAAGATCGACGGTAGTAATGTGAGGTACCGATTTGAACCAAACAAGACTTATAAACCGTGGATGTAATGAAGGTTCTCCCAATGGAGTTTCAACAGAAAAGTCAAAGTCCAATTTCTCCGGAGTCAAATTTAAACGTTGAGCGCAATTAGGAGAAATAAAAGAATGGGTAGAACCGGTATCAAATAAGGTATAAACTTCGCTAGAGTTTATGATAAGCTTACTCATGATGACCTCGTTCAGGTTCCTTGCTTTCTAGGAGGTCACAACAAACGCTCTCCCTTGCACTACCGGCTTTGACTTTTCTGGGACAACCTTTGGTGCCTCCATTCCAGATGGATTTGTCTTCGGTGCACGACAAAATTGGGCCAGGTGACCTTCTCTTCCACTGTTGTAACATGCTTTGGATGGCATCGTACAGTTGGGACTGATGTGTCCCTCTCCTCCACACTTGAAGCATACAATAGGTGGTCGTTCTCCTTCCTTAACGACAGGTGCTGATGTTGACGTCTTTCCATCATTGTTGAATCTCCTCTTCTTAAAATGTCCATTCTTATTATTTTGGCCATGATTACCACCAAAGTGGTTACCATTTCTGGCATGTTGATTCCTCCACGCTTATTGTCCTTAACTTGATGGTTGTTATCACCGGTATTATCATTTTGTTGGTTTGCTCTCCTTTGGTTGGTTTAACTTCGTTATCGCTCCAATAATTGAGCCATATTAACAACATCTGAATACAAACACAGTTTATGAGAGATAAGATATTGACGTATCTCAGGTTTCAAACCTCTTAAAAACATTTGCGTCATTCTCTCTTCATTATCAACCAAATGGGACGCAAACAGGGACAACTCGGCAAACTTGGCTTCGTACTACGATACGGTCATGTTGTTTTATTCCAGCTTGATGAACTCTACCTCTTTCATGTAATGAATACTTTTGGGAAAGTACTTGTCGTTGAACCGTTCTTGGAACTTCTCCCAAGGCATCTTGGTCTGGCGGGTTGAGTACGCTTCTGATTCCCACCAATGTCACCTCTGCCGCATAACATGAAGGTGGCAAAGGGAACCTTTTACTCCTCGGAGCATCCCAAGACATCAAATATCTTGTTAATCTACTTTATCCACGTCTCCGCCTTAAGTGGTTTTGGCTCTCCAAAAAACTCTGGTGGTCCCAGTTCCTTAAACTGCTTCGCGGTGACCGTCCGAGAGTTGTCAGTGTTTCCACCTGCATTTTAGACAGGAGCCGCTCTCGCCTGATGTTGCATGAATTGCATAAAGCCTCTGAACATTCCATCGTTCATCATTTGGTCAGTGTTGTTGTTTGCCTGAGGAATGTCTCCTCCCTGATGCACATTATCCTGATTATTGATCTGTGGAGACTCAACGGTCTCCTGTGCTCCATTGATGATCTCAACATTCTCGGATGCCATTTTCAAACACTGCCACAAAACAAGGGTTAATTATCATATCACATATTATCCCTATACTCTGACCGACCAATTAAATATCAAATAAACTTAGGTAGGTCATACTAGCAAAAAATTCCCGTCTCTCCCCTCCTAGTTCTTGTCTCACACCTTAGCCAGGGATCATATCCCTAAGCTTTGATACCAACTGTGACGCCCCCAAAATTAGGTATACATCACCCATCTTGAGTCGTCAATACATGGTACAAAATTCAAATACAAACTAATAATCTGACGATGAGTGTATAATACGACAAAACATATACTGTGAGTTTAAATACAAATATTGTCTTCTAGACAATATCCATTCTCAAATAGAGTCCTCGTTACATTTATTATCACACTATTTTATAGAATAGTGAGGACTGCTAAGACACCATCTCAGACCATCACTCAGGTTCCCGACTAGTCCCGACTCGTTCTCATTTCACGAAGAGAACGGTGAAAGAAAAGGTGAGCTCAACTAGCCCAAAGAAAAATATTATGACTAAGATAATGCAAAATAAATTATCATTAGCCTTCAACAATGTTAAACCGATAAAATACAATAGACATCAAGTTTAAGCTGCGGTGGATCAAGCAATCCATTAAAAGAGTCAAGTAGAGAATAAAATCTACTATCTTTTATGATTTAAAAGTTTTTCATCACTTTTATCATTTGAGACTCGACAATAAATAATCCACATCATCCCTGCACTACGGCCAAGGATATTCATTAGGGTCATGACCACAAATTCCATGCACTACGGGCCAAGGATATTTTTGTATTCATCAATGGTCATGATCATGTCAACAACTGTCCATCAATGCACTACGGGCCAATGAGGACTTTTACCACATCATTTATAACATTACGGTCATGATTACACCGATTAATCCCTGGTCATAATCATACCAAGTCCATCCATGCTCTACAGGCCACAGATGACTTTCAAAAAATATAAACATGAGGATGATGACAATGATATAAGAATTCAATAAAACAAGTTCAAGAATTAAGTTATTCCAGAACTAATAATGTCCAAATTGTCAACATGATATTGCTTTGTAGAGTAAAATTCAAGAATGTTCAGAAGAATATTTCCATGAAAAATACTGGATGAAGCGCAAATATCAAGGATATTCCACTAATTTCATGGAGTATAGAAGTCAAAATTTTAATTAACTGAGTATAATACCGAATGGAATAACAAAAGATATCACCATGCATGCGGTACTTTGCATAGGCGGGTTATTCTAACGGAATAATAATAATCGGAACCAGTCGGTGAAAATCACAATCAAGCGGGATGTTCCAACGAATAATAATAAAGAATGGAATAACAACGAAATCACCATGCATGCGGTGCTTGGCATAGACGAGTTATTCTAACGAAATAATAATAACGGAACCGAAGTCGGTGAAATTCACCGCAAGCGAGGATATTCCAACGAGAATAATAAATGCGGAATAATAAATGATGGAACCAGTCCGGCGTATATACTGACGAACGAAGATATTCGACAAAATAATAAAGACGGAATAATAAAAAGATGGAACCAGTCCCACAGATATATATATGACGGGATATTCAAGGAAATAATAAAAGCGAGAATAATAGAAAGCGGAATCAGTCCGAAGCGTAAAAGCACGAGCGAGGATGTTCTAGCGGAATAATAAAGAAAGAATAATAGAAGAATGTCACCAAGTATAGGGTATTCCAAGCGTATCTGAGTTATTCCAATGTAATAATAAGAAATGGAATAACAACAGTTTCTCTTCATGATTATAAAAGAATAATATCCCTTCTTAGTAAAAAAAGCTGAATATAGGAAAAGAAAGGTAGCGAGACTTCTCTTTTCTTTCTCTCTAAAATTTTCTCTCTCTCGGAGTTCAATGAATTAAGTAAGAAAATAATGAAGGAATGAGCTTATTTTATAGAAAAATGGAATGCATAGTAACTAACTCATGAAACGGTCCATATTGATTTACTTTAATCGACGGTCCATATTTAAAGCAAAATCTTTTAAATAAAATATAATATATTCTATTTATATAAAAAGATTTTTACTATGCAAATACTATGCAACACTATGCAAAATACTATGCAACACTATGCATAATAAAATATAATATATTCTATTTATAGAATAACTTTAATAAAGTATTCTGTTTTATATAAAAAGATGTTTATGTATTATTACGTTAATAATACAAATAAAACAAAACTTCTTTATCGCTATAATAATTCATATTATTAATTGACAATAATTGAATCAAACTGAGTGACTTCTCACATAAGCATCAATAATCAATACCGTGTGCTACTATGCAACCACATGTATTACTGTACTTTTACTACCGAGTAGTTCAATAGTATCAACTGTAAAACTTCCGCCGTTATTTTTAATAAAATATTTTTGTCATTTTCTCAATCTGATAATAATTATGTTGTGGGGTCCACCAATGATTGTGCCGTCGTACGAATATTTCCTGTTTAAAACGAATATTCCCCGACCAATCGAATATTATATAACAACTTGCGTACTTTGCAAAATTTATAATTATTACCCACAACTATAACATTATATCAAATTTACTCCATAATAATCAAAAATGATATTTATAGAAAATTCATTTTTTATTAAAAATTTGGTCTTACAGTTGACGCGCGGGCACGCAGCATTTGGGCGCAATGGACTTGGGTTAGTTTAACATGCATGTAAAGGATACTAAAACATTAAGTGGATTACAATAACAGATTGTAATGTGTTGTAATGCAAAGTGTAAAGATTTGAAATAATTATTTAAATAAGTTATAAAATGAAACCAAATGTGATGTTTTCAAAGGTTAGAGATGAACGGTAAGAAGCTATGATGGCTCGTAATGAGATTTCAGATTCGTTAAGTATGTTAACCAACATGGTTAGATGCTAAGTTAAGGTTATGACCTAAATGATGGGTTAAACCCATAAAGCTAATATTCATACAATTAATTGTTGTTGCGATTTCAATGATATGTGTAGGGTAATTGGAGATTATTTTATGTTTGTATAGCTGACAATCGAGGCAAGTTTCTAAATCTTAACTCTTTACATTGAGGAAGCTTTCGAACTTCATTTTTTTCATATTGAATGCATGTTCCCATTCCTAAATCATTATTGTACAAGTTCCTAAAATTCTTGTAAGGTTGAGCAAGCCTAGTTTATCTTTAGTATGTTTGTGCAAGCTCTTGTTACCTAATTCGTTACATCGAGCGAGCTTTACTTTCCTTATTATCATTCGAAGCATATATTATTCTAATACATTGATTCATAGAAGATTGTTCTAAACTCCTTTGAATATAGCACTTTGCATGTATATCATGTTATTCAGTTATATATATTGTTGATATCCGATCTTTGACTTTAATAGCCTTGTTCAGTTATACAATCTCGTATTAAACCTTTATTGATGAAAGTTGAATAGTGTTCTAAAATTCTAGAGACACCGATAAGCTAGTTCCAAACTAAACTTTCTTTAGTCTTTGAAATTCTAAATTCAAACCAAAAACGAACAACCCTAATATATGGGATTTTTATGCGTGTAACGCTTAGATGTTTGTGCACAATACACTGCAGTACAAAGGGCTGATCCCCTAAGTACAGTAAGAAGGGTCTGTAGATAATCTAATGATCATATTAAGGTTAAGGTAATAATACCTATATACCGGAGACATAGTTCGTGGTCTTAAGACCCTCAGACATTGATTTCGAACTTGTTTCCTATTCTTAGTTCACAGAACAAGTTCATTATTGCTAGCATTCATTGTTCATTCTCATGTTGTTATTATTACTACTTCCTATATCAGTGAGCAATTGTTTTCTCATTCTTGCAATTAACACTGCAGCTAAAGTTGAGAAAGTCGATGAGCCGTCTACTAGTAAAGGAAAAGGCAAGATGTCCAAATGTTGAAGACATATGAGAAGTTTATTTTAATGAATTATGTTAAAGACTTGTTTTAATATATGATGTATTCCGTAAACTGATGTAATAATTTTAAGGTTAGATTACCTAAGATTTATTTTGAGATGATGATGTAACCCTTTAATGGGGAAGATTATTGTTTAAGTTATTTAAATTATGTCTTTATTCTTTATTGATGGGTAGTTAGATGTAATAGTTTTGATAAGTAAGCACAAAATCCTGTGGGAATGAAGTACCTGGATTTGGGGTTGCCACAGGTTGGTATCAAAGCTTTAGGTTATGAACCTTAGGTGGGGAAACCTTAGGAAGTAACCTTTAAAGAAATAGAAAACATAGAGGTGTTTAACTCTTATCAAGTTTTAAGGAATGGATTAAGGTATCCATTGAAGTTAAATAATAAAAGACATTATGTTCTATGTGTTAATAACTTATGTGCTCACGAGTATCAAAAATGTTAAGTAAAACATAAAATATTTTGTTGTCAGGATGTCTAATGAAGGAGGATCCAGTCCAGCTAGAGAGGTGATACCTCAGATACCTAGAGAGGATGAACCCCAGGATATTCACGTAGTGCGGGAGTAGTTGATCCAGGAGGATGAGCCTGTGATCGATCCCGTGGAGGATAGTTTTGAGGTGATAGAGGAGGAGGATGAGGAAGAGGATCCTGAGGAGTTTCCACCAAACTCCATATCAGCTGAGATGTATGACGCTCTGTACGACCGTAACATAGAGTTACAGGATGAGGTTGAGGAGCTGAAGGAGATGGTTGAGATTTATCATGCTTCAATAGAGCAGAAGGATGCGAAGATTCAGGAACTTGACTCAAAACTTGGAAACACAGAGTGGGATCTGGTTCATACAAAGGGTCAACATGAAGACCTGTTGGCAGTAAACGAAAAGATGAAGACTAACATGGAGAAATTAAAAGATGATTTCAAGGAGGAATCAGCTAAGCGTGCAAGAGCAGAGGATGCTTGGATGAAGGTGACTCAACGTGCAGACCATGCTGAGGCTAAAGTCCAAGTTAAGAAAGCCAAGATGAAGGAGATGGATTATGCTTTTAATTCGGCGATTGATAGGGCCCAAGATTAGGTCTATTATTACCCACCTCAGTTTGAGAATTCACCGTGGTTCGTGATGGATCGTAGAACGGCGTATCGTATCATGGAGGAGGAACATCGGGAAGCCTTACGACGCCTTAATTTGTCTAGATAGAATAAGAGTGATAATAGTATGAGGTTAATTATGTGAATAAATAAATTGTGAATCCCTTATTTTGAGATAAATAAAGGGATAGTATGAGTATGTAATCCTGCAACTTTTTTAGTTCAGGAAAGTGAATGTTGATAGTTTATTTGAAATGTTATGTGTTAAAGCTTTAATCTTGGAATGATTAAGTTAAACTTCAAATACCCAAGAAGTTGAGTAATGAACTAATAAGCGTATATCTTAACAGAAGATGCCTCCTAGAAGAAGACAACCACGTCAGCAAGCACCTCTAGAGGGGTCTACTAATAATAACAACGAGACCAATGCTAATCCGGTTCAATAGTTGGTAGCTCTGTTGACGGGTGCACTTGTGAATCAACCGCAACCTCAAGTCACGACTTTCAAGGAATTCAAAGCGGTTGGACCACTAGAGTTTCAAGGGTCTATGAATCCAGTGGAAGCCCAAACCTGGATCATGGAAATGGAGAAGGTGTTCGACGTTGCTATAGTTAAAGAAGATCAGAAGACTGCGTTCGCAACGTTCATGCTAAAGTCTGGTTCATGGAGGACAAGGAGTGATAGCGTGGGATAGATTCAAGGAAATGTTTTTCGAAATGTACTTTCCAACGAGTTCTCGAAATCAGCTGGAAGTGCAATTTCTGGAGTTGAAGCAAGGAACGATGACGGTGCTGGAATATGTTGCAAAATTTAATGAGTTAGCAAGGCTTGCCACATATCAAGTCAATACTGATGAGCGTAAAGCGAGAAGGTTTGAACAAGGATTGAAGCCCTGGCTTTACAACAAGGTTTTAATGTTCCAGCTGAACACATTTATGGCTGTACTGGAGAAGGCAATTATCGCGGAAGGTGGAAGCGATGCCTTGACCAAGTACAACCAAGAACAGAAGAAGAGGAAGATTGAACATAAGAATAAGGCTGGTGGAAGTAATGTTAGAAGTAACAATCAAAAGAGGAAATGGAGCGAGAATTCGGCTACGGGAGGACAACAAAGAAATCAGCAGAAGAAAAAGTTTGAGGCTTGCGCAACTTGCGGGAAGAACCATACTAGGGTATGTTTAAAGGGAAAGCGAGTGTGTTTCAACTGTGGTCAGGAGGGACACATTGCACCAAACTATTTTAGTCCGAAGAAAGGAGCATGTTTCACCTGCGGTTCGAAGGATCACATGGCTCGTGATTGCCCTAAGAAGCCATCAGGAAGTGTAAGTGGCGAAAAAGGAAATAACAACGGTGGTGGTGCATTGACTATCACTGGACCAAAGATAATCAAGCTTCTAAACCCATCGCGAGGACTTTCAATATGACCGCAGGATCTCAGTATAATCTAAGGATGTGGTGTCAGGTATCATTCTGATTAATGGTATTAATGCTTATGTACTATTTGATTCGGGTCCTACTTGTTCATTTATATCTGATAAATTTGCTTAAAATGGTGTATATGTAATGTTTTGTATATAGAATGGTGTTTAGCATGTATAACTATAGTTTGTCAAAGTGTTGGATGTTGAAGTTGGTAGATTTTCTATAAAATTGGGATTTTTGGCCTATAACAGAATATTAGTTCGCATTTGTAAAAACTGAGTCTGGTGCATTCTGCTTGGGTGCATTACTGGCGCTACATTGTCTCATTTACAAGCATTTAGATTTGGGCACGAAAGCGACGTCGTCTGACAGCGCCGCTGATAGCCAGTGTAATACTCGCGTGACCCCGCGAGTAGCCAGTCACAGACAGTGAAGTCTGCCTAATTACTGGTCATGCACAACGGACTTGGGTTAGTTTAACATGCTTGTAAAGGATACTAAAACATTAAGTGGATTAGAATAACAGATTGTAATGTGTTGTAATGCAAAGTGTAAAGATTTGAAATAATTATTTAAATAAGTTATAAAATGAAACCAAATGTAAAGTTTTCAAAGGTTAGAGATCAATGGTTAGGCTATGTTGGCTCGTAATGAGATTTCAGATTCGTTAAGTATGTTAACCAATATGGTTAGATGCTAAGTTAAGGTTATGACCTAAATGATGGGTTAAACTCATAAAGCTAATATTCATACAATTAATTGTTGTTGCGATTTCAATGATATGTGTAGGGTAATTGGAGATTATTTTACGTTTGTATAACTTATAATCGAGGCAAGTTTCTAAACCTTAACTCTTTACATTGAGGAAGCTTTCGAACTTCATTTTTTTCATATTGAATGCATGTTCCCATTCCTAAATCATTATTGTACAAGTTCCTAAAATTCTTGTAAGGTTGAGCAAGCCTAGTTTATCTTTAGTATGTTTGTGCAAGCTCTTGTAACCTAATTCGTTACATCGAGCGAGCTTTACTTTCCTTATTATCATTCGAAGCATATATTATTCTAATACATTGATTCATAGAAGATTGTTCTAAACTCCTTTGAATATAGCACTTTGCATGTATATCATGTTATTCAGTTATATATATTGTTGATATCCGATCTTTGACTTTAATAACCTTTTTTAGTTATATAATCTCGTATTAAACCTTTATTGATGAAAGTTGAATAGTGTTCTAAAATTCTAGAGACACTAATAAGCTAGTTCCAAACTAAACTTTCTTTAGTGCGGAAATTCTAAATTCAAACTGAGCTAAATAACCCTAATATAGGGGATTTTTGTACGTGTAACGTTTAGATGTTTGTGCACAATACATGGTACAAAGGGCTAATCCCCCTAAGTATGCTAAGAAGGGTCTGTACAGTCTACTAACTGTTAAGGTTAGGGTAATAATACCTATATACCGGAGACATAGTTCGTGGTCTTAAGACCCTTAAACATTGATTTCGAACTTGTTTCCTATTCTTAGTTCACAGAACAAGTTCACTATTACTAGCATTCATTGTTCATTCTCATGTTGTTATTATTACTACTTCCTATATCAGTGAGCAATTGTTTGCTCACTCTTGCATTTAACACTGCAGCTAAAGTTGAGAAAGTCGATGAGCCGTCTACTAGTAAAGGAAAGGGCAAGATATCCAAATGTTGAAGACATATGAGAAGTTTATTTTAATGAATTATGTTAAAGACTTGTTTTAATATATGATGTATTCTGCAAATTGATGTAATAATTTTAAGGTTAGATTACCTTCGATTTATTTTGAGATGATGATGTAACCCTTTAATGGGGAAGATTATTGTTTAAGTTATTCAAATTATGTCTTTATCCTTTATTGATGGGTAGTTAGATGTAATAGTTTTGATAAGTGAGCACCAAATTCTGTGGGAATGAAGTACCTGAATTTGGGGGTGTCACAAAATTTGTCATTTTAATTCTAGTGTTGTATAGTAATTCAGGAAGAATTGCATGATGGCTTAGGTGCATACATATTAACTTAGGTTATTTTTGTCATTGCATTGTTTTTAGTTTTGTGAATAGTGTATTTTGTTATATAAAAAAAATTAGTTAAATATTGTGTTTGCATATGTCCAGCAGTGTTGTAGTTCATGTTATTTGGGGGCCAATGATGAGATTGATAATAAGTTAATCAATATAGCATTGATTACTAGAACTGTGATACAATTTCTGTTATGAATCGAATCTTGTGCTCGTTTGAAACTGGTATAAAAAGGTTAGCACGCTAATAATATCTTTGTTGACTGGTCAGTTAAAATTGATACATAAATAGTCTCTAAAGGATAATGCTAGAGTAAATGAGAAATTGACAAGGATAGGCAGTAAAGGCAAAAATTAGGCAAGAACCTAAGTTTGGGGGATTATATGTGGGGTATATAAGATTTATCTAAAAAAATAGTATATATTGTGACTAGCCTTGTTTCGGGGCCTTTGTTACTTGAGCAAGTACGCCCGAGGGGATTGTCTTTACACCTAGCACCCTAAGGTCTTTTATGGTCTGGGAGTCGTTGATCGAAAGCTCGCTAAGGGGTAGCACTGTCAGCCTAATGGGATGAGACATTGCACAGTCATGTAAAAAAAACAAAACAATAAAACAGAAAAAGAGCAAAAAGCCCCCGTGTGAAAAAAGAAAAAAAATATATAGATAAATGAAGTATACGTAACCTGCATGAACCCTTGAGTTTGGTATTGCTTAGTTTTAGTTGGAATGAGCTTATGCTTGATAATTTTGAGTTTGCGTTGTGTGACTCCTTCTAAGAAATTAATTATGTATTGAATTTGAGCCTATAACAGTTATCATGGATGTTGAACACACATACACACTATACCAGTGATGATGGTTTAATATTTGAGAATTAATACGGAATTATAGATTAGTTTTGGTGATTGATATTGTAGCGTTTGCTTGTTTTCTCTTAGGCCGTTAAAATAATTTTGATTTTGCGATACTGTTGGATTTGGAAGCATATAAATTAGATCATATTAATTTCATCTCATTGTATTTCATTGCATAGTATATAGTTGTTTTGTGCTCGAGGACTAGCACGGTTTAAGTTTGGGGGATTTTGATAAGTGGATTTTATATCCACGAATCGGTTTCCATTTCATGCTTATTTGTTGCTATTTCTTTGTATTCATGTTCGTTTTAACTTGTTTTGTGTTCTTTTATATGTAGGATGGTTGTTGCGACATTTAACAAAGATTTGGAGTCATTTGGAGTCAATTCGGTGCAATTTTGGAAGAAGTCATGAAGCAACAAAGAATCATTCAAATAGAATAGACCCCATGGCAGACTATTTGCCTTGTTTACCACGTAAAATGGGCCTTTATATACATACACCCCGTGGGGGACTAAGGTGTCGAATCTTGAGTGTTGTGTTCTGCTTGAAATTCTATTGGAACATGGATGCTAAGCGTTTGGATTGTACATGGACTCTACTTGATGGAGAATTTCGGCTGGGACTTGTGTGTTGGACATCTATTACTCTATCAACAAGGAATTCAACAACACACAAGGGCATATTACGAAGATTAATTCCAGTTTTTCTTAGCAAGCGTTAGAGGATTATTTGGAAGAGATTTTCGAGGCGATTGCAATTGTAGGCTACGTGAAGGGTGTTTTTTAATATTCTTCTTCTTAGACTATTATTTGTAATTGAAAAAATGTTATCTTTGAGTTATTCAGTAGTTATTTCATTTATAATGAACTAATTCACTTTTTAGACTTATGATGGATCCTTAAGTGAATCGACGATTTTGTAAATTTTGATTTCCAGTTCAATAAGCTATTTCCAGTTTATCTATATTATTTTGAACTTGAATTTATGAATTGCCTGATCAACAATTCTTTGTGGATTTGTATGGAATCGAGAGAGGATATTCAAATCTAGACTTAGTTAATATAGCATGTGTTCATGAATTTTGTGAATAGCAGAATCTTGATGAATGTTAAGGTAGAGATATGCTTGACATCGCATATAATCGGATAGAGAACTTAATCTTAAACCTTCTTTAATTGTAATTCATATAGAGATATATTGAGTTAGTTGATTAAGGTGTTTAACTTGTTTCTATCTAAATTGTGGATTTAAGTTAATATGGTATTAGTGCATCGAGAGGTGGTTAATACTACATTCGTGTTCTTGATTAATAAACTGGGATAGTGAATTGAGTTGGAATAAAAGTGTTAAAATCAGAGTGAAGCTTAAGGTGAAATCATAAGTCTAATTCTCCGTTATTTGTTTAAAATTCTAGATTTTGATATTTGTGATAGTTTTGTGGTTATTTATTTATTTCTTAATTTAGTTTTTATAATTATAATCATTGAATTGAATAGTTTAATAAAATTAGGATTAATAGGAAATTGGTAATTGTAAGTTAAGTTTCTTTCTAATTTGTCTCCGTTAGAACGATACTCCACTCATCACTTTATTACTTGTTGTTCACGTATACTTGCGTGTTGTGCGTATATAGATTTTACCCAACACTCCTAATAATCCAACAAATGGATAGACTAAGTCTGGTGAATCCAATGCTCAGACAATGCCCTGAGGTAACCCTAGGGACAATGACGGGGGAGGATGGAAAAGAACGCCCCAAAACCCCAGTCATGCACAATCGCTCGATAGTCAGGATGTAAAGCCTGATATGTGGAATGAATGTTGGACCAGTTCCCTCTAGGCTGTCTGAAGCCGGGAACCTGCATTATAAAGCAGATCAATATCAGAATCCTTACTCCTTGTCAATAGGAAAAAAGGAAGATCAAAATCCAGCTTGTACCTCGTTTGCATTCAAGTAAACTGAGGGGTGTCGACTCAAATCACCCAGAAGCTCTGGGATCGTCACTTGAATACCTGGAAAATTCGCTACGGGGAACATGAGCAGCAGGAGCAGGGACCGCAAGAGGTACATCCTCCTCCTCGTCCTCAACCCAAATAGGACGTATCACCGCTTCCGCTAGACGACGAGGCTGTCTAACTGAACGGTGAGGCACATCAGAAGCCCTCCTCCACACACCTGAAGTGGTCCTGTGGGAACTACTCGACTGATCTGGATCCATATATCTGGACACATGTCTCCAAATCATCTCAGAAAGGGTGTGGTAAACTCTAACCTGGAGCTTTCTTAAATGCATTTTATGACTACATAAATGCATGCATTACTTTAACGTACACCTACAGTAGAGTTAAAAATGCATTTCTACCCAATGCCTATATTTTGGTAAATTTTTGCCATAGTCTCCTTTGTAAATAGGACTATCCACATTCACATATGCATGACTAGGTGGCCATTCAGTAGCACACCTACCCACAATCATAAATATCCTACATGCATTACACTATCAAAGTCAAAATCCGTAAGGGTAGCCCAATTACCAGGATTACTTTGCTTTACCACCTTAAGCTCAATTGTCCTCAAATAGGATAAGAAATAGCATAAACAAGGTGCCAATTTGACTATCTTAAAAATCAATTTTTTTTCACATCATTATGTTCAGCATTGTTAAATAATAATATTTACTTTGTTGAATATTTTTTATCAAGTCATATGAGCATGTATATTCACTACTATTTGTTTAGAAGCATTTCATGTGATATTTCATTTTCCAAAGGATAAAAACTAGAAAACAAGACATGCATATGTTACCAGGGCAATGTAGAAAAAAAGACATGCATATGTGCAGCTCTTGGAGAGATCTTTCTGAAATGGTATGTCACATCTCTATCGGATTGCCGGATTACAAGTTACAAGCATTTTAGCGGACTGAACGTTGATTGGGATTGCACGTACTTTGAGGTGGTTGGACCCACTGGGCCCTTCCGCAGGTGTACCTGTGGAATCCGTTGGTCTACCTGTAAAAGGCATGTCTTTAAATACAAGCTGCCTATTAGCTTGTTGAAGAAGAAGAAGAAGTAAAGAAAAAAAAGAGAGAGAGAAAGATATATAGAAAAAGGAGAGAGATTTCGCAAGAAATCCATTGAATCTTGCTTTCAAACATATAAACCTCACTTGTAAGCTTTCATATACATATCTATTGTAACATACCAAGATTTAACCGGTGGAAATCAAGTTTAAGGGCATTTAAAGCCGTTCAATAACCCCTTCTCGTGCAAGGCTATAAGATTTCTTCAAGTTTTCATTTTTGTTTCCTCTTTTATATATATGTAACTAATATATATGTATATTAGTTAGTTTTATCGGTTAAATATCAATCTTTTGCTTTTTTTGAGTTATTATATATATATAGTTAATCATTATGATTAAATATCAGTTTTAACCGTTCATTTGATGTAAATCTGCAATATTCAAATTTTGTTGACTAGATTTATCTAAATTTAGCCATATCTAGATTTTAACCAGTTCAAAAGTTGTGAAATTAGAACAGTTGAGCTAGAATGGCTAAGATTTTTTTAAATCTAGTTTTCATTCCAGTTTGTAAATTCTAGCAACCACACAGCCCTAGATCTGTATGTAGAGGAAGATGGAAGATTTGGCTATGCAATACAAGGATTTAACTTATGAATCTCTTGTTTTGCGACGTCTAGAGTTAAATATGCTTTTTATTTTAATTGTGCAAACTTGTAAATAATATTCTGTGAGCCTAGGAATCACAGGATCTACGGTTCAATCCATGAACATAGATCTGGTTCCCATGATGGACCTCTTTTAGTTGTACAGCTAGCTTGGAAATTTTGTACTTGTAAATATAGGACCTTAAAACGGTTATCCGGATTTAAGGTCCCTATAATAGTGAAAATCTTATGTGTGGTGCTCGAGCATACTTTGATGGCTTTTATGCTCATATGCAGCCTGGCACTTATATGTATATTATTTTGTCAAATATGCTTCGCAACTTGAGAATAAAATCAGAATAAGCCGAATACGAAATAAAAATGAAAGTATCAAATACCTCATTTACTATGTGAGCATAAAGGTTTGAAAACCTATTTTCAAAACATCATTTTTGTATATTTTGTTAAAAATTGAACTTTTCAATAAGTCAAACCCTTTATATATAGGTGCAAAAGAGGCATAACACTACTTCCAAACAAAGCACTTAGGCTCAATAAACTGCAATGTACACACACACATACACACAAATTAGGGTATGAAAAAACGCAATAACTGTGTTTCATAAAAGTCGGAGGGTGCCTAACACCTCTCCCCCGCTTAATCAAGCCCTCGAACTCTATGAAATCTTGATTTCCAAGACCAATTAAACATAGTCTAATAATTGGGTCATATTGCATAATCTTTCAAAACTCGGTTTAGTTGATACAACCATTTTAAATCATATCAACTGTCGGCTCTGTCTAATTCGAACCAATTAAATTTAAATCTTTTCAAATCGTAGACATTATATATCGGTCTTTTTCCTGAGAATCTCACCCTTTATATAAAATAAATTCACATGAAAAACATAAAAAATAAGAAACACTTAAGAAGAGAAATAAAAAAATTTACAGCATCGACACATATTATAGCAGAAGAAAGACCAATGCTGTCATGCAGCAGATAATCAAGTCAATAACCAAATAACTAATATTGTTATAAAATTATAATATATATATATATATATATATATGGATGTCTAGATTCATTCCTCCCATTGTAATGATCCTTGATCTTTTTTAAACTCCCATGTCACTTAAGTTTTGAAACTCATGACCTTAGAGTTTTGAAACCTCCAAGTATTAATGTTCATGTACCTATATATAGTAGCATTGTAAAGAGAATGAGAGAGGTACAAATATACTATAACTTACATTAAAATATAAGGAGAATCTCTCTCTTTTCACTAATCATTGTTCTTAATATTAGTATTCTTTTATAACATGTTATCAGCACGAAGCTCTACCCAATTTTGGAAAAAAGAAAAAAAAAGGTTCTCTCAACTCACTATAAGTATTGTTTCATTACAATTAAATTTGATATACATATAAACATTTTGTTTAACAAAAGACACGTGAGACAATAATGATAATGGACAACTATGAAGTTTCTGAGAATACAAATTTTTTAGGTACACTACTTTTGTAATGTAGTAGTATTAGTATAATAAAATAATCATTCCACCTCCCAATTCTCCCACTTTGAAAGTTACTAGAAAAGGGTAAATATTTTTATTGTCTTCTTAAAAATTTTTACTTAATTATTTAATTTCTTACGTATTTATATATTTATATAGATGTCAAATCTTATAAATTTGAATTTGTTGCTCTTGATTTATATCGAGCAAGAATTGTTTGTCATGGACTCTTGATACTGAGATTCTTATAAAGGCAAAAAATTTTGGAGATACAATTAAAGTTGGCAATCATCCGTCCCTGTAGGATCATGCAAAATTAATGATTTTTATTCACTATCATCTCAATGAAAATTAAAATCATAGTACTTTACATAGTAAAAGACTCACTTGTCTTATGAAATGATGAAGATATGTTAGAGAAAATATTTATTATATTTTTATGCCTCGAATATGCTCCAGTAGCAATATCGAGAGCATAAGTTCACAAAATATTCCCTGAACCGATAAAGAAAACTATGTTCCCAGAAGTGATATTATAGCTTTTAGTGGCTATACAAAATAATGAGTTTTTGCTAAAAAAAACCAACAATCTCGCACGACTAATTCTACTACATTTCCTGAAGTGAATTGAACCTCAATTGATAATTATAGAGGAAATTATGGTTGTGGTTGTAGTTGTAGTAGTGAGCTTGAAAAAAAACAATCAATATAGAAATGGGAATGTACCTGTCGTACTCCTAAACATTTGGTAGATTTGTACCAATACTCCATAAATGAAAAGGAAATGGAATTGAAATCAACTTTATTGATCGTAATGATCTTGAAGATCCCATGAATTATTTTGACTTTTCAAATGGAGTGGATATAACTAATTTTGATATCTATGATTTCCTTGATAATGTTGATAGAAATGTCCATACCAATTAATTATTTTTATTTCATTGTATTATGGCATTATAATAAGTATTTTTTTTATATTTTTTATTTATGTTTCAAGTAATAAAGTTAAATTTATGTTTTAGCATATATAAAGATGTATGGGTTAGAAGCCTACCAAACTTAATTAAAAGCTCTAGAAGAGCGATTATTCATCAAACTTAATTAAGGTCCCTAGAAGAGCAATTATAATGTTGTCAAAGGACACAAAACTTTGTATTGATGATTTCTTTATATTCTTCTGAGACAAGCAAAAATTTGCTCAACTTTAAGGATATACGTTATAATGGTTATTATATTAAAACCAATAACGAAGGCAGTGAAGAATTTCTTTATATTACTACAATAGTATCATGCCAGAAGCTCATATTAGAAAAACTGTCTATTTTTTCTTTTGGGTTATATTATACTAAAATGAGAATAGTTGAAACAAATGTTGTAATACACCAAAAGTGTATAATACACCAGAAGTGTTCGAATCCAAATGTTTTTATGATTTGGCATGATCATCCAGGATCAATAATGGTGCGTCGAATTATTGAAAACTCCCATGAACATCCCTGAAAGAACCAGAAGATTCTTTTACCTGTTGATTATATCAAAGTAAATTAATTACTAAACCATCACATTTAAAGATTATTATTAAGTGTTCATATTTCTTAGAAAAAATTCAAGGTGATCTATTTGAACACCCACCATGTGTGGTATATTCAAGTATTTTATGGTTTTAATTAATGCATTAATCAGATGATCACATATATGTTTACTTTTAACTAGAAATATTGCATTTCCTATACTTCTTGCTCAAATAATTAGGTTGCGAATACAATTTCCTGATTATATAACTAGGAAAATTTATTTAGATAATGCTGGTAAAATTCACATATCAAGTTTTTGATGAATATTTCATGTTAATTGGAATTTACGTTAAACATCATGTTTCACATACACATACTCAAAATGATGTAGCTGAATCACTTATCAAGAAACTTCAATATATTGTCTGACCTTTGATTACGAAACTAAGATTACCAATTTATGCTTGTGGTTATGCTATTTTACATGTTACATCATAACCTCAATAAGTGATATTTTTAAGGTATATTTTGAGGATTGTTATTTTAATGAAACAGCCTTCCCACGATTCAGGGAAGAAAAGTCGTTGCCTAAGTACGACGTGAGATCATTGCCTGAAGCACGATGAGGTACTTGAAATTTTTCGTTGTTATCTCATCTTGATCCTCATACAAATCAATGAGAACTAGAAGTTCAAAAGATTATTCATTTGTAATGAATTGCAAATCAATTACCAGAATTATTCGCAGATAATAAGAAAATAGTGATATATCACATTCTAGCTGCTAATACTCTAGTAGTAATTAAAGTCCCTGTAGGACAATCAGTTTATACAGCAACAAATGTATTAAAACCACACCTGAAGCGTGGAAGACCTATCGGTGTTATAAAAAAAATTCCCAGAAGAAGAAATTACAACAAAAACAAGTTGCAGCTTATAAAGAGGCTATACCCATGGAACAGACAAAAAAATTTATCGATCTATCCAAAACTTATGAACAAAAATCTCTTGTAAATAAAACTCTTGAAGAGTTATCCCCTGAAGAGGATCAGGTACCTGAAAATAACAAGATCTCAATACATTATGTATATACAGGAAACATATATATTGGATAGAAATAAAATAGTTGTCGACAACATATTTTCATATAAAGTTGCTATTGATATTATCAAAAGTAAATATAATGTATATGAACCAAAAATCGTTAATGAATGTAGAAATATTTGGCCAATGTGAAAAGAGGCGATTCAAGTATAACTAAATTCACAAAGTAAACGTGAAGTTTTTGGACCTGTAGTCAAAACACCTAAAGGTGTGATGCTTGTTGAATACAAATGGGTAGTTGTACGAAATAAGAAAATGAAATTATATGGTACAAAGCGTGATTTATAGCATAAGATTTCTCGCAGAGATATGGTATTAATTATGAAGAAACATACACTCCTATAATGGACGCAATTACATTCAAATTTTTAATTAGCTTGGTAGCAAGAGAAATTAATGGATGTTGTTACATCATATCTGTATGGATCATTAGATAATGATATCTACATGAAAATTCCTGAAGGATATAAAATGTCTGAAGCATATAATTCTACATATCGAAGTATGTATTCTATCAAGCTACAAAGATTCTTATATGAGTTAAAGCAATCCAGATGCATATTTTTATATTATCGCCTGAGTGGATATCTTTTGAAAGAAGGATTTGAGAATAATACAATTTATGTATGCATTTTTGTCAAAAGATCGTAATCCAGATTTGCTATTAATACTGTATTTTTTGATGAAAGATTTTGCTCCAGGTTTGGTGAAAAGAGAGAATTACAGAGAATCTTTGAAGAGACAGGATGAAAACTGTGAAGAGATAAGAAGAAAAGTATCTAAAGGAGAGGAAAACAAATTTAAAATCGATTCTAAAGGGTTACTTCAATTTGAAGGGAGAATTTGGGTTCTGCCAGTACCGAAAGTTTAGGAGGAAATTCAGAATGAAGCTCACAACTCAAGATATTCGATTCATCTTGGAAGTATGAAAATGCACCAGGATCTTAGACATCATTTTTGGTGGCCAAATATAAAGAAGGATGTGGCTAAGGGTGTGGCAAAATGTTTAACGTGTCAAAAAGTTAAAACTAAGCATCAAAGGACAAGCAGATTATTGCAACCACTAGAGATACTAGAATGGAAATGGGAGCATATCACAATGGATTTTTTGGTAGGTCTTCCAATGACTCAACAAGGTTTCAACGCCATTTGGGTGATTGTCGATCGATTGACAAAGTCGACACACTTTTTGCCAATCAAAATTAGATTTAACCTAGATCGGTTGGCAAAACTGTACGAGAAGGAAATTATTTCAAGACACGGTGTTCTGGTGTCCATTGTATCAAACAGAGATCCGAATTTCACATCTAATTTCTAGAAATGACTACAAGAATGCTTGGGAACGCAACTAAAAATGAGCACATCGTACCATCCTCAGACCGACGGATAAAGTGTGAGAACCATCCAAACACTAGAGGATATGCTAAGAGCATGTATCATGGATTTTAAGAGAAATTGGGATGACCATCTACCATTGGTTGAATTTGCCTATAATAATAGTTATCACGCGAGTATTGACATGCCGCCTTACGAAGCGTTATATGACAGGAAATGCAGAACTCCATTATGCTGGGATGAGGTAGGTGAACGTCAGCTATTGGGTCCAGAGTTGGTACAACAAACTGTCGGGATTATCAAGGTGATTTCACCAAGATTGATAGCTACACAAGATAGGCAGAAGAAATATACCGATCAACATCGACAATATCGTGAATTCGATATCGGTAGTTTTGTTTTCTTGAAAATGTCTCCATGGAAGGGGAAAATTCAGTTTGGCAAGAAGGGAAAATTAAGCCTTAGGTTTATACGACCTTTTGAAGTACTTCGACGAGTTGGTGAAGTAGCGTACAAGGTAGCTTTACCTCCAAAGTTAAAGCATATTCATAATATTTTCCATGTATCTGTGTTAAGGCCATATAAGCCTGATTATAAGCTTGTGATAGAATATGAGCCATTACAGTTTGAGAAAGATTTGTCTTATAAAGAAGTCCCTATTCAAATTATCAACATGAAAGAGCAAGTACTGAGGAATAAAGTGGTACCTTCTGTAAAGGTAATATGGAGAAACCACAATGCTGAAGAAGCTACGTGGGAACTTGAAAATGTTATGATGAAAAATTATCCTCAGTTATTTGCTTAATCTTGTATAGCGATTTTGGGGACAGAATCCTGTTAAGGAAGGAAGAATGTAATGAATAAATTTATTGAGTCGTTATTCCGAGGACAAAATCCTTTTAAGGAGGGAATGATGTAACGATCGAGAAATTTCCTAATTTAAATATTTATTGAATTAAATAAATATTTTTGAATAATTTATTTATTGAGAAAAATAATCAATTGATGAAATTTTGGTGCATTAATTTAGTAATTAAATTGATTAAAGGTAATTTTATTATATAAAGATTTAATTTAATAAAATAATTAAATTAAATGAATTGTTTAATATTTAAGTAAATAATCAAATTAAATAAAGTGATGTTTTAGTCTAATTTAATAATTAAATTAGATATGTAATAATTTATTAATCATAAGTATAATTATAATAAAAATTATAATTATTATAGTTATAATTATAAGTTATGTAAATTGGTTACATGTGTAACAAATAAAACTATATAATATAAATATTATTAAAAAAAATTGGAAGGGGGGAATTTGTGGTAGCCAAACAAGGCCTTGTGGCCTTTGACCTAATTTGACTGACGTGAACTTTTGGTTCTTACCTGATGTACATGGGAGTAAATTTATATGTTTGCGCATAATTCCTAGAGGCTAAGTTCAGAGAGGGTTTGGAGAAAAGAGAGAATTACAGAGAATTTAGAGAAGAAGGAAACACAGAAAATAGAGAGAGAGCTTGGTAAGGAAGAGAGAATCACAAAGAAAAAGAGAAGGGTTTGCTAATCATTTTGCTAAATCAAGGTATAACCTACTTTAATTTTAACTATTAGTTTTGATATTGTTATTGGAAGTTATGTTAGATTGTTGTTGAATATATATATATATATATATATATGTGTGTGTGTGTGTGTGTGTGTGTGTGTGTGTGTAATTTTTTGTACAATCTGTTATTGTCAATATATACACAATTGTTGGTCATCAAAATGCATGAAATTGGGTTTGCAAGAAGAAAAGTAAATAACAGTGTGTATATGGGTGGTTTAAGTACAAAATTTGATGTCCAATATGTGATATAATCTATAAATTTATGTTAGATTGTGTTAGTACATCAAGAAACTAAAACAACGTAGTTTGAATTGTGTCAATTGGTTAAGAAACGAAGTCGTGGCGATCAAATTCGCTAAGTCTTAAAAGTGAAGAAATTAGGAAAATTGTGGTTTTGATCCTTCAAAATTGATTATATGTAGTGTTTGTGTTGTTAGAATGATGAATTGCATGTTTATAGATGATATTACAAAGATTTAGATGTTAGGTTTTATGAATTTCTATGGAAATTGGGTTATTTGGAGTGTTAGTGCAAAATGAGTCATAAACCTAGCAGGTTTACATACGTATATACACAATTGCCGGTACCATAGGTAGAAATCAATGGCATTTACCTGTCAAAGTGTGACGCCCCCAAAAATGGGTATACCTCACCCATCTTGAGTCGCCAGATACATGGTACAAAATTCAAATACAAACTAAATTATACAACAGTCGTGCAAAATACAACGACATATATACTATGAGTTTTAATACAAATATTGTAACGTATATAATATGACAATATTCATACTCAAATTAATACATGCCATATAAAGTACATCAGCAAATATTTCAAGTCTCTAAAGGGACACGAGAAGATTTATGTTCTCTTCATTTTACTGTGGTGCACTTTTGATGCTTTCAGGGTCGGGTTCTCATCACCCTATTGTTGTTCACCAAAATCAATTATTAAGTGACATATAAAATATGACACACACATCTTAGGTCCTCAATACAATTATATATTACATGTCATGCCATAGTAAGGACTACTAATGCTATCATCTGGACCATCACTCTATTTCCCGACTAGTCCCAGCTATATTCTCATTTCCTGAAGAGAACAATAAAAGAAAGGGTGAGCTCAACTAGCCCAGTAAGAAATATTATGACTAAGATAATGCAGAATAAATTATCATTAGTCTTTAACAATGTTAAACTGATAAAATACAATAGACATCAAGTTTAACTGCTTGTGAACAAGCAATCCATTAGAAGAGTCAAGTACAGCATAAAATCTACTATCTTCTATGATTTTAAAGATTTTCATAAACTTTATCATTTGAGACTCAACTTAATAAATAAACCACATCATCCCTGCACCACGACCAAGGATATTCATCTAATCATCAATGGTCATGATTATACCGAATAATCCCTGATCATAATCATACCAACAACTGTCCACCAATGAACTACAGGCCAATGAGGACTTTTACCACATCATTCGTTACATTAGGGTCATAATTATAACGAATAATCCCTGGTCATAATCATACCAAGTCCATCTCTGCACGTAAGCCAAAGATGACTTTCATCACAATATAAGCATGAGGATGATGACAATAATATAAGCATTAATCAAACAAAAACATGGATAAATATTAAAGACTAAATTTATCTAAATATTATCCATCACTTAAATAACTCATAATCTAATATTGTTAATATTATAACAATATTTTAATCACCTCATAAACTTATAAATAATTTCATTTAATTATTTACACTTTACCAAATAATGTATTTAATCATTTAAAAATGTCATACTCATAAGATTTCATCACCATTGATCAAATCACTCATCAAAAATCTGCATATACCTTATATAGGATTTTCAAGCCCTAAAATCCTATTTATCAATTCTTCAACTTCACATAACATATTTAACTCATATGTTTGTAACTAAACCATTTTCATGAAAAATTATCAAATCAACTTATTATTTTTTTTATCTTTTTTCCAAACATATATACATATATTTCATACACAACAAGTAGTTTTTTATAATTTTTCAACTCCCTTAAGTATTTTTCAAAAATCAATTTCTAATTAATTCATCAAGAAATTAGTTACCTCAAGTTTAACTCTAGAAATTTCCAAATCTTGGCAAGATCTTACATATGTTAACATGAGCTTCCAGTTTAAATTTCATGGTCATCGGAGTTATAGAACTCCGGTTATAGCATTTTTTGTCGGAAAAACCTAAATATTGAAATAGTCATAACTTGCTCATTTTAAGTCAGAATGAGCTCATTTTTTGACAGGAGGTACTTTATACCATATATCTTCATGTCCCAAAAGGTTGGAATTTTTTCACAAATCTAGTGGCCGAAAATGCCCTTTTAAATTTATGGGCAGTAGCTTTTTGGTACTTAGCAGTTTTTTACTCCTTTGCTAAAATCAGTCCACAGGAAAATCTACAACACCTTTTCTAGTGATTCCACTTGGATAAGTTAGAAAACTCATAGATCTAACTTTAAAACTTGACCACACTCAAAAATTCAAAATATAATAAGAGATATGGTTAATTGAATTTCATGTTCCATTTTTACCAAAAATCTGATTTTCAACTCTTTGTGATTTCTATGAACTTTCATGTTTTCACATAATAACCAACATAACTCATCATGACAATGACATAATAATTCAATAAAACAAGTTCAAGAAATTTTTTTAAAGATTTATAAGTTAATTTATCTTGAACTCAATAATGTCCAAATTGTCAACATGATACTGCTTTGTGGAGAAAAATTCAAGAATGCTAAGAAGAATATTTCCACGAAAAGATACTGGATGAAGCGCAAATATCCATGATATTCCACTAATTTCAAGGAATATAGACACCAAAGCTTTAACCAACTGTGTATAATATAATATATGAAACTACAAATGGATTTTCGCGCCCATGCAAAGAATCCACGTGGCGGATCATTTCCATAATTTAATAAGAAATGAATACAAAGGATCATTCACCATGCATGTGGTAATCCACATAGACAGGTTATTCCAATAGAATAATAAAGAATTGAATAACAAAAGGAATCACCATGCATGTGATAGATCGCACAGACAAGTTATTCCCAACAGAATAATAAATAATGGAACCAGGTCATGCGTAAACACACAGACAGGATATTCTGACAGAATAATAAAGAACGGAACCAGGTCAGGAAAAATTCGCACCGACAGGATATTCCAACCGAGTAATAAAGAATAGAATAACAACAGAAATCACCATGCATGCGATAGACCGCACAGACAAGTTATTCCAACAGAATAATAAATAATGGAACCAGTGATAAGTGGGTTTTACACCTACTTATTGGATATCAATTTACGTGAATTATGCCCAACTCTAGTACATTTTAGTATGTTTTAGTTGCATTTCATGTTATTCTGAATTGCATATATTTAGAACTCCTTTGGTGGAACAATTGCACGAAATGGCATAGTTTGGTGGTGCTAGATGGCATGAGGCTGATGTAGATGGCATGAGGTTGACGGATGCATGATAATGAAGGTATAATGGATCAAGGAGACCAAGCAAGGAAAATAATAAACAAGTAGCGATGGCAGCATGACATACGTAACTAGAACCAGTACAAATCTGCAGGAGCCACGCCGCTGCAAGCATGAGAATAAAGCTTGAGGACGCGCATGGCGCTTGAGAGCCCCGCTGAGACAACTTTACCTACTATAAGTCTCACGCCCACATGAGGAATACATTTGGAGGGACGCTTGCCACCACGCCGGCGGTCAAGTCAGCTGATTTATTTTATTTTAATTTTTAATCAAAAGGGTTGTAATTGGTTTTAAAACGATATCTGACTGGTGTCAGAGATAATATTGATCACTTTTGATGTATTTTTATAGCGTAACTAGGGTTTACACATTGGGAGAGATTCCAATGAAGAACGAAGCCAAGACTCCATCTTTTCCAATTCTTCTTGGGATTTTCTGTCATTGTGGATTTTTATTATTGTTTTGCTGGATTTTTATGAAGAGTGAACATTAATATTGGTTTACAACTTGCAATTAGGTTTGATCGTTTCTATCCTTCATCTTTCAATTGTTTGCTTGTTAATCATGTTTAGCTTTGATCCCATAATGGCTTTTGGTTCAGTCATGAAGTAAACTCCATTATGGGATTCTAACGGATTTTAATATGTAGTTTAGTTACATGCTTGATTGTTGGGGCTATTTTACATATCATATGGGATTTCTATCGTGATTGTTTTGCATATATGAATGCTTGATCACCATTCGTTTTAGTACTTGCATGGAATTGACAATGAACATGCAAGTATGGACTGTAATCATGATAGCATACGTATATGGGGCTGTTTTATATGGCTTGTGTATTTCGTGAATGAGATAGACATGTACTTATTCACCGTATGAGTTAAAATAAGGGCTTGTGCTTAAATTCAGTACGATTGCAATTTCACATAGACATATAGTGATTTTGGTTATATTGATGATTACATGGAGTCTATCATTTGTGGATGTTGTGTAAGTAGGTCTTAGTGCATTGAAAAATGGCTATGACTCTATTATTGCTCTTAGCTATTTTCCTATGATATGTGAACAATTCTTGCATGATAGTGGTAATTGGATGAAATATTATATGAAGTTAGGATCCCATTATTTTTAGACTTGGTTTATTTCGTTGTTATTCTTGTTTCAGTTGTTATCTACAATTAGATTAATTCACCAATTATAGTCATTAGTTTAAGCATATAAATATAGTGATTTAATTGATGCATAGTAGTTTAAATTTGACAACTTTCTCTGTGGGATCGATACTCTACTTACTCTGTATTACTTGTTGACACATGTATGCCTGCATGAGTTAGAGCTCTTTTTGTTAGAACTGAAAAAGAGGCAACAACCAGGTCATGCGTAAATGCACAGACAGGATATTCCAACAGAATGGTAAAGAATGGAATAACCGAAGAATTTCACCATGTATGCGGTACTTCGCATATACTGGTTATTCCAACATAATAATAAAGAATGGAATAATAGAAGAATTTCACCATGTATGTGGTATCAGATATATCTGAGTTATTCCAATGAATAATAAGAAATGGAATAACAGAAGTTCTCTTCATGAATACGAAAGAAATAATACCCCTTACCTTATAAAGAAGAGTACTTCGACGGGTAGGGCGGGGATATACTTGAAGAAAACTTGCACTACGCTCAAAGCTTCTTAAAACTCTAAAGAAATACGCTCAAGATTATAGAAGAGAATTCTCTGAACTTCTAGGGTGATTTCAATTCTAACTAAGCATCCTATTTATAGGAAAATAGAAAGGATACTATGCAATAAAATATAGTATATATATATATTTATTTTATTTAAAATCTAATAAAATAATTAACTTTATAAAAGTATTCTGTTTTATATAAAAAGATTTTACTATGGAAACACTATGCATAATAAATTATATTATATTCTAATTATTGTCTAATAAAACAAATAACTTTATAAAAGTATTTTGTTTTATATAAAAAAGATTTTACTATGTAAAATACTATGCATAATAAAATATATTATATTCTAATTATTGTCTAATAAAACAAATAACTTTATAAAAAGTATTACATTTTATATAAAAAGCTTTTCATTTTATTACATATATAATACTAATAAAACAAAATTTATATATATATATATATATATATATATAAACTTCCGTGACTTCATAAAAAGACACCTCAATATATTTAACAACATTTATCATCATTATTATAATTCACAATATTAATCGACCAAAGTCGTTCCTGTGAAAGAGGGGCTTCAATAAGGATTTCTTCCTATTGGCGCCATGATTAGGTGACCAAACCTCTCCTTGGCGTAACTTCTGACATCGTTAATATTAAAAATAATAATATTAATAACTTTGTTATCTCAATTATTGATTTAATAATATATAAAATATTGACAATAATTGAATTAAATAAAGTGAGATACTATGCAACAATTACTGTAGCAATAATTGAATAAAACTGAGTGACTTCTCACGTAAGCATCAATAATCAATATTGTGTGCTACTATGAAACCACGCGTATTACTGTACTTTTAACACTGGGTGTTTCAACAGTTAATGGTAAAACTTCCACCGTTATTTTCATAAAAATATTTTTGTCATTTTCTCATTCCGACAATAATTTCGTTGTGGGGTCCACCAATGATTGTGTCGTCGTACAAATATTCCCTGTTAAAACGAATATTCCCTGAGCAATCGAATATTAATTAACAACTTGCATACTTTTCAAAATTTCTAAATACTACCCACAACTATAACATTATCTCAAATCCACACCATAATATTCAAAAAATATATTTCGACAAATTTAAATCTTTATTCGAAAAATTTAGGGTTTTACAATCTCCCCTCCTTATGAAATTTCGCCCTCGAAATTTACGTACGTACCTGGTATGCCAAAGATGTGAGGATACCTTGACTTCATTTCAAATTCTAACTCTTGAGGTACAACCTTTGAGTGTTGAATACGATCCTTCTTATCCAAGATTTTAACACGTATCTCCTCATACGTTAAATCTTCTGCTATATCGTCTAGTTCTAATTTAATAATGTGGTTCGGGTTATCCACATATTTACGTAACATCGATACATTAAAAACATTATGAACATGCGACATACTTGGCAGTAAAACAAGTTTATAGGACACAGTTCCTACTCGATCAAGGATTTCAAATGGGCCAATTAAATTGAGGGTTGAGATTTCCTCTTTTCAGCAACTCTTGCTTTTAAAAACCTTCTTCTTCATATTCATCAACTCTGGGTCTGTAGCTTTAGCAGCTTAAACATTATCGACTAAAGTCGGTTCTAATCATATATTCGTTATCTTCACGTAGGTTCGTATATTCACACTCGTAAACGCATACAATCTTTTACTCAAAACGTCAGCAAACCACGTTTGTTTTTCCATGATGGTATTGAATGGTCGTAACCTTCAACAGCTTGAGCCATCGTCTTTGGCGCATTATACGTTCATTGTGGGTGAAGAAATACTTGAGGGTTTTAGAAATGGGTTTTGTACTGGGGTCAATACAAAATTCTATTTCACGCTCTAGGGGTAGGCTAAGAAGTTCTTCCGGGAATACGTCAGGAAATTCATTAACAATAGAAATATCATTCAAAACTGTGACTCTCATCCAAGACTTGGATAGCACATGTAATGATGGTTTCTCCTAATGGAGCTTCAATAGATAAGTCAAAGTCTAATTTCTTCGGAGTCAAATTTAAACGTTGAGCGCAAGCAAGAGAGATAAAAGAATGGGTAGAACCGGTATCTAATAAGGTATAGACTTCGCAAGAATTTATAATTAACTAACCCGAGCTAACTTCGTTTGGGTTACTCGCTTTTTGAAAAGTCACAAAAAACGCTCTTCTTGAAACCACCGACTTTGTTTTGTCCATATCCGCCTTTGGTGCCACCGTCCCAACTGGACTTGACTTTGGTGCATGACAAAATCGGGTTAAGTGACCTTCTTTTCCACAATTGTAACATGCTTTGGACTGCATCGTGCAGTTTGGACTTATGTGTCCTCCCCTCCACATTTGTAACATACGACCGGTGGTCGTTCTCCTTCTTTAACAGTGGGTGCTGGTGCTGACATCTTTCCATCGTTGCTGAATCTTCTCTTCTTGAACTTTCCACCCCTATTGTCTTGGCCATCATTACCACCGAAGTGGTTATCATTTCTAGCATGTTGATTCCCTCCACGTTTGTTTTCACCGCTTCGATGACTGCTACCACTGGTATTATCGACTTGTCGGCTACTCTCTCTTGGTTGGGTTGACTCATTATCGCGCTCCAATAACTGAGCCTTATTCACAACATTTGAATACAAACACAGTTTATGATAGATAAGTTATTGACGTATCTCAGGTTTCAAACTTCTTAGAAACATCCGTGTCATTCTCTCCTCATTATCAACCAAGTGGGATGCAAACCGAGACAACTCAGCAAACTTAGCTTCGTACTATGCCACGGTCATATTGTTTTTCTCAAGCTTGATGAACTCCACCTCCTTCATGTGACGAATACTTTCAGGAAAGTACTTGTCGTTGAACAATTCTTGGAACTTCTCCCAAGACATCTTGAGTGCAGCAGGTTTAGTACGTGTTACAGATTCCCACCAATAATATGCCTCTACACGCAACATGAAGGTGGCAAAGGGAACCTTTTGCTCCTCGAAACATCCCAAGACATCAAATATCTTGTTGATCTACTTTATCCACGTCTCCGCCTTAAGTGGTTTTGGCTCTCCAAAAACTCCAGTGGTCCCATCTCCTTGAACTGCTTAGCGGTGACCGTCCGAGAGTTGTCAGTGTTTCCACCTATATTTTGGACAGGAGCCACTCTCACCTAATGTTGCATGAATTGCATAAAGCCTCTGAACATCCAATCGTTCACCATTTCATCGGTGTTATTGTTTTCATGAGGATTATTGTCTTCCTGTTGCACATTACCCTAGGCATTGATCGTTGGTGACTCAACGGTCTCATGTGCTTCATTGCTTATCTCAACATTTTCGGATGCTATTTTCAAATACTACCACAAAACAAGGGTTAATTAACATATCACATATTATCTCTATACTCTGACCGACCAATTAAATACCAAATAAACTTAGGTAGGTCATACTAGCAAAGGAATTCCCCGACTCTCCCCTCCTAGTTCTTGTCTCACATCTCAGCCAGCGATCATATCCCTAAGCTTTGATACCAACTGTGACCCCCCCCCCCCCAAAAAAAAAATTGTTATACCTCACCCATCTTGAGTCGCCAGATACATGGTACAAAATTCAAATACAAACTAAATTATACAACAGTTGTGCAAAATACGACGACATATATACTATGAGTTTTAATACAAATATTGTAACGTATATAATACGACAATATTCATACTCAAATTAATACATGTCATATAAAGTACAGTGGCAAATATTTCAAGTCTCCAAAGAGACACGATAAGATTTATGTTATCTTCATTTTACTGTGGTGTACTTTTGATGCTTTCAGGGTCGGGTTCTCATCACCCTATTGTTGTTCACCAAAATCAATTATTAAGTGACATATAAAATACGACACACACATCTTAGGTCCTCAATATAATTATATATTGAATGTCATGCCATAATAAGGACTACTAATGCTATCATCTGGTCCGTCACTCCATTTCCCGACTAGTCCCAGCTATATTCTCATTTCTTGAAGAGAACAATAAAATAAAGGGTGAGCTCAACTAGCCCAATAAGAAATATTATGACTAAGATAATGTAGAATAAATTATCATTAGTCTTTAACAATGTTAAATTGATAAAATACAATAGACATCAAGTTTAACTACAGCGGAACAAGCAATCCATTAAAAGAGTCAAGTAGAGCATAAAATCAACTATCTTCTATTATTTTAAAGATTTTCATAAACTTTATCGCTGAGACTCAGCTGAATAAATAAACCACATCATCCCTGCACCACGGCCAAGGATATTCATGTAATCATTAATGGTCATGATTATACCGAATAATCCTTGGTCATAATCATACCAACAACTGTCCACCAATGAACTACATGCCAATGAGGACTTTTACCACATCATTCGTTACATTACGGTCATAATTATACCGAATAATCCCTGGTCATAATCATACCAAGTCCATCTCTACAAGTAATCCAAAGATGACTTTCATCACAATATAAGCATGAGGATGATAACAATAATATAAGCAGTAATCAAACAAAAACAAGGATAAATATTAAAGACTTTAAATTTATCCAAATATTACCCATCACTTAAATAACTCATAATCTAATATTGTTAATATTATAACAATATTTTAATCACTTCATAAACTTATAAACAATTTAATTTAATTGTTTACACTTTACCAAATAATGTATTTAATCATTTAAAATGACATACTCATAAGATTTCATCACCAATGATCAAATCACTCATCAAAAATCTGCATATACCTTATATAGGATTTTCAAGCCCTAAAATCCTATTTACAAATTCTTTAACTTCACATAACATATTTAACTCATATGTTTGTAACTAAACCATTTTCATGAAAAATTATCAAATCAACTTATTGTTTTTCTATCCTTTGTCCAAACATATATACATATATTTCATACACAACAAGTATTTTTTTATAATTTTCAACTCCTTAAGTATTTTCAAAAATTAATTTCTAATTAATTCCTTAAGAAATTAGTCACCTCAAGTTTAACTCCGTAAATTTCCAAATCATGGCGGGATCTTACACATGTTAACGTGAGGTTCCGCTTTAAATTTCATGGCCATCGAGTTATAGAACTTTCCGATTATAGCGTTTTATTTTAAAATCTAAATATTGAAATAGTCATAACTTGCTCATTTTAAGTCGGAATGAGATCATTTTTGAACAGGAGGTACTTTATACCATATATTTTCATGTCCCAAAAGGCCGAAATTTTTCTCAGAAATTAAGTGGCCGAAAATTCCCTTTTAAATTTATAGGCAGTAGCTTTTTTGTACTTTGCAGTTTTTAACTCCTTTGCTAAAATCAGTCCACAGGAAAATCTACAACACCTTTTCTAGTGATTCCACTTGGATAAGTTAGAAAACTCTAGAACTTGACCACACTAAAAAATTTGAAATATAATAGGAGATATGGTCAAATGAATTTCATATTCCGTTTTCACCAAAAATCTGATTTTCAACTCTTTGTGATTTCTAAGAATTTTCATGTTTTCACATAATAACCACCATAACTCATCATGACAATGACATAATAATTCAATAAAACAAGATCAAATTTAAATTTTTTTTAAAGATTTATAAGTTAATTTATCCTGAACTCAATAATGTCCAAATATTCAACATGATACTGCTTTGTGGAGAAAAATTCAAGAATGCTCAGAATAATATTTCCACGAAAAGATACCGGGTGAAGCGCAAATATCTAGGATATTCCACTAATTTCAAGGAATATAGATGCCAAAGCTTTAACCAACTGTGTATAATAGAATATATGAAACTGCAAATGGATTTTTGCCCACCATGCGGTAATCCACGTAGCCACTTCATTTCCATAATTTAATAATAAATGAATACATATGATCATTCACCATGCATGTGGTAATCCACATAGACAGGTTATTCCAACAGAATACTAAAGAATGCAATAATAGAAGGATTCACCATGCATGCGATAGATCGCACAGACAGGTTATTCCCAATATAATAATAAATAATGGAACCAGGTCATGCGTAAACGCACAGACAGGATATTCTGACAGAATAATAAAGAACGGAACCAGGTCAAGCGAAATTCGCATCGACAGGATATTCCAACAGAATAATAAAGAATGGAATAACAACAGAAATCACCATGCATGCGATAAACCGCACAGACAGGTTATTCCAACAGGATAATAAATAATGGAACCAGGTCATGCGTAAACTCACGTATACGATATTCCAAATGTAATGATAAAGAATGGAATGACGAAAGAATTTCACCATGTATGCGGTACTTAGATGAAGTTATTCCAACAACATAATAAAGAATGGAATGACGTAAGAATTTCACCATGTATGCGGTATTTAGATATACAGTTATTCCAATGTATTAATAATAACTAATGGAATAATGAAGTTCTCTTCATGAATACGAAAGAAATAATACCCCTTACCTTATAAAGAAGAGTACTCCGACGGGTAGGGCGGGGATATACTTGAAGCAAACTTGCACTACGCTCAAAGCTTCTTAAAACTCTAAAGAAATACGCTCAAGATTATAGAAGAGAATTTTCTGAACTTCTGGTGTGATTTCAATTCTAACTAAGCATCCTATTTATAAGAAAATAGAAGGATACTATACAATAAAATATAATATATATATATATATATATTATTTAAAATCTAATAAAACAATTAACTTTATAAAAGTATTCTGCATTTTATATAAAAAGATTTTACTATGCAAACACTATACATAATAAAATATATTATATTCTAATTATTGTCTAATAAAACAAATAACTTCATAAAAGTATTCTGTTTTATATAAAAAGATTTTACTATGCAAAATACTATGCATAATAAAATATATTATATTCTAATTATTGTCTAATAAAACAAATAACTTTATAAAAGTATTCTATTTTATATAAAAAGCTTTTTGTTTTTTATTACATTAATAATACTAATAAAACAAAAAATATATATATATATATATATATATATATATATATATATAACTTCCGACTTCATAAAAAGACACCTCAATATATTTAACAACATTTATCATCATTATTATAATTCACAATATTAATCGACCAGGTCATTCCCAAGAAAGAGGGGGCTTTCCAATAAGGATTTCACCCTATTGGGGCTCAATTAGGTGACCAAACCTCTCCTTAGCAGAACTTCTAGACATCGTTAATATTTTAAATAATAATATTAATAACTTTGTTATCTCAATTATTGATTTAATAATATATAAAATATCGACAAAAATTGAATCAAATAACGTGAGATACTATGCAACAATTACTGTAGCAATAATTGAACAAAACTGATTGATTTCTCACGTAAGCATCAATAATCAATACTATGTGCTACTATGCAACCAAAGGTATTCTCGTACTTTTTAACATCTAGTGTTTCAATGCTTAATGGTAAAACTTCCGCCGTTATTTTCATAAAAATATTTTTGTCGTTTTTTCAATCCGACAATAATTCCATTTTGGGGTCCACCAATGATTGTGTCGTCGTACGAATATTCCCTATTAAAACGAATATTCCCCGACCAAACAAATATTATATAACAACTTGCATACTTTTCAAAATTTCTAAATACTACCCACAACTATAACATTATCCCAAATCCACACCGTAATATTCAAAAAAAAATATTTCGAGAAAATTAAATCTTTATTCGAAAAATTTGGGGTTTTACAATAAGGCCTTCTGAGATTCTACACCAAAGGTCTTGCCACGGGTGCCAAGGTTGAGGCGGTATGATTCATGCAGCAATGTTGCCTCTTTTTTCGCTTCTAAGAAAAGAGCTCTAACTCATGCAAGCATACATGTGTCAAAAAGTAATACAGAGTAAGTAGAGTATTGATCCCACATAGAAAGTTGTCAAATTTAAACTACTATGCATCAATTAAATCACTATACTTATAAGCTTAAAATAATGACTATAATTGGTGAATTACTCTAATTGCATATAACAACTAAAACAGAAATAACAATGAGATAAACCAAGTCTGGAAATAATGGGATTTTAACTTCATTTAATATTTCATCTAATTACCACTATCATGTAAGAATTGTTCACATATCACAGGAAAGTAGCCAAGAGCACTAATAGAGTCATAGCAATTTTTCAATGCACTATGACTTACTTACACATCATCCACAAATGATAGACTGTGCAATGCCTTATTCCATTAGGCAACACTGCTACCCCTTAGCGAGCTTTCAACCAACGACTCCCAGACCATGAAAGACCTTAGGGCGCCGAAATAAACTAGCCACGTTATTACTATTCATTTTTTTTATACATAGCATACCCATGTTTTCCTAAAGTTTGAATGTCAATGATTGTGAAGTTTACATGCATGTTCCACGTATTTCTCTTTTTAAAACTACATTTTCTAACAAGCAATGCAACACATAATTCTTATACTTACAAGTGATTGTGAACACATCCGTGCAAACCGAAAGCATTTAAACAGCAACATGAATTTCAACGTGTAAAACATTATAACTACGTTCATGTTATCCAATATACTCTGAAATCCTTCACAATTCACAATCATTATTGGCTAGGCAAGAATTTCTATAAAGCAAGAATTTTTGTGAGACATGCAAACTAACTAAAAAAAAAAACTAAAATTTTCTATCACATAAAACAATAACACACAAACAACTAAACTAGTAAACTAATTATGTAAAATTTTAAAATTTTAAACTAATCGTGCAAAAACTAAATTACATGCTACTATACTACAACCCCAATACCCCCAAACTTAAAGTATTCAATGCCCCATTGAATGAAGGTACAGGGTATAAGAGAACTCCCCTAATGATCGGTTGCACCACCCTCCTCGGGTGGTGAATCTGGTGGTGGATATGGCACTGCGGTCCCGAACTGAGGCCACTCTAGCATTGTTCCTTGCTGTGCAAAGGGCTCGGCAAGCGATCGCGTGAGACTAGTGGCAAAAGCTCCAAAATTATCATACATAGCGTCGACTTTTCGCTACAACCTTCGAAGCTGGCGATCACCATAAATAGTGTGTGCTTGGGTGGATGGACCTGCTTCGTCTGTCCGAGGGGGCTGCTGTTGCGATTCTGGAAATGTGGGCCGAAGAATAAATCCTCTACCATGCGGATGCGGTTCACCACCTGCCTAATCTTCGAATTTTGCAATGGTGGCATAAGTGATGTCTTGGCTTGGGTTTTGCATCTGCTCATTGTCCCAATTGCATCCCTGCTGAATACATAGCATAGCTACAACGAATGTGTGTGGAATACTCCCTGTAGTGCTGCCCGCAGATACTGCATTATGTTTTGGTGGATAAGATGGCCCACATTGATATATTTTCCGGTGATTATACACCACAGAATTATGGCCCTCTTCGCTGTAATCTCATGTTGATGCGACGACGGTAATAGTTTGGCACAAATAAAAAAATTCCACGCCTTTGCATATCGATTCAAGGCTGCGGCTGGGAATATACGAGGCTGATTCATGCCAACTTTGTATGTCCATTTTGTGCCTGGCACGCACAATTCAGCAATAACAAGCTCCAAGTCTGTTTCCATATGTGCCCATGTGATCCAATTGGTTGCCCCTCATGCTGGTGTCTCGGTGAGTCTAAAAATTATTCTAATGGCGGGGGGTCTGTAGTCTATCTCGAAACTTCGAACCATAGCGATACCGCTCATTGTGACTTTGGCATTGGCGTAAAACTCTCAGACTACGATCATCAGAACTGGCATGGGAGAGGCAGTCAGTCCACCCCAGCCACGTTCCTGGATCATGGCACATAACTGTCCATCCTGTCCTTCTGGTTTGAATCCTCTTTCCTTGACAAATGTTTTTGCTGCAATTCAGTAGTACTCCTGCTGGGCTTCCAAACACAGGAACTTGGTGTGATCAACCACATCCTCCCCTTGACTACCAGAGGAAGATAAAGAAGAGGATGAAGTTGAGAGAACTCTTTTCGGACCCATTTACAAATAATTGAGCGAGAATGCAGATGAAAATAACCTTCAAACTTATTTCTACCAACCAAATCAGAACCCTAGCTTTATAGTAGTGGATGAGAGCGTGGGTATGGGCCTTGAACGTGGAGATGATCATGGGAATGTAATGGAGAGATATACGACTTCAATTTGTAACTGATAGAGACAAGGAGACGTGCGTTATGGAGACTGAGAGAATTTCTCTTCTGTTATGATATCAAATAAGAGTCCAACTGATCTCCATCACGTTTTTAAACTTAAAAAATTTTCCACGTCTGACGTCGCGCGCGGCCGCGTGAATGTTCAAGGTGTTGCGTCTTGCTGCGCCATGCGGTGGGCTTGTTCAATCTGAGCTTTTGAGCGCATTTGAGCGTGACTAGGTATTGTTATTTCTGCTACGCAAGCAAGCATGAATATTACCTTTGCTAATGTTCAATCAACTCTGCATATCAGTGATGTCTTCAAGTGCAGGGACCTACATAGACATGAATTCACACTCTTAAGATATGAATTAATGATCAAATAAAGTCTAACCTCTTTCAAACATTCTCACTACACTTCCCGCTACACACTCAATCATGCAAATCTGACAGATTATCAAAAATAAACTAAATATAAAATACCACAACAATCTAAGTTGAATAAATAAAGAGCTAATAGAGATAGAAGTAATGGGTTACCTCCCATCAAGTGCTAAGTTATAGTCAATTAGCTTGACTGTCTCTGAATCTCACATCAAAGGAAGAATTGAGGTGACTTTCTGCTTGTCCACCTCACCCTGAAATTTAATGACTTCAGCTTTTGTTAATGGATCTACCTTTAACTCTGGATTTTCACCCATTACACACCTCAACGGTCCATAATTCCCCAGTTTTTGTACCTCATCATTTAGGCCTCGATCCACCAAATCAATCCGGAAACACTCTTCTTCATCTGTTCGGAACTTCATGGCTTTAAAGACGTTGAAGGTGACCTCTTGATCATGAACACGTATTATGAGTTCCCCTTTTATCACATCTATTGAAGCTCTACCTGTGGCTAAGAATGGTCTCCCTAGTATGATTGGTATGCTTTTGTCATCCTCGTAGTCTAAAATGATGAAGTCAGCCGGAAAGATAAACTTGTCCACCTTCACCAACACATCTTCAACAATTCCCCGTGGATATGTGATGGATCTATCAGCTAGCTGTAATGATATGTTTGTCGGCCTTGGAGCCGGCAGTCCCAACTGATTGAACACTGACAAGGGCATCAAATTTATACCTACCCCCAAATCACATAAACACTTACTAAAGCTCATCTTCCCGATTGTGCACAAAATTGTGAAGCTGCCCGGATCCTTCAGCTTTGGAGGTAATTTCTGCTGAAGCACTGCACTGCATTCCTCTGTCAAGGCTACCGTTTCAAACTCATCTAGTCTTCTCTTCCTTGACAATATACCCTTCATGAACTTTGCATAGCTTGGCATTTGTTCCAATGCATCAACAAAAGGTATGTTGATCTACAGCTTTTTGAATACCTCCAAGAACTTACTAAATTGTTTATCTTCCCTCTGCTTGTTTAATCTCTGTGGATACGGTACTTGAGGTTGAATTGGTGGTAATGAACTCTTGAGCTTCTCCTCTGAACCTGCTTTATCTTTCTCTTCCTACAGAACCTCAGAATTTTCCAGATTTTCCTTCTCTTTAGTCAATTATTCTGCCTCGCGCAGCCGCGCGGCTTCCTTAGTACAATTGGGCACGGGCGCGCAACTTACAGTACCTGCCAGATCTTTCCCATATCTCAATGTGATTGCTTGACACTGTTCCTTCCCATCTCTTCTTAGATTTGTCTCAGTGTTATTTGGCAAAGAACCTTTGGGCCTGTTGTTAAGCATGCACACCATCTGCCCCATTTGAGTCTCCAAATTCTTGATAGCCACTGCTTGGCTTTTGATCATCACCTCCGTATTTGCCATGTATTTCAACATCATCTCCTCCAATTCTGATTTCTTTTTTGGCTGTGGTACAGTTGGAGTGTGATGTTGTTGTTGAGGGAATCCCGGTGGAAACGGTGGTTTTGGTGTAAACTGTGGCTGAGACAGCTGTGCCTAAAAATGTTGGTTCGGCTGAAACTGATTCTGCTGATTTCCTTAGTTATTTGACCAAATGAAGTTTGGATGGTTTCGGTTGTTGGAGTGGTATGTGTTCTAAAATTGACCTTGGACTTTCCTATAGTTGCTCATACATCTGCATCGACTCGAGCTGACGGCGATGCACATTGATCCGTAGAGTATGACCCACTACAAATCTCACAAACGAAGGCAACTATTTTAAGTCTTGCTTTTACGCCAAAGTGTTCATCTTCTTTGCCATAGTCGCCATCCGTAATGCCGACAACTAGGTAATAAAGATCTACCTCCAACACACCGCAACCTTGGGGTGTGTGGCATCCGAGTCAGAGGATTCTAAAAATCATTTGCAGTCATTGTCTCAATAAGTGTATAGGCCTCGTCATAGCTTTTTGCCCATAATACCCCTCCAGCAATTGCATCTACAATAGGTCTCGATTGCCATCCCAATCCATTATAAAAGGTGTTGATCACCATCCAATCCGGCATACCATGCAGACAGTTCTTTAGCATCTCTTTGTATCTCTCCCATGCTTCATATAAGGACTCGCCCTGTGTTGCTCAAACTGACATATAGTTGTCCTCATCTTTGCAGTTTTAGCCATTGGGAAGAACTTGGCTAGAAATTTCTGTGCTAAGTCCTCCCATGTAGTGATTGACCCTGACGGCAAAGAATGAAGCCAACTTCTCGCCTTATCCCTCAATGAGAATGGGAACAACCTCAGTCTAATAGCATCCTCCGTCATATCGTTGTATCAGAATGTATCACAAATCTTGATGAAACTCAATAGGTGTTCATTTGGATCATCCATAGCAGCACCCCCAAACTGAATCGAGTTCTGCACCATCTGAATAGTGCCCGGTTTAATCTCAAAAGTATTGGCTGTTATTGCCGGTCTGACTATGCTAGACTATAGTCCATTTATATTCGGCATGGAATAATCTCGTAGAGCCCGGTGCTCTTCTCTTTGCTCAATTCTTTGTTCTTGTGCCATAGTAACTGTAGTACTCTCTAATTGAGCTTGTAAATTTCTCCGCACACTTGCTTTCCAACCCCTTCCGTTAATGTTATCCTGTGCTGGTGTTAATTCTGAGTTGGATGATCGCGTGTGCATAAAAATCTACAAGTACCTGAAACCAAAAACAAAACAAAAATAGAAATGAGAAACGATCAGAATTGTCTAAGTCATGCAATATAGCTTGAAACTGATGATAATTATTTAAATTAACGCCTTTCCCCAGCAACGGCGCCAAAAACTTGTTGCCTCTTTTTCAGTTCTAACAAAAAGAGCTCTAACTCATGCAAGCATACATGTGTCAACAACTAATATAGAGTAAGTAGAGTATCGATCCCACAGAGAAAGTTGTCAAATTTAAACTACTATGCATCAATTAAACCACTATACTTATATGCTTAAACTAATGACTATAATTGGTGAATTACTCTAATTGCATATAAAAACTAAAACAGAATAACAATGAGATAAACCAAGTCTGGAAATAATGGGAAATAGAATAACTATATGTCTATGTGAAATTGCAATCATACTAAATTTACGCACAAGCCCTTATTTTAACTCATACGGTGAATAAGTATATGTCTATCTCATTCACGAAATACACAAGCCATATAAAACAGCCCCATATACGTATGCTATCATGATTACAGTCCATACTCGTATGTTCATTGTCAATTCCATGCAAGTACTAAAACGAATGGTGATCAAACATTCATACATGTAAAACAATCATGATAGAATCCCATATGATATGTAAAACAGCCCTAGCAATCAAGAATGCAACTAAACTACATATTAAAATCCGTTAGAACCCCATAATGGAGTTTAGTTCATAACTGAACCAAAAGCCATTATGGGATCAAACCTAAACATGATTCACAAGTAAACAATTGAAAGATGAAGGATAGAAACAATCAAACCCAATTTCAGATTATAAACCAAAGTTAACGTTCAACCCTCATAAAAATCCAGCAAAACAATAATAATAAACCACAATGACAGAAAATCCCAAGAAGAATTGGAGAAGATGGAGTTTTGGCTTCATTCTTCGTTGGAATCTCTCCCAATGTGTAAACCCTAGTTACGATATGATAATACGTTAAAAGTTATCAAAGATATGTCTGACACCAATCAGATATCGTTTAAAACCAATTACAACCCTTTTAATTAAAAATTAAAATAAAACAAATGAGCAGCTTCAGCCACCGCGCGCGGCCCCACGCTCCCCCAGTATATTCCTCGCGTTGGCGCGAGACTTGCAGTAAGTCATATTGTTTAGCCGGGCTCTCGTACGGGTGTGCATCCCCAAAGCTTTTTTGCTGCCACAAGGCCATGCAACTGCGATCTAATGGATTCTACTCACCTGCTGCAGACCGATCATTCTCTACCGCTCCTTCCTTTGTCCATCTATGCTTAGCCTTCTGCTTTATTTGATCTTTATGCCACGCATCCATAAGCCTCGAGCCATGCATCCAATAGCCTCTTTCCATCCAACACCACCAAAGTACGCCATTTCCTACACTTTTATGCCAAAAGGAGTTCTCAGTACATGCAATGCAAAATAACATGAAATGCAACTAAAACAGACTAAAATGTACTTGAGATAGGCATAATTCGCGTAAATTGATATCCAATAAGTAGGTATAAAACCCACTTATCACCGTGCCCTGAACCTAAGCAGTGAGTTCTAATTATTTATGGGTTATAATATAAGGTCTTAATCTAGTTTGGCATGCATGATAATGATGTTAAAACATAATGTGGTCTACAATAACAGATTGTAATGTGATGTAATATAATGTGTGAAGATTTTAAGTGATCATTTAATTAAGTTATGTAATGAACAAAAAAAAATTGACGTTTACAAGAGTCAGAGATGAAGGGTAACGCTTATATTAAGCGATAGTAGATTTTAGATTCGTTAGGGTGGTTAACCAACATGATTAGACATTAAGTTAAGGTTATGACCTAAATGGTGGGTTAAACCTGTAAAGCTAATATTAACACAGCTAATTGTTATTTCAATTTCAATGGTATGTTTAGGGTAATTGGCGAACATTATTATACTTGTGTAGCTTACACACGAGTCAAGTTCCCCAACTTCATTGTCTTATTAATGAATGCAAGTTTCATAGCTGCGTTATCTGTCAAGCAAGCTTTCTATTCCTAAATTATCATTATACAAGTTCCTAAATTCTATGTTAAAGTCGAGCAAGCCTAATCTATCTTGTGTATGATTGTATAAGCTCTTGTAACCTAATTCGTTACATCGAGCGGGTTTCATTTTCCTTATTCTGGTTATTGTTATTTAAAGTGTATATTGTTCTAATACATTGATTCAAAGGAGAGTATTCTAACTCTTTTGAATGCAGTACTTTGCATGTATACCATGTCTACTTAATTGTATATTGTTGTTATTTGATCTTTGACTTAAATAACTTTATTCAATTGTATATTGTTGTATTTAACCTTCAAGTGGCAAGCAAACTTTTATTGATTGAATTGGTCTATAATTGAATAGTGTTCTAAAATTCTAGAACCACTGATAAGGTAGTTCCAAACAAAACATTCTTTAGTGCGAAATCCTAAATTTAAACTAAGATTAACAACCCTAACATAGGGGATTATGTACGTGTAACGTTTAGATGTTTGTACACAATACATGGTACAAAGAGTTGATCCCCCTAAGTACATAAAGAAGGGTCTGTATAGTCTAAATGACTGTTAAGGTTGGGGTAATAATACCTAAATACCGGGGACATAGTTCGTGGTCTTAAGACCCTCAGATATTAAATTCGAACTTGTTTTCTATTTTTAATTCATAGAACAAGTTCACCATTAATCAGTGTTCGTTGTTTGTTCTTATGCTGTCATTATTATTACTCTCTATATATCAGTGAGCAATTATTTGCTCACTCGTGCATTTAAACACTACAGCTAAAGTTAAAAAAGTTGATGAGCCATCTTCCAACAAAGGAAAGGGCAAGATGTCCAAGTGTTGAAGATTTATGAGAATTTATTTGAATGAACTATGTTATAAGACTTAATTTAATTATGTGATGTATTCCGCTTACTTATGTAATAGTTTAAGGATAGATTACTTAGGATTGTTTTAAATGGATGTAACTCTTTAATGGGAAATATTATTATTTAAGTTATTTAAATTATGTCTTTATCCTTTGATATGGGTAGTTAGATGTAATGGTTTTGGATAGTGAGCACCAAATCTTGTGGGAATGGAGTACCCGGATTTGGGGGTGTCACAGATATATAATGTCTGAAGCATATAATTTTACATCTCGAAGTATGTATTCTATCAAGCTACAAAGATTCTTATATGAGTTAAAGCAATCTAGATGCATATTGTTGTATTATCGCCTGAGTGAATATCCTTTGAAAGAAGGATTTGAGAATAATCAAATTTATGCATGCATTTTTATAAAAAGATCATAATCTGGATTTGCTATTATTACTGTATTTATTGATGAAAGATATTGCTCTACAAGAGTCAACAACAACAACAAATTTGAGATGAAAGATATTGGTAAGATAAATTTTTGTCTTGGCCTACAAATTGAACTATGAATTCTTGTTCATCAATCAACATACACAGAAAAAGTCCTAAAGCAACTTTACATGGATAATATAAATCCTCTGAGTACTCTAATGATAGATTGGTCACTTGATATCAAGAAAGATCCGTTTTGACCACTAGAAAATGATCAAGAAACTTTTGGTCCTGGAGTACCATATCATCGTGAAATTGGTATTTTGGTGAATATCTTAAAGTATTTGGTGCTGAAGTACTATATCTTAATGTAATTGGTGCTTTAATGTATAAATCTCATCCATTGAGTACCCTAATGGTTGTTAGATCACTTGATGTAAAAAAGGACCCCTTTAGACCTCATAAGGATAATGAATAATTACTTGGTCCTGAAGTACCATACCTCAGTGCAATTGGTGCGTTAATGTATCTTATTAATAATACACGACCTGATATAGCATTCTCTGTGAATTTGTTAACAAGATATAAATTTTCTCCTACCTAGAGACATTAGAATGGGGCTAAACATATTTTTGGTTACCTACGAGGAACTATGGATATGGGCTTATTTTATTCAAATAATGGTAATCATAAATTAGTTGAATATGTTGATGCAGGATGTTTATCTGATCCACATAAAGGTCGATCACAAACAGGTTATCTCTTTATGTGTGGTGATACTGCTATATCATGGAGATCTACAAAGCAAACATTAGTTGCCACTTCATCTAATCATGCTGAAATACTTGCAATCCACGAAGCAAGTCGAGAATGTGTGTGGTTGAGATCAATGACTCAACATATTCGTGAAACATGCAGTTTATCCTCTACCAAAGGAACTCCAACCATTGTGTAGGAAGATAATGCTGCATGTATAGCTCAATTAAAAGGAGGATACATCAAAGGAGATAGAACAAATCACATCTCACCAAAATTCTTTTTCATATATAACCTTGATAAGTGTGGTGACATTGATGTTCAACAAATTCGATCAAAAGATAATCTAGCAGATTTGTTCACCAAAGCATTACCAACTACAACGTTTGAAGGATTGCGTCGCAATATTGGAATGCAATAGCTGAAAGACTTAAGGATACATTCATAAGGGGGAGCTAATATGCGCTGCACTCTTTTTTCCTTAACCAAGGTTTTTTTCCCATTGGGTTTTTCCTGGTAAGGTTTTTAATGAGGCAACTTTCAATGTGTATGGCTATACAATAAACATCCAAGGGGGAGTGGTATAAAATTATAATATATATATATATATAGAGAGAGAGAGAGAGTCCGAATCATGTCTGGACTCCCGGACCATAACAAAATTTGGACCTTTTTTTTGGCTTTTTTTTGTTAAAACAACTAAAAAAAATTATGGAACTTAAATTTTTACACAATACAGTATTTTGGGTGTTATTTGGATACATATAACAAAACATGTATGTACAGTCTGTATAGACATGTTTTGTTATATGTATCTAAATCACACCCAAAATATTGTATTATGTAAAAATCCAAGTTCCATAATTTTTTTTTTAGTTGTTTTAAAAAAAGCCAAAAAAAAAAAATTGGTCCGAATTTTACGCCTGTCCGGGCTCCTGAACAGGATCAGTGCTCTATATATATATGGATGTCTAGATTCAATCCTCACATTGTAATGATCCTTGATCTTTTTGAAACTCCCATGTCACTTAAGTTTTGAAACTCATGACCTTTGAGTTTTGAAACCTCCAAGTATTAATGTTCATGTACCTATATATAATAGCATTGTAAAGAGAATGAGAGAGGTACAAATATACTATAACTTACATGAAAATATAAAGATAATGCTCTCTCTTTTCATTAATCATTGTTCTTAATATTAGTATTCTTTTATTACAAATATCTGTTAGTTCCCGGAGGCACGATAGATATCTAGAAGGGGGTGGGGGGTTGAATAGATATTTAAAAATTTTTCTTTTAACTAATTTAGGTTGATGATAATCAATGCACATCGGGATGAGTATTTAATAAACCTTCTGTTAGATATCTTGAGTTAATGAGAGTGAGGCAGTTATGACAGTTATAGCAGGTATAGCAGTTATAATGAACACAACGATTTTAAGTGGTTCAGAGCACTTAAAGCTCCTAATGCACTCTTCTACTCCTAGAGTAGGAAATCCACTATGGATTTCTATTACACTTCTTGACTCTTACATATTCCTTCTAGACCAGCAGTCTAGGTACTTCTTAGTTCACTCTTGAACTCTTCAAGTCCATCAGACTTTGTTTCTCACAGTTCACTTAGAACTCTTCAAGTCCTGCAGACTTGGTTCTCTTACTTCAGTTGATTGAAATGTTGTTTAGATCGTGATTGATGCTACTCAGTTGCTATTAAGCACTTGTTCGAAAGAACTGAGTAACTGAGCAAGCTCTCCTTTTTCTCAGATCGTAGAGTTGAGCGTTGAGTGTTCTTGTGCATTTTTGGTCAATGCTTGTCTGCTCTTCTCATCTGTCTTTGATCTGTATATATGTGATCTTGAAATCTATCCGTTGAAGTCATCTGATGAGCCATTAAATGTGTTTGTCATTTCTGAGCTTTGATGGAGACTTTTCTGTATATCTTCTTATTTGCACTATGGCCCACTGACATAGCAGACTGCTTTCTCACCTAACATGTCAAAAGGTGTTTTCCTCTGCCCAATGGTCCTTTTCTTAGCTTCTTGAATATGTTTCTTTTGATCAATACTAAGGATATATTTTGTACGTTGGGACTGGTGAGAGCTTCAACGTTCAAAACCCATTCCATATTTGTTGGAGTCTATCTTCAAATGAACGATAGGGCTTGATGTTTCTGATACAAGGCAGATGACACTCTACTATCCCTATCGTAGTATCTTGTCATATTGGTGCTTGTTCTTAAGAGATCACTACGATTTCTCACAAAGATTTGCACACTATGATCTTTTAACACTACGATCTTCACTTGATCCTCTTGCAGACTCTGCGTTTTTGAGACCACACTACGATCTCTGAGTTAGCTTCGGCAAACGTCTGGACCACTCTACGATTCCTAGCCCTTCAAGGCAGATACACTACGATCATCTCAGCACTACGATCCTGTCTTATCTTCTGCATTCTGTTGATCAGCCGGATAGACTATGATTCTTTTCAAAGCCTATATATTTCTTTCTAGCCATAGATCAACCTAACATATTTGATCTTTTTATCTATACAAGTGAACATTAAAGGCTAAGATCAAACTAACAATTTTGATCTATCACAAAGTCCTTGTACATATATTCCTTGAAGGACTTTACACATAATCATGAACATTTAAATAAAACATCAAATCATAATATGCATTCTTCCAACAATCTCCCCCTATTTGATGTTGACATAACCAAGGAGATTTGTTGTCATGATTATTAAATTTTATATGCAGTTGCAGTAAAGTAAACATGACTTAGTATTTCAGTGAGCAGCTGAAATTTCTAGAGAATAAGCATGAATTTATTGATTTATGGAGACAAATATTACATTTAATATTGACTACATCAATACAGCTTGAAATTCAACTTATCTCTATTTCTTTGGCCTTTTGCTTCTTGGAGGATTTGCATATTCCTCAGCTCTCCTCTTTCTGCTTGATTTATCTCTTTTGGCCAAATCTTCCAGCTCACTTGGGCTTAGTCTAGGATTGTGATCATGCCTATTCATGAATGCAGGATCTCCAATTGGCATTCTCAGGCCTGTTGTTGTCACCACATGAGAGCTGGTAGTTGGCCCTTGACTCCTTAATGGTTGAGCCATTAAAATTTCCTGCTGATCAGATCGTTGAATCTGATGGCTAGATCATGGAGTCTACTGAGTGATTTGCCTTGCCCTTGATTGGAATTGTCCTCTTCCTCTACCCTTGCCTCCCTGATCTCCTTGCCCTTTATTCTCCCCCTTTATGTCAGCATCAAGGGTTCGAATGTCTTCTGAGAGGCGAGTGACCCCTTGGACAAGCTTATTGAGTTGACTTTGAGTTTGAGCAATGTCCTCATGATTCTCTTGGATCAAAGCATCAGAACGAGTTTCTCGTCGTTGAAGAATGTCGAGGACAGTCTCAATCTACTTCATTTGACCCATGGAGAAGTCTTGAAATTCTTTGACTGCAGTTTGAAGACTTTTGATGCTCTGTATCATCAGATTGTTCTGAGATTCTTGTGTTTTCTGTAATATCAAGACAGCATCCTGATGCCTTTTAGCTGCTAGAAAGTGAATATCGTCCCTGTCTTTTATGCTTTGAAGCATTTCTTTGATGATCTCTTTGAGTGTTTTGGAAAGCTCAGAGCTTAGAGAGCTTGGAAGATTGCTTGCAGCGTTTATCATTGACGTCAATCTCAGTTGTATAAGTGTAGTATGATCTTCAAGACTCTCGTCGAGGTCTTTAATTACTTTCGCAAACATTGCTGACAAATCAGCCTTTGTGGATAGTTCTGACAGGATTTCATTTAGATTTGGAATTTGTGAGGGCGGTGATGTGCTCTTGAATTGATCTTGCAGTGAGTAGAGAGCAAGTTCAAGATTGAAGCATTCATTTCTAGAGGAGGAGGGAATATCTGATAGAGGGGCCTGGGTTTGGATGGTGAAGCTTGGTGACTCTACGATTTGAGGTGGACACTATACCATGGGGCTAGAGTCAGTGATCGTAGAGATGATGGGATTTGGAAGCATTAAGAGGTTGGTCACATTTGGTTCCTCAGTTACAGGATTTTGGGATCCTGTAACTGGAAATTGATTTAGTGGATGAAGAATCACTTCCAACCATCGTGGGAAGTCATAGAATTGATTAAATGAGGATTATAGCAAGTGATTAACTCTGAAAAGAGTTGGGATAGATAAAACCTCAAGTTTGTGCTTGGAGGAAGAACTATTGGTGAGAAGCTTCTTGGAAAAATTGAATTTTCCTGGGAATCCATTGGCTAGAACTGAGATAGCAGGATATTCTTTGAAACTCTAGAACATGTGATCCCAAGAGTTCAGGATTTGAGCTCGGTGGAAGGGCATCATAGGAAGATATGCAAACAGTTGCTCATAGTTGGCTCTTATGTGCCCATCAATGCCTACAGCTATGATCTCAATCTCATCATCTTCTTCTCTATTGTCACTTGAGTATTCCATTATGTCAATGACTTCATGGCGTTCTTGCACTAGTTCTTCATTATCTCCTCCAGAAGTCTCTTTTTCTGCTATGGAGGTGTCATGATCCTCCCCCTCAGCTTGATCATCCTTGTGTAGAGTCAATAGCTCCCCCTCAACTGGAGCATTCTCTGGCAGAAGATCTTCAAACATCAGATCTTTTGGTGTCTCCCCCTCAGCTGGTTCCTTTTCAGCAGATAGTTCTTTGTCTTCCCTCTTTAGAGCTTTGTCATTTACAAGAATATACTTCTTGACCAGTTTCCTTCTTGGCTTTTTAGGTTGTGCTACAGCCTTAGGACTTTCTTCAGTTTTGTCCTTCAAATCAGCCAAAATATTTGATGCAACTACTTCCTTGTTTGGTCTGGGCTCTACGATCGGAAGAGACTCTACGATCGAAGAGACTGATGGATTTTTGTTTTTGTGGCTGATCTTACCCATCTTCAGCAGCTGAGATATAGTTGTTCTATCTTCTTCTGCCTCAGCCTACCGTTCCTTTCTTTTTAGGATCCTTAGAGTCTCAATATCTGAGGACTCTACAGGCTTGTTGGTAGTGGATCCTTGAGGTTCTTCTGTACTTCTGGCTTTTAGTTTTCTTTTACCCTTGCTTTTTCTGACCAAAGCAATGGGTTCTTCCTTGCTAGCTTCTTCTTCTTCTTCCTCAATTTCTCTGACAACAGACATATTTCCTGGCACTCCTATTCCTTTTATTTCACCAGTTCAACCACTGGATTTTGACATCATCTTCACATTTTTCAGTTGGATTTCTTTTCCAGTTTTCAAAAAGCTGCTGGGTCATTCGGTGATTTGGATTTATGGCTTCTTCTTCATCATCCTCAATTAGGTCACCAAGAGCAGACTGTAGAATAATGCTGATAAATCGTCCGTAGAGCATCTTCTGTGAGCTCTTTGTTTTCTTTGAGCTGATTAACCATTTTCCAATTCACTCAACTAATAGAGCCCCATAGTTGAGTTGCATTTTGTAACATATGAGTTTGAGTTAGACCTCATTCAAAGAGTTATGACCTGAGCTCTTACAACATATGCATTTTCCAACAATATCAGCTAGAAACTCATACCTCTGTGGAAACTCCTTCTTTTTGTATCCTTTGACATAGGGTGATTTCTTGTGATGCATCTTCTTGAGACCTTTGTGGAAGTCTATGTCATCTAAGGAAGGATACCCTTCGAATTTGAGACCTAGGGTTAGATTGATATCTTCAGCCTTTAGCCTGATTTGAACGTTCCTCACTTTCGTCGTGATAGTGTTGCTTCCAAATACTCCGTTATTGTAGAATTCTTTTACCAGCTTTGGGTAGATCAATGTGTCCGTACCCAAGGCTTCAGCTAGACCTGCCTTCTTCAGTAGTGACAATGTCTTGTGAAATTAGGGTTCAGTTATTTTAAACTCGTCAAAATAGAGTCTGTAGCCGGAGACAACACTAGAAGCTGCCATTGATTTCTTTGTAGGAAGTGAGACTGACTGAGCTTGCTTCTGATTTAGGGTTTCTACTTGAGAGAGAGAGAGAGATGGTCTTTTGAACTTCAGATTTCAAAAAGATAATTTTAATTTGTACTTAAAACTTCCCTCTCTCTATTTTTCTTATTGGGACAGGTGTCGAATTTTGCTTGGCTCTACGAATTTTGACAGAGAGGGATTATACTGAATTGCCCTTAACTCCTTCTTGGCTAATGTACTCTTCAGTGGGACTACGATCGTTGATATGGTCCTTGGAATCGTCGAGTCTGTTCTACCATCATTGAGTCTGTGTAGCAGTCGTCGTGTCTGAGCTGTAAACGTAGAGTCTGAAATATGATCATTGAGTGTGACTAGCAATCGTAGAGTCTGATCAAGTTCTTGTTATGAACCCTTGGTTTAGCATTCTTCTTGGTTTAAGGTAACTCATGAAGGGCCAACCTCTTGAATGAAACAAGGGTTAGGTTTGTCCCTGAGGCACTTATCAGAGAGAATACTTTGATTTATGCTTGATCATCATAGGGTGCTCCTTTGGTTTTGTTGATGTAGCTCTGCTATTGTGACGCCCCCAAAATTAGGTATACGTCACCCATCTTGGGTCGCCACTTACATGGTACAAAATTTAAATATAACTTACTAATATAATTGTCGTGTACAATACAACATAAACTGTGAGTTTGAATACAAATATTGTCTACTAGATATTATACAAACTCAAAAGGAGTCCTCATTACAATTATTATCACACTATTTCACAGAATAGTGAGGACTACTAATGCTATCCTCTGGACTATTACTCTGTTCCCCGACTCGTCCCAGCTATATTCTCATTTCCTGAAGAGAACAGTGAAAGAAAGGGTGAGCTCAACTAGCCCAGTAAGAAATATTATAACTAAGATAATGCAGAATAAATTATCAATAGTCTTCAACAATGTTAAACCGATAAAATACAATAGACAACCAGGTTTAAGCTGCAGCGAATATCAATCCATTAAAAGAGTCAAGTAGAAAATAAAGTCTACTATCTTTTAGGTTTTAAAAGGTTTTCATCAATTTTTTCACACTAAGACTCGGTTTAATGAATAACCCACAATATCTAATCATCCCTCGTACCACGGTCAAGGATTTTCATCAAATTATCAATGGTCATGACTATACTAGAATCACCCCTAGTCATAATCATACCAAAAACTATCCATCATCGCATTACAGACCATCAAGACTTTTGTCACATCATTTATATCAAGCCATGATTATACCGAATGATCCTCAGTCATAATCATACTAAGTTCATCTATGCACGTAAGCCAAAGATAACATAATATAACATGAGGATGATGATAATGACATAATAATTCAATAAAACAAGTTCACGAATTAATTTATTCAGGAACTAATAACGTCCAAATTGTCAACATGATACTGCTTTGTAGAGTAAAATTCAAGAATGCTCAGAAAAATATTTCCATGAAAAGATACTGGATGAAACGCAATTATCAAGGGTATTCTACTAATTTCATGGAGTATAGAAGTCAAAGTTTTAACCAACTGGGTATAATAAAGAATGGAATAACAAAAGAAATCACCATGCATGCGATAGACCGCGCAGGCGAAAGTTATTCCAAAAGAATAATAAATAACGGAACCGGTCGTGTCGTGAAATTCACAATCCGATAGGATGTTCCAATGAGAATAATAAAGATGGAACCGGATCCGGTGTAAAATACATGAATAGGATATTCCAACGTAATGATAAAGATTTTAACGGTGTCCAAGTAAAACACACACGAGATGTGATGTTCCAATGCGAATAATAGAAGAATGTCACCAAGTATAGGGTAAACCACGATATCAGATTATGTATAGGGTATGCCACAGCGTATCTGAGTTATTCCAACAGAATAATAAAGAATGGAATAACGAAGTTCTCTTCATGAATAAGAAAGAATAACACCCCTTACTTTTGCACAACAAATAATATCCCTTACCTTAGAAGAACCGAATATTGGAAAAGTGAAGTAGCGAGAATTTTTTCTTCTTTCTCTCTATAGTTTCTCTCTAGAGTTTCAATGAATTCGTAAGAAATAATTAAGGAATGAGATTTCTATTTATAGAAAAACTGAGGGTGGCTCTTGGTCTTAACGAATGGTCAAAATGACTCTTGGTAATATTGAAGAGACAACTACTATTTGCGAAGGGGTAATTAACCCTTGGAACAATCAAGAGGCGATTAACTCTTGGTAATATTGAAGGACAACTACTATTTGCGAAGGGGTAATTACTATTAACGAAGGTAATTACTTTTGACGAAGGTAATTACTATTGACGAAGGTAATTACTATTCACAAAGGTAATTACTATTCACAAAGGTAAATACTATTGACGAAGGTAATTACTATTCACAAAGGTAATTACTATTCACAAAGGTAAATACTATTGATGAAGGTAAATACTATTGACGAAGAGACTCTTAGATGATGACATATGGGCCCCCCATAAAATAATCAAACTTACCACAAACGTCTCATAACAGACTCTTTATATACATCAAGGATTGAATAAATATTACCACAAATCATTTTATTTTTAATCGACACATATTTAATCTTTCAACAATTATTAATCATTTATAACTTGTCGTCTCAATTAATAATATAACATATTATACGAGATGATCTTTGTGACAATAATTGAATCAATAATATAAGAGATATGATGCGTGATTCTCATGTAGCAATAATTGAGTATAGCTAAGTGACTTCTCACGTAAACATCAATAATCAATACTGGTGTATACTATGCAACCACGCGTATTCTTCGTACTTTTTACTACTTGGGTAGTTCAACAGTTTAACGATAACACCTCTGCCGTTATTTTTATAGAAAGATAATTTTGTCGTTTTCTAACTACGACAATACTTCCGCCAGGGTCCACCATCGATTGAGCCATCGTCATTTAATATTCCCCACAAAAAGAATATTCCCCACCAAACGAATATTTTATAACAACTTGCTTACTTTTGCAAAATTTATAAATATTACCCACAACTATAACATTATATCAAATTTATTCCATAATATTCAAAAATAATATTTATAGAAAATTCATCTTTATTTATAAAAATTTGGGGTCTTACAATCTCCCCTTCTTATGAAATTTTGCCCTCGAAATTAGGGTACGTGCACGATATGATAAAGAGGTGAGGATACCTTGAATACCTTTATCGTTAAAAATATTAAATTCATCTTCGCAATCCGCCAAAGATATTCATTAACAATTCATCTTTTTACTACAAAAGCTAAAAGATATACAAATTTGTAAAACCAATAATGTTGAGGCCTTGACTTAATAGTATCACGACCACGAATTATCCATGCACCTTCTCGGCCAAGGATATTCATGTTTTCAATTACTGGTCATGATTATACCGAATAATCCTTGGTCATAATCATACCAAGTCTATCAATGCACTACTGACCAAAGATGACTTTTACCACATCCATGAATTAATATTTCATTCTTTGAGACTCGACCAATAATTAATCCATATCATCGAATCATCCCCACTTTCACGTGCCAAGGATATTCATTAGTATCACGACCACGAATTATCCATGCACTACTACCAAAGATAATCGTGTATTCATTAGTATCACGACCACAAATTATCCATGCACTACTATGGCCAAAGATAATCGTGTATTCATTAGTATCACGACCACAAATTATCCATGCACTACTGACCAAAGATAATCGTGTATTCATTAGTATCACGACCACAAATTATCCATGCACTATGGCCAAAGATAATCGTGTATTCATTAATATCACGACCACAAATTATCCATGCACTACTACCAAAGATAATTGTGTATTCATTAAGATCACGACCACAAATTATCCACGCTACTACCAAAGATAATCGTGTATTCATTAGTATCACGACCACAAATTATCCATGCACTACTGACAAAGATAATCGTGTTTTCAATTACGGTTATGATTATACTTAACAATCCACGGTCATAATCATACCAAGTCCATCTATACACTCTGAGCCCCACGAGATGACTTTCAACATAATATAAGCATGAGGATAATGATATAAAAATCAATCAAATGAGATAAAGGATAAATATTAAACATTTATAATATAATTTATCCGAGATTCAAGAATATCCCCATGTTATCAATCACTTAATAATCTCATAATCTAATATCATTAATATTATAACAATATTTTAATCACTTCTTAAATTTATAAATAATTTATCTCAATTGTTTACGCTTTTACCATATAATGCATTTAATCATTCAAAATGCCATACTCATAAGATATCATCACCAATTATCAAATCCTCAAAAAAATATGCATATACTCTATATAGGATTCTCTAGCCATAAAATCGTATTTTCAACTTTGTTACTTCACATAACATATTTAACTCATATGTTCAGAACTAATCTATTTTCATGAAAAATACCAAATCAGTCCCAAAAATATTTCTTTTAAGGGATTTAGCATAATATAGTCCCATAATGAAAATATATTTTTCTCTCGAATTTTTTAAAATTCATTTACTATTTTTCAAAATCAATTTCTAATTAATTCCTTAAGAAATTATCTACCTCAAGTTTAACTCCAAAATTTTCCAAATCTTGGCAGACCTTACACATGTTAATGTGAGCCTCGAGTTTAAATTTCATGGTCATCTGAGTTATAGAACTCCATTATAGCATTTTTCGTCGAAAAACCTAAATATTGAAATGGTCATAACTTGCTCATTTTAAGTCGGAATGAGCTCATTTTTGGACACAATATTCTTTATACCATATACTTTTATGTCCCAAAAGGCCTGAATTTTTCTCACTAATTAAGTGGCCGAAACAGCTTTACAAAAATGTGGCGTGACTTTTTTTGGACATTTGAAGTTTTGACTCCTTTGCTAAAATTAGTCCACAAGAAAATCTACAACACCTTTTTCATTGATTCCACTTGGATTAGTTAGGTAACTCATAGATTTAACTCTAGGACTTAACCACACTCAAAAATTCAAAATATAATAAGAGATTTGGTCAATTGAATTTCATGTTACGTTTTTCACCAAAATCGGTTTTAACTCCTTGTGATTTTTAAGAAACTTTCATGTTTTCACATACTAACCAACATAACTCATCGTAACACTTTACTAATACCACGTATACCCATGATTTTCATTAGTCCAATGCTTTTATTATGACTTTCATCATAAACCACGTAAAGCTGCTTCATTTTAGTTAAAGAAATATTTGAGGGTTTATGAAATGGGTTTTATCTTTGGGGTCAATACAAAATTCGATTTCACGCTCTAGGGTAGTCTAGGAAATCTTCAAGAATACGTCAAGAAATTTATTAATGATAGAAATATCATTCAAAACTGCTACTCTTATCCAAGACTTGGATAGTACGTTACATTGATACCAACTGTGACTTTCATCCCAACTTTGGATAGCACGTCACAATGATACCTTACATAAATGTATAGTCAAAAACTGTTTTAGAAATTAGAATCTTTGGGAAGTGCTCAAGGAAACCTTCGTACATGGGAGGCCATGCTTCTAGGTTATGATAGATATCATATGTCCACAGAATTATCCTTGGTTTATCCAATAGACCCCAAAGAAAAATGAGAAGATTACTATCATATTCTTCCCAATGGTGAGTCTTCTCTTGACTTATCATTATCTCCACTGTCTCAAATTGAGAATTATACTTCAAACAAACACCAAGATCATATAGGTAGTGCTCATAAATATACTCAGCAAGTGGATGAGCACAACCCTGTCTTATGATGACACGAGGTTGTATGTCATTAGACATCTTGTATGATAGTGGCAAAACACTCTTCCAACGTTGGGTTCGCCTCACCCTAGTTGATTCACCAAATATAACTACTAAATGATGACCACCGTTCTATTCCACTCAGAATTCCCCGCTTGACCTAGCTACACTCTTATTACACGAAAAGAAATTGTGAAGCAAAAGGGTTAATTAATATATCAAATATTATCCCTATACTCGACCGACCAATTAAATAACAAATAAACTTAGGTAGGTCATACTAGCGAAGGAATTCCCCGCTCTCCCTCCTAGTTCTTATCTAGCATCTTAGCAGGGATCATATCCTAAGCTCGATACCAACCGTGGCGCCCCAAAATTAAGTATCGTCACCCATCTTGGGTCGCCACTTACATGGTACGTAATTTAAATACAACTTACTAATATAAGCGTAAATGTAAAATACGACATAAACCGTGAGTTTGAATACAAATATTGTCTACTAGATATTATACAAACTCAAAAGGAGTCCTCATTACAATTATTATCACACTATTTCACGTAATAGTGAGGACTACTAATGCTATCCTCTCGACCATTACTCCGTTCCCAGACTCGTCCCAAACTATATTCTCATTTCCAAGAGAACAACGGTGAAAGAAAGGGTGAGCTCAACTAGCCCATGAAATATTATAACTAAGATAATGGAGAATAAATTATCAATAGTCTTCAACAATGTTAAACCGATAAAATACAATAGACAACCGGTTTAAGCTGCGGTGAATATCTTAATCCGTTAAAAGAGTCAAGTAGAAAATAAAGTCTACTATCTTTTAGGTTTTAAAAGGTTTTCATCAATTTTTATCACTAAGACTCAGTTTAATGAATAAACCACAATATCTAATCATCCCTGTACCACGGTCAAGGATTTTCATCAAATTATCAATGGTCATGACTATACCGAATCACCCCTGGTCATAATCATACTAAGTTCATCTATGCACGTAAGCCAAAGATAACATAATATAACATGAGGATGATGACAATGACATAATAATTCAATAAAACAAGTTCACGAATTAATTTATTCAGAACTAATAACGTCCAAATTGTCAACATGATCTTTGCTTTGTAGAGTAAAATTCAAGAATGCTCGGAAAAAATTTCCATGAAAAGATCTTTGGATGAAACGCAATTATCAAGGTTATTCTACTAATTTCATGGAGTATAAGTCAAAGTTTTAACCAACTGGGTATAATAAAGAATGGAATAACAAAAGAAATCACCATGCATGCGATGAATCTTGCATGGTGTAGGTTATTCCAACGAGAATAATAAATAACGAAACCGAATTCGGTGAAATTCACACCAAGCGAGAATGTTCCAATAGAATAATAAAGATGGAACCCGATCCGGTGTAAAACACACGGATAGGATATTCCAACGAGAATGATAAAGATTTTAACCAGTCCTGTGTAAAACACACGATGTGATGTTCCAACGAGAATAATAGAAGAATGTCACCAAGTATAGGGTAAACCACGTATCTGATTATGTATAGGGTATGCCACAGCGTATCTGAGTTATTCAACGAGAATAATAAAGAATGGAATAACATAAGGATTTCACCAAGTATAGGGTATCTTGGCGTATCGAAGTTATTCCAATGTAATAATAAAGAATGGAATAACGAAGTTCTCTTCATGAATAAGAAAGAATAACACCCCTTACGAATACAACAAATAATATCCCTTACCTTAGAAGAACTGAATATTGGAAAAGTGAAGTAGCGAGAATACTTTTCTTCTTTCTCTATAGTTTCTCTCTCTGGAGAGTTTCAATGAATTCGTAAGAAATAATTAAGGAATGAGATTTCTATTTATAGAAAAAGCGAGGGTGGCTCTTGGTCTTAACGAAGGGTCAAAATGACTCTTAGTAATATTGAAAAGACAACTACTATTTGCGAAGGGTAATTAACCCTTGGAACAATCAAGATGCAGTTAACTCTTGGTAATATTGAAGGGACAGCTACTATTTGTGAAGGGGTAATTACTATTGACGAAGGTAATTACTATTGACGAAGGTAATTACTATTGACGAAGGTAATTACTATTCACAAAGGTAATTACTATTCACAAAGGTAAATACTATTGACGAAGGTAAATACTATTGACGAAGGTAATTACTATTCACAAAGGTAATTACTATTCACAAAGGTAAATACTATTGACGAAGGTAATCACTATTCACAAAGGTAATTACTATTCACAAAGGTAAATACTATTGACGAAGGTAAATACTATTAACGAAGAGACTCTTAGATGATGACATATGGGCCCCCCATAAAATAATCAAACTTACCACAAACGTCTCATAACAGACTCTTTATATACATCAAGGATTGAATAAATATTACCACAAATCATTTTATTTTTAATCAACACATATTTAATCTTTCAACAATTATTAATCATTTATAACTTGTCGTCTCAATTAATAATATAACATATTATCTGAGATGATCTTGTGACAATAATTGAATCAATAATATAAGAGATATGATGCGGCAATTCTTCGTAGCGATAATTGAGTATAGCTAAGTGACTTCTCACGTAAGCATCAATAATCAATCTGGTATGCTACTATGCAACCACGCCAGACATTCTTGTACTTTTACTACCGGGTAGTTCAGCAGGTTTAACGGTAACACCTCTGCTAGTTATTTTTATAGAAAGATAATTTTGTCATTTTCTAACTACGACAATACTTCCGTTATGGGGTCCACCATTGATTGAAATTTGTCGTACAAATATTCCCAAACAAAAGAATATTCCCCGACCAAACGAATATTTTATAACAACTTGCTCACTTTGCAAAATTTATAAATATTACCCACAACTATAACATTATATCAAATTTATTCCATAATATTCAAAAATAATATTTATAGAAAATTCATCTTTATTTATAAAAGCTGGGGTCTTACAGCTATCGTTGAGTCTGTACTACGATCATTGATTCTTTTCAGTGTTCGTTGAGTTTTATGACACTTTGGCTCTACGATCATGGACTTCCTTTGATCATGTCATTGATTTTGGACATAGCCCTTAAATCTGTATGGTTAGCACAAACTAGAGCATAATATTTCAGGTTTGTAAGTTAAGCAAGCCTAGCTCACTTATCAATTTGTTGAATCTGGATTCATCTAGAGATTTTGTAAAAACATCAACAAGTTGATTTTCAGTAGGGATATATTGTAAAGATATATTTCCATTTTGTACATGATCCCTAATGAAGTGATATCTTATTTCTATATTCTTAGTCCTAGAATGCATGACAGGATTATGAGTTATAGCAATTGCACTTGTGTTATCACAATGAATAGGTATGGATTTGAATTCAAACCCATAATCTGGTAGTTGATTTTTCATCCATAGGATCTCGAAAGAAAGCAATTGCCGGCAAAGAATGTACTTCGAAACTTACGTAATTGAGGTGAATCTTTGAATTTTGCTTCTTGCTAAACCAGGACACAAGTCTGTTACCTAGTAGTTGACAAGTGCCACTGGTACTTTTTATATCCATTTTACAGCCTGCAAAATCAGCATCTGTGTATCCTGTTAGCTCAAATGAGGATTCCTTGGGATACCAAAGCCCCAAGTGGGGTGTACCTTTGAGGTACCTGAAAATCCTCTTTACAACAGTTAAATGAGATTCGTTAGGACAAGCCTGAAATCTAGCACAAATGCATATTGCAAACATTATATCTGGTCTACTGGCAGTAAGATATAAAAAGGAGGCCATCATACCTCTGTATTGAGTTATATCAATACTTTTACCTTTTTCATCTTTGTCGAGCTTGGTTGCAGGAGCAATTGGGGTTTTCATAGGAGAAGTTGATTCCATGCCATACTTCTTGAGTAAGTCTTTAACGTACTTGGCTTGGTTTATGAAAATTCCTTCATCAGTCTGTTTTACTTGCAATCCAAGAAAGAAGTTCAGCTCCCCCATCATGCTCATTTCGAATTTCCTCTGCATAAGCTTGGAGAATCTCTTGCATAACTTTTCATCAGTAGAACCAAATATGATATCATCAACATAGATTTGAACTAATAGGACTTTATCTTTATGTTTTCTAAGGAATAGTGTGGTATATACTCTACCTCTAGAGAACCCACTTTCAATAAGAAAATTAGTCAGTGTTTCGTACCATGCTCTAGGTGCTTGTTTAAGATAATATAAGGCTTTGTCTAATCTAAAGACATAATTAGAAAGAGATGGATTGATGAAACCTGGAGGCTGGTCTACATAGACTTCTTCTTGAAGTTCACCATTCAAGAATGCACTTTTGACATCCATCTGGAAGACTTTGAACTTCATATGAGCATCAAAGGCAAGGAATATTCTGATGGCTTCTAGTCTGGCAACAGGTGAAAATGTCTCATCATAGTCAATGCCTTCTTCCTGAGTAGCCCTTGGTTACTAGTCTGGCCTTATTCCTAGTTATCACCCCATCTTCATCTATCTTGTTTCTGAAGACCCACTTGGTTCCAATTACAGGATGGTTCTTTGGTCTTGGAACCAATCTCCAAACTTTGTTTCTCTCAAACTGATTAAGTTCTTCCTGCATGGCCTCTATCCAGCTGGAATCTTCCATAGCATCCTCTATCTTCTTTGGTTCTATTTGAGATAGGAAGCTTAGATAGAAGCATTCATTTTGAGTAGCAGCTCATATTTTGACTCTTGCATTCGGATCTCCAATTATTAGTGAAAGTAATATGCACACAAGCCAATCATGTTTGATGATAAAGCATATACTTTGTAACAATCTTATTCATTTATTAATAAAAAGTATTAATTTATTAAAGGCTTTTAATTATCTACATGATGCTGTTTTATAATATGTGATAAACCCATAGTTTTAAGCAATGCTTTTAGAATAATGATGATGATCATTCTAATGAGATCTAAATTCTTAGAAAGCTTAAAACTAAAATAGTTCCCAATCGTTGGATTACTAAATTGGGGATTAGTAAATCCGGATAGATTGGTACATACGTTGTTTGCTCATTAGATGAGGATGATTGATCTCATGATCATTTGTGTGGAGACACTAAAGCAAGTATGTAGGTGCTTATTAGAGAATAAGTTCACTGAACGTGGCTCGCTAAGGAATACCTAATGGAGTTTTACTTGCCCGTCAATAGGAATTCCTGTAGTGATAGTAGTACAAGTAATCCTTGGACTTGAGATCATCATAGTATCTTGTGTATGATGAGTTATACTTTGACTTATTCCTTAAGATCCTTAGGGTATATCAAAGGGTATGCTTGGGTATAACAAGTTGTACATGGAGATAATATATGATCAATAAAGAATCTACCACTTCTAATAAAAGAAGAGAAATGTCCTATGTGATTCGATAAATGACAACCCAAAGAGTCCTTGGCGAAATGCGAATGAAATTAGAAAGGAGTTTCTAATTTGCATTATTTGAGTTGTGCATTTAAGAGTCGAAATACATATAATTAAATAAAATTAGACTTGACGGTAATTCCATGTCTTATATTTAATTGGGACATTGTATGGTGGAAGGATTGAATTATCGCAGTAACTATTTACTCAAAGGTTCTTTTATGATTAATGTTGAAATCTATATTATCTAGAAAGTCGTTGATCGCTAGGGAGGCTTATCCCTATTGTAGAATAAATATTATTTATTTAAATAAATTAATTATTTAATTTATTTATTTGAATAAGATTAGAATTGTTCTAATTGATTTATTCACAACCTATTTAATATGGAGAACCTAAAGGGTCACACCATAAAAGGAAGAATAATTATTTAAGAAGTTAATGGCATAATCGTAATAATATGTTATGTATATTTAATTTAATCTATGGTGATAGAATAAATTAAATAGCTTAATATTTATTATTTAATATTTTAGAAATATTAAATATAAATTAATAAGAGTAGTCTTATTAATATTATTACAATTATTATTATTTTAATTTCTAAAAGAGTTTAGGAATTAATTTAATATAAGTACTCTCATTTATTCCTAATTGGATTAGGAAGGAAAATTAGTTAAAGGAGTTTAATTAATTATCCCTAATAAGATTAGGGAGCTTAATTAATTAAAATAATTTAATTAATTAAATAAAACCCAATTCCTTAATTGTTAAGGTGGGTTGCCCACATCTATAAATAAGAGGAGTCTTATTATGGGTGATGTGTGCTTGTTGACTTTTACAACATACGTAATAATTCCAATTTGTTGGAGAGTACGTTCTTTTCTATAGAGATAGAAAACTAGGGTTTGAGCCAAATACCCATCTTCTTGAATTCTTATTATTCCTTGGTGGATCACCTCTAGAGGCCAAACACTTGGGTGGCTAACGTTGATCAAAGAAAGGAACAAAACCCGGTAGATTCAAGTTGAACGCGAAAAGGATTGGAGGTGAACTCGTACCTGAGGAAGCTCGGATCTTCAAGGGTATGTTTCTTATTCATCTTTTTCGTTTAATTAATAATTGTGCATAAAGGGTGATCCGGGTATATGGTTTGTAAATTTTTTTTTAAACTCTGATTTTACATGTTTCCGCATTATTTATGCAATTTGATTGTGTTCTTGAATATTACAAACCTAACAGTGGCATCAGAGCCAAACCTTTATGCGAATTATTAATTGTTATAATTTGATATGTATATTGATATGTGTTTAGAACAATTTAATTGGGCATAATTTTATTGTATGAAATTTAAAAAAAAAATTATTTTTTTTGAAAATCAGTAATCCCGATCTGTGGCTATTGGCATGTTTGTTTAATTGTATATATATATTAGCAGTAACTTCTCATGTTAACGTGCAGGATATTTTTAATTTTTTATTTTTAAAACACCTTACGCCATTTCATAAGATTGATTTGCTAACTCTCTCTCTCTCTCTCTATATATATATATATATATATATATATATATATATATATATATATATATATATATATAAGTAAAAGTAAACCATGCCTCAAAAAAAAAAAACACATCCACGTGAATCATGGAAATCAAGACTCTTCCTGCTGCACTTTTTATATGCCACGGAAACAAGGAGGTGATTATATATATAATATATATTAAAGTAATATATATTTATATATATATATATATAATAATTTTATATAATTAAAATAAAATATTTATTTTAATCTTAAAATAAAAGTTTATTTTAATCTTAAAATAAAAGTTTATTTTAATTTTAAAATTAAATTTCATGCTAACTAATTAGAGTTGGAATTGGATTTCAAGATAACTAATTAGAGTTGAAATTGGATTCTATTTTTCCTTAAATAAAGGAGTTTATTTTGATATGAAATTAGATTTCATATTATTCAAAATAAAAGGTTTATTTGTGAATAGGAAAAAGAATCAGTCTTTCCTTAAATAAAGGAATTTATTTAGATATCAAATAAGATTTCATATTATTCAAAATAAAGGAGTTTATTTGTGAATAGGAAAGATAATCCGTGTTTTCTTTAATATTTTTTTATATGGAATTGGATTACATAATTAATTAAAATAAAGGAGTTTATTTTGATTAAAGATTTTGATTAAAATAAAATAGTTTATTTTATTCAAAATTGGATAAATTAAAATAAAATAGTTTTATTTTGATTTAAATTTGGATTAAAATAAAGGAGTTTATTTTGATTCAAAATTAGATTTTATACTAACTAATTTTGCCCATTAAATGATATCAATATATATATTAAATGTTTATTATTCATAAGATGAATGTTATTTATTGATGCATATGATGATGTGTATGATAATAAATGGGATTGATTATGGACTATTGACCAATATGATTGGATTTTATTTTAGTTGGATGCATGAATGTATGGGTTTTATTAAATGGGGTCTCACGTACCTCGCCTTCTCTAATTTTTCCGAATGTAAATTCTATCTCCTCCTATGTACTTCCCTCGATCACGATCAAGGTTTCTATTTATTTTAAATAGTTTTGTAATAGGAATAGTTAGAATTAATTTTGAAGAATTAGAGATCAATGAGAAAGGAGCAAGGAGCGCTTGAAGACCCATTTGTAATGGAGCCCGGGTTTAAATGTAATAGTTATATTTAAATATTATTTCTTGCACCCCTAGGGTTTGACCTTTTGGTTCACTTGGTGGCTCTAGTGAACCAAACTAGAATAAAAGTCCATAATCAATTCGGGTAGAATATTGTATTCTATATGTGCATGCTTATACTATATATATTATATATTATGCAAACATGCTTCCCATGTTCATTAATATGACGCGTATTTTATATATATATGTGCATGTGCGCTAAACAAGATGAGACAAATTAATAACAAACCCCTCAATTTTTATATTAAGTCCTAAGCATTCAAAGATATTTGGAATATCGAACGTCGCCTTCTAGCATGATAAAATTAATAGAGTATTAAATATTTAATATGAGTTTGTTGTGTCACCACAAGGCAAGTATTAAGTATTTAAGATGTTAATTTATCACATTTGATGCTTATAAAGAAAATTGAACAATATTGTTTTGTTGTGTCACCACAAGGATGATATTTTCTTTTTGAATATATGGAGTGCTAGGTTGGACTTAACTTAGATAATTTTGATTCGGATGTGCCACCACTTGATCAAAATAATCTAAGAGGTAAAATAAAAGGAGTTGCATAGTTGATGTAATTGACAAAAGTTGTCTACCTATTTATTTATATATAGTTTGTTGTGTCACCACAAGGCTATATACATTTGAAATGGGATCCTTATTCTCACTAGCAAATCTTTAATTAGATTTTTGCCGAACTATATAAGTGAGGGTAATATAGTTTGAAGAAAATAGTGGGAGATACCAATTTAAAACAAGACCTAATTTATTTTGGTAATTAATAAAAGAATGTATGTTAAAATATTGTTAATTACAAATTCATTTACGAAATTTTACAATGTCTAAAATTACTATCATGCGAAGCATATTAGATGCTAAATTAACTGCATCAATTAAACGGATTGGTTAAGGAATTTGAGAATAGTTCTCATAGTCAAAAGCTATCTTATATCCTTATTACGCCTATCCCTGCAATGGTTGCAGACAATGCCTCTGAGGAAGAGATTGATACTTTTAGAAAGTGGCAAGATGATGCACAGTTGGCTAAATGCATCATGCTCGCATCCATGAGTAACGAGCTTGATCAAACAAGACGAAACTATGGATGCTCCTACTATATTCCTGCACATCAAGTAGTTGATGGTGAGGAAAGTAGGACTGATAAATATCAGATATCTAAGGAGCTCTTCCGATCTAGAATGGCCAATGGCACTATAGTACAGACAAAAAGTTCTTAACATAATCAATTTGATTGATCAATTAGGACAACTGGTTTTGTCATGGATGGAGAGTTGAGCCAAGATTTGATCTTGCCTTCACTCCCGGACTCCTTTCACAATTGTTGTGAATTTTTCATATGAATAAGCTAGATATCAGCATCGCTGATTTGCTTAACATGTTGAAAAATGTTGAGAGTCACTTTCCAACCAAGAAAGACCAAGTCTTATTGGTATGGGCCAAAGGATCTTCTGAAAAGAAGAAAGATTCAAAGAAGGTAAATAGAAAGGCAAAATAAAAGATAATAAGAACAAAACTGATACGGATAGCAAAGGAGTTTGCTTCCACTGCAATAAGCCTGGACACTAGAAAAAAAATCATGAGAAGCGTCTTGCGCAGAGGCTAACCAAAGAAGCTTAGTGAAGTTTCTAAGATAAATAAAAATTTGTTCATGATTTAAAATAAAATTTTCTTTAAGTCAAGGTTCTACTTGGGTATTGGATACCGACTTTGGTTATCATAAATATAGATTTATGAAGGACCAAGCGTAAGTAGAAAGCTAAACAAATATAAGTAATCCTATGTAAGGGAAATGTAACAAAGGTTGCCATATTAGCCATAGAAACTTATAGTTTAGCAATGTCTACAGGCAAATCTATTAAGTCAATAAGTTGTTATTGTATTCCAGTTCTTGTTAAAGATATTATTTCCATTTTTATTGTTGGACAATGAAATCTTTGGTATTATAATTAAGAACAATTGTTGTTCTATTTATAATAATAATGTTTTGTATAGAACTAGAATATTACTTAATAAATTTTGTATACTTGACTTACATGAAAATAATTTTGCAAATTGAACAAACTAGTATAAGAAAAGGAGATGATCATTCAAAGAGTTGAATGTGTGTATTTGCTAAAATATAAGTGTGAATTATTTGAAAGGTTCAAAGAATTCAGAAGTGAAACAAATTGGCAATGTATTAAGATTCTTTGATTAGATCAAGGAATAAATACTTGTGCAATAAGTTTCTAGATCATCTCAAATGGTTTTCTCATAATGGACACATCCTGATACGCAATAATTGATTGATGTATCTGAATGAAAAATCGTACCTTGTTGGACATGGTGCGGTCCATAATGATTTTACCGACATTCCAATATCCTTCTGGATAATGTCCTAGAAATGATCGTGCATATCTCACGAAAAGGTAACCTCAAAATCCATTTCAAGACTCCATAAAAGTTATGGACAGGGAGGATTCCTAATCTTAAGTATGTTGAGATAAGGGGTTGTCCAACTTATGTGAAAATGTTTCGAAGGATAAGCTTGGGACAAGATTTGACATGTACAGATTTGTGGGACATCCTAAAGTAAGTTTAGGGTATATGTTCTATAATTCTACTTAGCAAAAGGTGTTTGTTACGAAAACACGCGCCTTTCTAAGATAAAGGTGTTTATCATTAAAAGGGGCTAGTGGGAGGATAATAGATCTTGAAGAGTTCAAGAACCACAAAACACTATAAGTCAAATAAGAGGAACCTATAGATAGACCTATTGCACCACAACTGAATCGTAAATCTGAAATAGTACTGAAGATACCTAGGAGGTATGGATTCATCATGGATGATGATGATGAGGTACCCATCATAGAAGATGATGATCTAGAGTTACATACGATGAGGTAAGAGTTATAGACACTCTCAAAATGGAACATTCATTTTGATGAAATAATCAAAAGAGTTTGATTTTATCAAAAACAAGAATGAACCTAATGTGTACAAAAGGGTCAGTGGGAGCGTCGTGAAATTTCTAGTATTATATGTTGATATACTACGGATAAGGAATGACATACCAATGCTACAATCAATAAAGATAAAGTTGTCTAAACATTCCTCCATGAATGATTTGGAAGAGTATCTTAATTGGGGATGCAAATCTATATAGATAGATTTTAAAGGATGCTCAACTTAACCCAAGGAATGTATATTCATTTGATACTAAAGTCGTTTAGCATGGCAAACTCCAAGAGATGTCTCATGTCGATGAGCTATAGAGTGTATCTCTCTTAATAGTCCCCACAGACTCCTAAAAAGAGAGGTCGCATGAGTGACAATCATGTATGCAATGTAATGTACGAGACCTGATGTTGATCAGTCATATTATGGAGAAGTTCACTATGAGTCAGTGAAAAACATCTTAAAGTGCTTAACCGGCACTAAGGATGTGATCATATTCATGGTGGGTCTAAATTAAAACTAGAGAGCTTCCCAGACTCAAGTTTTTGAGACAGACCAAGATGACAGAAAAAAACTCTTTAAGGTAAAGCGTTATCTTGAACAGTGGTGCAGTGAATTAGAAAGGTTCCAAACAGCAAAGAGTTACTGGTTTAGTGATAAAGACAAAGTATATAGCTATAAATGAAACTGCAAGTTGATTGTTTGGATTAAAAGTTCATTACAGAACTAGGAATAGTTCCTAAGTCTCATCTTGGATCTAAACATGTGTTGTGGCACTTTCATTTGATTATAAGAAACATTGAAAGATGGGAAATCACTATAGAGATGGTGGACTCTCAAGAACAACATTACATATCCATTAACTAAAGCTTATCCAACAAAGGATAATCATCACTTAGAGAAAAGAGTATAAGATATACAATGCGATTGGCTTTAGTGCAAGTGGGAGATTGAAAGTAATATGCACACAAGCCAATCATGTTTGATGATAAAGCATATACTTTGTAACAATCTTATTCATTTATTAATAAAAAGTATTAATTTATTAAAGGCTTTTAATTATCTACATGATGTTTGTTTTATAATATGTGATAAACCCATAGTTTTAAGCAATGCTTTTAGAATAATGATGATGATCATTCTAATGAGATCTAAATTCTTAGAAAGCTTAAAACTAAAATAGTTCCCAATCGTTGGATTACTAAATTGGGGATTAGTGAATCCGGATAGATTGGTACATACATACGTCGATTGCTCATTAGATGAGGATGATTGATCTCATGATCATTTGTGTGGAGACACTAAAGCAAGTATGTAGGTGCTTATTAGAGAATAAGTTCACTTTGACGCATGGCTCGCTAAGGAATACCTAATGGAGTTTTACTTGCTTTGTCAATAGGAATTCTGTAGTGATAGTAGTACAAGTAATCCTTGGACTTGAGATCATCATAGTATCTTGTGTATGATGAGTTATACTTTGACTTATTCCTTAAGACCCTTAGGGTATATCAAAGGGTATGCTTGGGTATAACAAGTTGTACATGGAGATAATATATGATCAATAAAGAATCTACCACTTCTAATAAAAGAAGAGAAATGTCCTATGTGATTTGATAAATGACAACCCAGTAGTCCTTGGCAAGGCGTAATGAAATCGTAAAGGAGTTTCTAATTTGCATTATTTGGAGTTGTGCATTTAAGAGTCGAAATACATATAATTAAATAAAATAAGACTTGACATAGAATTCCATGTCTTATATTTAATTGGGACATTGTATGGTGGAAGGATTGAATTGTACGGTAACTATTTACTCAAAGGTTCTTTTATGATTAATGTTGAAATCTATATTATCCGGAAAGTCGCTGATCGCTAGTGGGAGGCTTATCCTATTGTAGAATAAATATTATTTATTTAAATAAATTAATTATTTAATTTATTTATTTGAATAAGATTAGAATTGTTCTAATTGATTTATTCACAATCGGTTTAATAAGGAGAACCTAAAGGGTCACACCATAAGAGGAAGAATAATTATTTAAGAAGTTAATGGCATAATCGTAATAATATATTATGTATATTTAATTTAATCTATGGTGATAGAATAAATTAAATAGCTTAATATTTATTATTTAATATTTTAGAAATATTAAATATAAATTAATAAGAGGAGTCTTATTAATATTATTACAATTATTATTATTTTAATTTCTAAAAGAGTTTAGGAATTAATTTAATATAAGTACTCTCATTTATTCCTAATTGGATTAGGAAGTAAAATTAGTTAAAGGAGTTTAATTAATTATCCCTAATAAGATTAGGGAGCTTAATTAATTAAAAGAATTTAATTAATTAAATAAAACCCAATTCCTTAATTGTTAAGGTGGGTTGCCCACATCTATAAATAAGAGGAGTCTTATTATGGGTGATGTGTGGTTGTTGACTTTTACAACATACGTAATAATTCCAATTTGTTGGAGAGTACGTTCTTTTCTATAGAGATAGAAAACTAGGGTTTGAGCCAAATACCCATCTTCTTGAATTCTTATTATTCCTTGGTGGATCACCTCTAGAGGCCAAACACTTGGGTGGCTAACGTTGATCAAAGGAAGGAACAAAACTCGGTAGATTCAAGTTGAACGCGAAAAGAATTGGAGGTGAACTCGTACCTGAGGAAGCTCGGATCTTCAAGGGTATGTTTCTTATTCATCTTTTTCGTTTAATTAATAATTGTGCATAAAGGGTGATCCGGGTATATGGTTTGTAAATTTTTTTTTAAACTCTGATTTTACACGTTTCCGTATTATTTATGCAATTTGATTGCGTTCTTGAATATTACAAACCTAACAATTAGAGCTTGAGTGTGATCTCTTGCCCATCTGCTTCCTGTTGGAACATCTGTTCTTATGCCTTCTTGTCTTAGATCCTCGAGATCTATTTCTTCTTCTTGATGTGGAGGCTCATTATCTGGCACAGACCTCTCTACGATCTCATTCCCTTGCTCAACGATTTCACTGTTTGGATCTACGATCGTAGTATTGAGCTTGACGACTTCGTTCGTAGTGTCTTCACTTTTGGTCGTAGTGTCTTGGAGCACTGTTTTGTCTAAGTCTGTTTCATCAAAGATGATGTGAATCGACACTTCTACACTCAGTGTCTTCTTATTGAACACTCTGTAAGCCTTGCTGTCTGTGGCATATCCAAGAAAGATTCCTTCGTCTAATTTTGGTTGAAACTTTGTTAAGTACTGCTTTTTCATTGTTGAGTATGTAGCATGCATAGCTGAACACATAAAAGTAGCTGACATTTGGCTTTCTTCATTTCCAAAGTTCATAAGGAGTCTTCTTAATCGTAGAGTGTATGAGTGATCTGCTTACGAGTATATCATGCGATTATTGACCGCTCGCTTGAAGTATTCCTAGATGAGTTGAGGGCTAGTAGAGTCCTTCCAGCCTCTATTAATGTCCTATTCTTTCTTTCAGCAACTCTATTTTGTTGGGGGGTTCGTGGAGCTGAGAAGTTATGACTAATCCCATTGTATGTGCAGAACTGATCCATTTCTGAGAAATCAAATTCTCTGCTATGATCACTTCTTATGGCCTTGATTTTCTATCCTTTCTCATTCATCACCAGCTTGAACATCTTGATCAGTTGGGGGCTTGTTTCATCTTTTGAGTTTAGAAAGAATACCCATGTAAATCTGGTGTAGTCGTCGACTACGACCAGTGAGTATCTCTTTCCCCCAAGGCTTGCTGTTGGAATTGGTCCAAACAGATCCATGTGTAGCAGCTGTAGAGGCTTGTCAATTGAGTTGATAGTTTTTGCTCTTGAATGTGCTTCTGGTCTGCTTCCCAAGTTGACAGGCATTGTAAGGCCTTTCTTTAATGAAGTTGAGCTTAGGTAGGCCTGCAACTAGATCTTTTAAAGCTAATTTGGACATGCTTTTGAAATTGAGATGAGATAATCTTCAATGCCATATCCAGCTCATTTCTTTAGATGCTTTAGCCAGAAAGCATATTGTCTCGTCTGAGCTTAGTTGTCCAAGATTTACTGTGTAGACATTTCTTTCTCTTGTTCCGGTTAGCTTTACTGCAGATGTCTTCAGGTCTCGGACTTGACATTGATTGTTGATGAATGTTACTTGATGACCCTTGTCACAGAGTTGGCTAATGCTTAGAAGGTTGTGTTGTAGTCCTTCCACATAAGCCACTCTACTGAATGATACTGCACCATTTCCGGCTGAGCCATAGCCTCTTGTCTTGCCAGTGCCATTATCTCCAAAGATGACTGAGGGACCCTCCTTCTCTATGTAGTTAGACAGAAGGGCTTTGTTCTCGGTCATATGTCTTGAACATCTACTATCCAAATACCAGGTTGTGTTCGTGGAGCTCCTTTCCTGAGGTAACATTAAGCCTTCATTTTGGTACCCATATTTGCACGGGTCCTATTATGTTAGTACCCTTGGGGATCCAAATCTGCTTGATTTTGGGTCTTATGTGCATGGAATTATAATGACAATTCGCAGCCTTGTGACCAACTCTGTGGCATTCAAAGCATTTGATGTGATGCATGTTAATGTGTGTGTGAAAGTTCTTCCTCCATTTGGACTTTTGTGGATTATTGGTCATCCTCCTGCTAAGCTGATATTCCCTTTTCCATGTGTTCTCTTGTTTCATTAATTGAGAAGAGTATATCTTACTTCTACTATATCTTCCTGGTTGGTACGTAGAGTTGATTTTATTAGACTCTACGATCCTTCGAGGTTGATGAGTAGACCAGCATGAGATCCCTTACTCCTAGACCAGCATGAGATCCCTTACTCCTGGGAATATGAATTGAATCAGCCGGGCAGGGTTTGACAGGCTTATCACTCTGTGAGGATTTCACAAATATAATGCCCCTACTTAACCTCGAGGCATCACTTATGCTATTTTCCTTTACTTTTTTCACACATGGCTCTGAGGTAGATTCCCCAAAGCCTAGCCCTGTTCTATCAGAGACGCTTCTCTGATTTGAGATTAAAGAGTCCATGGATGAAGAAGATTTGTTCCATGTAGAGATAGTCTTTTCTAGATCCTCAATTTTTAAGGTTAGACTAGACTTTCTTTTTGTACTGAGCTCATTTGTTCGTCTCAAGAGCTTATTCTCAGCTTCAAGCTCAGAGAAAGAATTAGTACTGAGAAGGGTTGTTTCCAGTTCTTCTTGAACCTTTTCTTTCTCCTTTTGAAGAAGTGAATAATCCTTAGACAGAACTCTAAACCACTTCATGTATTGATGTAGATCAGATGTTATGCCATGTAATGCAGTTCTAAGATCATCAATATCTACATCAAGAGAGTTAAAGTTAAATACCTCATCGATATTACTTCATGTATGTTGGAGTTCTGTTTGTCCCTTGCATTTTTCGCCATTAAGTAGAGATTTGCTGTTTGAGGATCTTCATCATCTCCAGATTCAGGAGTTGAGTCATTGTCTGAGTAACTCCACGATCCTCCAGCTATAAGACCTTTGTCTTTCTTTACTGGCCTTTTGTTGCCTTTGTATTCCTTCTTTGTATGTGTCTTCTTTTTGAGATCTTCTCTGAGAGGTTTGTTGCAGTTGGCAATGAAGTGACCAGGTTTCTTGCAGTTATAACATAGGTCATTCATTTGCTCATGGCTACTGTAGTTGCCAACTTTTTTTGGTTTGCTGGTTCTGCCTTGTCTCATGAATCTTCTTAGTCTTTTAACCAGCATTGCAAAGTTCTCATCATCATCTTCATTGTAGTCAGAGTCAGCTTCAGTGTTAATTTTGGAGATGTTTTCAGTTACTTTGAGAGCAACACCTTTGTCCTTCTTTCTTCCTTCAGATAACGTTTCATCTCGTTGTGTCAGCTCCAGTTCGTACGTGAGGAGGTTGCCATATAACTGTTGAACAGTCATTTTATGTAGATTCTTTAATTCTCTAATGGCAGTGGTTTTGGCATCCCACTTGCTTGGTAAAGCTCTCATGAACTTTATGATCAGATCTTTATTTGGATAGATCTTTCCATAGGCTCGAAGAGAATTGAGCAGAATATTGAATCTCTCGTATGTAGCAGTGACGTTCTCTCCTTGTACATGGGCAAACATCTCATATTGTTGAGTCAAGAGAGATTGTTTGTTTTCTCTGACTTCTTTTGTTCCTTCATGCATAATGAGTAGTGCTTCCCAAACCTCCTTTGCTGTTTTGCAGTTGACCACGTTTTCAAATAGATCATCTTCTTATGATTGAAATAAGATGTTCTTGGCCTTTTTGTCAAGTTGGACAGCTCTCTTTTCATTCTCTGTCCATTCTCCTTTGACCTTAATCTGTACTCTGTCTTGGTCATCTGTAGTTGGTGCAAGCTTTGTAGGAACATAGGACCCATTCTGCACAGTTTCAAATAGATCTTCATCTATTGAATCTATGTAAGCTTGCATCCTAACCTTCCAGTTGGAGAATTTATCTTTGTTGCAAATAGGTGGCTTGCTGCCTCCTCCAGTCTTTAATTTGCTTGGTAAGTGTGCCATTGGATCTACGCAAGCTTTGTAGGCTTCTGTTATAGAACCTGCTCTGATACCAATTGTTAGTTCCCGGAGGCACGATAGATATCTAGAAAGGGGGTTGAATAGATATTTAAAACTTTTTCTTTTAACTAATTTAGGTTGATGATAATCAATGCACAGTGAAATGAGTATTTTATAAACCTTCTGTTAGATATCTTAAGTTAATGAGAGTGAGGCAGTTATGACAGTTATAGCAGGTATAGCAGTTATAATGAACACAACGATTTCAAGTGGTTCAGAGCACTTAAAGCTCCTAATCCACTCTTCTACTCCTAGAATAGGACCCTTTTAGACCTCATAAGGATAATGAAGAATTACTTGGTCATGAAGTAACACACCTCAGTGCAATTGGTGCGTTAATGTATCTTGCTAATAATACACGACCTGATATAGCATTCTCTGTGAATTTGTTAACAAGATATAAATTTTCTCCTACCCAGAGACATTAGAATGGGGCTAAACATATTTTTGGTTACCTACGAGGAACTATGGATATGGGCTTATTTTATTCAAATAATGATAATCATAAATTAGTTGAATATGTTGATGCAGGATATTTATCTGATCCACATAAAGGTCGATCACAAACAGGTTATCTCTTTATTTGTGGTGATACTGCTATGTCATGGATAAGCCTCAATTAATTTATTTAAATAAATAATATTTATTCTACAATAGGGATAAGCCTCACTAGCGATCAACGACTTTCCAGATAATATAGATTTCAACATTAATCATAAAAGAACCTTTGAGTAAATAGTTAGTGCATACTGATTCAATCCTTCCACCATCTGATGTCCCAATTAAATATAAGACATGGAATTACTGTCAAGTCTTATTTTATTTAATTATATGTATTTCGACTCTTAAATGCACAACACCATATAATGCAAATTAGAAACTCCTTTCTAATTTCATTACTCGCTTAAACAAGGACTACTTTGGGTTGTCCTTTATCGAATCACATAGGACATTTCTCTTCTTTTATTAGAAGTGGTAGATTCTTTATTGATCATACATTATCTCCATATACAACTTATTATACCCAAGCATACCCTTTGATATACCCTAAGGGTCTTAAGGAATAAGTCAAAGTATAACTCATCATACACAAGATACTATGATGATCTCAAGTCCAAGGATTACTTGTACTACTATCACTACAGGAATTCCTATTGATAGGCAAATAAAACTCCATTAGGTATTCCTTAGCGAGCCACGTTCAGTGAACTTATTCTCTAATAAACACCTACATACTTGCTTTAGTGTCTCCACACAAATGATCATGAGATCAATCATCCTCATCCAATGAGCAATCAACGTATGTACCAATCTATCCGGATTCACTAATCCCCAATTTAGTAATCCAATGATTGGGAACTATTTTAGTTTTAAGCTTTCTAAGAATTTAGATCTCATTAGAATTATCATCATCATTATTCTAAAAGCGTTGCTTAAAACTATGGATTTATCACATATTATAAAACAGCATCGTGTAGATAATTAAAAGCCTTTAATAAATTAATACTTTTTATTAATAAATGAATAAGATTGTTACAAAGTATATGCTTTATCATCAAACATGATTGGCTTGTGTGCATATTACTTTTAATCTCCCACTTGCACTAAAGCCAATCGCCATTGTATCTTATACTCTTCTTCTCTAAGTGACGATTATCCTGCTGTTGGATAAGCTTTAGTTAATGGATATGTAATGTTGTTCATGAGAGTCCACTATCTCTATAGTGATTTCCCATCTTTCAATTATTCTAATAATCAAATGAAAGTGCCACAACACATGTTTAGATCCAAGATGAGACTTAGGAACTATTCCTAGTTCTGTAATGAACTTTTAATCCAAACAATCAACTTGTAGCTTCATTTATAGCTATATACTTTGTCTTTATCACTAAACCAACAACTCTTTGCTGTTTGAAACCTTTCCAATTCACTGCACCACCGTTCAAGGTGACACTTTACCTTAAAGTGGATTTTCTGTTGTCTCGGTCTGTCTGAAAAACTTGAGTCTGTTAAGCCCTCTAGTTTTAATTCAGACCCACCATAAATTTTAATCACATCCTTAGTACCGGTCAAGTACTTTAAGATGTTTTTCACTGTCTTACAGTGATCTTCTCCAGAATATGACCGATCAACATCGGGTCTCGTATATTTCATTGCATACATGATAATTACTCATGCGATCTCTCTTTTTATGAGTCTTTGGGGACTATTAAGAGAGATACACTCCATAGCTCATCTACATGAGACATCTCTTGGAGTTTTCCATGCTAAACGACTTTAGTATCAAATGAATATACGTTCCTTGGGTCAAGTCGAGCATCCTCTTAAATCTATCTATATAGATTTATATCCCCAATTAAGATACTCTTCCCAAATCATTCATAGAGGAATGTTTAGACAACTTTATCTTTACTGATTGTAGCATTGGTATGTCATTCCTTAGCGTAGTATATCAACATATAGTACCAGGAATGTCACGATGCTCCCACTGACCCTTTTGTACACACTAGAACTCTTACCTCATCGTATGTAATTGGATCATCATCTTCTATGATGTGTACCTCATCATCATCATCCATGATGAATCCATACCTCTTTGGTATCTTCGGTACTATTCCAGATTTACGATTCGGTTGTGGTACAATAGGTCATCTGAGTTCCTCTTATTTGACTTATAGTATTTTGTGGTTCTTGAACTCTTCAAGATCTATTATCCTCCCACTAGCCCCTTTAATGATAAACACCTTTATCTTAGAAGGCAGCATGTTTCGCAACAAACACCTTTTGCTAAGTAGGATTATAGAACATATACCCTAAACTTACTTTAGGATGTCCCACAAATTGTATTTGTCAAATCTTGTCCCAAGCTTATCTTTTTGAAACCTTTTCACATAAGTTGGACAACCCTTATCTTAACATACTTAAGATTAGGAATCCTCCTCATCCATAACTTTTATAGAGTCTTGGGGGTTTGGATTTAGAGATTACCTTTTCGTAGATATGTCGCGACCATTTCTAGGACATTATCCCGTAAGGATCTTTGGAATGTCGGTAAAATCATTATGGACCGCACTATGTCCAACAAGGTACGATTTTTCATTCGGATACATAAATCAATTATCGTGTCGGGATGTGTCCATTATGAGAAAACCATTTGAGATGATCTAGAAACTTATTGCACAAGTATTTATTCTTTGATCTAATCAAAGAATCTTAATACTTGCCAATTTGTTTCACATCCGAATTCTTTGAACCTTTCAAATAATTCACACTTGTATTTCAACAAATACATATATTCAACTCTTTGAATAATCATCTCCTTTTCTTATATTATTTTGTTCAATTTACAAAATAATTTTTCACGTAAGTCAAGTATACAAAATCCATTAAATAATCTTTCATTTCTATACTGAAACATTATTATTATAAATAGAACAACAATTGTTCTTAATTATAATACCAAAGATTTCATTGTCCAACAATAAAATGGAAATAATATTTTTTAACAAGAACTGGAATACAATAACAACTTATTGACTTAATAGATTTTCCCGTAGGCATTGCTAAACTATAAGTTTCTATGGCTAATATGTCAACCTTTGCTACATTTCCCGCACATAGGATTACTTATATTTGTTTAGCTTTCTACTTCTGCTTGGTCCCTTCATAAATCTATATTTATGATAACCAAAGTCGGTATCCAATACCCAAGTAGAACCTTGACTTAAAGAAAAATTTATTTCAATCATGAACAAAAAATGTATTGTAAGCAAAACTTCACTAAGCTTCTTTGGTTAGCCTCTGCAAGATGCTTCTCGCAGTTTCTTTCCAGTGTCCAGGCTTATTGCAGTGGAAGCAAGCTCCTTTGCTATCCGTATCAGTTTTGTTCTTATTATCTTTTATTTATGCCTTTCTATTTACCTTCTTTGAATCGTTCTTCTTTTCAGAAGATCCTTTGGCCCCTACCAGTAAGACTTGATCTTTCTTGGTTGGAAAGTGACTCTCAACATTTTTCAATATGTTAAGCAAATCGGTGAGGTGATATCTAGCTTGTTCATATGAAAAATTCACAACAATTAATGAAAGGAGTCCGGGGAGTGAGTGCAAGATCAAATCTTGGCTCAACTCTCCATCCATGACAAAACCAGTTGTCTAAATGATCAATCAAATTGATTATGTTAAGAACTTTTGTTTGTACTATAGTGTCATTGGCCCATTCTAGATCGGAAGAGCTCCTTAGATATCTCGATATCTATCGGTCCCTACTTTCCTCACCATCAACTACTTGATGTGCGGGAATATAGTAGGAGCATCCATAGTTTCATCTTGACGTTGAAGCTCGTTACTAATGGATGCGAGCATGATGCATTGAGCCAATCGTGCATCATCTTGCCACTTTCTAAAAGTAGCAATGTCTTCCTCAAGGGCATTGTCTGCAACCATTGCAGGGATAGGCGTATTAAGGACATAAGATAGCTTTTCAGCTATGAGAACTATTCTCAAATTCCTTAACCAATCCGTTTAATTGATTTGCGTTAATTTAGCATCTAATATGCCTGCATGATGATAGTAATTTTAGACATTGTAAAATTACAGAATGAATTTGTAATTAACAACATTTTAACATACATTCTTTTATTAATTACCAAAATAAATTAGGTCTTGTTTTAAATTGGTATCTCCCACTATTTTCTTCAAACTATATTACCCTCACTTATATAGTTCGGCAAAATCTAATTAAAGATTTGCTAGTGAGAATAAGGATCCCATTTCAAATGTATATAGCCTTGTGGTGACACAACAAACTATATATAAATAAATAGGTAGACAACTTTTGTCAATTACATCAACTATCAACTCCTTTTCTTTTGCCTCTTAGATTATTTTGATCAAGTGGTGGTACATCCGAATCAAAATTATCCAAGTTAAGTCCGACCTAGCACTCCATATATTCAAAAAGAAAAATATCATCCTTGTGGTGACACAACAAAACAATATTGTTCAATTTTCTTTATAAGTATCAAATGTGATAAATTAACATCTTAAATACTTAATACTTGCCTTGTGGTGACACAACAAACTCATATTAAATATTTAATACTCTATTAATTTTATCATGCTAGAAGGCGACGTTCGATATTCCAAATATCTTTGAACGCTTAGGACTTAATATAAAAATTTGAGGGGTTTGTTATTAATATGTCTCATCTTGTTTAGCGCGCATGCACATATATATATAAAATACGCGTCATATTAATCATGCGAAGCATGTTTGCATAATATATAATATATATAAAGTATAAGCATGCATATAGAATACTATATTCTACCCGGATTGATTATGGACTTTTATTCTAGTTTGGTTCACTAGAGCCACCAAGTGAACAAAAAGGTCAAACCCCCAAGGTGCAAGAATTAATATTTAAATATAAAATTACATTTAAACCCTAAGGCTCCATTACAAAGCGGGTCTTCAAGCGCTCCTTGCTCCTTGATCTCCAATTTTTTCAAAATTAATTCTAACTATTCCTATTACAAAACTATTTAAAATAAATAGAAACCTTGATTAGCGATCGAGGGAAGTACATAGGAGGAGATAGAATTTACATTAAGAAAAAATTAGAGAAGGCGAATACTGTGAGACCCCATTTAATAAAACCCATACATTTATGCATCCAACTAAAATAAAATCCAATCACATTGAATCAATAGTCCATAATCAATCTCATTTATTATCATACACATCATCATATGCATCAATAAATAATATTCATCTTATGAATAATAAACATTTAATATATATATTGATATCATTTAATAGGCAAATTTAGTTAGTATAAAATCTATTTTTGAATCAAAATAAACTCCTTTATTTTAATCCAAATTTAAATCAAAATAAAACTATTTTATTTTAATTTATCCAATTTTGAATAAAATAAACTATTTTATTTTAATCAAAATCTTTAATCAAAATAAACTCCTTTATTTTAATTAATTATGGAATCCAATTCCATGTAAAAAAATAACTCCTTTATTAAAGGAAACACTTTCTCTTTCCTATTCACAAATAAACTCCTTTATTTTGAATAATATGAAATCTTATTTCATATCTAAATAAACTCCTTTATTTAAGGAAATTAGGATTCTCTTTCCTATTTACAAATTAACTCCTTTATTTTGAATAATATAAAATCTTATTTCATATCTAAATAAACTCCTTTATTTAAGGAAATATGAAATCCAATTTCAACTCCAATTAGTTATCATGAAATCCAATTCCAACTCTAATTAGTTAGCATGAAATTCTAATTTTAAAATTAAAATAAACTTTTATTTTAAGATTAAAATAAACTTTTATTTTAATAATAAAATAATTAAAAAACATATTTTATATATATATATATATATATATATATATATATTATAATATACATATATATTATATATATAATATATGTAATCTAACTTCCCTTTTGTTCCTTCACGTGGCCATTTTTTTTTTAAGGCATGGTTACTTAATATATATATATATATATATATATATATATATATATATTAGAGAGTTAGCAAAGCAATCTTATGAAATGGCATGGCAGGTTTTTCAAAAAAAATTAAAAAATATCCTACACGTTGGTCACGTCCCACGTGATAGTTGATAGCCGGAAATAAAAAACAAGCAACTCGCGAATTCCGTGCCAAGGAAAAACATGAGATAGTGGATTTCGCGAGATAGTGGATTCCGTACCAGCGATTTCGCGAGACGTTTTTTATTTATTTATTTATTTATTTATTTTTATTTTATACAATAAAAATATGCCCAATTAAATTGTTCTAAACACATATCAATATACATATCAAATTTGAACAATTAATAATTCGCATAAAGGTTTGGTTCTGATACCACTGTTAGGTTTGTAATATTCAAGAAGCAATCAAATTGCAAAATAATGCGGAAGCGTGTAAAATCAGAGTTTAAAAAAAAATTACAAACCATATACCCCGATCACCCTTTATGCACAATTATTAATTAAACGAAAAGATAAAGAATAAAATCATACCCTTGAAGATCGAGCTTCCTCAAGTACAAGTTCACCTCCAATCCTTTTCGCGTTCAACTTGAATCCACCGGGTTTGGTTCCTTCCTTTGATCAACGTTAGCCACCCATGTGTTTGGCCTCTAGAGGTGATCCACCAAGGAAGAATAGGAATTCAAGAAGAAGGGGTATTGGCTCAAACCCTAGTTTTTCCTATCTGTATAGAAAAAGGGCATACTCTCCAACAAATTGGAATTATTACGTACATCTGATATCTGATATAAGACTCCTCTTATAAAGATATCAAGTAACCTATTTAATAAAATAAGATATTATTTAATTAAACTCTTTTAATTAAATGGGCTCCTAATCTTATTAGGGATAATTAATTAAACTCCTTTAACTAATTTTCCTCCTAATCCTATTAGGAATAAATGAGAGTACTTATATTAAATTAATTCCTAAACTCTTTTAGAAATTAAAATAATAATAATTGTAATAATATTAATAAGACTCCTCTTATTAATTTATATTTAATATTTCTAAAATATTAAATAATAAATATTAAGCTATTTAATTTATTCTATCACCATAGATTAAATTAAATATACTTAACATATTATTACGATTATGCCATTAACTTCTTAAATAATTATTCTTCCTTTTATGGTGTGACCCTTTAGGTTCTCCATATTAAACCTAGGTTGTGAATAAATCAATTAGAACAATTCTAATCTTATTTAAATAAATAAATTCAACAATTAATTTATTTAAATAAATAATATTTATTCTACGATAGGGATAAGCCTCCTAGCGATCAACGACTTTCCGGATAATATAGATTTCAACATTAATCATAAAAGAACCTTTGAGTAAATAGTTACCGCATACAATTCAATCCTTCCACCATCTGATGTCCCAATTAAATATAAGGCATTGGAATTACTTTGTCAAGTCTTATTTTATTTAATTATATGTATTTCGACTCTTAAATGCACAACACCATATAATGCAAATTAGAAACTCCTTTCTAATTTCATTCGCTTAAAACCAAGGACTCTTTGGGTTGTCCTTTATCGAATCACATAGGACATTTCTCTTCTTTTATTAGAAGTGATAGATTCTTTATTGATCATACATTATCTCCATGTACAACTTATTATACCCAAGCATACCCTTTGATATACCCTAAGGGTCTTAAGGAATAAGTCAAATTATAACTCATCATACACAAGATACTATGATGATCTCAAGTCCAAGGATTACTTGTACTACTATCACTACAGGAATTCCTATTGACAGGCAAATAAAACTCCATTAGGTATTCCTTAGCGAGCCACGTTCAGTAAACTTATTCTCTAATAAACACCTACATACTTGCTTTAGTGTCTCCACACAAATGATCATGATATCAATCATCCTCATCCAATGAGCAATCAACGTATGTACCAATCTATCCGGATTCACTAATCCCCAATTTAGTAATCCAATGATTGGGAACTATTTTAGTTTTAAGCTTTCTAAGAATTTAGATCTCATTAGAATGATCATCATCATTATTCTAAAAGCGTTGCTTAAAACTATGGGTTTATCACATATTATAAAACAGCATCATGTAGATAATTAAAAGCCTTTAATAAATTAATACTTTTTATTAATAAATGAATAAGATTGTTACAAAGTATATGCTTTATCATCAAACATGATTGGCTTGTGTGCATATTACTTTCATTTTTCCCATTGGGTTTTTCCTGGTAAGGGTTTTAATGAGGCAACTTTCAATGCGTATGGCTATACAATAGACATCCAAGGGGGAGTGGTATAAAATTATAATATATATATATATATATATAGAGAGAGAGAGAGAGAGTCCGGATCATGTCTGGACTCCCGGACCATAAATAAATTCGGACATTTTTTTTTGCTTTTTTTTGTTAAAACAACTAAAAAAAAATTATGGAACTTAAATTTTTACATAATACAGTGTTTTTGGTGTTATTTGGATACATATAACAAAACATGTATGTACAGTCTGTATAGACATGTTTTGTTATATGTATCTAAATCATACCCAAAACACTGTATTATGTAAAAATTCAAGTTCCATAATTTTTTTAGTTGTTTTAAAAAAAAAATAAAAATTGGTTTGATTTTAAGCTTCATCCAGGCTCCCGAACGAGATCGATGCTATATATATATATATATATGGATGTTAGATTCAATCCTCACATTGTAATGATCCTTGATCTTTTGAAACTCCCATGTCACTTAAGTTTTAAAACTCATTACCTTTGAGTTTTGAAACCTCAAGTATTATTGTTCATGTACCTATATATAATAGCATTGTAAAGAGAATGAGAGATGTACAAATATACTATAACTTACATGAAAATATAAAGAGAATGCTCTCTCTTTTCATTAATCATTGTTCTTAATATTAGTATTCTTTTATAACAAATATCTGTTAGTTCTCGGAGGCACGATTGATATCTAGAAGGGGGGGTGTTGAATAGATATTTAAAACTTTTTCTTTTAACTAATTTAGGTTGATGATAATCAATGCACAGCGGGATAAGTATTTAATAAACCTACTGTTAGATATCTTGAGTTAATGAGAGTGAGGCAGTTATGACAGTTATAGCAGGTATAGCAGTTATAATGAACACAACGATTTTAAGTGGTTCAGAGCACTTAAAGCTCCTAATCCACTCTTCTACTCCTAGAGTAGGAAATCCACTAAGGATGTCTGTTACACTTCTTGAATCTTACAGATTCCGTCTACACCAGCAGTCTAGGTACTTCTTAGCTCACTCTTGTACTCTTCAAGTCCAGCAGACTTTGTTTCTCACAGTTCACTTAGAACTCTTCAAGTCTTGCAGACTTGGTTCTCTTACTTCAGTTGATTGAAATGTTGTTTAGATCGTGATTGATGCTACTCAGTTGCTATTAAGCACTTGTTCGAAAGAACTGAGTAGCTGAGCAAGCTCCCCTTTTTCTCAGATCGTAGAGTTGAGCGTTGAGTGTTCTTGTGCGTTCTTGGTCAATGCTTGTCTGCTCTTCTCATCTGTCTTTGATCTGTATATATGTGATCTTGAAATCTATCCGTTGAAGTCATCTGATGAGCCATTAAATGTGTTTGTCATTTCTGAGCTTTGATGGAGACTTTTCTGCATATCTTCTGATTTGCACTATGACCCACTGACACAGCAGACTGTTTTCTCACGTAACATCTCAAAAGGTGTTTTCCTCTGCCCAATGGTCCTTTTCTTAGCTTCTTGAATACGTTTCTTTTGATCAATACTAAGGATATCTTTTGTACGTTGGGACTGGTGAGAGCTTCAACGTTTAAAACCCATTCCATATTTGTTGGAGTCTATCTTCAAATGAACGATAGGGCTTGATGTTTCTGACACAAGGCAGATGACACTCTACTATCCCTATCGTAGTATCTTGTCATATTGGTGCTTGTTCTTAAGAGATCACTACGATTTCTCACAAAGATTTGCACACTATGCTCTTTTAACACTACGATCTTCACTTGATCCTCTTGCAGACTCTGCGTTTCCGAGACCACACTACGATCTTTGAGTTAGCTTCGGCAAACGTCTGGACCACTCTACGATTCCTGGAGAGACACTTCAAGGCAGATACACTACGATCATCTCAGCACTACGATCCTGCCTTAGCTTCTGCATTCTGTTGATCAGCCGGATAGACTACGATTCTTTTCAAAGCCTATATATTTCTTTCTAGCCATAGATCAACCTAACATATTTGATCTTTTTATCTATACAAGTGAACATTAAAGGCTAAGATCAAACTAACAATTTTGATCTATCACAAAGTCCTTGTACATATATTCCTTGAAGGACTTTACACATAATCATGAATATTTACTTGAAACATCAAATTATAATATGCATTCTTCTAACAATATCAATTACTCAAAAGATTGAAATTTTTTATGGAGCTCAGTCTAAAATATTGGATATCAAGTCAATAACTAAATAGCATTAAATATCAATTACTCTAAAGGAAAATTTTGTCCTTGCCTCACTAAAAAACCATTAGAACTTTTTCTATGTAGATAATCTTTCCTGTTTATCAGCTTCTCTTTATAAAGTGTAGGAAGACATAATTACTAAATTTATCACAAAAGATCAACACAAAATACTTAGCAGGAAAATTTGAAGTGGAAAAAATGATCAAATGTAGAAATTGAAATATCATGAAGCCTTTATAAAGAATTGAATAAACCTTGGGGGTATGTGATTTAACAACACCAACAGTGCACTTTACCAAGAGGCAGTTATCTTTGTGGTAGTCTAATGTTTCTAGAGCAGTTCTTTTGAGAAAACGTTTATAATCCCTGAAACATCAATGGATCCACCAATTTTAAATGCACCAAGAAATCAAATATTGTAATTGTATATATAACAATCTTTATAACAATCATTATTACATATAATTATTAAAAAGGTATTCCTATCAACAAATAAGAATACTATAATCAATATTATTATAAAACAAAATAGAGCATTCAACAGAAGATATACAAAATTAGATAAATTTCCTAAGCAGTGACTTTAAGGACAATTTATACTCTCAAAGGTACCGAATGTTAGTTAAGAATTTAGTAGTGGCGTTGTGGCATTTGAAATGATAGTAAGAAAGTAATGACAAACTAAAAACATTTATAGTACTAACATAGAAACATCTCTCTTTTTTTAGAATATAGACTAAAGACAAAAATGTAGCTCTAGTTTTGGAACAGAGAGAATACTTTCACCTATTTGTTGGAATTTTTTATAAAAAAGATGCAATAAAATAGGAGACAAGAAGTCTACTCTCATCAAACTAGTGGAAAACAAAAAAAAAGAGCACTTCACAAAGTGCAGCCCCAAAAGGTATCCTAAAGGCACCATAGCTTCCCAAAGGATGCAAGACAAATAAGCCCATCCCTCAACAAACTAAAAGTGCTCCTTCTAAACATTCTAGCATTACATTCATTCCAAATTTCATAAAATTGAAAAGAAAGCACATCTCCATATAATTTCACATTCATTTTACTTCCCTCGAGAGCGAGTTGACAACATATCTTCAACAAATGTAGGGACCAGCCCTACTCCAAACACTCTAAAAATATAGTTCCAAAACTTAAAGTACCAAGGCAATAGAAAAATCAATAATCATGAGTCTCGTTTACTATGTGTGCACATAAAACGACTGTTGGCAATAGTGCCTTATAGAATTTTGCAGTCCTGATGGATATTATTAGCATTCAATCTTTGTACAACCAGATCCATACAAATGCCTCACTTTCAAAGGACCTTCCTTTCAAAATGTACAAAGCCAATGGGAATAAAATAGTTATAGTAAAGCGAGTCAAAAGAGAAAAATAACTCTTACAAGCAAAAGTTATCAGATCTAAAGAAAAGATACACTTATCACAACAGCAGAACTAATCAGAATAAAGTAACATGCAAAAATACTATCTTATATAGATTCATGAGAAAATGAAAATACAATAAACAGAGTTCCCTGAAATATTTTATGAAGCCCAAATTATGAATGACAACTTGTGCTAAAAGAAGACATTTAAATGATAGAAGATTACCATTGGAAGAACGATGCAATATGGTAAGAAGATGCTTTCCAAGAACGGTGTTGGTCAGAACTTGCAAAATGTGATAGAAAAAAAAAAAAGGAGAAAACTAAAAAGAAGATTATAAAAACATTGTCAAACTTGATTTTGAAATTTACTTGAGAATAAAATTTTAGGAAGCATAACAGCAGTACTTGGAAAGTGTAATGTTTGGGTGATTGAAAATTTGAATGAATTCAAAATGTAATACATAATTGGATAACTACTCTCATTTTTGGCCCAACCTAGCTTGCACAAATGTATGGACCGACTAATTCCCCATCATGCATCTTTGAGATAGATAGATTCTTTAGTATTTGAATAAAAATATATGAAACATAAAAAAATAGATTAATTCAATTGTAAAATATAGTGAATGCAAAGAAGTTGAGAATTGAGTACGCTTAGAGCATTAACAACAGTTTCCTAATCAACTTTTTATCCTTAATTTTAAAGAATACATCAACGAATCATTATCCAACAGTTTTCTTATCCTTATTTGACTCTCTATTTTAATCCCTATATAGGATTTTACTCCACAGTGTGAGGGAATCAAAAGACCATTCTCTATATATACAAAATGACATTTCACACCCTCATTTAAATGGACAACTCATCAATCATACACATCTTGACATTTTTTTACTACATTTTCACATTATAAACTTAATATTGAATTTTAAAAAAATTAATTTCAAACGTATTCAAATTTAAAATTGATATAAATTTATTTAATTTATGTCAATATAATTATAAATATTATTAAAGTACTATTAATTATAAAATTTCTTATTTTCAAAATTTAAATGAATCATATTAAATTTAAATTTAAAATATCACAAATTAACTTTTTAAATTTTAATATTGATCTTATGTACATTTGCAACTACAATCCATTCAATACTCACTTCATAAATTACTTAAAATTTAAAATAAAATAAAAATTATTTTACGATGGAATATAATTGATAAATACTCTATCTTTTATTTATAAATTATAAGATGGTTATTAATTTAATGTTTTGACTGTTAGAACTTTTAAATTTTAACTTTTAAATTTCAAATTTCATTATTTAAGGAATCAATATAAGGAACTTGTTGGGTACATAGTGAAAAATTGAATCCCTATTTTACTGAATGACTTCAATAACAACTGCGCAGTAGGGATAAAAATAAGAAAACTGTTGTGAATGCTCTTAATAACCTTGCTTGCAGGCTGTTACATAGGCGATCCCAAAAATCCATGACTTGGTATCCAGGAAAGTCCGAGCCAACTCCAACCCATTAATACATTGCAAATGCCCAAATCCATTAGAATGGAAAATTATTGGGTGTAACCTAATTATGTACGGCAGACAAATATACGTGATCAACAAGTAATATAATGATAAGTATAGTATCGTTTCTACAGAGATAAAATATTAAATTTTTATTCTAACAATTACCAATCATATATTATTTCAATCTTATTAAACTAATGGTTTAATGATAAAATTTATGAAAAACTACTAAATAAAGAAAATTCAACTAACTACCACAAATTTTAATCAAATATTGGAGAATTAAGCATATAATTTAACTTTATGCTTCACTTAGATTGTCACACTTCTTTTAATTCAATTTAACTATTCTAGTTCATTAATTAAAAACACAAAAGTAGGTATAATCATCTCTCGATGCTTTATACTCATATCAACTTAAATCCACAGATGATAGAATTAAGCAAAATACCCTAATTAACTAATTCACTATATCTCTATGTGAATTACAATTAAAGAAGGTTTAATTCCAAGTTCTCATAAGATTACGTGCAATGCATAGGTATATCTCTATCCTAGACATAAATTACGAATTCCATCAAAATACAGAAATCACAATCACATGCTATTATGATTAAGTCTAAACCCATATTTCGTCTCGCGAGTTCATATAGGTTCATAAAGAATTGGTGATCAAGCAACTCATAAATTATGCACAAACCATAATAGATGAACTGAAAATAGCAACATTAAATTAAAATCAAAGCATAACAATCCTCATTAAGCAATCAGATCCATCATAAGCTTAATAAGTAAATTTAGTTCATAGCTAATGAATTAATAACTGAAAAGATCAAAAAATCAAACATCCTGATTACAAAACTAAAATTGAAGAATACAAACAGTAAATAGAACCACCCTTTTCTTCAATTCACTCTGAAACCTTCGTGCTCCAACCTCCTTGTGTCAATTCCTCCAAAATCTTCTTTAAATTAGGGTTTGTCAATTGGTATGATGAATGATGATTTTAGTTGATGATAATATCCTCTTTATAACAAAATCTTCCTCTTATCTTGTCCCAATCACATACTAAGTCCAAAAGTTTCAGCAACATCGAGAGTAGAATTGCATCGAAATCTTCTATCTTTATCGGACCCTTCACCTCCGAAGCAGCGTTTTTACTCATGGGAACCCCCACCCAAGCGGGTATCACAATTGTTGTTGACGTGGACCCCCGCCCCGACGGGATACTTTATACTATAAAGCCCTGCCCTAGCGGGCATATGCTCTATACTTTTACTGATTTTGCTACTTTTCCTGCTCTTTTATGTTGCCTTGCCAATCAAACCTCGCCTTAGCCAATACATAATGAACTTGCACACAAACACAACACATAAGCATAAAACACTACTAAAACATATAGATTAGCAACCGTTTAAGTGCGAAAAGTATCCAATTCGTAGGTATGAAACCCACTCATCAAATTCCCCAAAATTAGAGGCGGTGTTTGTCCTCAAGCACAACAAAAAATGCAATACTGATGCAACTAACTACATGCATATGAATCCAACTATCAGACAGTACAAAATCTATTCATATTGCCTCAGAGAATTCATAATAGACATGAACAATAAATCTTTCCAAGACATGTCAATAACATCATATCAATCTTGAAATCAATCCCTGTTATTATTGACACAGTGCGTGTGTGTTCAACAACCATGAAAATTGACTGTAAATCAAATAAGACACATAATATGCTTCTTTAAAGGAGAAAAACAGTGCAATGTCAAGTAATCCATAAACATGCAAAGATCAAGCTAAAACTCAACAGATACCAAAATAGAAGTCAATATGGGAAATTTTTATTTTCTTATTCACTTACGGGGGCTTTTGCTCTTTTTCCCGTGTTTTTATTATTATTTTTACTCATGACTGTGCAATGTCTAGTCCTCTTAGGTTTTTCAGTTCTACCCATTCGCGAGCTTTCGACCAACGACTCCCGAACCAGATGGCTTTAGGGCGCTGAGTGTAAAGACATCCCCTCAGGCGTACTTACTCAAGTAATAAAGGCCACATAACTAAACTAGCCACAGTGTTTATTCATATTTTTTTTTTCTTTCTTTTCATTTGTCTTTTTCTTTTTCATGTATGGATCCCATAACTTCCCCCAAACTTAGGTTCCTGCCTAATTTAAACGAAAAGATAATATTTTTTTTCCAATTAATAGAATCAATGTACGTACAAGAGTATATATTTTTTTCCAAGTAATTTCTACTACAAGAAAACAAAGAGAAATTAAATATATTAATCTTCCATCACTTTGGAAAATAAAATTCCAAAAACATTCAAAACGAAGACGAGAGAACACTGATCGAGAAATATAAATATGTATGTAAGAATTGATGTTATTAGGGTTAAGCAAATAGCAAAGGTTTATTCATATCAAATATTAATATATATAGTTTTATATAATATAAGATGATCTTATAACAAAACCTAAAATTAGATATTGATATATAATTACCATAATGGTCCAGTTCACAATATCCAATATGATTTAAAAAAATATATTAAAATTAGTCTCCACATGATTTAAAAAAATAAATTTTAATACGATACAAGTGGTCAACCAGTTCAACATTAATCTTTTAGGATAATTGCATGAGAAATAATTGTCACCTTTTACTTGTTGACAAACTTCATCGGTTTCAGTCTTATTAGAAAATTATTATTAATTGCATTCATCAAATTAAAATAATATATTTTTATATTCAGAGTTATTTGTACATTACTTTATAGTTTTATAGTGGGGGAGGGAATATCATAAACTTATTAGGATAAGGATTAGGTAATTCGATAATGGCTTTGAGGTATAACTTCGTGAGATCTTTTGAATAAGTAATGAAATTTTTGTATATCAGTAACACTTCACAGTGAAAATATTGAATTATTAGTTATATCTTTTGGAATCGTAATAAAAATTGAATATTAGTACTACTTCAGATGGATAATATTGACTTAATTAGAGTAATTTCCCTTTTGATCTTCTAACTTTTATTCAATTATTTTTAAGGCCTTTTTAAAAAAAAAAAAATACTTGGGCTACTCATATTTTAGGTAGGCCCAGTCAATAACTGGGTGCACAATTATTAATTAAACGAAAAGATAAAGAATAAAATCATACTCTTGAAGATCGAGCTTCCTCAAGTACAAGTTCACCTCCAATCCTTTTCGCGTTCAACTTGAATCCACCGGGTTTGGTTCCTTCCTTTGATCAACGTTAGCCACCCATGTGTTTGGCCTCTAGAGGTGATCCACCAAGGAAGAATAGGAATTCAAGAAGAAGGGGTATTGGCTCAAACCCTAGTTTTTCCTATCTGTATAGAAAAAGGGCATACTCTCCAACAAATTGGAATTATTACGTACATCTGATATCTGATATAAGACTCCTCTTATAAAGATATCAAGTAACCTTATTTAATAAAAATAAGATATTATTTAATTAAACTCTTTTAATTAAATGGACTCCCTAATCTTATTAGGGATAATTAATTAAACTCCTTTAACTAATTTTCCCTCCTAATCCTATTAGGAATAAATGAGAGTACTTATATTAAATTAATTCCTAAACTCTTTTAGAAATTAAAATAATAATAATTGTAATAATATTAATAAGACTCCTCTTATTAATTTATATTTAATATTTCTAAAATATTAAATAATAAATATTAAGATATTTAATTTATTCTATCACCATAGATTAAATTAAATATACTTAACATATTATTACGATTATGCCATTAACTTCTTAAATAATTATTCTTCCTTTTATGGTGTGACCCTTTAGGTTCTCCATATTAAACCCAGGTTGTGAATAAATCAATTAGAACAATTCTAATCTTATTTAAATAAATAAATTCAACAATTAATTTATTTAAATAAATAATATTTATTCTACGATAGGATATAAGCCTCCTAGCGATCAACGACTTTCCAGATAATATAGATTTCAACATTAATCATAAAAGAACCTTTGAGTAAATAGTTACCGATAATTCAATCCTTCCACCATACAATGTCCCAATTAAATATAAGACATGGAATTATTTGTCAAGTCTTATTTTATTTAATTATATGTATTTCGACTCTTAAATGCACAACACCATATAATGCAAATTAGAAACTCCTTTCTAATTTCATTACTCGCCAACCAAGGACTCTTGGGTTGTCCTTTATCGAATCACATAGGACATTTCTCTTCTTTTATTAGAAGTGGTAGATTCTTTATTGATCATACATTATCTCCATGTATAAACTTATTATACCCAAGCATACCCTTTGATATACCCTAAGGGTTTTAAGGAATAAGTCAAATTATAACTCATCATACACAAGATACTATGATGATCTCAAGTCCAAGGATTACTTGTACTACTATCACTACAGAATTCCTATTGACAGCAAATAAAACTCCATTAGGTATTCCTTAGCGAGCCAATGCTTCAATAAACTTATTCTCTAATAAACACCTACATACTTGCTTTTAGTGTCTCCACACAAATGATCATGAGATCAATCATCCTCATCCAATGAGCAATCAACGTATGTACCAATCTATCCGGATTCACTAATCCCCAATTTAGTAATCCAATGATTGGGAACTATTTTAGTTTTAAGCTTTCTAAGAATTTAGATCTCATTAGAATGATCATCATCATTATTCTAAAAGCGTTGCTTAAAACTATGGGTTTATCACATATTATAAAACAGCATCATGTAGATAATTAAAAGCCTTTAATAAATTAATACTTTTTATTAATAAATGAATAAGATTGTTACAAAGTATATGTTTTATCATCAAACATGATTGGCTTGTGTGCATATTACTTTCATTTTTCCCATTGGGTTTTTCCTGGTAAGGGTTTTAATGAGGCAACTTTCAATGCGTATGGCTATACAATAGACATCCAAGGGGGAGTGGTATAAAATTATAATATATATATATATATATATATATATATATAGAGAGAGAGAGAGAGAGAGTCCGGATCATGTCTGGACTCCCGGACCATAACAAAATTCGGACATTTTTTTTTGCTTTTTTTTGTTAAAACAACTAAAAAAAAAATTATGGAACTTAAATTTTTACATAATACAGTGTTTTTGGTGTTATTTGGATACATATAACAAAACATGTATGTACAGTCTGTATAGACATGTTTTGTTATATGTATCTAAATCATACCCAAAACACTGTATTATGTAAAAATTCAAGTTCCATAATTTTTTTTTAGTTGTTTTAAAAAAAAGCCAAAATAAAAATTGGTTTGGATTTTAAGCCTGTCCGGGCTCCCGAACAGGATCAGTGCTATATATATATATATATGGATGTCTAGATTCAATCCTCACATTGTAATGATCCTTGATCTTTTTGAAACTCCCATGTCACTTAAGTTTTAAAACTCATTACCTTTGAGTTTTGAAACCTCCAAGTATTATTGTTCATGTACCTATATATAATAGCATTGTAAAGAGAATGAGAGATGTACAAATATACTATAACTTACATGAAAATATAAAGAGAATGCTCTCTCTTTTCATTAATCATTGTTCTTAATATTAGTATTCTTTTATAACAAATATCTCCGTTAGTTCTGGAGGCACGATTGATATCTGTAAGGGGGGTTGAATAGATATTTAAAACTTTTTCTTTTAACTAATTTAGGTTGATGATAATCAATGCACAGCGGGATAAGTATTTAATAAACCTACTGTTAGATATCTTGAGTTAATGAGAGTGAGGCAGTTATGACAGTTATAGCAGGTATAGCAGTTATAATGAACACAACGATTTTAAGTGGTTCAGAGCACTTAAAGCTCCTAATCCACTCTTCTACTCCTAGAGTAGGAAATCCACTAAGGATATCTGTTACACTTCTTGAATCTTCTGATTCCGCTCTACACCAAAGATCCTAGGTACTTCTTAGCTCACTCTTGTACTCTTCAAGTCCAGCCAGAGACTTTGTTTCTCACAGTTCACTTAGAACTCTTCAAGTCTTGCAGACTTGGTTCTCTTACTTCAGTTGATTGAAATGTTGTTTAGATCGTGATTGATGCTACTCAGTTGCTATTAAGCACTTGTTCGAAAGAACTGAGTAGCTGAGCAAGCTCCCCTTTTTCTCAGATCGTAGAGTTGAGCGTTAAGTGTTCTTGTGCGTTCTTGGTCAATGCTTGTCTGCTCTTCTCATCTGTCTTTGATCTGTATATATGTGATCTTGAAATCTATCCGTTGAAGTCATCTGATGAGCCATTAAATGTGTTTGTCATTTCTGAGCTTTGATGGAGACTTTTCTGCATATCTTCTGATTTGCACTATGACCCACTGACACAGCAGACTGTTTTCTCACGTAACATCTCAAAAGGTGTTTTCCTCTGCCCAATGGTCCTTTTCTTAGCTTCTTGAATACGTTTCTTTTGATCAATACTAATGATATCTTTTGTACGTTGGGACTGGTGAGAGCTTCAACGTTTAAAACCCATTCCATATTTGTTGGAGTCTATCTTCAAATGAACGATAGGGCTTGGCGTTTTACGACCTGAGGCGATGACACTCTCTACTATCCCTATCGTAGTATCTTGTCATATTGGTGCTTGTTCTTAAGAGATCACTCGATTTCTCACAAAGATTTGCACACTATGCTCTTTTTTAACACTACGATCTTCACTTGATCCTCTTGCGGACTCTGCGTTTAGAGACCACACTACGATCTTTGAGTTAGCTTCAGAACAAACGTCCCGGACCACTCTACGATTCTGGAGAGGCACTTCAAGCGGATACACTACGATCATCTCAAAGACTACGATCCCGCCTTAGCTTCGCATTACGTTGATCAAATAGGATAGACTACGATTCTTTTCAAAGCCTATATATTTCTTTCTAGCCATAGATCAACCTAACATATTTGATCTTTTTATCTATACAAGTGAACATTAAAGGCTAAGATCAAACTAACAATTTTGATCTATCACAAAGTCCTTGTACATATATTCCTTGAAGGACTTTACACATAATCATGAATATTTACTTGAAACATCAAATTATAATATGCATTCTTCCAACAATATCAATTACTCAAAAGATTGAAATTTTTTATGGAGCTCAGTCTAAAATATTGGATATCAAGTCAATAACTAAATAGCATTAAATATCAATTACTCTAAAGGAAAATTTTGTCCTTGCCTCACTAAAAAACCATTAGAACTTTTTCTATGTAGATAATCTTTCCTGTTTATCAGCTTCTCTTTATAAAGTGTAGGAAGACATAATTACTAAATTTATCACAAAAGATCAACACAAAATACTTAGCAGGAAAATTTGAAGTGGAAAAATGATCAAATGTAGAAATTGAAATATCATGAAGCCTTTATAAAGAATTGAATAAACCTTGGGGTATGTGATTTAACAACACCAACAGTGCACTTTACCAAGAGGCAGTTATCTTTGTGGTAGTCTAATGTTTCTAGAGCAGTTCTTTTGAGAAAACGTTTATAATCCCTGAAACATCAATGGATCCACCAATTTTAAATGCACCAAGAAATCAAATATTGTAATTGTATATATAACAATCTTTATAACAATCATTATTACATATAATTATTAAAAAGGTATTCCTATCAACAAATAAGAATACTATAATCAATATTATTATAAAACAAAATAGAGCATTCAACAGAAGATATACAAAATTAGATAAATTTCCTAAGCAGTGACTTTAAGGACAATTTATACTCTCAAAGGTACCGAATGTTAGTTAAGAATTTAGTAGTGGCGTTGTGGCATTTGAAATGATAGTAAGAAAGTAATGACAAACTAAAAACATTTATAGTACTAACATAGAAACATCTCTCTTTTTTAGAATATAGACTAAAGACAAAATGTAGCTCTAGTTTTGGAACAGAGAGAATACTTTCACCTATTTGTTGGAATTTTTTATAAAAAGATGCAATAAAATAGGAGACAAGAAGTCTACTCTCATCAAACTAGTGGAAAACAAAAAAAAAGAGCACTTCACAAAGTGCAGCCCCAAAAGGTATCCTAAAGGCACCATAGCTTCCCAAAGGATGCAAGACAAATAAGCCCATCCCTCAACAAACTAAAAGTGCTCCTTCTAAACATTCTAGCATTACATTCATTCCAAATTTCATAAAATTGAAAAGAAAGCACATCTCCATATAATTTCACATTCATTTTACTTCCCTCGAGAGCGAGTTGACAACATATCTTCAACAAATGTAGGGACCAGCCCTACTCCAAACACTCTAAAAATATAGTTCCAAAACTTAAAGTACCAAGGCAATAGAAAAATCAATAATCATGAGTCTCGTTTACTATGTGTGCACATAAAACGACTGTTGGCAATAGTGCCTTATAGAATTTTGCAGTCCTGATGGATATTATTAGCATTCAATCTTTGTACAACCAGATCCATACAAATGCCTCACTTTCAAAGGACCTTCCTTTCAAAATGTACAAAGCCAATGGGAATAAAATAGTTATAGTAAAGCGAGTCAAAAGAGAAAAATAACTCTTACAAGCAAAAGTTATCAGATCTAAAGAAAAGATACACTTATCACAACAGCAGAACTAATCAGAATAAAGTAACATGCAAAAATACTATCTTATATAGATTCATGAGAAAATGAAAATACAATAAACAGAGTTCCCTGAAATATTTTATGAAGCCCAAATTATGAATGACAACTTGTGCTAAAAGAAGACATTTAAATGATAGAAGATTACCATTGGAAGAACGATGCAATATGGTAAGAAGATGCTTTCCAAGAACGGTGTTGGTCAGAACTTGCAAAATGTGATAGAAAAAAAAAATAAAGGAGAAAACTAAAAAGAAGATTATAAAAAACATTGTCAAACTTGATTTTGAAATTTACTTGAGAATAAAATTTTAGGAAGCATAACAGCAGTACTTGGAAAGTGTAATGTTTGGGTGATTGAAAATTTGGAATGAATTCAAAAATGTAATACATAATTGGATAACTACTCTCATTTTTGGCCCAACCTAGCTTGCACAAATGTATGGACCGACTAATTCCCCATCATGCATCTTTGAGATAGATAGATTCTTTAGTATTTGAATAAAAATATATGAAACATAAAAAAATAGATTAATTCAATTGTAAAATATAGTGAATGCAAAGAAGTTGAGAATTGAGTACGCTTAGAGCATTAACAACAGTTTCCTAATCAACTTTTTATCCTTAATTTTAAAGAATACATCAACGAATCATTATCCAACAGTTTTCTTATCCTTATTTGACTCTCTATTTTAATCCCTATATAGGATTTTACTCCACAGTGTGAGGGAATCAAAAGACCATTCTCTATATATACAAAATGACATTTCACACCCTCATTTAAATGGACAACTCATCAATCATACACATCTTGACATTTTTTTACTACATTTTCACATTATAAACTTAATATTGAATTTTAAAAAAATTAATTTCAAACGTATTCAAATTTAAAATTGATATAAATTTATTTAATTTATGTCAATATAATTATAAATATTATTAAAGTACTATTAATTATAAAATTTCTTATTTTCAAAATTTAAATGAATCATATTAAATTTAAATTTAAAATATCACAAATTAACTTTTAAATTTTAATATTGATCTTATGTACATTTGCAACTACAATCCATTCAATACTCACTTCATAAATTACTTAAAATTTAAAATAAAATAAAAATTATTTTACAGTGGAATATAATTGATAAATACTCTATCTTTTATTTATAAATTATAAGATGGTTATTAATTTAATGTTTTGACTGTTAGAACTTTTAAATTTTAACTTTTAAATTTCAAATTTCATTATTTAAGGAATCAATATAAGGAACTTGTTGGGTACATAGTGAAAAAATTGAATCCCTATTTTACAGAATGACTCAATAACACTGCAGAGTAGGGATAAAAATAAGAAAACTGTTGTGAATGCTCTTAATAACCTTGCTTGCAGGCTGTTACATAGGCGATCCCAAAAATCCATGACTTGGTATCCAGGAAAGTCCGAGCCAACTCCAACCCATTAATACATTGCAAATGCCCAAATCCATTAGAATGGAAAATTATTGGGTGTAACCTAATTATGTCTGTGAGACCAAATATACGTGATCAACAAGTAATATAATGATAAGTATAGTATCGTTTCTCTGAGAGATAAAATATTAAATTTTTATTCTAACAATTACCAATCATATATTATTTCAATCTTATTAAACTAATGGTTTAATGATAAAATTTATGAAAAACTACTAAAAAAGAAGAAAATTCAACTAACTACCACAAATTTTAATCAAATATTGGAGAATTAAGCATATAATTTAACTTTATGCTTCACTTAGATTGTCACACTTTTTAATTCAATTTAACTATTCTAGTTCATTAATTAAAAACACAAAAGTAGGTATAATCATCTCTCGATGCTTTATACTCATATCAACTTAAATCCACAGATGATAGAATTAAGCAAAATACCCTAATTAACTAATTCACTATATCTCTATGTGAATTACAATTAAAGAAGGTTTAATTCCAAGTTCTCATAAGATTACGTGCAATGCATAGGTATATCTCTATCCTAGACATAAATTACGAATTCCATCAAAATACAGAAATCACAATCACATGCTATTATGATTAAGTCTAAACCCATATTTCGTCTCGCGAGTTCATATAGGTTCATAAAGAATTGGTGATCAAGCAACTCATAAATTATGCACAAACCATAATAGATGAACTGAAAATAGCAACATTAAATTAAAATCAAAGCATAACAATCCTCATTAAGCAATCAGATCCATCATAAGCTTAATAAGTAAATTTAGTTCATAGCTAATGAATTAATAACTGAAAAGATCAAAAAATCAAACATCCTGATTACAAAACTAAAATTGAAGAATACAAACAGTAAATAGAACCACCCTTTTCTTCAATTCACTCTGAAACCTTCGTGCTCCAACCTCCTTGTGTCAATTCCTCCAAAATCTTCTTTAAATTAGGGTTTGTCAATTGGTATGATGAATGATGATTTTAGTTGATGATAATATCCTCTTTATAACAAAATCTTCCTCTTATCTTGTCCCAATCACATACTAAGTCCAAAAGTTTCGCAACATCAGGAGTAGAATTGCATCAGAAATCTTCTATCTTTATCGGCACCCCGCCCCGACAGGCGTTTTACTCATGGGAACCCCCACCCAAGCGGGTATCACAATTGTTGTTGACGTGGACCCCCGCCCCGACGGGATACTTTATACTATAAAGCCCTGCCCTAGCGGGCATATGCTCTATACTTTTACTGATTTTGCTACTTTTCCTGCTCTTTTATGTTGCCTTGCCAATCAAACCTCGCCTTAGCCAATACATAATGAACTTGCACACAAACACAACACATAAGCATAAAACACTACTAAAACATATAGATTAGCAACCGTTTAAGTGCGAAAAGTATCCAATTCGTAGGTATGAAACCCACTCATCAAATTCCCCCAAAATTAGACGGTGTTTGTCCTCAAGCACAACAAAATGCAATACAATGCAACTAACTACATGCATATGAATCCAACTATCAGACAGTACAAAATCTATTCATATTGCCTCAGAGAATTCATAATAGACATGAACAATAAATCTTTCCAAGACATGTCAATAACATCATATCAATCTTGAAATCAATCCCTGTTATTATTGACACAGTGCGTGTGTGTTCAACAACCATGAAAATTGACTGTAAATCAAATAAGACACATAATATGCTTCTTTAAAGGAGAAAAACAGTGCAATGTCAAGTAATCCATAAACATGCAAAGATCAAGCTAAAACTCAACAGATACCAAAATAGAAGTCAATATGGGAAATTTTTATTTTCTTATTCACTTACGGGGGCTTTTGCTCTTTTTCCCGTGTTTTTATTATTATTTTTACTCATGACTGTGCAATGTCTAGTCCTCTTAGGTTTTTCAGTTCTACCCATTCGCGAGCTTTCGACCAACGACTCCCGAACCAGATGGCTTTAGGGCGCTGAGTGTAAAGACATCCCCTCAGGCGTACTTACTCAAGTAATAAAGGCCACATAACTAAACTAGCCACAGTGTTTATTCATATTTTTTTTTCTTTCTTTTCATTTGTCTTTTTCTTTTTCATGTATGGATCCCATAACTTCCCCCAAACTTAGGTTCCTGCCTAATTTTAGCCTGCACCACTAATTCACTGAATTTCTTTCATTGAATTAAAATTCCCCTTAAGAAGTCAATTATGTGTATATTTAACTAAGTCAGTCAACATTGTTATTCTACTATGCTCTCATGATTATATCAGTTTTAAACAGGCAAAGATTCAGGTCATGATATGAAATTATATTTAAACCCTGGCTATCAATATCAATTCTTGTCTACACAATTCCAATCTCATCATTGGTCAAATTAACTTCAACTATCTCACAAGCTGGAATCATACAAGTACTAACTAAATGCAACACACAAACATGTAACTAACTAATATTTTTATAATTTTCCATTTTTTAATTTTTTTTATATAACTCAAACGAAGAACGAATACTATTTACACACTATTCACAAAAACTAAACTATACGATACTAACATAAACAACTAATATGCAATGCAAAATTATACTAAAATGAACTAACAATGAAAAAATTACACTAACACATGCACATAACAAAACACCCCTAAACTTAAGACGAACAATGTCCTCATTGTTAAATATATAGCCATAAAGTAAAGTGGACTTCCCTGAATTAGCTAGGCGAAGGTGGCACCTCCTCAACATCCGAGTCTGAAGGTGGATAAGCAAGCAGTGGTTGAGGAATAGGAAACTAGAAAGGTACAGCAGCAGCAGGGTTCAGACAAATGAATGCCTTTGTTAAGGATGCATTGAACATGTTTTGAGTAGGAAAGGCATGGTCATGCCGCGCTGCAATCTTTTTTAACTTTCGATCCTCTATTTTATCTTTAGCATCTATGTGGCGCTATAAGCTTCAAAAATTGAGTACTGAACATGTATTTTGTCAGCCTAGAAGCACCAAGCACAGCTGCATCTTCACCCTCAGACATCTCATCATCCTTGTACTCATCATCCTCTGAACTTGTTTTTGCCTCCTCCTTCGGAGCATCTAGAAATATGAAATCCAACCCACCAGGATTTGACTCGCCTCCTTGCCAGACTGAATATCGTGCAATGAGTCACGAGTCTAGCAATTGCAAGGGCCACCACACAAGCTCATCTGTCATCCATATCATGCCTGGCTAACGGCATAGACCACAAATCAGCGATGGATGAGGCAAAACCCCAGATAATGGGCCTCGTAGATAGCGTCGAATAGAAAAATTGATGATCTCTCCAATGTTGATATCAAAATCCTTCATGATAGAATAAAGCAGCAACACCTTCTCCTTTGTAACCTTGCTCGTGTGTTGGGACAGATCAACTTTTCATAGAGAAAAGCATATCAAATCTTCCCATATAAGTTTAAGTCTTTGCTCATAAATAATGTTCCTCCTTTCTTCCCTTTTACCCATGTCGTATCAGGCTTTGAAATCTTAGTCAGAATTTGGTCATAATCGGGATTGTTGTCTCGCAACTGTGCATACTGGCATATGTTTAGGGCCCTCACATTATAGAAGGCGTTGATCAAAACCTCTAGACCAAATGACACTTACTTTCCTCATACGAATGCAACGAATGGAGCCTTATCTTCTGTATTCGAGTAGAATTCCTTTACTACCATCACAATCGCTGGGTCCAGTTGGTAAGTGATTGAATCCCAGTCCTGCACATGATTCTATCATCGCATCTTCCCATCAAACAATTCTGGCCTCAATCTCCACTTGGGTGTTAGTGCCTTCGAGGCTAAGTAGTCAAATTTGTCTACCGTCGCGGCACTGACAAATTTCCTCTTCTCAAAACATCGTGTAGGTGGTGAGGAGCCTTCACTCCGTTGTCGCTTGACTAGTGTCTTTAGAGCTATATTTTATTAATTCAATATAAATCCCCCAAATTTTGTCACTTGGGCATTTTGTCGAACACGTGGCGAGTGTAAGACCCAATAGAACCAAAATATGCTGCCAAACTCAACACAAACTACAAAGTATGATTAGAACCCACAAGGAATGATTACCCACAATTTAATTCACTACTCTTAATGAGTAGGTAGTGAATCCTTCCCAATTACAGAACCTTTCCTCTCTCCTTTGCTTGAAAGCCTAACAATGGTGAGAAAACCCTAATTTTGTGATGGAAAGATGAAACTAGTGTGGATTTTATGAAATTATAGTTGGATTATGTATAGAAGTGCCATAGAGGGTCAAATTTGGGGAATGGGAAGTTTTGAGAAGGTATTGTGGGTTTAGGGGTCTTTTTGTGTGAGAAATGAGTGGAGAGGTCGCGTCTGGAAACTGCTTTTAAAAACTTAATTTCGTGATGCCCACCGGGGCAGTCACTTTTTACACTGTAAACCCCCAACGAGGCGGGGTAAGACTGAGGACCCCCCGGTGGGGCGGGTCATTTTTCTCTTTGGGAGCCCGTTGGGGTGGGATAGAACAAAGACCACCCCCGCCAGGGCCGGTGTGTCAGGCTTATCTTTGGCTCACCAGGGCACGGTATGTCATCCTACAAAAAAAATTTAACTTCTAATTTTTTTCCCGCACGCACGTTAGCTGCATTCTTTGTTCCTGAAATCAAATAAAACCCACAATTAAAGCTAGTCCCATGGAAATTGAGCAAGGAAGTTGTGATTAACACACACTGACTAACTACTAATTAACTAACTATCTTATGAATTGTACAAAATTGAACTACTACATACTGATAACTAATATTAATTACTGAATTGTAAAATTTTAAACTAAATACTACAATAAAATGAAAATTGGGGTGCCTCCCAATAAGCGCTTGTTTTTAAGTCTTTCAGCCTGACTACTCCTTGTGTCATGGCGCATCGGCAAGAGTGATTGAGGTTGCTTGGTGATCTAGGTCACCACCCCGATAGTGATTTAAGCGTTGTCTATTTACTTTGAATGTTTCTAGTAGATTTCGGCTATATAATTCAACGACGCCACGTGGATAGACTATTTTGATGGTGAATGCCCCCGACCATCTTGATTTGAGTTTCCTGGGAAACAACCTCAGTCGAGAGTTGTACAATAACACATCTTGGCTCGGTTCGAACTTCCTTTTAAAACTTTTTTGGTCGTGCCACTTCTTGACCTTTTCTTTATAAAACTTGGAGTTCTCGTACACTTGTAGACGAAATTCATCTAACTCGTTAAGTTGTAGCATTTGTTTCTCCCCCGCTGCTGTAAGATCAAAATTTAACCTCTGTATGGCCCAGTATACTTTATTCTCAAGTTTGACTAGCAGGTGACCCGCTTTTCCATAGACAAGATGATATGGAGAGATACAAATCGGTGTCTTGTATGCTGTGTGATATGCCCATAAAGCGTCTTCAAATTTTAGAGACCAATCTTTTCTGTTCAGATTCACTATTTTCTCTAAAATTCTTTTCACCTTTCTATTTGAAACTTCGGCTTGGCCACTCTTTTGGGGATGATAAGCAGTCGCAATTCTATAGTTGACCCCGTATTTAGCCAAGATAGTTGTGAAGAACTTATTGTAGAAGTGATTGCCCTCGTCACTTGTAATTGCTCTTGGCGTTCCAAATCTTGATAAGATGTTCTTTTGTAGAAATTTCAAGATAACTTTGGCATCATTTGTCGGGAGTGCTACAGCTTCCACCCACTTAGACATATAATCTACTGCTAGCAAGATATGCAGATTGTTGTATGAAGGGGGAAAAGGTCACATGAAATATATTCCCCACACATCAAAAACTTCCACTTATAAGATCATGTTGAGCAGCATCTCATTCCTTTTTGATATATTTCCCACCCTTTGGCATCGATCACAGTTTTTCATGAATTGGTGAGCATCTTTGAACAACGTGGGCCAGTAGAATCCTTCTTGAATAAATTTTGCAGCTGTTCTTTCACTTCAATAGTGTCACCCATATAACGATGAGTGGAATGCGTGCAAGATGTTGTTCACTTCACTTTGGGGCATGCATTAACAAATCATTTTGTCTGCACACTGTATTAAAAAATATGGCTCATCCCACATATACCATTTTATATAATGTAGGAATTTCTTCTTCTACTGACATGACAAGTCTGGTGGAAGGATCTTCCTTACCAAGTAGTTGGCAAAACCCGCATACCATGGAAATTCGAAACTCACCCCAAACAACTGTTCATCTAAAAATGACTTGTTAATCAATACCATATCTGCCCTGTATTTGTCCGAATTTTCTAACCTCGAAAGATGGTCAGCAAGCTAATTTTTTGTCCCCTTCATATCTTTAATTTCTAAATTGAAATCTTGAAGGAGTAGAATCCAACGAATAAGTCTAGGCTTTACATCTTTTTTGGAAATTAGATAGCTTATTGCCGAATGGTCGGTGTAGACAATCAAAAATTTTTATTCCTATTACTAACATTTGCAGGAAGGCAGAATTGTCTTTCAGAGATAACCTTGGAGGACAAAGTAGCTCCAATTCTTGAGACAACCCTAGAATTATCAGTCTTACCATCTCAGAGAGAACCCCAAGATAACCAGTTCCAGTCTTGGAGACAACCCCGGGCGTTTTAGTTCCAACCTCGGAGACAATCTTGAGGATTGCAGTTCCAGTTCCAGAGATAATCCCGAAATCCTCAATTTTCCATCTTGGAGACAACCCTGAGATACTCAGTCCCGGAGACAACCCCGGGAGTTCCAGGTCCAACCTCGGAGACAACCCCGAGGAGTGCATTTGCAATTCCGGAGATAACCCCGGAAAAGCTCATTTTAACCCCTTTCAGTCAACTTCAACCTCGGAGATAATCCTGAGACACTCAGTTCCAACCCCGAAGATAGCCCCAAGAGGTCAGGCACACCTCAGAGATAACCCTGAGGACCTTCAGTACCCACAATAGCCTAATCTTAGAGATAACCCTGAGCAATGACTGCTACATCAGCCCAAACCGGAGATAACTCTAGTGAGGGGAAAAATCATCATTTTGCCACCTTGATCCCACATTGTGCCGTCTCAACAACATTTCAATATACGTTACACACAGAAGTGTCCTACAAGAACCATAGCTCAAATCCCAAGTGACTACTACACAAGATAGCACAACGAATAAAATTTGAAGACCAGAAGACCCGGGCATTGTCCCATCTTCGTGACTTCGTACAACCTCTAATCCCATGTCATTGTGTAGCTCTTGACAACAACATTCCAAAAAAGGTCTTATACACCTCAATCGGATGCCTGGATTGGAGTTTTGAAAGTTCAAACAGACATCGCGTTACATGCGTGCACGTACTTTGAGATGGCGGGACCCGCGGAGCCCGTGGCACCTTGGGCAGCCACAGTTGCATCTGTGGCTATCGCAGGTACACTTGTGGCTCCCCCCTCTATAAATAGAGGGTTTGGGGTGGTCATTTTGAAAAGATAAAAGGCGAGGAAGCCCTGTCCATTTTACTCTGTACACACTATAAACTTAGTGCTTTCTCATTTTAAATACTTGTGAGCTTATACTATGCTTTATTTTACTGGTGGTAACCGAGTGTTCATTCAATTAAAGCTATTTGAAGTCTTCTTGGCAGCCAAAAAAGACTTCTTACATTTCTTAAGGCCTTTCTCCACTTCTTGCACACACAGTTATTCACATTGAGAGTCGTGTTGTGTGCGTATGCCCGGACTTCAGTCCATGACTTTTTATTTCTTTTGTATATATATATATATACTTATATATATTTGTACTAACATTATCGAGTTATGCCTCGATTGAGCCCGGACTCACGTCCGGAGCATTTATTACTTATATATATATAAATTATTATCGAACTCTGTTCGGTGAGCCTGGATTTACAACTGGAGCGTTTATTACTTTTATATATATATTTATATATAAACTGTTGTCAAACTCTATTCGTTGAGCTTGGATTTATATCCAGTGCATTTAATACTTATATATATATATTGTTACCATCAAACTCTGTTTGATTCAGCCTGAATATAATATCCGGTGCGTTACCGCTTTTATATATATATATATATATATATATATATTTCTGTCAGGCCTAGAGTTTACTTCGTGGCCTTTTACTGCGTTCTTTACATTTAGTCCCGCCTGGAGTTTACTTCGTGGCGGTTGATCACTTTTACTGCTTTATTTACATTTCGTCCCGCCTAGAGGTTACTTCATGGCGGTTGATTATTTCTTCATGAATATTTATAACTTTTATATATTTACATTTCCAATTCCCCATGAAGTTGCTTCATGGCGGTTGATCGTTCATATATATTTACCGCTTACCGCTATATATATATATATATATATATATATATATCTTCTTACAGCTTTCATATAAACTACAACATCATATGAGCCTAGGAATTATGTGATCACAAATTCAGTCTCCTGAATCTAGATTTGGTTCCCGTGATGGACATTTTCGGCTGTAACCAGCTTGTACATTATTCACGGTGTTTGAATTTCCTTATACGACTCTCATGCCCACAAGGAGTTTGGCACTGCTATGTATATTATTTTCTCGAAGATGCCTCGAATCTCAAAAATAAAAGCAATCAAGCCAAACATATAATAAAATGGAAGTATCAAAGGCCTCAATTACTATTGAGCATAAGGGTTTGAAAAACCTCTTTTACAAAACGTCACTGCTATATCTTGTTAAAATTGAACTTTTATCCAAAATTCAAACCCTTTATATATAGGTGCAAACGAGGCATAACACTACTTCCAGATAATTGCACATTGACCCACACATACACACACACACATTCATATAACAGTTTAATTAAAAAGTGACGGTCACCGTGGTAACACGGATATCGGGGGGTGCCTAACACCTTCTCTCCGTATAATCAAGCCCCCAGACCCTAACAAATCTCAGTTTTATAAACCTGTTAAGCACTGTTACATCACTACGTCAATGTACAAACCTTTTCTTGGTTGAGTTGGTTTCAACCATTTAAAAATACCAATTGGCGACTCTTACAGTCCAATCGTCGACATATACATGTCGGACCTTTTCACAACTTGTTTTCTCAAACAAATCTCACCTAACATGAGAACACTAAAAGACAAGAACAGAAAAGGGATAGTAAAAATGCCGACGTTGACAGGTGGCGACTCTGCTAGGGACTCTAGTAAGATTGCTTCAGCTACTACTAAAAGCTTTTCAAAACTATTATATACTTGTGTGTGGATGTTGCATTTACATTTATACGAATGTGTATGAATGCATTTACTTACTGCACTTAGTGCTTAACACTATATCTACTTGTGATATTAAAGTGCTTCAACATGTCATCATTTCCATAACGGTGAGATACGTTGTATGTGAATTAATGTTGTGTGGTCCCTCCACCAGGAGGCTATCCTGTCGGTGTTTGACTACTGGACTCGTAGGGAGACTAATTCCAACGAGGCTCAGGAAATGCACCACCCTGATTCGCTCCATTTGAAAAATCGGATTAACTTCCAGTCAAGTAAATTGCGATGATCTGGGGACCTTCATGCCAAAAAACTATGAGAATAACCTAAAATAGGTCAGCCTCTGATAAACTAAACACGGAGGGAAGTTTCTTCATATTTCCCATTTCAATTACTTGTAAATTCAATTACTTGTAATTTCATTCCATGTCAATCTCATTGTAATAGAAAATATGAAGGAATATGTGTACATGCATTCCCTCTTATATTAAAACATGACATGCTATCTTACAAACAGCTAACATCCATTTTGCAGGATAATACTCCTAAAGCGAACACATTATATATCATGCAACACTTATACATTTCCTAAGACTAAACTATATAAGTTTTTTATAGGGAAACAATTGGGCCTGTTACCCATTCAAAGTCCAAAAAGGAAACAAGCCTACAACCAATTATGTCTTCATCTGACTAGTCTAATCCTACTCTTGTCTCTCGTGAGGAGTTTGAAGGATTAAGCAAACAAATTACAGATTTGGATGTTCTACTTAAAGAACTACACCAGTCTACTCAGGGTCCCCGAATACCCATACATATAGAATCATTTGCACATGGAGGAACCCAGGGTCCGGACAGGTAAACTCTCATACCTGAGTCTCAGTTTGACAAAACCAACAAAATCCCTAAAATCACTCATCTCAAAGAAGATCCAAACACTGGTGATATCAAGAGGAAAGTCCTTCAAATGGAAGAGACCATTCGGTCTATCAAAGGGATAGGAGCACACATGAGTGTTTCATATGTCGACCTTTGTATATTTCCTGGTGTTCATTATCCAAAAAAGTTCAATACTCATGACTTTGAAAAGTATGATGGGTTGGGAGATCCTTACACACATTTGAAGGTATTCATCGGAGAACTCGGATCTTATACCGAGGATGAGAAGATCAGAATGCAGCTATTCCAGAAAAGTCTGACCGGAGAAGCCCGATCGTGGTATACCAGATTAGACAACTCCAAGATTCATAGGAGGGAAGAGCTAGCTCATGCCTTCTTCAGCCAGTACAGTTTCCAGTCTCAGATGGCTCCAGACTGGTATCAAATTACCAAGGTACAAAAACAAGCCAATGAGTTTTTTAGAGAGTATGCTCAAAGGTGGAGGTGCCTTGCTGCTCAAGTTGTTCCCTCTATGACTATGTCAGAAATGGTGATGACCTTCATAGACATACAAGAAGCTCCCTTCTATGAGAGAGTCTTAGCTGGCATTGGCAAGCTATTTTCTAAAATGATTAAACATAGAGAGATGGATGAGATTGGATTGAAGTCAGGAAAGATTTAAGACCTAGCCGCTCTAAAAGTTGCTGCTGAGCACATCCAGTCTAGAAGTTATGGAAACAACCCCTGGATGGTCCATAAGAAGAAAGGGGAGGATGTTTCCTTGATACTACAAGGACAGAAAGGCAGTCAAAACATGCCTATCTAAAGGAGAAACTACTCCCCCTTTCAAGCACAGTCTTCAAACCATCTATTGCCAAAAAGTGGAGAAGTTAGACGCACTCGAGTGTTCACACCCTTAGGGGACTCACTCGAGAACATTCTCAACCTTCTGACAACTCAGAAGAAAATTACCCATCTTCTTCCACCAGCCAACCAGAATAGGATGGGTTTTAATGCTAACAGGAAGTGTGCTTATCATGATGGAGCTCCAGGACATGATACTTAGGATTGTTGGGCCTTGAAACACAAGATATAAGATTTAATGGATAATAGTGAGATCATGGTGACCAAACTCGACCAACCTCATGTGCAAGACAACCATCTTCCTCAACCCAAAGAAGAGGATGTTAATATTATTAATTGGAGCAATGGACAAAGTTCTAATTACGGTGGTGAATCCTCCAAAACTAGCAAGGATAATGCTGATAAATGGGATTGTGTGCGGTTCTAGTTTATGATGGAACGGAAGATGAAAGCTCTTTGTAAGCAAGTTAACTAATTGGCAGGACTGGTGATGCATCATCACCAAGTCACATGCCATTTAGTCAGCCAAGAGCATGCTAATCTCCTTCCTCTTGTTATGAATACTCCATTGACTCCAAAAATTGAAACATTGGAGGATAAAGTTGCAAAAAGAGCAAGTGCCAAAGCTCGTCGGGATTTTGCCAACAAGAGGGAATTTACCTATTCGGGCTAACTGATGGAAGAGATCTTTCAGATGTTGATCAATGAAGGAAGAATCACAGCTCTGCTACCTCCAATCAATCCTCATTCAAGACGGTTCAATTCTAATGGAGTATGTCAATATCACTCCCACTCTTGCGGACACAACACTAAAGAATGTTGGGAACTCCGCCATCTTATTCAGAACTTAATTGACAGTGGTGTCCTGCAGTTGGTAGATAATGACACTCTGTTACTCGAGAGTGGGGACACATTTCCTACAAAATGGAAGGAAGTCATAGTAGTTATATCCACTGAGGATGATTTAGCTGCCATACCACCCATAATACAAGCAATTCAACTTAAAGGTGTTGACAATCCGTTGAAAGTGGTTGCACCAAAGCCAATTCTCTTGCCATACGGACCATGGTATCCTATTGTCAGCCTTCAAAAAGTGTCATGGAATTATGGAGAGGCTGAAGGATCCACATCCCATATAACTGTTGTAGTGTTGAACGAGAATCCACTATATCTTCCCCAACGGGTGATGAAGCCTACCATCAGATCAAAGGGGAAAGTTCCCATGGAGAAGATTGAAGAGTTCCTCCGTACTATGGGACATAATGAAGCCAATGTGGTTTTAATCTTGAGAGAAGTTCCATAACAAATTTCCATACTGGACTTGGTTTTCTCTTATGAAGATCATAGGAAGGTCTTGCTAAAGGTTTTGGAAGAAGCCCACTTGCCGAAATTAGTGGATGTTGAAAAGTTCAAGCACCTGGTTGATCACATTTTCAATAACAATTTGATATCTGTCACTGATGATAACATACCTCCCGAAGGGAATGGTCATTGTAAACTATTGCACATAGCAGTTCTGTCCTCCAGATACATGGTGGGAGGAGTTTCGATAGATGGAGGATCATCTTTAAATATCTACCCTTATGCCACTATGGAGAAGATTAATATCAATCTCGATAGGATCAAAAGTAGTCATACAGTTAGCAAAGCTTTTGATGGATCCCAACGTAATGCTGTCGGAGAGATCTAACTGCCTATGAAGATAGGTCCACATACCTTCTGCGTATCCTTTCACGTGTTCAAAATAGCTATAGGATACATCTTGCTCTTGGGAAGACCGTGGATTCACATGGCTGGAGCCGTCCTTTCCACCCTTCATCAACAACTTAAATACATCATTAATAATAGCCTAGTCACCGTTAATGCTGAGCCAGAATGTCTTAAACAAGGTGACATACCACTAATCAGGTTCAATTCAAAAGTTAAACCGGTCAGTTTCCACGCCCTAGAGGTGAACAACATTCACTATTATCCTATTGGGGCACCATATGTGATACCCAAGATTTCTACCGAGGTAATGTCGGGAACTCAAGAGATGATGTCATTGGGTTATCAACCTGGACAAGGGTTAGGCAAACATTATCAGGCTATTAAGCGCCCAATCCAAATTCCCAATCAAACCGGGACAGCCGGAGTAGGCTATTCTGCCAGCTCCAGTCATAGGAATCCTCACAAACACAAACAGGTTCCTTCAGTTTTAGCCATATGACGATTATCTCAACCTACAGATCCTGAGCCTGTACAGTCTCTGGTCAAGGTGCATGTGTAAGACCCTGAATTTTATGAAATGAAAGTATTCAATTTTCTTATAATTATTATTTTATTTCGTAAATGGTTAAATTGATCAAAGGTTAAAGTTAAGGGTGTTATGTGAAATTTTTTGCAAAGTAAACAAGTTGTTATAAAATATTCGATTAGTCGAGGAATATTCGTACGACGGCACAATCATTGGTGGACCCCACAATGGAAGTATTATCGTAGTTAAAAAAATGACAGAATTATCTTATTATAAAAATAACGGCGAAAGTGTTACCGTTAAAACTGTTGAACTACCCGGTAGTAAAAGTACAGTAATACTTGATTATTGATGTTTACGTAAGAAGTCACTCAGTTATAGTAAATTATTGCTACAGTAATTGTTGCATCATATCTCTCATATTATTGATTCAATTATTGTCACAGTATCATCTGTATAATATGTTATATTATTAAATCAATAATTGAGATGACAAAGTTATTCATATTATTATTTGCAATATTGACAATGTTTAAAAGTTCTATCAAGGAGAGGTTAGATAATCTAATTGCGCGCCAATAGGGAGAAATCCTTATCGGAAAGCCCCCTCTTTCCTGGAAATGACCTGGTTGTTAAATATTGTGAGTTATAATATTAATGATGAATAAGTTCGTGTTGATTGAAGATGAAATTGATAGTTCCATTGTGTGGGAATTATTAGTGTTAGTGGAAATCAACATTTACTTTGATAATAATTGATGTCTGGAGGTTATATTGACCAATCGGGTAATTCACCGGATAAATGAGCAATTAATTGCTATTAATTCACATGCTTATAACTATGTGTTCACATGTGTGTACTATTGATTCACATGATTTACTATTAGGGGAGTTGGTGCAAGATTGATAATACTTGCATGACTAAATTAAAAATGGAGGTATAGTTGAAGGTACTATACTATAATTAATTTTTTCACATGTTTAGAACTATTGAGTCACATGATTTGCTATTGATTTACATGATTTACTATTAGGGGAGGTGGTGCAAGTTTGATAATACTTGTTGGACTAAATTAAAAATGAAGGAAAAGATGAAGGTATTGTACTCTAATATTTCAAGCCAAAAATGTGCAATTGTTGAAACTATATTTTCCTATAAATAGAAGCTCATTCTTCCTTCATTTCTCACCAATTCACTAAAGCTATAGAGCAATTATTATAGAGAGAAATTATAGAGAGAAAGAATAAGAGAAGTCTGCGACCTCACTATTCCAGTATCAAGTTTTCTTCTAAGGTAAGGGGTATTATTTCTTTCATATTCATGAAGAGAGTTATTTCATTCAATATTCATAAGGATTGTTATACCATTCTTTATTATTCTGTTGGAATAACCTGTCTGTGCGATCTATTACATGCCTGGTGAATTCTTTTGTTATTCCATTCTTTATTATTCTGTTGGAATAACATGTTTGTCTTGGTCTATCGCATGCACGTGTGAATTCTTCTCATTATTCCATTCTTTATTATTACATTGAATAACATGTACATATGCGATCTATTGCATGCCCGGTTAATTCTTACATTATTCAATTCTTTATTATTACATTGGAATAACCTTTCATGCGATTCTATCGCATGCACGGTGAATTCTTATGTTATTCCATTCTTTATTATTATATTGGAATAACCTTTCTGTGCGGTTTATCGCATGCCTGGTGAATTCTTCTGTTATTCCATTCTTTATTATTTTGTTGGAATAACTCGTCATGCGATCTATCGCATGCACAGTGAATTCTTCCATTATTCCATTCTTTATTATTCTGCTGAATAACTCATCTATGTGGATTATCGCATGCATGGTGAATGATCCTTCGTATTCATTCCTTATTAAATTATGGAAATGATCTGTCTACGTGGATTACCGCATGATGGGCGAAAATCCATTTGCAGTTTCTTATATTCTATTATACTCAGTTGGTTAAAGTTTGGCTTCTATACTCCATGAAATTAGTAGAATATCCTGGATATTTGCGCTTCATCCAGTATCTTTTCATGGAAATATTCTTCTGAGCATTCTTGAATTTTACTCCACAAAACAGTATCATGTTAACAATTTAGACGTTATTGATTTCTGGATAAATTAAATTATAAATCTTTAAAATTTATCAATGAACTTGTTTTATTGAATTATTATGTCATTGTCATCATCCCCATGCTTATATTATGATGAAAGTCATCTTTGGCTTACGTGCATAGATGGACTTGGTATGATTATGACCAGGGATTATTCGGTATGATCATGACCGTAATGTGACTAATGATGTGGTGAAAGTCCTCATTGGCATGTAGTTCTTTGATGGACAGTTGTTGGTATGATTATGACCAGGGATTATTCGGTATAATCATGACCATTAATGATTACATGAATATCCTTGGCCGTGATGTAGGGATGATTCGATTTTATTTATTAAGCTGAGTCTCAACGATAAAGGTGATGAAAAACTTTTTAAATTATAGAAGATAGTAGATTTTATGCCCTACTTGACTCTTCTAATGGATTGCTTATTCTGCTACAGTTGTTAATCTAAAACTTGTTGTCTATTATATTCTATCAGTTGATATACTGTTGAAGGCTAAGGTAAATTTATTCTGCATTATCTTAGTCATAATATTTCTTACTGGGCTAGTTGAGCTCACCCTTTCTTTCACTGTTCTCTTCAGGAAATGAGAATATAGCTGGGACGAGTCGGGGAACGGATTGATGGTCCAGATGGTTATTTTAGTAGTCCTCACTATTCTATAAAATAGTGTGACAATAAATGTAATGAGTACTCCATTGAGTGTGGATATTGTCTAGATGACAATATTCTTATTGAAACTCTTAGATTATGTTTTGTCGTATTTTACACGACTGTTGTATAATTAAGTTGTATTTGAATTTTGCACCATGTATTTGGTGACTCAAGATGGGTGATGTATATACCTATTTTTGGGGCATCACAGTTGGTATCAAAGCTTAGGGATATGATCCCTGGCTAAGATGTGAGACAAGAACTAGGAGGGGAGAGACAGTGAATTCCTTCGCTAGTATGACCTACTTAAGTTTATTTGGTATTTAATTGGTCGGTCAGAGTATAGGGATAATATGTGATATGTTAATTAACCCTTGTTTTGTGGCAGTATTTGAAAATGGCATCCGAAAATGTTGAGATAAGCAATGAAGCACATGAGACCGTTGAGTCACCACAGATTAAAACCCAGAATAATGTGCAATAGGAAGACAATAATCCTCAGGTAAACAACAACGATCAAGTGATGAACGATGGGATGTTCAGAGGTTTTATGCAATTCATGCAACATCAGGCGAGGGCGGCTATTGTCCAAAATGCAGGTGGAAACACTGACAATTATCGGACGGTCACCGCTAAGCAGTTCAAGGAGTTGGGACCACCGGAGTTTTTTGGAGAGCCAAAACCACTTAAGGCGGAGACGTGGATAAAGCAGATCAACAAGATATTTGATGTCTTGGGATGCTCCGAGGAGCAAAAGGTTCCTTTGCCACCTTCATATTATGGCGGAGGCGACTCATCGATGGGAATCGATGGCGTACTCAACTCCGCCGCACCAAGATGTCTTGGGAGATGTTCCAAGAATTGTTCAACGACAAGTACTTTCCTGAAAGTATTCGTCATATGAAGGAGTTAGAGTTTATCAAGCTTGATCAAAATAATGTGACCGTGTTGCAATACGAGGCTAAATTTGCGGAGTTATCCCGGTTTGCATCCCATTTGTTCGATAATGAGGAGCGAATGACGCGTATGTTTCTAAGAGGTTTGAAACCCGGTATACGTCAATACCTCATTTCTCACAAACTTTGTTTATATTCAAATGTTTTGAATAAGGCTTAGTTATTGGAGCGCGATAATGAGTCAGTGATAAGTGTATTTTATATATGCGATTTAATATCCAATTCATGCGTATTTGTTGCTAATTTCTTGTGATCATGTTCAATTTCACTTATTTTATGTTATTTCATTTGTAGATTGGTGGTTGTGGCATTCAATGTACGATTGGTGATATTTGGTGTGATTGGAATCAAATGGAGCATATTTGGAATCAATTCAGCATAGCAGCATAGTCAGTTAACAGAACACACCCACGGGGCTAGTATGCATGCATTATTATACACCCCGTAGGCTGGGGTCTTAAATCGCTTAACAGGAGAATAACCACACGGGCAAAAGTTATTAGAGCTACACCCACGGGTCTGGGGTCCTCATTCGAGCAAGACAAAAGGCAAGTTCACGGGTGGGCGCTCATAGATATAAAACCACGTAAGGGCGGGGGTGGAAATTCTCGAGTGTCTGTTTTGGTTATAATTCCTCTTGGGCACAAATTTTAGCTATTTGTATGGCATTATAACTCTAATTGATAGAGAATTTAGCTGGAGTTTTATGCTAGATATCTATTACTCTATCAAAAATAAGAGGGAGATTAGAGAGAAGAGAATTTACGAAGATCACTGCGGAGTTTTTGATAGCAAGTGTGGAGGAGTATTTCGAGGAGTTTTTCAAGAGAATTGTGATTTTAGTCTACGTGAAGGGTGTTCTTCATTATTCTTTGTTTTAGATTATTTATTGTAATTGGAAGAATGATTTCTATGATTTATTCAGTGTTTATTATGAACTAATTCACTTTTTAGGCTTGTGATAGATCCTTAAGTGAATCGATGGTTTTGTAAACTTTTATTTCTAATTTAATAAGTTATCTCAAGTTTATCTATATTAATTTTTGCTTGAAAAATGAATTGCCTGATCAACAATTCTTTGTGGAATTGGATGGAATCGAGAGAGGATATTCAAATCTAGACCTAGTTGATATAGCATGTGTTCAGGTTTTTGTTAGTAGCTTAAACTTGATGAGTGTTAAGGTAGAGATATGCTTGATACCGCATGTAATCGGATAGAGAACTTATTCTTCAACCTTCTTCAATTGTAATTCAGATAGAGATATAGTGGGTTAGTTGATTAAGGTGTTTAACAGATTTCTATTTTAATTGTGGATTTAAGTTAATAGGGTATTAGTGCATCGAGAGGTGGTTAATACTACGTTCGTGTTCTTGATTAATAAACTGGTATAGTGCATTAAATTGGGATAAAGGTGTTAAAATCAAAGTGAAGCTTAGGGTGAAATCATAAGTCTAATTCTCCATTAATTGTTTGAAAATTCAGATTTTGATATTCGTGGTTATTTTGTGTTAATTAAATTGTTTTTAAATTTTAGTTTCGTTAAGTTAAATTATTGAGTTTGATTTGTTTAATAAAATTAGGGTTAATAGAAGATTGGTAATTGTGAGTTAAGGTTATTGCTAATTAATCTCTGTGGGAATGATACTCTACTCATCACTCTATTACTTGTTGACCACGTATACTTGCATGTTGTGCGTAATTAGATTTTACCAAATAGTCAGCACAACCAATAGGCAATGACCAGCAACACGATAATAATCATACAGGTGGCAACGGCCATCGGAACAATGATAACCATCGTGGGGGAAATTATCATGCCAAGAATGGTAACCACTTCGGTGGTAATCATCGCCAAGATAATATGAGTGGAAATTTTAAGAAGAGAAGGTTCAACAACGATGGAAATACAGCAGCACTAACACTTGTTTTTAAGGAAGGAGAACGACCACCAATTGTATGCTTCAAATGCGGAGGGGAGGGACATATCAGTCCAAGCTGCACGATGCAGTCCAAAGCATGTTACAATTGTGGAAAAGAAGGTCACCTAGCCCAATTTTATCGTGCACCAAAGTTAAGTCCAGCTGGGACGGTGGCACCAAAGGCGGATACAGACAAAACAAAGTCGGTGGTTTCAGGAAGAGCGTTTTTCGTGACTTCTCAGAAAGAGAGTAACCCAAACGAAGTGAGCACGGGTTAGTTATTTATAAATTCTTGCGAAGTTTATACCTTATTAGATATAGGTTCTACCCATTTTTTTATCTCTCTTGCTTGCGCTCAACGTTTAAATTTGACCCCAGAGAAGTTAGACTTTGACTTATTGGTTGAAACTTCGTTAGTAGAAACCATCGCTACCTCCACTGTTTATAAATCTTGTTTGATTCAAATCGACACTTTCACGTTACCTGTCGATCTTATCTCTTTGAAAATACTTTCCTTTGATGTGATTTTAGGAATCGATTAGTTAACTACTCATCATGCTTTTCGTAAGGTTGTTAGCTTTCATATTCATAACCAACCTATTATGCGAATTCAAGCAACCAAACCACTAAAGTTAATCACTGTCATACCAAGCCATAAGTAAAGAGCCCCGAGCCTTTCGTTGGTGACTTCCAAGTCTTGGAATACACCGAAGCCAGACTATCTGTAGGGGACACCGTGAATGTCGATGGCAAGTTGATAGGTATCAATGTGACGTATTATCCAAGTCTTGGATGAGAGTCACAGTTTTGAATGATATTTCTATTGTTAATAAATTTCTTGACGTATTCTTGAAGACTTCCTGGCCTACCCCTAGAGCTTGAAATTGAATTTTGTATTGACCCCAGTACAAAACCCATTTCTTCAACCCTTAAATATTTACTCAACCAAAACGAACGTATAATGCGCCAAAGATGTTGGCTCGAGCTGTTGAAGACTACGACTATACCATTCAATATCATTGTGGAAGAGCAAACGTGATAGCTGACGCGTTGAGTAGAAGATTGTATGCATTTACGAGTGCGATGTTGTAAACACAAAAATCCATTTCGTATAACTTACAAATGATGAAGATAGAGTTAAAGACTCTAGGGACCCACGTGGTGATATCAAATATACAAGTAGAATCGACGTTAACTAATAAAGTTAAAACCGCTCAAGCTGTACACCCGAAGCTGATGAATGTGAAGAAGAAGGTTTAAGAGGGCATTATTCTAGAAGCAAGAGATGATGAAGAGAGGTAATCTCAACCCTCGATTTAATTGGCCCATTTAAAATCCTCGATCGAGTAGGAACTGTGGCCTATAGACTCGTTTACCGCCAAGTATATCGCGTGTTCATAACATTTTTCACGTATCGATGTTACGTAAATATGTGAACGAATTGAACCACATTATTGAATTAGAACTAGACGAGATAGCAGAAGATTTAACGTATGATGACATACTTGTTAAAATCTTGGATAAGAATGATCATATTCGACACTCAAAGGTTATACCTCAAGAGTTAGAATCTAGCGAGGTATCCTTACCTCTTCGGCATACCAGGTACGTATGTAAATTTCAAGGGAAAAATTTCATAAGGAGGGGAGATTGTAAGACGCCAAATTTTATGAAATGGGAGTATTCAATTTTCTTATAATTATTATTTTATTTCGTAAATGGTTAAATTGATCAAAGGTTAAAGTTAAGGGTGTTATGTGAAAATTTTTGCAAAGTAAGCAAGTTGTTATAAAATATTCGATTGGTCGGGGAATATTTGTATGACGACAAAATCATTGGTGGACCCCACAACAGAAGTATTGTAGTAATTAGAAAACGACAGAATTATCTTATTATAAAAATAACGGCGAAAGTGTTACCGTTAAAGCTGTTGAACTACCCGGTAGTAAAAGTATAGTAATACGTGTGGTTGCATAGTAGCACACGATATTGATTATTGATGCTTACGTAAGAAGTCACTCAGTTATACCAAATTATTGCTACAGTAATTGATGCATCATATCTCTCATATTATTGATTCAATTATTGTCACAGTATCATCTGTATAATATGTTATATTATTAAACCAATAATTAAGACGACAAAGTTATTCATATTATTATTTACAATATTGACAATGTCTAGAAGTTCTGTCAAGGAGAGGTTAGATAATCTAATTGCAAGCCAATAGGGAGAAATCCTTATCGGAAAGCCCCCTCTTTCCTGAGAATGACATGGTTATTAAATATTGTGAGTTATAATATTAATGATGAATAAGTTCGTGTTGATTAAAGATGAAATTGATAGTTCCATTGTGTGGGAATTATTAGTGTTAGTGGAAATAAACATTTATTTCGATAATAATTGATGTCTGGAGGTTATATTGACCAATTGGGTAATTCACCGGGTAAATGAGCAATTAATTGCTATTAATTCACATGCTTATAACTATGTGTTCACATGTGTGTACTATTGATTCACATGATTTACTATTAGGGGAGTTGGTGCAAGATTGATAATACTTGCATGACTAAATTAAAAATGGAGGTATAGTTGAAGGTACTATACTATAATTAATTTTTTCACATGTTTAGAACTATTGAGTCACATGATTTACAATTGATTCACATGATTTACTATTAGGGGAGGTGGTGCAAGTTTGATAACACTTGCTGGACTAAATTAAAAATGAAGGAAAAGATGAAGGTATTGTACTGTAATATTTCGAGCACCAAAATGTGAAATTATTGAAACTATATTTTCCTATAAATAGAAACTCATTCTTCCTTCATTTATCACTAATTCACTAAAGCTATAGAGCAATTATTATAGAGAGAAATTATAGAGAGAAAGAAGAAGAGAAGTCTGCTACCTCACTATTCCAGTATCCAGTTTTCTTCTAAGGTAAGGGGTATTATTTCTTTCTTATTCATGAAGAGAGTTATTTCTTTCAATATTCGTAAGGGTTGTTATACCATTCTTTATTATTCTGTTGAAATAACCAGTCTATGTGGTCTATCGCATGCTTGGTGAATTCTTTTGTTATTCCATTCTTTATTATTCTGTTGGAATAACTTGTCTGTGCTGTTTATCGAATGCCTGGTGAATTCTTCTGTTATTCCATTCTTTATTATTTTGTTGGAATAACATGTATGTGCGGTCTATCGCATGCTTGGTCAATTCTTCTGTTATTCCATTCTTTATTATTATGTTGGAATAACTTGTCTGTGCGGTCTATCGCATGCCTGGTGAATTTTTCTATTATTTCATTCTTTATTATTCTGTTGGAATAACCTGTTTATGTGGATTATCGCATGAATGGTGAATGATCCTTTGTATTCATTTCTTATTAAATTACGGAAATGATCTGTCTACGTGGATTACCGCATGGCGGGTGAAAATCTATGAGCAGTTTCATATATTCTATTATACTCAGTTGGTTAAAGTTTTGGCTTCTATACTCCATGAAATTAGTAGAATATCCTCGGATATTTAAGCTTCATCCAAAGATCTTTTCATGGAAATATTCTTCCGAGCATTCTTGAATTTTACTCCACAAAGCAGTATCATGTTGATAATTTGGACGTTATTTATTTCTGGATAAATTAAATTATAAATCTTTAAAATTTATCCTTGAACTTGTTTTATTGAATTATTATGTCATTGTCATCATCCTCATGCTTATATTATGATGAAAGTCATCTTTGGCTTACGTGCATAGATGGACTTGGTATGATTATGACCAGGGATTATTTGGTATGATCATGACCGAAATGTGATGAATGATGTGGTGAAAGTCCTCATTGGCCTGTACTTCATTGATGGACAGTTGTTGGTATGATTATGACTAGGGATTATTCAGTATAATCATGACCATTGATGATTACATGAATATCCTTGGCCGTGATGCAGGGATGATTCGATTTTATTTATTAAGTTGAGTCTCAGCGATAAATTTGATGAAAAATGTTTTAAATCATAGAAGATAGTAGATTTTATGCTCTACTTGACTCTTCTAATGGATTGCTTATTCATTGCAGTTGTTGATCTAAAACTTGTTGTCTATTATATTCTATCGGTTGTTATCTTCGTTGAAGGCTAAGGATAATTTATTCTCGCATTATCTTAGCCATAATATTTCTTCTTGGGCTAGTTGAGCTCACCCTTTCTTTCTTTCCTTTGTTCTCTTGAGAAATGAGAATATAGTTTGAGGCGAGCCTGGGGAGCCATTGACGGTCCAGATGGTTGTTTTAGTAGTCTTCACTATTCTGTAAAATAGTGTGACAATAAATGTAATGAGGACTCCATTGAGTGTGGATATTATCTAGATGGCAATATTCTTATTGAAACACTTAGATTATGTTTTTTCGTATTTTACATGATTGTTGTATAATTAAGTTGTATTTGAATTTTGTACCATGTATTTGGCGACTCAATATGGGTGATGTATACCTATTTTGGGGGCGTCACAGCCTGCCCATTTAACAGCAATGTTGTTTCCTAAACGGATACCAGTCAAAAGAAAAGAGGTCCTGATTCCAGATCTCAAAGTGGAAGAAAGGGAATAGAGACGTAAACAAGACATTGTCAGGTGGTTGTAAAACATGCGCATCGTTGTCTATATTGAGGGCATGAATCGAGACATCCCAGATGATGATTGTACAGATATTATGGTCATCATTTTGGAGAAGGAGGATGATGATAACCCCTTCATCACTACTGTCCAACAGGACTTCACCCTTGGCAATTGGAGCAACATTCCATGCATTTTCCGACAATGGTAAAAAGGGTAGAAAATCCCTCTGCCCTATAGATAGCAATAACTGCTTACTTTTCTGTACAGAATTAGCAGTTGTTTTGCCATGCATAATAGATAATATGAAAAATCTTATCTCGGCGTTGTCTTAAAAAAGCCTCTACCGCATAATCACTAGCATCACACATTATCTCAAATGGCATCATCCAATCCGGTGCTATGATTACGGGTGTTGTTGTAAACTTCTTCTTTAACTGTTCAAAGGCCGTTAAACACTCATCGTTAAATCTTAAAATTGCATCTTTTCTAATAGATTGCATAGTGGGTTTTCAATCTTTGAGAAGTCTTTTATAAATAGACGGTAGAATCCATTATGACTGAGAAAATTATGAATCCCTTTAACTGATTTCGGTGGAGGAAGATTCTCAATTGTTTCTAATTTTACACGGTCCACTTCCAATGCAACAGTTTTGTTAGTTCCTAGAGGGCAGACAATAGATCTAGAAAGGGGGGGGGGTGTTAAATAGATCCTTTTTGATTTCAAAAATCTTTTCCATTTTAGTTTACATTGCTAAGTAAATAGCGGATGACAAACTTAAGAATTATTTCAAACATAACGGAATAAGTTAAGGTTCCCCTTCATAGATGTTATGTTGACCATTATTCTAGAGTTAGTTTAGATGTAAGTAGTTATAATGTTAATAGTAGTTATAGCAGTTATAGATTCATAATATAAATGACAGTATGTAAAAGACACAAGGGATTTTAAGTGGTTCAGAGACTCAAGCTCCTAATCCACTCTTCTGCTTCAACAAGTAGGGATTCCACTAAAGAAGTCTTTACATCTTTGAATCGCTAGGATTCCTTCAAGGCGAGCAGCCTTGGAACTCTAGTTCACTAAGAACTCTTCAAGTCCAGCAGACTTAGAACTTCAGTTCACTAAGAACTCTTCAAGGCCTGTAGCCTTGGAACTCAGTTTAGTCCCTTGGACAAGGACCCTTCAGGCCCTGGTTTGTTGTTATTGTTATTGTTGTTGGTGTTGAGCTGCTAAGATGAATTTAAGCTTGTTCATCCTTGATACTTAGCAGCTTGTTGTGATACTCTTTGGATTCTGCATCGAGACTAGATCACCATTGGACGGACGACTAAGTTGTTCATGAAGTTTGATCTTTGAGTACTTAGTAGTTTGTCCCTTCTTCTTTGGTGTAGCTGATCTGATCTCAGCCTGCATGTGACGCCCCCAAATTCAGACCTTCACTTGGTCACTCGAATTCGGTTCATCACGTGCTCATGGCATACAAAACAAGTAAAATATTACGTTCACAACGGAAGATCTAATTTAGAATAATATACAATGATTTATTATAATTATTCTCCCAAGTCTTGCAACTTACAGTACTTAATAGATTACATAATAATATCAAATAAAGACTTATTACATAATCCTATTTAAGCTTAATCATAGTCTGAAAATAGTCTTAATACAACATAACAGTTTTTAAACATAAAGGAACAAGCTAGTCAGTAGCCTTGCCCTTACCCTTGTCTTTCCTTTTAGACACTTCCTGTTCATATTTAATCGAAAGGTTTTAAATAAGCAAGAATGAGCACAATTTGCCCAGCAAGTAGTATACAACAAGGGTAAAGAGTATTTATATCACAAGTTTGAAATATCAAGTATAGTCTCCAAGATAAATCAGGGTGCTAGAATAATATCATGAATCAATGAATATCAATGTTTCTCGAATCATATCTTTTGAATATGACATGATGGTTCAATATAGATCAACAGATATATATAAATTCAAAGGCTATCAACGTATCCATCTGGATAAAACAATTTATACTGAGCAGTCACTAAGGACTATTGAACATCTACTAGAATTACCAATATTAAACTTATAACCCAAAAGAATCAAGCAATACAGATGATTAGTCTATAATACTCTAAGTTATGCATAACACCACAGTAATAAACCACTCATGTGTTGGGGTTTCCAACAGCATACACTCCCCTTACCATAAGGGTTATTCAACTCAGTTTTCAAGATTTCCACACAAGTCAATTGGTTTGGACAGTTTTCTAAACATGCATATAGTCTAGTCGAATCAATGACATAGACCCTTTCACAGTATTCACGAACAATACCAAGTTCAACATGAATAATAGCTTTCACAAGAGTTTAAACATACTAGTTCAATTGAGAGGATAAGTAAGATAATTTGCATTCATATATGAATCACAAAAAATTCAAGAACTTGCACAACATCCAAAGTTATGTAAGTTAGGATACTCGCACAATAAGAGGAGGGTTCGGATATTTGCCTTAAGCGTAGTTTATCCCCGTAATTTAACCAACACTTTTGAATCCTAGTACAGTGTATTATATGTATAGGATGCCCATTAGTTATATAAACTCACATAGGAAAGTTCAACGTACACAAAAACGTTTAACTTGGTTGTAACTTTATACACATCACTTATCCTATTTTTTTATAGCATAAATGTAAGACCCCGAATTTTTTTTATATATAAATAAAATTGAATTTCCTCTTTTCATTATCTTGAAATAATAAGGAGTTAATTTAATATAATGCTTTAGTTATGGGTGAAATGCACAAATTTTGCAAAATAAGCAGTTGGTTATAAAATATTCATTTTTGTCGGGGAATATTCGTTTGCTCGTGGAATATTCTTGTTGTCCGAGAATATTCGTACGACGGCGCAACCATTTGTGGGCCCCATAACAGAATAACTGTCGAATGAAGAAAACGACAAGTTTGAGTTTTTATAAATAACGGCGTAATTGTTACCGTTAACACTGTTTGATTACCTGGTGGTTAAAATACAGTAATATGCGTGATTGCACACTAGCACATGGTATTTCATAGTATTTTTGAATTATTGATTCTTACGTATGAAGGCACTACTCAATAATTGTTACAGTAATTATTGTTGAATATTTTATTTTATTGATTCAATAATTGTTGCGTTGATATTTTATATTATCGTTGTTTTAATAATTGCCACTGCACAGTATTTCCCATTATCAGATCAATAATTCATATTATTTGAATAATATTATTAGATAGCATTATTGACACTAGAAAGTTCTGTCAAGGAAAGGTTTGGTCACCTAATTGCGCGCTAGTAAGGAGAAATCCTTATCGGAAAGCCCCCCTCTTTCCTAGGAACGGCCTGGTTGTCATTATTGTGATTCTGTAATATTATTTATGAATAATTAATTATTAATTTATATGATAAGGATATATATATATATATATACATGAAGGAATTAATGTTGAAGTGTTTTATTAGTATTTTGTCAAAATGAAGAACGAAATTTGGAAATTTTCAGAAAATTAGTTTATTACTTGATTTTGTAAAATCTATAACTCTTTGTGTATAATGAGTTAGGAGATGAGCCATATATCAAAAGAATGTCCTGGAATAAGATAAACGTAGAAATTTGAATCACCCAAAAATTCTTTGTGGATTTTTCATGGTGACTGTTTGAGTGAAACTAGTACGAGGGACTTATACTCCGAAAATCAAATCAGTGTTCTTAAGCTCTATTGCGTGAGTTATAATTTTGATCCGACTGTTGGATCGTTGTGATTTTTAGATATATTATACATATATAAGTTTAGTATATGTCCACAAATTTTGAACGGTTAAAAATTAACGTATGATTTGTTATGAATTTTAAGAGATGTTGAAAATCGTTCGTATGTGGATTTCGGGCATTTTTCGTTTGGAATTTGGAAAAACTTAAAGCTACAAAGTTGTAGAGAATTCGATTTCCTATAGAATGGATATAAAATTCGTATTTTTCTGATAAAATGGCTATTTATTATGAATTATTGATGTTTTTGAAATTAAATGTTTTTATTAAAATTATGGGTGGGACCCACTTTTGTCCTTTGTTGATAAAATGTGCTGAATTGGTTTTTCAATTGTGGTGGGCTGCAAATTAATCAAAGTGGTATGCTTGAAATGGTGTTAAAATATTAATATTTTATTATTTAGTCTGCTTTGGCGTTCTAGTATTTTCCTATAAACAGATGCTTAGGTTAGAATTGAAAATCACACCAGAAACGAGAAAACAACACTATTCACCGAAAAATAAAAATTTCTCTTCTTTGTCCCAGATGTCTATTATGGTTACTATCTTTGATTATATCCATGTTTTGATCTTTATTCTTGAATTTTACTCCACTATGGTTTATTACGGAGTATTTTTAAACTTGAATTATCTAAAGTACGAACCTCTAATCTTTGTCCTTTTATCTTACTGGATTCGTTCTCTAAAATGTTTTTCATCATCCTCAGTCCTTAATGATGATACTTGATGAATATCTTTGACCTGTAGTGCAAAGATGAATGATTACATGATGAATATCTTTGGCCCGTAGTGCAAAGATGAACAGGTGTTGAGATGAACATGACCAACTGGTGATACAAATGAATATCTTTGCCCCGTAGTGCAAAAATGAATATTTGATTCAAGATGTATATTGATTGATGTTACAGGGATAAAATATTGATGATGGACTTTTAAATTCATAGATGATAGTAGATTTCATTCTCTACTTAACTCTTCTAATGAATTGTTGTTTCCGCTGCAGTTGTTGATCTAAAACTTGTTGTCTATTATATTCTATCAGATTTTTCCCTGTTGAAGACTAAGGATAATTTGTTGAATATTATCTTAGTCATAATATTCTTTACTGGGCTAGTTGAGCTCACCCTTTTCCTTTTTGTTCCATTTTTCTTCTCAGAAAGCGAGAATATAGTGGGAACCAGTCGGGGTATAGAGTGATGGTCCTAGACAGTTGTTTTAGCAGTCCTCACTATTTTGTAAAATAGTGCATCAATAATTGTAATGAGGACTTTATTTGGATGTGGATATTGTCTAGAAGACAATATTTGTATTTAAACTCATAGTATGTGTTGTCGTATTTTGCACGACAATTGTAATAATAAAGTTGTAGTTGTTTTCTGTACCATGTATTTGGCAACTCAGAATGGGTGATGTATACCTATTTTGGGGGCGTCACAATAAATCAGGTTGTAAAACATCACAAATGCAAACAATATATCATTGCTTTATATCTTATAAACATTTCTTTGGACTTAGTATTTGAAAATCATGATCAACATTCATCTCAATCACATAGCATGCTTCTTAACACATTACATAGCATGTTGGTCATATATTACAAGTTAAAGTAATCATATAAGCATGCTTCAAACATCAAATCAAAAACATAAATTATTCAAGATCGCAAAACTTAGTAGCAATTGTGCCTTCTATCTAGAGCTTAGGGATCTGCAAGATTGCGTTGTCCCCTGACCAGACCAATGTTGAGCTTTGCACTTTCTATTTCTGTCAAATTTCTTACACACCTATGTACTAATATACTATCATATATACATGTTAGAGGTGTTCACATAAGCATATGACCATTCTTGAGTTTATTTGTACAAGTTTTAGTTTACAACTTACATGGTATTAAAGCATAACAAGATCAAGTGGTTACCACTCCTTATAACTTGGTTTACATGTCCACATAGAGATATCAAAATATGTTAATATATGTGCTTATAGTATTCATAATGTTTGTTCACAACTATTATTGTTTAACACTTCGAATCATGCTTTAAACTCATGTTTGGTTTAGTTATCATCATGTTCAACACATATAAATAATATCTTGGGATATTATAGACATAACATGACATCTTAATCCTTTAGAATCTAGATACTCATATGATGCAACTAGATTTTGAAAGTATGTTCAAGTTTGCTTTTGAAACCATTTTAAACTTGAACAATGAAATTTTAACACATACAAGGCAACTTTATGGCTCTAATCATATGTAGTCAAGTCATGTTAATATGCTCACAAGGTCAGAATGTAAATCATGTAGTAGTCATGCATGCTAGCTTATTATACTAAGCTTTTTCTTGAAAAACTTCTCTAACATAAAGCCTAATAAGGTGGTCATGAACAAAGGAACTATGAATTATATATCATGCTCATTTATGTGTGAAATCAGTCATGTGTGTATACTACTAAGCTCAAAATCTGCAGAACATGAACTTTAACAAAGTTTATTTTCAAAACTTAAAGTCCCAAAATTCCATCTATTATATGCTTTCGTTAGTCATGTATGCTCATCCAATCATGCTCACATTAGGTTAATATATTTGTGTTTACACATTACACATACTTGCATGCTAGTTTAAGTCATAGTACTATACCAACACTTAGCAGATTGTGAAACAGAAAGCTCAACTGAACTTAGAGGTCAAGAAACTGTATACGCGCCTTAGTTCAATTATGGCAATTGTATGCCATGTCTCTAGTTCAGAGCGTATGTAATCTATTTTATAGAGTCTTTACCAACTTGAATTCCAACGATTTAAACTTGTTCCAAACTATTATAAAAGAGTTCATACTTGATAGTAAACTTCTTAAACACCTTATAGCATGTTAAATCATCTTAATTATCATAGCAATTCAAGAAATTCTAAGAATTAAACAAGACCCATTTCAAGAACATAGATAGAATTTTATACCTTCTTGAGCTTAAGTTGAACTTCCTACACTCTGAGTATGCCCCTACAATGCTCAGTAACTTAGAACTCTCTAATTAGACTATCAAAAGCTTCTCAGCAACACAAAAAAAATCTGATCTTAAACTTGTATTTATAGAAGAAGCATGGACTAGACATTAGCATTACACAAAATTTGAGTCCATGGTGTAATGGAAGAGAACAAACGTTATTAAGGAGTAGTTTAACAACTCCATACCAGCCACATTGCTAGCAAATGATCACCTATAATTTAGCCACTTGGAGAATACGTAACTTAGTTTTAGCCCACTGTTCATGTACTTGGTGACACTCAATTTGGGACAAGAGAGAAAAATCTCAGAAATCTTGTTATCTAGGCTTGGTTTGGTTTATTTAATTCCCATAATGCAATCTTAATGTACAATTGTTACCATATTAGGAATTTAGGGATTAAATATATACTCACATCATATTGTCCATGTACATTAAATACATGTAATAAAGTAACACAGTTAGGTATTATTGTCCGGGTAGTTCCATAATTATCTCTACTACTCACATAACCATATTATAACCTTATTTAATATTAATGTATATTTAAACATTTAATTACTTTCTCAGTTCCTAGAATACACAGATATTTGTTCATGCATTATAATTACATATGATATCATTGTACTACTTGATACCTCATGTCATTAAAATATACTCCTATCATATGATTTTTATTAATGTCACACATACAACATTAATGTTTCATTTCATTTCCACAGTAAAAATTAATTAACTTCAACTCGATCATCATTTGGTAATTCACGCCTAATTTGTATTCTAGGAGGCGCAATTTTGCTTGCACTTAACAATGCTAAAATTGGTTTAGCTTCAAGCCAGTGTCAACCTCCATCACCATACTCATTTTACATGACATGAATTAATGTCCACATGAGTGATATTACCTATCTAAAAGTGTATTCATTACTTATATGAAATCACATAATTATACACGATTAATCTTCCTAATTCTCTATTCAACTCACTTAGTGAATTTCCTTACTTTACATTATGCCACACAAGGCATTTCACAATTCTCATAGTCAATTCTACACTTCTTAATAAGTATTAATCTAATACGAATCAATTGAATTATTCATCATACAACACATTAACACTTATATTCACATAAAAATTTATTTCCGTTAATATATTCATTTAATAAGACGTGGAAATTCTTGGGTATTACACTGCACACCTCCACCAGTTGAGGTTTGCTAAGTCTTTGCACTTTTGATAGACTCCGTTTGGCATTTAGCATCCTCTGAACCTTGGTTGGCTTGTGTACAGATTTGGTTCTGTAACTGCTTTTCTTTAGCTCTTGGTGGTTCATGGTGATTCATAGACTGGCTCTTTGAATCTTCTCTCTAATCTACCAATCTCTTGAATGCTATTTTCTTGGCCTTCTTGGCTCTCAGCTTAGCTAATATTCTTAATGGCATTCTCATCGTTGTTGAGTGAAGCCTTTTTCTATTAAAGCTTTTCTCTTATCTTGCTTCATTTATACTCTCGTAGTCTCATTACCACTGAGACATATTATGTTTTGCTCTATAGAACTCGTTGAGTCAACAACTTGTCAAAACCAATAGCTTCTTCTTTTAAGCTTCTGCTGTTAAATAACCTTTAATAAGCTTCCCGTTGGATTACAGCCATTGGAAGCTATTTGAATTGATTCGTAGATCTCGAGTTATTTGGTGCAGACTGCAGATGTGACATGACAGCCCCCTTTTCACTTTTTTGACACTGTAGTCTACTATTTTAGCTACCCCATTAGAAATATCACTTTAGTGTGTCAAGCTGGTAGTCACCTTTATTTCTTCTTTTTGATTCCTCGATTGGAACATCAACAGTTATCCTTCTGCATCGATGCTTTTAATACCCAATGTTCAAATGTCAGTCTTTGCATTGAGACGTTGCCAAGGCTCAATACTCAGATGACTGAACTCTACAATTATGATACAGATGACTAAACTCTACGACTCCGGGAATGTTCTTTAAGTTTGCAATACAGAACTTCTCTTCCGTCATCCGTGTAGTGTTTTACCACTTCTACTTGCCTTGACTTGCATTAGGTATTGACAACTTGTCAGAATACTCTGGCCCTCCTTAAATTCAAGACTTATCAAATTGGTCATACTCAGCTTTCTTTCTCCTTCTGATCTCCCGTTCACATATCATCAATGGTCTGACCCATGCTTAATCTTCTTTGTCTATTCTATATAGGTTAGCCAGTATCTCTGTTATAAACCCCATCAGTTCCTGCTTCTAATCTGGAAAACACTATGATCAAAGTTACACCCAAGATCTTCATCTCATGCTTGACTTCTATTGCATTACTTACTTCCTTTTGTCCATCAAGTTATCTGAAGACTTCTTATTGTTGCTTATGGAAGACATCCCTTGAATGGCTTCACATCTCACTCAGGATGCTGATTGAATCAGTACTTTGATCTTCTGTTTGCTTGTAATCCATTTGGTGAATGCTCCCTAGCTTTTTTAGGTAGATTGCATCTTTATAATTTTTTCCAGAGGCTTCATTCTGTGGATGCTTTGGGAGTGCTCATGTGTTGAGAATTGTAAGAACTCGAATTTTCAGAAAATATTAAAATAAGAATTTAGTGAATAAAATTCTTAAACCATGAGAGGGATTCGAACAAGAATATAAATGTGTTACGAGGTATGTGATATTGTGTTACATAGGGTAATGTGCGCTATATAATAAGTGTGGTTGTGTTTAATAAATATATATCATTATTATATATTTGTGGTAGAGATGAATTAGTAAGAGGATGGATAAGATTTATCTATTGGCATTAAATAATTTATAGAATTATTTTATTATAGTAAGTTGGTGACATTAAAATATCTTTGATAATCACCAATTTCTGAGTATTTGTACGAGTAAGTATCAAGTATAAAGTAGCGCAATCATACTCTTTAATGGTGGATGTATAGAAGCTGGGCTAAATAATTCCTTCAGAGAGCGGAGGTATATACTTAATTAGTAATCGATCTAACTCACTTTGTGAAAAACAATTAGGCGAGACTTAACGGAAACTAATTTGTTGGTTGTTTGTGGAAAAACCACTCGAAAGGTACTATATTGAATACTATTAAAGACTCTATGTGTGCTTGGTTTAGACTTGTGTATATGTATGTTGTTGACGAGAGAAGAAAGTCAATATATATTTAGATAAATATTGATTAGAGATTTATTGACTAATATTGGGTTTTGGTTGAATGTATAGATTAAAGAAAGAAGAGTTTGAACTTGAAGTTTAATCTCTAAGTTATTCAAGAATGTAGTCATTGGAGATTTATTTTGGTTAGTATAATGAGATAACATGTATGGAGCATGTTAAAGGTTTTGCGAGTTAAGTTCTGTTTCTATTAAGGCATAACTTGTATGCGTCCTAACTTGAAGTGGCGGCAGTAGCGCATAACTCAAAGCTTAAGACCAAAGACGATGGCTACCGGTCTCAGTAGGAAGTCCTGAGTTAGTTTTTTGAAATTTAAAATGTAAGAAAAATATACCGAGGACTCGTATAAAGGTCATAAATGGTGAATTAAGGATTTTGTGTTGCATAAAGAAAATGAAATGATTATGTTAAGTAGTGTTAGTATTTATATATATTACATAATATGGTAATATGTGAAAGGGTTAATATTTGAAAGCTGTGAATGTAAAGATTGAGGATGTTGTCTTGGGACAATCGAATAATTATACGTATAATGTATAATTTAAATAATTAATAGAGTAAATAAAAATTATTCTAAGTGTAAAGGTTGTACATATTTTAAGTATGTAATTTCTTAAGTAACCTAAATAATTTAGCATTCTGATAAAGTGTGACATAAACTCTATATTAAATAAATAATAAAATAATGTGGAATTGGGGAAAAGCCAAAGTGACCTAAACCCTAATATTTTATTATAGGAATAATGAGCCTGAGTTATACATAACTCCAGTAAATGAGTTAAATAAGCCTTGTGTGGCACAGTGATGGAAAATATTAATAATGACATTAATCGACGAAGGAATTATTAAGTGAATAATTAATTAATATTAATTTCTATTTGTTATTGTAGAATATTAATTAATTGTTAATGGTGATTAATTAATATATGATTATTATTTTTAGAGATATAATAATAATAAACAACGTGTTTATAAATATAATAAGATTTATATTTATTTACGTAATAGATAATTAATCGTTATAAGATCAATAATTACATTAATCAATGAGGAATGGATTAATTAATATTAGTGTTGATTAATCAATAAGATGAATAATTTATTTATTTGACATAAAACAAATAAGTAAGTTATTAATATAATAAGATTATATTGGTGTATACTTAAAATATAAGTATACTTTCTATATGTGGGTAGGTACACATATATATGTATATAAGTGCCCATAACTTAATTTAATGTAGCAATATTGAGCTAGGAAAATTTACTACATGAGCCAAATTGCTAAAATGCTGAGTTATAAGCCTTTGTCCCAATAAGAGAGTCTCATTTCTCAGTCATTTCCTTCTCACGTGAATAGGCCATTGGCCTATCCTACTCCTCTGTTGCTTAAGCTTGGTAAAGACTAGATAGCATTGATGATGGGGGTTGATGGAGCAGGTTACCAACTCTTCACTACCCGTTAGTTTCTTCTTCTTTCTCTTGGTTTGAATTGTTGGGCAAAGCTATTGCTTGGATAACAAATCCTCTATAAATAGAGCCTTCTTATTCTGCTTCACGTTATTTTGAAATGTCTGAGTCTTGCTATTGGAAGTCAGTAAAATTGGATCGTCAGTAGAATGAGAGGATTGAGGAGCTATGGTTAGCCAATTCCAAGCATTCAAGAGGTATAATTCTAAAACCGATTCCAAGTTCTAGTTTATATTCTCTATGGTTAGAGATTGGGTAGATGAATTGAGTGAAGATTATATGCTTACACTCTTGAGTATGACTAATCTATTGTATAGATTATACATTCCATTTTAGAGTAGTTGAGTCCATGAGAATGTGTTGAAGAAGAAGAATTGAACTTTTAGGTGTAATAAGTACATTATGGCTTATTTTGAAGATAAAATTGACGCTTAATCAATGTTGTAATTTGTAAATTGATAGTAGATGTGGATAATATATTGAAAAACGAAAAGAACGCAAGTTAAATGAACCCATTTGGTTGGAAAACGAATTCGTGGTGAATGAATTCGCTAAACTCTTCAAAAACATGAAAATTTAGTATGAATATGAGTTTTGGATTAATCTCTGGGTTAGTTAATGTGTTTGAAGTGTTATAATTACTCTGTAGATGGGTAGCTAAGAGTTTAACGAGTTCAACGAATCGAAAACCAACTCATTCTGACTTAGGATGATGAAGTTTTGGAGATTTGAAGTAAAAACATATAGAACACTGTAATCTGGGCAAGGCCATGTATGGCCGCGCTGTGCAAGAGCGTTGGGCGGCTGGGACTACCAAATGGCGGGCGCACTGGGACTATAGAGGAATTGGGCGCTGTCCCGCCCAATGTGTGACTAGTGTGACTATTTTGACCTATTCTGGTCAAATGGCCATAACGTTTTCATACGAACTTCGATTGAGGTGTTTCAAGATGATCCAGAACGAGGACGAATAGACCTACAACTTTTGTGCTTTAAGGTTTTCAATTTGAGGTCGTTAGAAAGGGTAAAAATAGTCATTTGTGTGTATTACGCAATAGTAGTCGATCAGAGGGCGTCGAACGAGCACATACGCAAGTATAGTGCTCCAGATGATGGAATATGTTGTTCTAAGTAATAAAACATGAATATGCATGATAATAGAGATTTCATATGGCTAAGATTACTTTACTCATTATGGAATGCCTTCACATGATTTTCTAAAAGAAAACTTAAAGTTTTGAAAATGAAACTTGACGAACTTTGTGTCTTTTAAGTTCCGACCTTGGAAACATGTGAATGTGGCCTAGTTATGTGCACGGATGGGTAAGGAATGTAATTCCAAGATATATTGCACATAAAAGGTTGTCAAGCTCTGTTTAATACTTGTTTTAAAGAGAAATTTAAAAGTTTTAGAAACTAAGTTTGATGAGCGTTGTGTTACTTACATTATGACCTTATAAGCAAGCATGATAGAATTAATTATTCCTTTGAAAATGAATGATATGTGCACTCAACTAGTCAAGCATGGCATAAGTTATTTAAGCATTTTTTAAGAGTATGAACTATGCTATGTCTATGTAAATGGGATAGATACATGTGAACATGCGTATTAAAGGCTGGTTAATACCTATATAAGGTTTAAAAGCTTATAAACAGTGAACTATTGTTAAAAGAAGTTGTTAAGCCTTGTTATTGTGAATAATTCAACATAGAACTATGTAACTCAAAACTAAATTATTTGAAATGTGAACTTAAAGAAATATTAGAACCTACTTGATGTATGTTTATAGTACGTATCAGAATACATATCGTGCTAGGAATTATGTTGGGAAATAAAAAGCATAAATCCTGTTACTCGGGCCGGGAGTAAGCGATCGAACCTCTCCCTAAGCTTAAATGCAGTTGCCGGCCATTGCTCAGAATGTCAGCAGACCACCAAGAGCATTTTGTTAACTTCATGGTCTTAAGTTATGGTTATATGTTGTCTTTAAGGACTACAAGACATGAAAACAATATTGTTAGATAAATATGATAGTAGAATGACCTAGTCTCATGGTTATCCTAAGTTCAAGTAAAAAGAAACCAAGTTAGGAAGTAATATTTGTTCTTATATTAAGAGTGTATCAAATGTATGACTGATGGGTATGAATCCATGATTATATAACTGTGTAGGAATACACGCAGTGTAAATAAGCTTTAAGCAGTTAAGTCATAGTTGGTAAAGTACGAATCAGGCAAGTCTTTCAGTTCCTATTTGTTATATGAATTCGATAATTGTTAGTTATATTATGTCATGAGAATGTTGATGTATATATATGAAATGCATATGAGATATGTATGAAATATGAAAGTTGATCTTTGATGATATGCTTGTGATATAAACCTCTATGCCTGTTATGTGTGAAGTAACATACGTAGTAAATATTGATCGATTATGAATGCATGAACTATATATGTTATTATATGATAGGTGCTGCATGAAAACTGTTAGAATTGTTGGGCTGTCGAGCTCACCCTTGCAAATAACCACTTTTGCAGGTTAAGGATTCACGGTAAAGATTACGTGCTACTTGATTGATAGAGTTCAATAGTAATTGAAGGAGATCGGTTTATGTGTTTAAATATATACTCTTGAACCACGTTTATGTTCTAGGAGTCGTACAAGATAGTAGTTTACGAGGTGCAATACAGGTTGCGTTGTAAAGTTGTATTATGTGATACATAGAGAAATTCGAATTTAGATGTAAATATTTATACAGTAATTGAATAGAATGAATCATAGCATAATTTGATTCAGGGATTTGTAATTGATTCAAGTTAAGAAATCAATAAAAGATTATTTTTTCCAAGGAGATTGAAAAAGTTTAAACTATTCCGCATATTTATATAACATCGAATATGATGTAAAACAGGGATGGTAAATGACTAATATTTGAAATTTATAATAGTTGGGGTCATTATACATAGATCCTGGAAATGGAAGGAATTTATATTCTAAATTGTAATAAGTGAAGTTATATTCATTAAGTTATGAATAAAAGATATAATAGTTTGACGATAGTAGTATCGTGGCGGACCGAATCCGAGGTTCAAAGGGACCTAGATTTGGGGGCATCACAGGTTTGTATCAAAGCTGTAGGTTATAAACTTAGGTAAGTGTACCTTAGTCTATAACCTGAGAGGGAGAGAAAGATAAAGATTAAAATATACATATATGTGAAGATTCAAAGAAGAATCTTGAAGTATCTAAGAGAATGAGAATTCAGGAGTTTCCTAACTCTGGTAATAAAAATGATAAGATGGTGTCTATATGACAAAGATAATAAGAATGAACTCGAGTGGAGTTTTGTTGATAATAGGGAAAGAACCCTAAGGTAAATTGATGATCATGATATGATCGGATTGAGCTATGAAGTGATAAATAGTCTATAACGACTAAGTGTGTATAGCTTGATGCTGTAGGAGAATGTACTGTGAAATGGTACAATATGAACTCATGAGGAATTGTATGTGATGAGATACGAAGAATTCGTATCAAGTAAAGTGTAAAATAGAGTTAAGTAGGGATTTCAATTGAGGACCAATGTCAGCAGCTGAGTTGTATGATTCCTTGTTATGGGCGGGGAATTGTACTTAGTGTAAAAACCGCTTAGTTCTGGCACTGATAATCATTGAAATGTTTGTGTCGCGCTATTTGGTATATACCTGTTGAGAAGGTGATTCTTTTCTCATGTGTATAACAGATAGATAGGTTATAGTTAGAGAATATAAGGTTAAGTTACGAGTTCTTCAAACTCATACTTATGGTACGTTCGTGACTCATAATTATATGAAATGTTTTTGAACCCCTCAGCGAATGGACGCCTATGGTCTGACTAGGGTAAGTTCTTGAACTCATATGATTATGACAAGTTTTTGAATTTCCAAAGTATGGTAAGTTTGATGAACTATATCGGGTATATATATGTTATGAAGTTAGAAATTTTGGTATAGTAAGCATTGATGGTGTTAAAGATTGATAGAATGAAGCAATGGAGTGAAGTTGATGGAGAAACATGGATTTTCTAAATCTTCTAGCTCTGCTAGATTTTCAAAATTTATTGACTTCGTGCTAATGTTGGCATTTCTGTTTTCTCGAAAAAACTTTGGATCATGTGATTGAACCAACGATGTTTTAAAAACAATACCATTATCCATATGTCTATGCTAATTGTTTCGGCTAAGACAAAATGATTTAAAAAATTTCAAAAGGTATTTTTGACCATTTACACCATTTGGTATGGTGTAGAAATGATAAACGATGGAGTCATGAATACAGTTGAACCTAGTAATGGTTGTGATCGAAAGATCGTCAGCCCACTATGGTATGATGTAATATTACAAAGTCACATAATGGCAGAATCCTCAACGTACTACTACTCTGGTACGGTATCATGAAGTCATAAAAGAATTTTGGTTTTCTTTTAAGTTATAAAGAAGGTCAATTAAGTTGGCCAACTTATTTCGATTGATGTCAGAATTATTGATAAAAGTCTAAGTTATTTGATTTGGCTAGACGACTGTTGAAAAATATTTGTGAAATTCAAGCGTTCTTGACTATTTACGCCAAGCCAGATTGCTCTGGTGCGGATTCAGATGTGGAAAAGATGAGGTGAATAACCCTATAAGGGGACATGTTTTCGGGAACAATGGTTCCGAGCGTAACGCATGTAGTCATTACAAAACACTACGTTACGGCCCAACGTAGTGGTACAATAGGTTGGCCACCTAGTCTACGTGTGGAGGGTGTTTTCAGTCTTCGTGATAGATAAACACTCTGGTTTGCAGTGTGAAGTATTTTGTTGAAGCACTAGTTCACGGTCTTGTGTGACCCCTCAGCATAAATTGGAATCTGAGTTATTCATACTACTTCCTGATTATTGAAAAATCGTGTAAGACTCTTATTCTTCTGTGTGGTGAATGTAGTGATTAGATTATTCCTTAGAAAGGAGAATGTGGTAGAATGCAAGTGAGCAAGTTATAATAAAACTTCCAAAAAGAGAATGGATATAAATTATTCAAAAGAATATGTAATATGCAAAATAGCACCGAGTAGAGAAGGTTTCGGTGATTCTGAGGACGGAATCCTTATAAGGGGGAGAGGATGTAAGAACCCAAATTTTCAGAAAATATTAAAATAAGAATTTAGTGAATAAAATTCTTAAAGCATGAGAGGGATTCGAACAAGAATATAAATGTGTTACGATGTATGAGATATTTTGTTACATAGGGTAATGTTAGGTTTGTAATATTCATGAACGCAATCAAATTGTACAAAATATGCGAAAACGTGGAAAATCAGAGTTTTAAAATTTTACAAACCATATGCCCGGATCATCCTTTATGCATAATTATTAATTTAATGAAAAGATAAGAACAAGAATCATACCCTTGAAGATCTGAGCTTCCTCATGTACAAGTTCACCTCCAATCCTTTTCGCGTTCAACTTGAATCCACCGGGTTTGGTTCCTTCCTTTGATCAACGTTAGCCACCCAAGTGTTTGGCCTCTAGAGGTGATCCACTAGGAAAGAATAAAGATTCAAGAAGATGGGTATTTGGCAAAATCCTAGTTTTTCTATCTCTCATAGAAAAGAACGTACCCTCCCAACTATTGGAATTACGTCTGTTGTTAAAAGGTCAACAACCCACACACCCATAATAAGACTCCTCTTATTTATAGATGAAGGCAACCCTCCTTAACAAATAAGAAATTGGGTTTTATTTAATTAATTAAATTCTTTTAATTAATTAACCTCCCTAATCTTATTAGGGATAATTAATTAAACTCTTTTAATTAATTTGCCTCCTAATCCTATTAGGATATTTGAGAGTACTTTTATTAATTAATTCCCAAATTCCTTTAGGAATTAAATAATAATAATAGAAATAATAATAATAAGACTACTCTTATTAATTTATATTTAATATTTTCAAAATATTAAATAATAAATATTAAGCTATTTAATTTATTTTATCACCATAGATTAAATTAAATATTCTTAATTTATTATTACGATTATGCCATTAACTTCTTAAATAATTATTCTTCCTTTTATGGTGTGACCCTTTAGGTTCTCTATATTAAAACCTATGTGAATAAATCAATTAGAACAATTCTAATCTTATTTAAATAAATAAATTAAACTATTAATTTATTTAAATAAATAATATTTATTCTACAATAGGGATAAGCCTCCCCTAGCGATTAACGACTTTCCGAGATAATATAGATTTCAACATTAATCATAAAAGAACCTTTGAGTAAATAGTTACCGTACAATTCAATCCTTCCACCATACAATGTCCCAATTAAATATAAGACATGGAATTTCTGTCAAGTCTTATTTTATTTAATTATATGTATTTCAACTCTTAAATGCACAACTCCAAATAATGCAAATTAGAAACTCCTTTCTAATTTCATTCTGCCTTGGCCAAGGACTACTGAGTTGTCATTTATCGAATCATATATGACATTTCTCTTCTTTTACTAGAAGTGGTAGATTCTTTATTGATCATACATTATCTCCATGTACAACTTATTATACCCAAGCATACCCTTTGATATACCTTAAAGGTCTTAAGGAATAAGTCAAAGTATAACTCATCATACACAAAATACTATGATGATCTCAAGTCCAAGGATCACTTGTACTACTATCACTATAGGAATTCCTATTGACAGGTAAGTAAAACTCCATTAGGTAATCCTTAGCGAGTCACGTTCAGTGAACTTATTCTCTATTAAGCAGCTACATACTTGCTTTAGTGTCTCCACACAAATGATCATGAGATCAATCATCCTCATCCAACGAAAGCAAGCAACGATGTGTACAAATCTATCCTGGATTCACTAATCCTCAATTTAGTAATCCAACGATTGGGAACTATTTTAGTTTTAAGCTTTCTAAGAATTTAGATCTCATTAGAATGATCATCATCATTATTCTAAAAGCATTGCTTAAAACTATGGGTTTATCACATATTATAAAACAACATCATCTAGATAATTAAAAGCCTTTAATAAATTAATACTTTTTATTAATAAATGAATAAGATTGTTACAAAGTATATGTTTTATCATCAAACATGATTGGCTTGTGTGCATACTACTTTCAATCTCCCACTTGCACTAAAGCCAATCACCATGGTATCTCATACCCTTCTTCTCTAAGTGATGATTATCCTGCTGTTGGATAAGCTTCAGTAAATGGATATGTAATGTTGTTCTTGAGAGCCCACTATCTCTATAGTAATTTCCCATCTTTCAATGATTCTTTAATCAAATGAAAGTGCTATAACACATATTTAGATCCAAGATGAGACTTAGGAACTATTCCTAGTTCTGTAATGAACTTTTATCCAAACAATCAACTTGTAGCTTCATTTATAGCTATATACTTTGTCTTTATCACTAAACTAGCAACTCTTTGCTGTTTGGAACATTTCCAATTCACTGCACCACCGTTCAAGGTAACACTTTACCTTAAAGTGGATTTTCTGTTGTCTTGGTCTGTCTAAAAAACTCGAGTATTTTAAGCCCTCTAGTTTTTATCCAGACCCACCATGTCTGATCACATCCTTAGTCCCAATTAAGTACTTTAAGATGTTTTTCACTGTCTCACAGTGAACTTCTCCAGAATATGACTGATCAACATCAGGTCTCGTACATTTCATTGCATACATGATAATTACTCATGCGATCTCTCTTTTAGGAGTCTTTGGGGACTATTAAGAGAGATACACTCCATAGCTCATCAACATGAGACAACTCTTGGAGTTTGTCATGCTAAACAGCTTTAGCATCAAATGAATATACGTTCATTGGGTTAAGTTGAGTATCCTTTTAAATCTATCTATATAGATTTCCATCCCCAATTAAGATACTCTTCCCAAATCATTCATGGAGGAATGTTTAGACAACTTTATCTTTACTGATTATTGCATCGGTATGTCACTCCATATCCATAGTATATCATCATATAATACTATAAATGTCATGATGCTCCCACTGACCCTTTTGTACACAATAGGTTCATTCTTGTTTTTGATAAAATTAAACTCTTTTGATTGTCTCATCAAAATGAATGTTCCATTTTTTTTTGAGAAACTTGCTTCAATCCATTTCTCTGAGTGTCTACAACTCTTACCTCATCGTATGTAACTGGATCATCATCTTCTATGATGTGTACCTCATCATCATAATCTATGATGAGTCCATACCTCCAGTATCTTCTTGACTATTCCGGACTTATGATTCAGGTTGTGGTACAATAGAATTCATCTACGTGTTCCTCTTATTTGACTTATAGTGTTTTGTGGTTCTTGAACTCTTCAAGATCTATTATCCTCCCACTAGCCCCTTCATTGATAAACACCTTTATCTTAAAAGGCAGCGTGTTTCTCAACAAATACCTTTTGCTAAGTAGGATTATAGAACATATGCCCTAAACTTACTTTAGGATGTCCCACAAATCTGTACTTGTCAAATTTTGTCCCAAGCTTATCCTTTGAAACCTTTTCACATAAATTTGACAACCCCTTATCTTAATATACTTAAGATTATGAATCCTCCCTGTCCATAACATTTATGGAGTCTTGGGGCCGAATTTTGAGGTTACCTTTTTCGTAGATATGCAGCCATTTCTAGGACATTTTCCCAGAAGAATACTGGAATGTCGATAAAATCATTATGGACCGCACCATGTCCAACAAGGTACAATTTTTCCTTTTAGATACCTCAATCAATTATTGCGTATCAGGAGGCGTCCATTATGAGAAAACCATTTGAGATGATCTAGAAACATATTACACAAGTATTTATTCCTTGATCGGATCAAAGAATCTTAATACTTTACCAATTTGTTTCACTTCTGAATTTTTTTAACCTTTCAAATAATTCACACTTGTATTTCAACAAATACATACATTCAACTCTTTGAATGATCATCTCCTTTTCTTATACTAGTTTGTTCAATTTGCAAAATATATTTTCACATAAGTTAAGTATACGAAATCCATTAAGTAATATTCCAGTTCTATACGAAACATTATTATTATAAATAGAACAACAATTGTTCTTAAATATAATACCAAATTTCATTGTCCAACAACAAAATGAAAATAATGTTTCTAACAAGAACTGGAATACAATAACAACTTATTGACTTAATAGGTTTGCCCGTAGGCATTGCTAAACTATAAGTTTCTATGGCTAATGCAGCAACCTTTGCTTCATTTCCCATACATAGGATTACTTATCTTTGTTTAGTTTTCTACTTCTGCTTGGTCCCTTCATAAATCTATATTTATGATAACCAAATTATGTATCCAATACCCAAGTAGAATCTTGACTTAAAGAAAAATTTATTTTAAATCATGAACAAATTTGTATTTGTAACCGAAACTTCACTAAGCTTCTTTGGTTAGCCTCTGCAAGGTGCTTCTCGCAGTTTCTTTCTAGTGTCCAGGCTTATTGCAGTGGAAGCAAACTCCTTTGCTATCTGTATCAATTTTGTTCTTATTATCCTTTGTTTTTGCCTTTCTATTTACCTTCTTTGAATCGTTCTTCTTTTCAGAAGATCCTTTGGCATCTACCAGTAAGACATGGTCTTTCTTGGTTGGAAAGTGACTCTCAACTTTTTTCAACATGTTAAGCAAATCAGCGAGGCTGATATCTAGCTTGTTCATATGAAAAAATTCACAACAATTATGAAAGGAGTTCAGGAGTGAGTGCAAGATCAAATCTTGGCTCAACTCTCCATCCATGACAAAACTCGTTGTCCTAATTGATAAATCAAATTGATTATGTAAAGGACTTTTGTCTGTACTATAGTGTCATTGGTCATTCTAGATCGGAAGAGCTCCTTAGATATCTGATATCTATCAGTCCTACTTTCCTCACCATCAACTACTTGATGTGCAGGAATATAGTAGGAGCATCCATAGTTTCATCTTTGATCTTTGAGCTCGTTACTCATGGATGCGAGCATAATGCATTGAGCCAACTATGCATCATCTTGCCACTTTCTAAAAGTAGCAATTTCTTCCTCATAGGCATTGTCTGCAACCATTGCAAAGATACGCGTATTAAGGACATAAGATAGCTTTTCAGCCATGAGAACTATTCTCAAATTCCTTAATCAATCCGTTTAATTCGGTCCGATTAATTTAGCATCTAATATGCTACGCAGTGATAGTAATTTAGACATTTTAAAATTCTGTAAATGAATTTGTAATTAACAACATTTTAACATTCATTCTTTTATTAATTACCAAAATAAATTAGGTCTTGTTTTAAATTGGTATCTCTCACTATTTTCTTCAAACTATATTACCCTCAATATATTGTTAGGTTTGTAATATTCATGAACGCAATCAAATTGCAAAATAAGCGCGGAAACGTGTAAAAATCAGAGTTTAAAAATTTTACAAACCATATACCCGGATCACCCTTTATGCACAATTATTATTTAAACGAAAAGATATGAAGAACAAACATACCCTTGAAGATCCGAGCTTCCTCAGGTACAAGTTCACCTCCAATCCTTTTCGCGTTCAACTTGAATCCACCGGGTTTGGTTCCTTCCTTTGATCAACGTTAGCCACCCAAGTGTTTGGCCTCTAGAGGTGATCCACCAAGGAATAATAATTTTCAAGAAGAAGGGGTATTGGCTCAAACCCTAGTTTTTCCTATCTGTGTAGAAAAAGGGCGTACTCTCCAACTTTTGGAATTGCGTGTGTTGTAAAAGTCAACAACCTCTACCACCCATAATAAGACTCCTCTTATTTATAGATGTGGGCAACCCTCCTTAACAATTAAGGAATTGGGTTTTATTTTAATTAATTAAAATCCTTTAATTAATTAAGCTCCCTTATCTTATTAGGGATAATTAATTAAACTCTTTTAATTAATTTAACCTCCTAATCCTATTAGGAATAAATGAGAGTACTTATATTAAATTAATTCTTAAACTCTTTTAGAAATTAAAATAATAATAATTGTAATAATATTAATAAGACTCCTCTTATTAATTTATATTTAATATTTCTAAAATATTAAATAATAAATATTAAGCTATTTAATTTATTCTATCACCATAGATTAAATTAAATATACTTAACATATTATTACGATTATGCCATTAACTTCTTAAATTATTATTCTTCCTTTTATGGTGTGACCCTTTAGGTTCTCCATATTAAACCAGATTGTGAATAAATCAATTAGACCATTTCTAATCTTATTTAAATAAATAAATTAAACAATTAATTTATTTAAATAAATAATATTTATTCTACAATAGGGATAAGCCTCCTAGCGATCAACGACTTTTCGGATAATATAGATTTCAACATTAATCATTAAAGAACCTATGAGTAAATAGTTACTTAAATATAATTCAATCCTTCCACCATCTGATGTCCCAATTAAATATAAGACATGGAATTACCGTCAAGTCTTATTTTATTTAATTATATGTATTTCGATCCTTAAATGCACAACTCAAATAATACAAATTAGAAACTCCTTTCTAATTTCATTACGCCTTAGCCAAGGACTCTTTGGGTTGCCATTTATCGAATCACATAGGACATTTCTCTTCTTTTAATAAAGTGGTAGATTCTTTATTGATCATACATTATCTCCATGTACAACTTATTATACCCAAGCATACCCTTTGATATACCCTAAGGGTCTTAAGGAATAAGTCAAAGTATAACTCATCATACACAACTTATTCTCTAATAAGCACCTACATACTTGCTTTAGTGTCTCCACACAAATGATCATGAGATCAATCATCCTCATCCAATGAGCAAGCAACGTATGTACCAATCTATCCGGATTCACTAATCCCCAATTTAGTAATCCAATTATTGGGAACTATTTTAGTTTTAAGCTTTCTAAGAATTTAGATCTCATTAGAATGATCATCATCATTATTCTAAAAGCATTGCTTAAAACTATGGGTTTATCACATATTATAAAACGACATCATGTAGATAATTAAAAGCCTTTAATAAATTAATACTTTTATTAATAAATGAATAAGATTGTTACAAAGTATATGTTTTATCATCAAACATGATTGGCTTTGTGTGCATACTACTTTCAATCTCCCACTTGCACTAAAGTCAATCGTCATGGTATCTCATACTCTTCTTCTCTAAGTGACGATTATCCTGTTGTTGGATAAGCTTTAGTTAATGGATATGTAATGTTGTTTTGAGAGTTCACTATCTCTATAGTGATTTCCCATCTTCAATGATTCATATAATCAAATGAAAGTGCCACAACACTGTTTAGATCCAAGATGAGACTTAGGAACTATTCCTAGTTACAGAATGAACTTTTAATCCAAACAAGCAACTTGCGACTTCATTTATAGCTATATACTTTGTCTTTATCACTAAACCAAAGAACTCTTTCTTTGTTTGGAACCTTTCCAATTCAACGCACCACTTTGTTTCAGGTAACCTTTACCTTAAAGTGGATTTTTCTGTCGTCTTGGTGCATCTCTGAAAACTTGAGTCTGTTAAGCCCTCTAGTTTTATTTAGACCCACCATGAATATGATCACATCCTTAGTGTCGGTTAAGCACTTTAATATGTTTTTCAGCGACTCATAGTGAACTTCTCCGAATATATGATAGATCAACATCGGGTCTCGTATATTTCATTGCATACATGATAGTCACTCATGCGACCTCTCTTTTTTAGAGTCTCGTGGGGACTATTAAGAGATACACTCCATAGCTCATCTACATGAGACATCTCTTGGAGTTTGCCATGCTAAACGACTTTAGCATCAAATGAATATACGTTCCTTGGGTTAAGTCGAGCATCCTCTTGTATCTATCTATATAGATTTTATCCCCAATTAAGATACTCTTCCCAAATCATTCATGGAGGATTTTTTTAGACAACTTTATCTTTACTGATTGTAGCATTGGTATGTAATTCCTCATCCGTAGTATATCAACATATAATACTAGAAATTTCACGACGCTCCCACTGACCCTTTTGTACACACTAGAACTCTTACCTCATCGTATGTAACTCTCTAGATCATCATCTTCTATGATCGTACCTCATCATCATCATCCATGATGAATCCATACCTCCTAGGTATCTTGATACTATTCGATTCTGATTCGGTTGTGGTATAATAGAGTGCATCTATAGGTTCCTCTTATTTGACTTATAGTATTTTGTGATTCTTGAACTCTTCAAGATCTATTATCCTCCCACTAGCCCCTTTAATGATAAATATCTTTATCTTAGAAGGTAGCATGTTTCTCAATAAACACCTTTTGCTAAGTAGGATTATAGAACATATGCCCTAAACTTACTTTAGGATGTCCCACAAATCTGTACTTGTCAAATCTTGTCCCAAGCTTATCCTTGAAACCTTTTCACATAAGTTGGACAACCCTTATCTTAACATACTTAAGATTAGGAATCCTCCCCATCCATAACTTTTATGGAGTCTTGGGGCTGGATTTTGAGGTTACCTTTTAAGAGATATGCGTACCATATCTAGGACATGATCCTGAAGGATATTGGAATGTCGATAAAATCATTATGGACAGCCCCATGTCCAACAAGGTCACGATTTTCCTTTCGGATACATCAATCAATTATTATGTATCGAGGTGTCCATTATGAGAAAACCATTTGAGATGATCTAGAAACTTATTGCACAAGTATTTATTCCTTAATCTAATCAAAGAATCTTAATACTTTGTCAATTTGTTTCATTTACTGAATTCTTTGAACCTTTCAAATAATTCACACTTGTATTTTAGCAAATACACACATTCAACTCTTTGAATGATCATCTCCTTTTCTTATACTAATTTGTTCAATATGCAAAATTATTTTCATGTAAGTCAATTATACTAAATCTATTAAGTAATATTCTAGTTCTACACAAAACATTATTATTATAAATAGAACAACAATTGTTCTTTAAATATAATACCAAAGATTTTATTGTCCAACAATAAAATAGAAATAATGTTTCCAACGAGAATTAGAATACAATAACAACTTATTGATTTAATAGATTTGCCCGTAAGCGTTCTTAAACTATAAGTTCCTATGGTTAATGCAGCAACCTTTGTTTCATTTTTCACACATAGGATTACTTATCTTTGTTTAGCTTTCTACTTCTGCTTGGTCCCTTCATAAATCTATATTTATGATAACCAAAGTCGGTATCCAATACCCAAGTAAAACCTTGACTTAAAGAAAATTTATTTTAAATCATGAACAAATTTGTATTATAATCTGAAACTTCACTAAGCTTCTTTGGTTAGCCTCTCGCAAGATGCTTCTCACGGTTTCTTTCGATTGTCCAGCTTATAGCGATGGAAGCAAACTCCTTTGCTATCCATATCGGTTTTGTTCTTATTATCCTTTGTTTATGCCTTTTCTATTTACCTTCTTTGAATCATTCTTCTTTTGAGGAAGATCCTTTGGCCCCTACCAAGAAGACTTGATCTTTCTTGGTTGAAAAGTGACTCTCAACATTTTTCAATATGTTAAGCAAATCAATGAGGCTAATATCTAGCTTGTTCATATGAAAAATTCACAACAATTGTGAAAGGAGTCCGGAGTAAGTGCAAGATCAAATCTTGGCTCAACTCTCCATCCATGACAAAACTTCGTTGTCCTAATTGATCAATCAAATTGATAATATTAAGGACTTTTATACATCTTCAGTAGTGTCATCGTTCATTCTAGATCGAAAAGAGCTCCTTAGATATCGATATCTATCGGTCCTACTTTCCTCACCATCAACTACTTGATGTGCGGGAATATAGTAGGAGCATCCATAGTTTCATCTTGTGGCTGAAGCTCGTTACTCGAAGATGCGGCATGATGCATTGAGCCAATTGTGCATCATCTTGCCACTTTCTAAAAGTAGCAATCTCTTCCTCGGAGGCATTATGCGCAACCATTGCGAGGATAAAGCGTATTAAAGAAATAAGATAGCTTTTCGATTTGAGAACTATTCTCAAATTCCTTAACCAATCCGTTTAATTGATTACACAGTTAATTTAGCATCTAATATGCTTCGCATGATGATAGTAATTTTAGACATTGTAAAATTACGTAAATGAATTTGTAATTATCAACATTTTAACATACATTCTTTTATTAATTACCAAAATAATTTAGGTCTTGTTTTAAATTGGTATCTCCCACTATTTTCTTCAAACTATATTACCCTCACTTATATAGTTCGCAAAAATCTAATTAAAGATTTACTAGTGAGAATAAGGATCCCATTTCAAATGTATATAGCTTTGTGGTGACACAACAAACTATATATAAATAAATAGGTAGACAACTTTTGTCAATTACATCAACTATCAACTCCTTTTCTTTTGCCTCTTAGATTATTTTGATCAAGTGGTGGCACATCCGAATCAAAATTATCCAAGTTAAGTCCGACCTAGCACTCCATATATTCAAAAAGAAAATATCATCCTTGTGGTGACACAACAAAACAATATTGTTCAATTTTCTTTATAAGCATCAAATGTGATAAATTAACATCTTAAATACTTAATACTTGCCTTGTGGTGACACAACAAACTCATATTAAATATTTAATACTCTATTAATTTTATCATGCTAGAAGGCGACGTTCGATATTCCAAATATCTTTGAACGCTTAGGACTTAATATAAAATTGAGGGGTTTGTGATTAATTTGTCTCATCTTGTTTAGCGCGCATGCACATATATATATAAAATACGCGTCATATTAATTAATATGCGAAGCATGTTTGCATAATATATAATATATATAGTATAAGCATGAACATATAGAATACTATATTCTACCCGGATTGATTATGGACTTTTATTCTAGTTTGGTTCACTAGAGCCACCAAGTGAACCAAAAGGTCAAACCATAGGGGTGCAAGAAATAATATTTAAATATAACTATTACATTTAAACCCGGGCTCCATTACAAATGGGTCTTCAAGCGCTCCTTGCTCCTTGATCTCCAATTCTTCAAAATTAATTCTAACTATTCCTATTACAAAACTATTTAAAATAAATAGAAACCTTAATCAACGATCGAGGGAAATACATAGGGAGGAGATAGAATTTACATTCGAAAAAATTAGAGAAGGCGAAATACGCAGACCCCATTTAATAAAACCCATACATTCATGCATCCAACTAAAATAAAATCCAATCATATTGGTCAATAGTCCATAATCAATCCCATTTATTATCATACTCATCATTATATGCATCAATAAATAACATTCATCTTATGAATAATAAACATTTAATATATATATATTGATATCATTTAATGGGCAAATTTAGTTAGTATAAAATCTAATTTTGAATCAAAATAAACTCCTTTATTTTAATCCAAATTTAAATCAAAACAAAACTATTTTATTTTAATTTATCCAATTTTGAATAAAATAAACTATTTTATTTTAATCAAAATAAACTCCTTTATTTTAATTAATTATGGAATAAAAGATTTATTTTAATCTTAAAATAAAAGGTTTATTTTAATTTTAAAATTAAAATTTCATGCTAACTAATTAGAGTTGGAATTGGATTCTATGATAACTAATTGGAGTTAAAATTGGATTCCGTCTTTTCTTAAATAAAAGAGTTTATTTGTTAATAGGAAAGAGAATCCTAATTTCCTTAAATAAAGGAGTTTATTTAGAAATGAAATAAGATTTCATATTATTCAAAATAAAGGAGTTTATTTGTGAATAGGAAAGAGAATCCGTGTTTCCTTTAATAAAGGAGTTTTTTTTTACATGGAATTGGATTCCATAATTAATTTGCAAATAATATAATATTATGTAAACCGAAGGAACATGATCGACTTTTGAAAACATTAAGTCATTATTGACGATTCTGCGAATTAAATAACAGATTCATAGCAGTTTTTGATTTTCATTTTTTTTAAAATTTTATCTGATAAAATTATGCCCAATTAAATTGTTCCAAACACATATCAATATACATATCAAATTTGACAATTAATAATTCGCATAAAGGTTTGTAATAACTCTTTTAATTAATTTGCCTCATAATCCTATTAGGATATTTGAGAGTACTTTTATTAATTCATTCCCAAACTCTTTAGGAATTAAATAATAATAATAGTAATAATAATAATAATAATAATAATAATAATAATAATAATAATAATAATAATAATAATAAGACTCCTCTTATTAATTTATATTTAATATTTCCAAAATATTAAATAATAAATATTAAGCTATTTAATTTATTCTATCACCATAGATTAAATTAAATATACTTAATTATTATTACGATTATGCCATTAACTTCTTAAATAATTATTCTTCCTTTTATGGTGTGATCCTTTAGGTTCTCCATATTAAAGCGGTTGTGAATAAATCAATTAGAACAATTCTAATCTTATTTAATGAAATAAATTAAACTATTAATTTATTTAAATAAATAATATTTATTCTATAATAGGGATAAGCCTCCCTAGCGATCAACGACTTTCCAGATAATATAGATTTAAACATTAATAATAAAAGAACCTTTGAGTAAATAGTTACCGTACAATTCAATCCTTCCACCATACAATGTCCCAATTAAATATAAGACATGGAATTTCTGTCAAGTCTTATTTTATTTAATTATATGTATTTCGACTCTTAAATGCACAACTCCAAATAATACAAATTAGAAACTCCTTTCTAATTTCATTCTGCCTTGGCCAAGGACTACTGAGTTGTCATTTATCGAATCACATAGGACATTTTTCTTCTTTTACTAGAAGTGGTAGATTCTTTATTGATCATACATTATCTCCATGTATATCTTATTATACCCAAGCATACCCTTTGATATACCCTAAGGGTCTTAAGGAATAAGTCAAAGTATAACTCATCATACACAAAATACTATGATGATCTCAAGTCCAAGGATCACTTGTACTACTATCACTATTGGAATTCCTATTGACAGGTAAGTAAAAATCCATTAGGTATTCCTTAGCGAGTCACGTTCAGTGAACTTATTCTCTAATAAGCACCTACATACTTGCTTTAGTGTCTCCACACAAATGATCATGAGATCAGTCATCCTCATCCAATGAGCAAGCAACGTATGTACCAATCTATCTGGATTCACTAATCTCTAATTTAGTAATCCAACAATTGGGAACTATTTTAGTTTTAAGCTTTCTAAGAATTTAGATCTCATTAGAATGATCATCATCATTATTCTAAAAGCATTGCTTAAAACTATGGGTTTATCACATATTATAAAACAGCATCATGTAGATAATTAAAAGCCTTTAATAAATTAATACTTTTTATTAATAAATGAATAAGATTGTTACAAAGTATATGCTTTATCATCAAACATGATTGGCTTGTGTGCATACTACTTTCAAATGCACTATGTAATACTACTTTCAAATGCACTATGTAATAAGTGTGGTTATGTTTAATAAATATATATCATTATTATATATTTGTGGTAGAGATGAATTAGTAAGAGGATGGATAAGATTTATCTATTGGCATTAAATAATTTATAGAATTATTTTATTATAGTAAGTTGGTGAAATTATTTTATTATAGTACGAGTGAGTATCAAGTCTAAAGTAGTGCAATCATACTCTTTAATGGTGGATGTATAGAAGCTGGGCTAAACAATTCCTTCAGAGAGCGGAGGTATATATGAATTAGTAACCGATCTAACTCACTGTGAAAACAGTGTAGACGAGACGAAAACTAATTTGTTGTTTGTTTGTGGAAAACCAATCAGTGTGTCATATTGAATACTATTAAGGACTCTATGTGTGCTTGGTTTAGACTTGTGTATATGTATGTTGTTGACGAGAGAAGAAAGTCGATATATCTTTAGATAAATATTGATTAGAGATTTATTGACTAATATTGGGATTTGGTTGAATGTATAGATTAAAGAAAGAAGAGTTTGAACTTGAAGTTTAATCTCTAAGTTATTCAAGAATGTAGTCATTGGAGATTTATTTTGGTTAGTATAATGAGATAACATGTATGGAGCATGTTAAAGGTTTTGCGAGTTAATTTCTGTTTCTATTAAGGCATAACTTGTATGCGTCCTAATTTGAGGTGGCGTAGTTAGCCATCACATAGGAAGTCTGAGTTAGTTTTTGAAATTTAAAATGTAAGAAAAATATCTTGAGGACTCGTATAAAATCATAAATGGTGAATTAAGGATTTTATGTTGCATAACGAAAAATGAAATGATTATGTTAAGTAATGTTAGTATTTTATATATTACATAATATGGTAATATGTGAAAGGTTAATATTTGAAAAGTTGTGAATATAAAGATTGAGGATGTTGTCTTGGGACAATCGAATAATTATATGTATATTGTATAATTTAAATTAATAAATTAAATATTAATTATTCTAAGTGTAAAGGTCGTACATAATTTAAGTATGAAATTTCTTAAGTAACATAAATAATTTTGCATTCTGATAAAGTGTGACATAAACTCTATACTAAATAAATAATAAAATAATGTGGAATTGAGGAAAAGCCAAAGTGACCTAAACCCTAATATTTTATTATAGGAATAATGAGCTTGAGTTATACATAACTCCAGTAAATGAGTTAAATAAGCCTTGTGTGGCATAGTGATGAAAAATATTAATAATGATATTAATCGACGAAGGAATTATTAAGTGAACAATTAATTAATATTAATTGTTAATTGTTATTAATAGAATATTAATTAATTGTTAATGGTGATTAATTAATATATGATTATTATTATTAGAGATGTAATAATAATAAACAACGTGTTTATAAATATAATAAGATTTATATTTATTTACGTAATAGATAATTAATCGTTATAAGATCAATAATTACATTAATCAATGAGGAATGAATTAATTAATATTGATTAATCAATAAAATGAATAATTTATTTATTTGACATAAAACAAATAAGTAAGTTATTAATATAATAAGATTATATTGGTGTATACTTAAAATATAAGTATACTTTCTATTTGTGGGTAGGTAAACATATATATGTATATAAGTGCCCATAACTTAATTTAATGTAGCAATATTGAGCTAGGAAAATTTACTACATGAGCCAAATTGCTAAAATGCTGAGTTATAAGCCTTTGTCCCAATAAGAGAGTCTCATTTCTCAGTCATTTCCTTCTCATGTGAATAGGCCATTGGCATATCCTACTCCTCTGTTGCTTAAGCTTGGTAAAGGCTAGATAGCAGTGATGATGGAGGTTGATGGAGCAGGTTACCAACTTTTCACTACCCGTTAGTTTCTTCTTCTTTCTCTTGGTTTGAATTGTTAGGCAAAGCTATTGCTTGGATAACAAATCCTCTATAAATAGAGCCTTCTTATTCTCCTTCACGTTGTTTTGAAATGTCAAAGTCTTGCTATTGGAAGTCAGTAAAATTGGATCGTCAGTAGAATGGGAGGATTGAGGAGTTATGGTTATCCAATTCCAAGCATTCAAGAGGTATAATTCTGAAACCGATTCCAAGTTCTAGTTTATATTCTCTCAAAATACTTTCTCTATGGTTAAAGATTGGGTAGATGAATTGAGTGAAGATTATATGTTTACACTCTTGAGTATGACTAATCTGTTGTATAGATTATGCAATCCATTTTAGAGTAGTTGAATCCATGAGAATGTGTTGAAGAAGAAGAATTAAACTTTTAGGTGTAATAAGTACATTATGGCTTATTTTGAAGACAAAATTGATGGTTAATCAATGTTGTAATCTGTAAATTAATAGTAGGTGTGGATAATATATTGAAATACGAAAAGAACGCAAGTTAAATGAACCCATTTGGTTGGAAAATGAATTTATGGTGAATGAATTCGCTAAACTCTTCAAAAACATGAAAATTTAGTATGAATATGAGTTTTGGATTAATATTTGGGTTAGTTAATGTGTTTGAAGTGTTATAATTACTCTGTAGATTGGTAGCTACGAGTTTAACGAGTTCAACGAATCGAAAACCAACTCATTCTGACTTAGGATAAAGAAGTTATGGAGATTTGAAGTAAAAACATATAGAACACTGTAATCTGGGCAAGGCCATGCATGGCATGGCAAGCAAAGAAATTTGAAGGCGCAGCTTAGGACTTCCAAATGGCACGGGTGATAAGTGGTATTTTTACCTACTTATTGAATACCAATTCACGCGAACTATGCCCATCTCAAGTACATTTTATTGTGTTTTAGTTGCATTTTATGATATTTTGCATTGCATTTACTTAAAACTCCTTTTGGTGAATAAGTGCAGGAATCGGCTTAATTTTGGTGGTATTAGAGGGCACGAGGCTAATGGATGCATGAAGGCGAGGCACAAGTGGGGATTTGCCTGATATGAAGGTACTATGAAGCAAGGAGACCAACCATGGAAGAAAACTAAGCATGAATGAACAAGTCGCGACAGCAGACATGACGAACCGAACCGGAACTTACAGACAAACGGTCGTGGTATGTGCGCGACATAAAAGCCTTGAAAGCGCGCCTGCGCGAGGACTCGGCTGGATAGGGCATACTTTCTGCAAGTCTCGCGCCCGCCGCGAGAGCGTCTTCTTGGAGGAGCCTTGGCCGCAGCGATCTTTGAAGTATATTTGTTTTATTTTAATTTTTAATTAAATGAATTGTAATTGGTTTTTAAAATGATTCTGACTGGTGTCAGACAATAGGATTGATACTTTTAGTGTATTTTTCATATTGCAACTAGGGTTTACACTGTGAGGGAGATTCCAACGTAGAACGAGGCCAAAACGTCTACTTCTCCAATTCTTCTTGGGATTCTCTGTCATTATGGTTCTTTATTATCGTTTACTGGATTTTTATGAGAATTTGAATGTTATTATTGGTTCCAAATCTGCAATTGGGTTTGATCGTTCTATCTTTCATCTTTTAATTGTTTGTTTTGTAATCATGTTTAACGTTGATCCCATAATGGGTTTTGGTTCAGTCATGAACTAAACTCCATTATGGGATTCTAACGGATTTTAATATGTAGTTTGGTTGCATGCTTAAATGCTAGGGTTGTTTTGTATATCATATAGGGAATTACATCATGATTGTTTTTTTATGTATGAATGCACGATCACCATTAAATCTTAGTACTTGTATGGAATTGACAATGAACATGCAAGTATGGATTGTAATCACGATAACATGTGAATTTGGGGCTGTTGTATATGGCTTGCGTATTTTGTGAACCAAATAGACATATACTGTTTCACCGTATGAGCTAGAGTAAGGGGTTGTGCTTAAAATCAATATAATTGCAATTTCACATAGACATATAGTGATTTTGGTTGTATTAATGATTACATGGAGTCTATCATCTGTGGATGCTATGTAAGTAAGTTATAGTGCATTAAAAAATGGTTACAACTCTATTCGTGCTCTTGGCTATTTTCCTATGATATGTGAACACTTTTTGCATGATAGTGGCGATTAGATGAAATATTAAATGAAGTTAGAGTCCCATTATTTCCAGATTATATTCATTCCATTAGTATACTTATTTTTAGTTGTTGAGTTACAATTAGTTTAAGTCAACAATTATATTCATTAGTCTAAAGCATATAAATACGATTGAGTTAATTGATGCATAGTAGTTTAAATTTAACAACTTTCTCGTGGGATCGATACTCTACTTACTCAGTATTACTTGTTGACACGTGTATGCTTGCATGAGTTAGAGCTCTTTTATCGAAGCGTAAAAGAGGCAACAAGTTTATAAGCGTAATTCTTTGGGAAAGGCGTTGAATTTAAATAATTATCATTAGTTTAAAGCTATATTGTATGACTTAGAAAATTCTGATAATTTCTCATTTCTATTTTTGTTGCGTTTTTTGTTTTAGGAACTTGTGAATTTTATGCACACGCGATCATCCAACTCAGAACTAACACCAGCGCAGGATAACATAAATGGAAGAGGTTGGAAAGCGAGTGTGCGGAGAAATTTGCAAGTGAAGTTAGATAATACAACATCCAGAATGGCAGAAGAACCGAGACTTGAGCAAAGAGAAGAGCATCGGGCTCTAAGGGAGTATTCCATGCCAAACATAAACGGACTACAGTCGAGCATAGTCAGATCGGCGATAGCAGCCAACACTTTTGAAATCAAATCGGGCACTATTCAGATGGTGCAGAACTCGGTTCAGTTTAGGGGTGCTACTACGGATGATCCGAATGAACACCTATTGAGCTTCATCGAGATTTGTGATACATTCAGATACAATGGTGTGACGGAGGATGCCATTAGACTACGGCTATTCCCATTTTCATTGAGGGATAAGGCTAGAAGTTGGCTACATTCTTTGCTGTCAGGGTCAATCACTACATGGGAGGACTTAGCACAGAAATTCTTAGCCAATTTCTTTCCAATGACTAAGACTGCAAAGATGAGGATAACTATCTCTCAGTTTTAGCAACAACAAGGCGAGTCCTTATATGAGGCATGGGAAAGATATAAAGAGATGCTCAGAAAATGTCCGCATCACGGTATGCCAGATTGGATGGTGATTAACTCATCTTACAATGGTTTGGGATGACAGTCGAGACTGATTGTGGATGCAGCGGCAGGAGGGGCATTATGGGTAAAGAGCTATAACAAGGACTATACGCTTATCGAGACTATGGATGCGAATGATTATCAGAATCCTACAGCTCGGATGTCACAACCGAAAGTTGAAGGTGTGTTGGAGGAAGACGCGATTACACAGTTGTCAGCACAGATGGCAGCTATGGCTAAGAAGATAGATACTTTGGCAGAAAGCAAAGTGAAAATAGTTGCCTTCGTTTGTGAGATTTGTGTTGGGTCACACTCCACGGATCAATGTGCTATCAGCTTGGAGTCAGTGCAATATGTGAGCAACTACAGGAAAGACCAGGGTCAATTTTAGAACACATACCACCCCAAAAATCGAAATCATCCAAACTTTAGCTGGTCGAATAACCAAGGAAATCAACAAAGTCAGTTTCAACTGAATCATCAATTCCAGTCACAGTTATCTCAGCCACAGTTTACACCAAAACCACCGTTCCCACCGGGATTCTCTCAACAACAACAACATCACCAAGTTGCACCACGGCCGGAAAAGAAATCGAGAAATGGAGGAGATGATGTTGAAATACATATGAAACACAGAGGTTATGATTAAAAAGCCAGCGCGTGGCTATTAAGAATTTGGAGACTCAAATGGGGCAAATGGCGAGTATGCTTAACAACATGCCCCAGGGTTCATTGCCAAGTAACACTGTGACAAATCCAAGAAGAGACGGGAAGGAGCAGTGTCAAGCGATCACATTGAGATTAGGGAAAGATTTGACGGTTACTGCAGTCAGCATGCGCCCGGCTGATGATACTTAAGGAGGCCGCCTTGATCACAATGCGAAGCGAAAGCAGTGACTAAAGAGGAGTAAAATCTGGAAAATTCTAATGTTCAGCAGGAAGAAAAAGACAAAGCAGGTTCAGAGGAAAAAGTCAAGAGTCCAGAGCCACCAATTCACCCTCAAGTACCATATCCACAGAGATTAATTAAGCAGAAAGAAGACAAATAGTTCAACAAGTTTCTGGAGGTATTCAAAAAGCTGTAAATTAATATACCTATCGCCGAAGCATTGGAATAGATGCCAAGCTATGCAAAGTTCATGAAGGGTATATTGTCAAGGAAGAGAAGATTAAATGAGTTTGAAATGGTAGCCTTGGCCAGGAAGCAATGCGATCACGATGCTTGGTATGAAACTACCTCAAAATTTGAAAAGATCGAGGCGACTTCATAATTCCGTGCACAATTGGGAAGATGAACTTTAGTAAGTGTTTATGTGATCTGGGATCAGGTATAAATTTGATGTTGTTGTCGATTATTTAACGGTTGGGATTATTAGGCTCCAAAGTAAAATGACATTTCTCTGACTGAATGACGGATCCATCACGTATCCACGGGAAATTATTGAAGATGTGTTGGTTAAGGTGGACAAGTTTATTTTCCCGGCTGACTTCATCATTCTAGACTACGAAGAGGACAAAAGCATACCAATAATACTGGGAAGACTATTTTTAGCCACAGGCAGGACTTCGATAGACTTGCAAAAAGGGGAACACACTATGCGTGTACATGATCAGGAGGTCACCTTCAATGTCTTTAAGGCAATAAAGTTCCCAACGGATGAAGAAGAATGCTTTTTGGTGGACTTGGTAGATCGGGGCCAAAAGGATGAGGTACAGAAATCGAGGAATTATGAACCGTTGAGGTGTGTAACTGGAAAAAGTTAAGAGTTGAAGGTAGAGCCATTAAAGAAAGCTGATGTCATTAAATTTCGGGGTCCGGTGGACAATAAAGAAGGCACCTCAATTCTTGATGTGATGTGTGATTCAAATATAATCAAGCTAATTGACTATAACTTAGCGCTGGATGGGAGGTAACCCATTATTTCTACCCCCATTGACTTTTTAGTTATTTATTTTGAATTACTTTAATTAGTTATATCTCATTCATTTTAAATAGGATATTAGATTTTCATGCTTAAGTGTGTAGCAAGAATTGCTTTGCGAATATTTGCAAGATGATAGCATTATGAGGCCACTAATTCATATCTTAACAATATGCATTAATGTTTATGCAGGAACCATCATTGGAAAGCATCACTGATAGGAAGAATGGAGTTGAACTTGAGCATTGCAGATATCAGGCTCGCGCGTCCGCGCAGCCTAGGAAGTACAAACTCGCGTGGCCGCGTGCCAAGTCAATCTGGCCAACAAAAATTTTGCAAGTCTCATGCCTCGCCATTACTACACACTTTCCTGGCGGTCGCATTGCATATGACACAAAATTAAAGACAGATATGAACATTTTTAAAAAGAGTTGTGGACCATTTGGACTCTCATTTGGGATAATAACAGACGCGAAAATCTCTCCCTCTCCATAACTCACATCTCTATCTCTCTGTCAGTTACAAATTGAAACTGTGCTTTTCTCAATCATATCTCCACAATTCTCTCCACGTTCAAAGCTTAACCCACGCTCTCATCCACTCTATAAAGCTAGGGCTCTTAATTGGGTTGGCAGAAACAAGTTGGGAGATTAACACATCACAAATTCTCATTCATTCTCAGTAAGTTCATCTGTATTCTTGCTCAAATATCTACAAATGGGTCCAAAAAGGGCACGACTATCTTCATCTTCCTCATCCTCCTCCGGCAGTCACGAGGAGGACATTGTTGACCACACTAAGTTCTTGTGTCTAGAAGCCCAGTAGGAGTACTATCGGATTGTAGCAAAAACATTTATCAAGGAAAGAGGATTCAAACCATAAGGCCAGGATGGACAGCTTTATGCCATGATCCAGGAACGAGGCTGGGGTGGACTGACTGCATCTCCCACGCCCATTCCGATGAGCATAGTCCGAGAGTTTTATGCCAATGCCAAAGTCACCATGAAAGATACCTCTATGGTTCGAGGTGTTGAGATAGCCTACAGACCTTCCGCTATCAGAACCATTCTGAGAATCACCGAGACACCACCACGAGGGGCTGCCAATTGGATCACAGGGGCACATCAGGAAACGAACTTGGAGCGTGTCATTGCAGAGTTGTGCATACCAGGCACGAAGTGGACTTACAAAGTTGGCATAACCCAGCCTCTCATATTCCCAGCAGCCGCACTGAATCGATACGCCAAGGCGTGGAACCTATTTATTTGTGCGAAGTTATTGCCTTCATCGCATCAGCATGAGATAACGGTGGAAAGGGCCATAATTCTATGGGGCATAATTACTGGCGAGTATATCGACGTGGGGTATTTGATTCATCAAACATCGTGAAGTATCTGAAGGGAAGTACCACTGGGAGCATTCCACGTCGCGTCGTGGTCGCCATCTTATGTGCTCATCGAGGTACAATTGGGGCAACGAACAAATGCAATATCCAAGCCAGGACATCACCAATGCCACCATTGCAAAATTCGAGGACTGGGCAGGAGGCGAAACACACCCGCAAGGACGAGGATTTATTCTCAGGCCCACATTCCTCGAGCCATCCCAGCCGCCCCCTCAGACAGATGAGACAGGACCATCCACCCGAGCACACACCGTTCCGAGCACAATTTTAGAACGTTTGCCATGGGACTCACCAGGGCCTTGGCCGAAGCCTTCGCGCAACAAGGAACAATGCTTGAGTGGCCTCAGTTTGGGACCACAGTGCCATATCCACCACCAAATTCACCACCCGAGGAGGCTGGTCAAGCTGATCATTACGGGAGTTTTCTGTACCCTTTACCTTCATTAAATGGGGCATTGAATATTATAAGTTTAGGGGTATTGGGGTAGTAGTGTAGTTTCATTTAGTTTTTGCATGTTTAGTGTAATTTTACATGTGATAAAATTTTGCTAAAATTTTTTAATTTTTAGTCATGATTGCTTGTGTTAGTATGTTTTAGTTTGCATGTCTCAAAATGTTTAGCTTTATGGAAATTCTTGCCTAGCCAATGATGATAGTGAATTGTGAAGGATTCTAGAGTATATTGGATAACATGAACGTAGTTATAATGCTTCACACGATAAAATTCATGTTACTATTTAAATGCTTTTGGTTTGCACAAACGTGTTCACAATCACTTGTAGGTTTAAGAAGTAGGTGTTGCATTGCTTGATAGAACATGTAGTTTTAAAAAGAAAAATATGTGGAAAGTGATCTTAAATTGTATAAAACATGGACATGCAAACTTTGGGAAAACATGGGTATGTTATGTATAAAAAAAAATTCAAATAGCAATAACGTGGCTAGTCTTTATTCGGGGCCCAGGCTACTTGAGTAAGTACGCCCAAGGGGATTGTCTCTACACCTAGCGCCCTAAGGTCTTTCATGGTCTTGGAGTCGTTGGTTGAAAGCTCGCTAAGGGGTAGCAGTGTGCCTAATTGATTGAGATATTGCATAGTCATGTGAAAAAAAAAGGAAGAGAAAAAGAGAAAAAGAAAAGAAAAATAGCAATAAACACCGTGGGAAAGTGCGTAAATTGCCCTCGTGAGTAGCAATAAAGCAATAAGCCCATTGTTGAACTTTAGTTTGTGTTGATATGTTGAAACAGTTTGTGTGGCATGAGTATACATGAGTCTTGATTTAGTCTATAATTTTTTGTTTGGAGCAATGTGCATATGTACACTTTGCTTAAATCAAGTTTTAGTGAACACCGCACACTCACACAACATCTCTATAACAGATATGAATTATTTGAGTGTATGATATTATGCCTATAGTTTGGTGTGAAATTGTATTCTTGGATCTGGAGAATTCACTGAGGTAATTTGGGCTGAAATTCTGTTATGGCTGGGACTATGTGAGACTAGGTTGCATCATAGATTAGTTGCGTAGTATTGTAGTTGTATTTTCATTGTTCATTAGTGTGCATTGCTTGAGGGCAAGCAACAGTTCAAGTTTGGGGGTATTTGATAAGTGGTATTTTTACCTACTTACAGAATACTAATTCACGCGAACTATGCCCATCTCAAGTACATTTTATTGTGTTTTAGTTGCGTTTAATGATATTTTGCATTACATTTACTTAAAACTCCTTTTGGTGAATAAGTGCAGGAATCGGCTTAATTTTGGTGGTATTAGAGGGCACGAGGCTAATGGATGCATGAAGGCGAGGCCCAAGCGGGGATTTGCCTGACATGAAGGTACTATGAAGCAAGGAGACCAACCATGGAAGAAAACTAAGCATGAATGAACAAGTCGCGCGGCGATATGTGAGAACCCGAACCAAAACTTGCGAAACTTGCAGGTCATGCGCGCGTACATGTATGTGACATAAAAAGCTGCTGAGGCGTGCGCCAGCGAGGACTCTGCTGGACAGGGCATACTTTCTGCAATTCTCGCGCCCGCATGAGAAAGCGTCTTGGAGGAGGCCTTGTGCGGTGCATGTGCGATCTTGGCTAATGTATTTTGTTTTATTTTAATTTTTAATTAAATGAGTTGTATTTAGTTTTTAAAACGATTCTGACAGGTGTCAGATAAGAGGATTGATACTTTTAGTGTATTTTTTAGATCGTAACTAGGGTTTACACTGTGAAGGAGATTCCAACGTAGAATAAGGCCACAACATCTACTTCTCCAATTCTTCTTGGGATTCTCTGTCATTATGGTTCTTTATTATCGTTTACTGGATTTTTATGAGGATTTGAATGTTATTATTGGTTCCAAATCTTCAATTGGGTTTGATCGTTCTACCTTTCATCTTTCAATTGTTTATTTTGTAATCATGTTTAACGTTGATCCAATAATGGCTTTTGGTTCAGTCATGAACTAAACTCCATTATGGGATTCTAATGGTTTTTAATATGTAGTTTGGAAGCATTCTTAAATGCTAGGGTTGTTTTGCATATCATATGGGAATTCTATCATGATTGTTTTACATGTATGAATGCCTGATCACCTTTCGTCTTAGTACTTGTATGGAATTGACAATGAACATGCAAGTATGGATTGTAATCATGATAGCATGTGAATATGGGTCTGTTGTATATGGCTTGCGTATTTTGTGAACCAGATAGACATATACTGTTTCACCGTATGAGCTAGAGTAAGGGGTTGTGCTTAAAATCAATATAATTGCAATTTCACATAGACATATAGTGATTTTGGTTGTATTGATGATTACATGGAGTCTATCATATGTGGATGCTATGTAAGTAAGTTATAGTGCATTGAAAAATGGTTATAACTCTATTCGTGCTCTAAGCTATTTTCCTATGATATGTGAACACTTTTTGCATGATAGTGGTGATTAGATGAAATATTAAATGAAGTTAGGGTCCTATTATTTCCAGATTATATTCATTCCATTAGTATACTTAATTTTAGTTGTTAGTTACAATTAGTTTAAGTCAACAATTATATTCATTAGTCTAAGCATATAAATACAGTGAGTTAATTGATGCATAGTAGTTTAAATTTAACAACTTTCTCTGTGGGATCGATACTCTACTTACTCTGTATTACTTGTTGACACATGTATGCTTGCATGAGTTAGAGCTCTTATATCAGAACTGTAAAAGAGGCAACGTTTTCATATGAACTCCGATTGAGGTGATTCAAGATGATCCAGAACGAGGACAAATAGACCTACAACTTTTGTGCTTTAAGTTTTTCAATTTAATAGTCATTTTGTGACTATTACGTAATAGGAGGTGATCGGAGGGAGTCGAACAAGCACATACGCAAGTATAGTGCTCCGAACGATGGAATATGTTATTCTTAGTAATAAAACATGAATATGCATGATAATAGACATTTCATATGGCTAAGATTACTTTACTCATTATGGAATGCCTTCACATGATTTTTTAAAAGAAAACTTAAAGTTTTGAAAATGAAACTTAACGAACTTTGTGTCTTTTAAGTTCCGACCTTGGAAACATGTGAATGTGGCCTAGTTATGCACAGATGGGTAAGGAATGTAATTCCAAGATATATTGCACATATAAGGTTGTCAAGCTCGGTTTAGTACGTGTTTTAAAGAGAAATTTAAAAGTTTTAGAAACTAACTTTTATGAGCGTTGTGTTACTTACATTATGACCTTATAAGCAAGCATGATAGAATTAATTATGCCTTTGAACATGAATGATATGTGCACTCAACTAGTCAAGCATGACATAAGTTATTTACGCATGTTTTAAGAGTATGAACTATGATATGTCTATGTAAATGGGATAGATACATGTGAACATGCGTATTAAAGGTTGGTTAGTACCTATATAAGGTTTAAAAGCTTATAAACATTGAACTGTTATTAAAAGAAATTGTTAAGCCTTGTTATTGTGAATAATTCAACATAGAACTATGTAATTCAAAACTAAATGATTTGAAATGTGAACTTGAAGAAATATTAGAATCTACTTGATGTATGTTTATAGTACGTATCAGAATACATGTCGTGCTAGGAATTATGTTGGGCAATAAAAAGCTAAGTCCGCAGTTACATTTGGGGAGTAAGCAGCGCTCACGCCACTCCCAAGCTTAAATCTGTATGACGCGTGGATTCTGTGAGTGACCAAGAGCAGTTTGTTAACTGTATGATCTTAAGTTATAGTTATATGTTATCTTAAAGGACTACAAGACATGAAAACAAGATTGTTAGATAAATATGATAGTAGAATGAGCTAGTCTCATGGTTATCCTAAGTTCAAGTAAAAAGAAACCAAGTTAGAAAATAATATTTGTTCTTATATTAAGAGTGTATGAAATGTATGACTGATGGGTATGAATCCATGATTATATAACTGTGTAGGAATACACGCAGTGCAGATAAGCTTTAAGCAGTTAAGTCGTGGTTGATAAACTACGAATTAGGCAAGTCTTTCAGTTCCTATTTGTTATATGAATTTGATAACTGTTAGTTATATTATGCCATGAGAATGTTGATGTATATATATAAAATGCATATGAGATATGTATGAAATGTGAAAGTTGATCTTTGATGATATGCTTGTGATATAAACCTCTATGCCTTTTATGTGAAATGACTAATATTTAAAACTTATAATAATTGGGGTCATTATACATAGATCCTGGAAATGGAAGGAATTTATATTCTAAATTGTAATAATTGAAGTTATATTCATTAAGTTGTGAATAAAAGATATAATAGTTTGACGATAGTAGTATCGTGGCGGACCGAATTCGAGGTTCAAAGGGACCTGGATTTGGGGGTGTCACAAGAATCGTGTTAACACTACGATTCTTCCTTGGCATTGTTAACACTGATAGGCTTTGTCGAAGACTTTGCTCTGCAGACTACGATCTAGCTTTGATTCTGCAGAGACTATGACTCTGAGAACATTTTATACCTCAGACTACGCTTTTTGCCTTAACACTTGTTGTTTTTATTTGATCTAGCTCGACTATGATTTCTGCCTTTGGTATGATGAGTAGACTCACAACATCAAGTGTGATCTATGATTCTTGACTTGGCTTGGCAGGTGCTTAGACTAAATCTACGATACCGAGTTAGGCCCTCCAAGGTAGACTACGATCTATAGCCACTTTCTCGATACTCTACGATTCTGCCTTGGCTTCTCCAATCCCTCGGTTGGCTCAACGGACTATGATTCTGCCTTGATAGTCTTTGAATTCTTTGTTTCTCCTGGCAGACTTCTAAGGCTTATGCAGTACTCGATGATATGATATGTTTATCTATTACATCATATGAGATCAACCTAAAAAGCTTGATCTTTCTATATATAGTCCTTGTACATCATATTCTTTTTAAGGACTTTACAAAGCTATTTTGTTCATATAGAATCAATCTAACATATTTATCATTTCAGTCTAAGTCCTTGTACATATATTCCTATTATCTATTCAAGGACTTACAACTTATTTCAATGCAAACATATCTGCATATTCATTCATTTACTTCATCATCTTCATCAGCAAATTATACGAATAAAGGAATAACATTCACATGAATATTCCTAACAATCTCCCCCTATTTAATGATGATAAAAATAATGAATGCATATGTTTAAGATGAATGAATCTTAAGATACAGAGTTAACTATTACATTTAGAGATGTACCTTCTTTTTCATGTGTGTCTCCTGGATCATCTCTGTTGTTGCTACTAATTTGCTGGATCTCTTGGTTCCTGCTCCCCCTTACATTTAGAGATATACCTTCTTTTTCATGTATGTCTCCTGGATCTTCTCTGTTGTTGCTACTCATCTGCTGAATCTCCTGGTTCCTGCTCCCCCTGAGATTGTGACTTCATTTCTTCTCCTTCTTGCTCCGGCTCCCCCTGAGATGACGAGTCCTCTTCTTCTTGTTTTGCTTTCAGCATTTCCTACTTCTTTTTTTGGATCTTCTTCTTTGTCTTCTTTCGATTCTTCTTATGTCCCTTTGAGTGCCTTCTCTTTTTCTCCCCCTTTTTTCATTAATCACTTGAGAGAGATGTTGGATATTTGACATAAGCTGCTCAATCAGGTAGGATGAATTTCTAACTTCAATTTTTAGCTCCTGCTGGCTGAGCTCTAGTTATAGAGAGAGGGACTGATTCAGGTTGTCTATTTTCTCGGAGAGAGACTCAATAGATTATTCATTTTTTTGTTAAAGTAGCATGGCTTCTTTCCTCTGGTGCTCAAATGTTTCCAAATAAATTTGATCTCTCTTATGAAGTTTATTAGATATATCAGAAATGGTTGTTTAAAGCTTTTTATAAAACTCGTTGTCCTTTCCTTTTGACATGCCTTTTACTTCAGAAATGGTTGTTTGAATCTTCTTGTGAAACTCATTGTCCTTTCCTTCTGACAGGCCTTTTGCTTCCTCGGTAATGTAGAAGAATTTCTCAGCCATTTCCTCATAGTTTTTCAATAACTTGGAGTCTGGAGAGATTTTGGCATTTTGGTTGAGTTTCTCACTTTGGTAGATGTTTGCAAAGGTAGTGAGAATGTTGAAGAAATCATTATTGGATGAAGAGGGGATATCAGATGGTATACTAGGATTAAGATTTAGAGTACTGAGAATGGGGTTTGATGAGTGTTTTGATGAGCTTGAATATCTGCAATCGTAGAGTGTGAGACCTCTACGATTGTGGTCTTTAGTGTGGCATGTCTACTATCTGAGTTTTCTAGGAGATAGTAAGGAATTTAGATGTTTCCTTTATGCTGATAAACCTTGAAATGAGGGACATTTTTGATCATCTTGATACGAAATGACTTGACCCTTGGGAAATTTTGAGACACCAACTCCAAATTAGGAAAGTGTGAATAACACCAGCTGATGTAACTTTCATCGCCAGCTGTGTGAGCCTTTAACCAAGGCATCCATGGATAGAACCATTTTATCAGAGGATCGTCAAGATTGTACAGTATTGTAGTGAAATCTAAATCCATGTCTTTCCAGTTATTAAACAAATCTTTTGTAGACATCGTTACTACTTTGAGTCGTTCGTTTCCATGATTTATCCATCGTTCTTTGTAGTACATCTGGTGGTTCATCAAAGACTTCCACCACTAATCTTCGATAAACTCTTGTTAGAGAGGGATCATGATATTCTGCTAATTCCTGATCTACAGAACTGGAATTTGTATCCATCTCTTCATCATGCAGGGTCATTTCAACTGATTCATCAATGGATGCTTCCAGCTAATTTTTATCACTTAACTCTTCTTTAGTTCCATTCTCAGAATTGTTTAACTTAGCAGTCATTTCCTCTTCTTTTTCACTTTCTTTATCTTCTTATGCCATAGAATCATTTGTATTTGTGTTTGCAGTCCTTTCACTTTCACTGCTGGTGCTGTCAGAACTCATCCTCCTTTTGCCTTTCATATCTTCTTCTATAGACTCTAATTTTTCATCTTCATCACTGCTACTAAGATCAATTATTTTTGATACTGATCCTCCTTCTTTCTTCTGATTAGTTCCTTAGAGCAATCTGTTACTCTTTCTTCTTTTTGGGGGTGTTGCAATTGATGCTCTTTTCTTTCTTGATTCACGTCTCTTTTTTCAGTGGAGAGACTGCTTGGTGGAACCACTGTATTCTTCACAATCTTAGCTTTTTTCTTTATTAGCTTTGCTGGAGTGGATGCTATAGGTATAGAGACATCTGATTGAGACAACTTACTTTCTATTTCTTTTGCCTTCCTCTTCTTTGCAGAGATTTTGCTACTACTACCAGATGTCATTAGCCTTTTATTTTCCATTGGATTTTTCTTCCAGTTTTCAAACAGTTATGGGGACATCACTTTATGAACATTCAGTGGTTCTCCCTCATCATCCCTTTTATTACACTTCAGTTTCTTCTTTAGTATAATGCTCAAGAGTCTTCCATGAAAAACCATTGTGAGGGATTTACTTGTAGACATCTTCATCTCAGCTTTTTCCAGCCAATTGGACAACCAATCAATTAGAAGAGCTCCGAAGTTCATCTGCACTTTCATGACAATTGTAGTCATGATTCTCAGTTGTAGATCACTAACAGTATCATGTGCAATATCTTTGCATAAGATACATTATCCAGCAATCTCAGCTAGGAATTCAAACTCCTCAGGAAACTCTTTCTTCTTGATATCTTTCAGATTTACATTCCTTTTGTAGCGCATTAACTTCTTACCTTCTTTAATGTTAACTTCCTCGAGGTTTATCAGACCTTGGTCAGGAAACCCTAGACATTGGTTGATTTCTGATACTTTTATCTTCAGGCTTACTCCTTTGACTTTTGTGGATAGAAGCCCAGAATCTACCGTTGCATTTGAATAAAATTGCTTCACTAGATCCATATAGACTGGAGTGTTGGCTTCCAAGAACTCTGAAAACCCACCATTCTTTACAAGCTCAAGTATATCCTTGAACTTCTTTTTTGATCCTTCGAACATCTTAAAGCCGAGTTGGATTCCAGTTATAACATGCCACTCTTCCATTATGAGAGTTCGAAGTATATGGGTATTTAATTTCAGGAATCTTATGAGGGATAGTTGAATGCAATTTGGGCAAAGCTCGAGGTTTGATGGATTTTGGCCTTGAAGAGGATTTTAGGGTTTGAAAAAGGGAGGGAAAGAAAGTCGATAGCTTTTGATAAATGTTTAGAGATTTTGAATTTGTCTTTATAACAGTTCCTTCTGACTCTGCATAGGCTATGATGTGTCAAAAATCCATTTGTTGCATGATGCCCAGTAAGAAACTGTAACTCCCCATAAATTCATTAGTTTTTTAGTTTTGATTTTTCTCTTAAGAAAATAAGCATTACTAATGTAGGTTGACCGTTGACTTCTTTATAACGTAGAGTAGCTTGATGAGATAGCTATGGACTCTACAATTTTCTTTGTTAATTCAACGATCGTCTTTTGAGAGATGCTTCAGTGAGTGATTTGTCACTAATCCCCATCTTGGAGTTGCATAGCTTAACCACTGATGTGCCCCAAGAGAGATCGGGCACTGAAATTATGAGGTGAATTTTCAAAACGCCTTTTCGAACTGTATTTGTAACTTCCCTCCACATGATCTTAATATATGGACACGTGTCGAGTTCTGCCAGGCTCCATGATTTTAAATAGTGTGGAAAATACTGATCTTCCCTTAGCTCCCCCTGAGCTAGTGTATCGTTTGGGAAGACTACGATCGTCGAAACTGCTATAGGATTGTTGAGTTTACTGCTGATCATACTCTACGATCATTGTCTTTCCTGGTTCTTGTGATGAGCTCTGACTTAGCATTCCTTTTGGGTTATTCAGGTAGCTTAGGAAGGGCCAACCTCTTAGACTTAACTAAGGGTCAGGTTTGTCCCTGAGGTGCTTATCAGAAGGACTGTATATACTTGGCGGTAAGAATGTTATCACGATAGGATTTTTGTCAGAGTTTATTCACCATCATTGAACATACTTGATGTTGGCATTTGTCAGTGGAAGAGGGTGAAGTGTTTTCAGCTATGTCACTTTTATGTTCAGGAAGAGTGTACTGAGAAGTATTGCAATCGTAGAGTTAGTATGCTTATACTCTAAGATTGGAATGTTGATCATGGGGAATCTCAGATTAATATGGTGAGACATGATAATCAGTCTTAGAGTTTTAGGGACTCTATGACCCGGAGTAAGGATTCATTTGGTACATCAGCCATAGAGTTTTGGGACTCTGTTACTGGGAGAGGACTTGTTTGGATAATCTAGAGTTTCATTTCCAGAATCATTGAAGCTTCTCTAAATTCTTGAAGACCGATAGGTGGATACTTCATCATGCAGCATTGTCTAGTGAAGCACCTTTCATGTTAATAACTTAAGATGGGCAGCTGATTGGCTAATCTCTATAGAATTCCTGGACCAATACTTTTGAATGTTCATTTCTTATTTAAAAGCTTCATAGTCGAGGACTAATGCTCTGTAAGATGGTCATCAGAGATGTAAAGGGTGTTGAGCTTTTGTCTGTGCTCATCTCTTAGTATAGCAATGAATTTCACTTCTGCTTCTTCTTAAGTTTCTTCATCATGATCTTCATATCCTCATCATTCTTGCCTTTGCTTCTGGTTCAGTTGTCTTCAATTTTTGAGAGATTTGAAGGATTTATCTTCAATGTTTTCCTCCTTAGTTTTGGCATTGCTAGACTTTAGCATACTGTTGCTCCCATAGTTGATACCTCCGTCTTGGAAGTAGATGGATTGGCTTCTGCATATAGATCCTTACAAGGTCATCTTTGTACTTCTCCTTCTAGCTAGAATCTTCTGAACTGATCTTGTATTTTTATGATTAAATCAGTTTCATTGGATTCATAGAGTACTTTCGAACTGGTCACTCCACGATTTGCTGATCAGTCACTTCGAATGTAGGTTCTATTATTCAGACTTGCAAGATATTCCTTCTGTGATCATATAGACCAAGTACCTGCAGGTTAGGTAAATTTTTATTTTTGGTACCCCTGATTGTTTGGGTCCTGCTGGATTAATTTTCTCAAAATCCCAATTCCTCATATGCTTGAATTTACATTACATTAGCTTCAACAATCATATTTATGCATATATCATATTTAGATATGATATTTATGATGCATGATGATGAGTGTGTGAATGATTAAGTATTTTGATAGGAAATTCTTTTTCTTTGACTGTTTCACACTCTTTGCTTGGTTGTGTTCACAGATCTTGAATGTTCTCAGAGTAAGAATCAACCCTATTGCTTATTTCATCTGGTTGATTCATGGAGATGATCAGTTTCTAAGAATCTTTAAGATACTCCTCTAGCATTAATCCTACTCTATATTTTATCAAGAACACATAACATTGGTTTTGTATACATATGCATACATACCAATCCTTTAGCAAGAGTTAATCTACTTAAGCTTAGTTGGATTTAAATTAACTTACGACACACTCCATACTTCTTTCAAGATGCTATCTTTAACCTAAACTTTGGGTGGAGAGAGAGTTTGTTAACAATTAAGTTTCCAACCTTAATGTACTCTCTCTCCCCCTTTTCAGAAAGAGTATGGTCTCTTGATAGAGTATTGTAGTAGTACATAAGGTGATGCAGCATAATGTTCATGTATGTGTTAATGAAGAACTGTACCTTTACACTATCAGTTTCTTGACAGTCATTTGTCTTGCTAGAAGGATGCTGGGCATGAAAGTGTATGCACACAAGCCAATCATGTTTGATGATAAAGCATATACTTTGTAACAATCTTATTCATTTATTAATAAAAAGTATTAATTTATTAAAGGTTTTAATTATCTACATGTTCTTTGTTTTATAATATGTGATAAACCCATAGTTTTAAGCAATGCTTTTAGAATAATGATGATGATCATTCTAATGAGATCTAAATTCTTAGAAAGCTTAAAACTAAAATAGTTCCCAATCATTGAATTACTAAATTGGGGATTAGTGAATCCGGATAGATTGGTACATCGTTGCTTGCTCATTGGATGAGGATGATTGATCTCATGATCATTTGTGTGGAACACTAAAGCAAGTATGTAGGTGCTTATTAGAGAATAAGTTCATTTGAACATGGCTCGCTAAAGAATACCTAATGGAGTTTTACTTGCACATCAATAGGAATTCACAGTAGTGATAGTAGTACAAGTGATCATTGGACTTGAGATCATCATAGTATCTTGTGTATGATGAGTTATACTTTGACTTATTCCTTAAGACCCTTAGGGTATATCAAAGGGTATGCTTGGGTATAATAAGTTGTACATGGAGATAATGTATGATCAATAAAGAATCTACCACTTCTATTAAAAAGAAGAAATGTCCTATGTGATTCGATAAATGACAACCCGAGAGTCCTAGGCGGCGAGAATGAAATTAGAAAGGAGTTTCTAATTTGCATTATTTGAGTTATGCATTTAAGAGTCAAAATACATATAATTAAATAAAATAAGACTTGTGATAATTCCATATCTTATATTTAATTGGGACATTGTATGGTAGAAGGATTGAATTGTCAGGTAACTATTTACTCAAAGGTTCTTTTATGATTAATGTTGAAATCTATATTATCTGGAAAGTCGTTGATCGCTAGGGAGGCTTATCCTATTGTAGAATAAATATTATTTATTTAAATAAATTAATTGTTTAATTTATTTATTTAAATAAGATTAGAATTGTTCTAATTGATTTATTCATAACTTAGGTTTAATATGGAGAACCTAAAGGGTCACACCATAAAAGGAAGAATAATTATTTAAGAAGTTAATGGCATAATCGTAATAATATGTTAAGTATATTTAATTTAATCTATGGTGATAGAATAAATTAAATAGCTTAATATTATTATTTAATATTTTAGAAATATTAAATATAAATTAATAAGAGGAGTCTTATTAATATTATTATAATTATTATTATTTTAATTTCTAAAGAGTTTAGGAATTAATTTAATATAAGTACTCTCATTTATTCTAATAGGATTAGGAGGAAAATTAATTAAAGGAGTTTAATTAATTATCCCTAATAAGATTAGGGAGCCCATTTAATTAAAAAGGGTTTAATTAAATAATACCTTATTTTTTAATAGGGTTACTTGATATCTTTATAAGTGGAGTCTTATATCGGATATTAAAATACGACATAATTCCAATTGTTGGAGAATACGCCCTTTTTTCTATCTGAGATAGGAAAAACTAGGGTTTGAGCTAATACACCATCTTCTTGAATCTTTATTTTTCCTTGGTGGATCACCTCTAGAGGCCATACACTTGGGTGGCTTACATTGATCAAAGGAAGGATCCAAACCCGGTGAATTCAAGTTGAGCGAAAAAGGATTTGGAGGTGAACTTGTACTGAGGAAGCTTCGATCTTCAAGGTATGATTTTTTTCTTTATCTTTTCGTTTAATTAATAATTGTGCATAAAGGGTGATCCGGGTATATGGTTTGTAAATTTTTTTAAACTCTGATTTTTATACGTTTCCGCACTTTTATGCAATTTGATTGCGTTCTTGAATATTACAAACCTAACAGTGGCATCAGAGCCAAACCTTTTTGCAAATTATTAATTGTTCAAATTTGATATGTATATTGATATGTGTTTAGAATAATTTAATTGGGCATAATTTGTTTGTATAAAATTTAAAAGAAAAAAAAAAGAACGAACGTGGTTTTTTTTTTGAGTAACTTCTTGTGGGCTTTTTTTTTTTGCGTGGCTTTGCGTGGCTTTTTTTTTTTTGCGTGTCAGATTTGATCTTCAAGGGCATAATCACGTGGCCACCACAAAGGATTTCATGAATTCAAGTTTCAATTATTGGTATAGTTAATATTATATATATATAATAGTTATATATATATATAATATATTAACATAATATATATATATATATATATTAGTTACGGTTTATAAATTATTTTATTATTAAAATGAAAATTAATTTAATTTTAAAATAATAAATTTATTTTAATATTAAAATAAAAAGGTTTATTTTTATATTAAAATAAAAAGGTTTATTTTAATCTTAAAATAAAAATTTATTTTAATTTTAAAATTAGATTTCATGCTAACTAATTAGAGTTAGAATTGGATTCCATGATAACTAATTGGAGTTGAAATTGGATTCCATGTTTCCTAAAATAAAGGAGTTTATTTGTGAATAAGAAAGTGAATCCATGTTTCCTTAAATAAAGGAGTTTATTTAGATATGAAATAAGATTTCATATTATTCAAAATAAAGGAGTTTATTTGTGAATAGGAAAGATAATCCGTGTTTCCTTTAATAATTTTTTTTACATGGAATTGGATTCCATGATTAATTAAAATAAAGGAGTTTATTTTGATTAAAAAATTTTGATTAAAATAAAAGAGTTTATTTAAGATATGAAATAAGATTTCATATTACCCAAAAAATAAAGGAGTTTATTTTGACTTGGAATTGGATTCCATAATTAATTAAAATAAAGGAGTTTATTTTGATTAAAGATTTTGATTAAAATAAAATAGTTTATTTTATTCAAAATTGGATAAATTAAAATAAAATAGTTTTATTTTGATTTAAATTTGGATTAAAATAAAGGAGTTTATTTTGATTCAAAATTAGATTTTATACTAACTAAATTTGCCCATTAAATGATATCAATATATATATTAAATGTTTATTATTCATGAGATAAATGTTATTTATTGATGTATATGGTGATGTGTATGATAATAAATGGGATTGATTATGGACTATTGACCAATCTGATTGGATTTTATTTTAGTTGGATGCATGAATGTATGGGTTTTATTAAATGGGGTCTGCATACCTCGTCTTCTCTAATTTTTCTTAATGTAAATTCTAACTCCTCCTATGTACTTCCCTCGATCACGATCAAGGTTTCTATTTATTTTAAATAATTTTGTAATAGGAATAGTTAGAATTAAGTTTAAAAAAATTGGAGATCAAGGAGCAAGGAGCGTGAAGACCCGTTTTGTAATGGAGCCCAGTTTAAATGTAATAGTTATATTTAAATATTATTTCTTGCACCCCTAGGGTTTGACCTTTTGGTTCACTTGGTGGCTCTAGTGAACCAAACTAGAATAAAAGTCCATAATCAATCCGGGTAGAATGTAGTATTCTATATGTGCATGCTTATACTATATATATTATATATTATGCAAACATGCTTCGCATGTTAATTAATATGACGCGTATTTTATATATATATGTGCATGCGCGCTAAAAAAGATGAGACAAATTAATCACAAACCCCTCAATTTTATATTAAGTCCTAAGCGTTCAAAGATATTTGGAATATCGAACGTCGCCTTCTAGCATGATAATATTAATAGAGTATTAAATATTTAATATGAGTTTGTTGTGTCACCACAAGGCAAGTATTAAGTATTTAAGATGTTAATTTATCACATTTAATGCTTATAAAGAAAATTGAACAATATTGTTTTGTTGTGTCACCACAAGGATGATATTTTTCTTTTTTGAATATATGGAGTGCTAGGTTGGACTTAACTTGGATAATTTTGATTCGGATGTGCCACCACTTGATCAAAATAATCTAAGAGGCAAAAGAAAAGGAGTTGCATAGTTGATGTAATTGACAAAAGTTGTCTACCTATTTATTTATATATAGTTTGTTGTGTCACCACAAAGCTATATACATTTGAAATGGGATCCTTATTCTCACTAGCAAATCTTTAATTAGATTTTGCCAACTATATAAGTGAGGTAATATAGTTTAAAGAAAATAGTGGGAGATACCAATTTAAAACAAGACCTAAATTATTTTGGTAATTAATAAAAGAATGTATGTTAAAATGTTGTTAATTACAAATTCATTTACTGAGAATTTTACAATGTCTAAAATTACTATCATTTGCGAAGCATATTAGATGCTAAATTAACTGCATCAATTAAATCGGATTGGTTAAGGAATTTGAGAATAGTTCTCATGGTTTGAAAAGTTATCTTATGTCCTTAATACGTCTATCCCTGCAATGGTTGCAGACAATGCCTCTGAGGAAGACATTGCTACTTTTAGAAAGTGACAAGATGATGCACAGTTGGCTCAATGCATCATGCTCGCATCCATGAGTAACGAGCTTCAACGTCAGCATGAAACTATGGATGCTCCTATTATATTCCTGCACATCAAGTAGTTGATGGTGAGGAAAGTAGGGCCGATAGATATCGAGATATCTAAGGAGCTCTTCCGATCTAGAATGGCCAATGGCACTATAAAATACGCACAAAAGTTCTTAAAATAATCAATTTGATTGATCAATTAGGACAACTAGTTTTGTCATGGATGGAGAGTTGAGCCAAGATTTGATCTTGCACTCACTCCCCTGGACTCCTTTCACAATTGTTGTGAATTTTTCATATGAACAAGCTAGATATCGCCTCTCATTGATTTAAACATGTTGAAAAATGATGAGAGTCACTTTCCAACCAAGAAAGACCATGTCTTCTTGGTAGGGGCCAAAGGATCTTCCGAAAGAAGAAGAACGATTCAAAGAAGGTAAATAGAAAGGCATAAACAAAGGATAATAAGAACAAAAGCGATACGGATAGCAAAAAGGAGTTTGCTTCCACTACAATAAGCCCGGACATCGAAAGAAAAGCTGCAAGAAGCATCTTGCAGAGGCTAACCAAAGAAGCTTAGTGAAGTTTCGGTTATAATCGCTTTTTTGTTCATGATTGAAATAAATTTTCTTTAAGTTAAAGGTTCTACTTGGGTATTGAATACCGACTTTGGTATCATAAATATAGATTTATGAAGGGACCAAGCAGTAAGTAGAAAGCTAAACAAATATATGTAATCCTATGTGTGGAAAATGAAGCAAAGGTTCTTTGCATTAGCCATAGAAACTTATAGTTTAGCAATGCCTATGGGAAAATCTATTAAGTCAATAAGTTGTTATTGTATTCTAGTTCTTGTTAAAAATATTATTTCCATTTTATTGTTGGACAATGAAATTTTTGGTATTATAATTAAGAACAATTGTTGTTCTATTTATAATAATAATGTTTTGTATAGAATCTGAATATTACTTAATAAATTTTGTATACTTGACTTACATGAAAATAATTTTGCATATTGAACAAATTAGTATGAGAAAAGGAGATGATCATTCAAAGAGTTGAATGTGTGTATTTGCTAAAATACAAGTGTGAATTATTTGAAAGGTTCAAAGAATTCAGAAGTGAAACAAATTGGTAATGTATTAAGATTCTTTGATTAGATCAAGGAATAAATACTTGTGCAATAAGTTTCTAGATCATCTCAAATGGTTTTCTCATAATGGACACATCCTGATACATAATAATTGATTGATGTATCTGAAAGGAAAAATCATACCTTGTTGAACATGGTACGGTCCAAAATGATTGTACCGACATTCCAGTATCCTTCTAGGATCATGCCCTAGAAATGGCTGCATATCTATGAAAAGGTAACCTCAAAATCCAGCCCCAAGACTCCATAAAATTTATGGACAGGGAGGATTCCTAATCTTAAGTATGTTAAGATAAGGGGTTGTCCAACTTATGTGAAAAGGTTTCAAAGGATAAGCTTGGGACAAGATTTGACAAGTGTCGATTTGTGGGACATCCTAAAGTAAGTTTAGGGTATATGTTCTATAATTCTACTTAGAAAAAGGTGTTTGTTACGAAACACGTTGCCTTCTAAGATAAAGGTGTTTATCATTAAAGGGGCTAGTGGGAGGATAATAGATCTTGAAGAGTTCAAGAACCACAAAACACTATAAGTCAAATAAGAGGAACACAGTAGATGACCTATTATACCACAACCTGAATCGTAAATGGTATAAGAATCAAGAAGATACCGGGAGGTATGGATTCATCATAGATGATGATGATGAGGTACACATCATAGAAGATGATGATCCAGATTACATACGATGAGGTAAGTGTTGTAGACACTTTCGGAGAAATGGATTGAAGCAAGTTTCTCAAATATGCAACATTCGTTTTGATGAGGCAATCAAAAGAGTTTGATTTTATCAAAAATAAGAATGAACCTAGTGTGTACAAAAGGGTCAGTGGGAGCATCGTGACATTCCTAGTACTATATGTTGATATACTACGAATAAGGAATGACATACCAATGCTACAATCAGTAAAGATAAAGTTGTCTAAACATTTCTCCATAAATGATTTGGAAGAGTATCTTAATTGGGGATATAAATCTATATAGATAGATTTAAGAAGATGCTCGACTTAACCCAAGGAACGTATATTCATTTGATGCTAAAGTCGTTTAGCATGGCAAACTCCAAGAGATGTCTCATGTCGATGAGCTATGGAGTGTATCTCTCTTAATAGTCCCCACAGACTTCTGAAAAGAGAGGTCGCATGAGTGACAATCATGTATGCAATGAAATGTACGAGACCTGATGATGATCAGTCATATTATGGAGAAGTTCATTATGAGTCAGTGAAAAACAACTTAAAGTGCTTAACCGGCACTAAGGATGTGATTATATTCATGGTGGGTCTAAATTAAAACTAGAGGGCTTAACAGACTCAAGTTTTTCAGACAGACCAAGATGACAGAAAAATCCACTTTAGGGTAAAGCGTTATCTTGAACAGTGGTGCAGTGAATTGGAAAGTTTCCAAACAGCAAAGAGTTGCTTGTTTAGTGATAGAGACAAAGTATATAGCTATAAATGAAGCTGCAAGTTGATTGTTTGGATTAAAAGTTCATTACAGAACTAGGAATAGTTCCTAAGTCTCATCTTGGATCTAAACATGTGTTGTGGCACTTTCATTTGATTATTAGAATCATTGAAAGATGGGAAATCACAATAGAGTTAGTAGACTCTCATGAATAACATTACATATCCATTAACTAAAGCTTATCCAACAGCAGGATAATCGTCACTTAGAGAAGAAGAGTATGAGATACCATGACGATTGGCTTTAGTGCAAGTGGGAGATTGAAAGTGTATGCACACAAGCCAATCATGTTTGATGATAAAGCATATACTTTGTAACAATCTTATTCATTTATTAATAAAAAGTATTAATTTATTAAAGGCTTTTAATTATCTACATGTTGCTGTTTTATAATATGTGATAAACAAATAGTTTTAAGCAATGCTTTTAGAATAATGATGATGATCATTCTAATGAGATCTAAATTCTTAGAAAGCTTAAAACTAAAATAGTTCCCAATCATTGGATTACTAAATTGGGGATTAGTGAATCCGGATAGATTGGTACATACGTTGCTTGCTCATTGGATGAGGATGATTGATCTCATGATCATTTGTGTGGAGACACTAAAGCAAGTATATAGGTGCTTATTATAGAATAAGTTCACTTTGAACATGGCTCGCTAAGGAATACCTAATGGAGTTTTACTTGCACATCAATTGGAATTCTGTGAGTGATAGTAGTACAAGTGATCCTTGGACTTGAGATCATCATAGTATCTTGTGTATGATGAGTTATACTTTAACTTATTCCTTAAGACCCTTAGGGTATATCAAAGGGTATGCTTGGGTATAATAAGTTGTACATGGAGATAATGTATGATCAATAAAGAATCTACCACTTCTATTAAAAGAAGAGAAATGTCCTATGTGATTCGATAAATGACAACCCAGTAGTCCTTGGCCAAGGCAGAATGAAATTAGAAAGGAGTTTCTAATTTGTATTATTTGGAGTTGTGCATTTAAGAGTCGAAATACATATAATTAAATAAAATAAGACTTGACAGTAATTCCATGTCTTATATTTAATTGGGACATTGTATGGTGGAAGGATTGAATTATACGGTAACTATTTACTCAAAGGTTCTTTTATGATTAATGTTGAAATCTATATTATCTGGAAAGTCGTTGATCGCTAGGGAGGCTTATCCCTATTGAAGAATAAATATTATTTATTTAAATAAATTAATTGTTTAATTTATTTATTTAAATAAGATTAGAATTGTTCTAATTGATTTATTCACAACCGGTTTAATATGGAGAACCTAAAGGGTCACACCATAAAAGGAAGAATAATTATTTAAGAAGTTAATGGCATAATCGTAATAATATGTTAAGTATATTTAATTTAATCTATGGTGATAGAATAAATTAAATAGCTTAATATTTATTATTTAATATTTTAGAAATATTAAATATAAATTAATAAGAGGAGTCTTATTAATATTATTACAATTATTATTATTTTAATTTCTAAAAGAGTTTAGGAATTAATTTAATATAAGTACTCTCATTTATTCCTAATAGGATTAGGAGGGAAAATTAATTAAATGAGTTTAATTAATTATCCCTAATAAGATTAGGGAGCCCATTTAATTAAAAAGGGTTTAATTAAATAATACCTTATTTTTTTTAATAGGGTTACTTGATATCTTTATAAGTGGAGTCTTATATCAGATATTAAAAATACGACATAATTCCAATTGTTGGAGAGTACGCCCCCTTTTTCTATACAGATAGGAAAAACTAGGGTTTGAGCCAATACACCATCTTCTTGAATCTTTATTTTTCCTTGGTGGATCACCTCTAGAGGCCATACACTTGGGTGGCTTACATTGATCAAAGGAAGGAATCAAACCCGGTGAATTCAAGTTGAACGCGAAAGGATTTGGAGGTGAACTTGTACCTGAGGAAGCTCGATCTTCAAGGGTATGATTTTATTCTTTATATTTTTCATTTAATTAATAATTATGCATAAAGGGTGATTCAGGTATATGGTTTGTAAATTTTTTTAAACTCTGATTTTTACACGTTTCCGCACTTTTATGCAATTTGATTGCGTTCTTGAATATTAAAAACCTAACAAGGCATTGATGTGCAAATCTTTACATTCATTGCTGACAACTTGTTACTTCATTTAACCTTAAATCAATCAGGCATCGTCTTGGAGTTAACAACATAGGACAGTCTTGGTAGCTTTATTTCTTTGATAATCTTATGTCAAGGTTCAGATCCAATTGATTAGCCAAGTACATATTGAAAGAAATTTCCTTTCTTCTTCGGATAGACATTTCATTGCATGTATAGGCCTTTCATCTTTCAAAACAGTGGATGACAAACTCTTTGTTTTTTATGCCCTTCTTGACTTCCCATCACTTGTTTGCAGACTGCTAATTTTCTTAGGACATGGATTGGTATTGTTGCAACATTAATTTGGAACAGGGACCAATCTGAGCAGCTTCGGGTGGATGTGTACATTTACTTGTATGCATAATTTCCAATGTTTGAGCTCATCAGTAATTACAAACGACTTATAACTAAACTAAGTTTAGAACATAGTTTGTGCCTAGGATCAGACTCAAAGCGTTAGCTTTTAGAATGTAATATGAGAACATGCTCTGATACCAATTGTTAGTTCCCAGAGGGCACAATATATCTAGAAAGGGGGTTTAATAGATCCTTTTCAATTTCAAAAATCTTTTCCATTTTAGTTTACATTGCTAGGTAAATAACAGATGGCAAACTTAAGAATTATTTCAAACACAGTGGAATAAGTTAAGGTTCCCCTTCATAGATGTTATGTTGACCATTATTCTAGAGTTAGTTTAGATGTAAGTTGTCGACGTCGGGAGTTTTATTTGTCCCTTTTTGTTCTTTTCTTTTGGTGTTCTCATGTTAAGTGGGATTTGTTTAAAAAACAAGTTTGAAAAGGTCCAACATTTATATGTCGATGATTTGACTGTAAGAGTCACCAGTTGGTATTTTTAAATGGTTGCTCAAACTCAACCGAGAAATGGTTTGCACAAAGACATAGTGATGTGACACTGTTTAACTGGTCTGTGAAACCGAGATTTGTTAGGGTCCAGGGGCTTGATTAAGCGGAGGGAATGTTTTAGGCAACACTTGACTTCGGTGGTGACAGGGTTACCGCCACTTTTCAATTTAAACTTTTATCTGAATGTGTGTGTGTGTGTGTGTAGGTCAATGTGCAATTATTTGGAAGTAATGATATGCCTTGTTTTCACCTATATACAAAGGGTTTGAATTTTATATAAAAGTTCAATTTGAACGAGATATGGCAGTGATGTTTTGTAAAACAGATTTTTTAAAACCTTATGCTAAATAGTAATTGAAGCCTTTGATATTTCCATTTTATTATGTGTTTGGTTGGATTTCTTTTATTATTTCGAGATGTGAGGCATCTTTGAGAAAATAAGATACATAGCAGTGCCAAATTCTTTATTATAGCAGTGCCAAACATATATTATCTAATCCTATATATGATGGCATGAAAGCCATCTAAGGAAATTCAAACACCGTGAATAATTTACAAGTTGGCTGCAGCTGAAAATGTCCCTTACGGGAAGCGAATCTAGATTCAGGAACCAAATCTAGATTCTAGAATGTAAAAGGCCACGAAGTGATCTCCAGGCCTGACTGAAATGTAAATATATATATATATATATATGTGTGTGTGTGTGTGTGTGTGTGTGTGTGTGTGTACATATATATATATAAAAAGCGGTAAATGGCCAAGTGATCTCGAAGTGCTGACGTAAATGTAAATAAATATATATAAGTATTTATACACACACACACACACACACACACACACACACACACATATATATATATATATATATATATATTATGACGCCCCCAAATTCAGGTACTTGAAACCCGAACTTAGTGCTTCACGATACCATTTCTATGAGCGGAATAAGACTAATAATAATAACAATAATATATATTATCAAATTTAATTTACATATTATCAGAGTTTAGTTCCCAAGTACGAAACCTTTAAACATTCGTTACATGATAATAATATTATATATCATCCTTAACCTAAAGTCAAACTATTACAATAAGATAGCATAAACTTTTATTCTGCGACCTTCCCTTTTCCCTTGTTCTTGGTAGATCCTTCAGGTTGTTCACACTTAGCTGAAAACGTTTAAATTAAGCAAGGATGAGCATTTGAGTGCCCAGCAAGTAATAGCAAATAATAATAATTAGTTGAAAGGATTAAATGTTTTCTTTGAATGATACTTCTACAACGAATCAACAGTTGTGAAGTAAGCTGAACCATTAATAAACAACATGTCATTTCGATTTCAAACTTTTGAAACTACGTATTGACTATATATGATGATCAGCTGACTGACTATGAACATTGTTTTCTATTTTCGAAAAGGTTAAACAGAACTTCATCTGTAAACCGTCATAACTTATGGGCACGGGGGTGATCAGCCCGTTATGCCCTGTATTGATCAATATTACATTGCTAGAACGATATTATCGTTCATCCTTTGTCCGCCTTAGCGCATAAAAATTTCCCATAATTGGGATGTTCATCACAGTCTTGAATCCAAACCAAAACAATTTGGTTAGATAAGTTTTATCTTGTTCAGCAATAATTTTAAATTTATGTATAGCTGGATCAAATAGCTTAGACGACTTTTAATTCAACTTATACATACTTGACACTGATAAGTATGTATAAACATGTGATAAAATATAATGATTATCCAAGTGAGGACACTTGTATAACCATGTTATAGAAATTAACGAACAGAATATATATCTTGATCATCAATAACATAATAAAGGAATTTGTACAACAATTATAATTTAATAACCTACTTATACAGAATCATTGCATAAGTATATACAAAGGTTAAAATATTTGAACAATTGAAATGAATAGTTCAGATATTATCTTACGCATATCCGTTGCATAAAGTAAATGCAAAGGCTTAGATATCTTTGCCTTGTTCTGCTGCTTACACACTTAGATTTATCTTTTATATCAATCCTATCATTAAATAGATCATTTGTTTGATTAGAATAACATATCATATCATATTGTATATTTGCTATTTTCTGTCAAAGACATACCTAATCACATCGTCATATAAGTTTAACAACCATTAAATCACAAATAAACATTTATCAAATCAATCTATCTAAGTCCAGGATTAATTCTTTGAAATATGTCTAGAAATGCGACAATTTTATCGGTATTTATCAAGTCTAAGACTCTATACATTAGTTCAATATACATAACTATCGAATTGATTATTTTCAAATGACTTATACTAATTTTAAAACATTTATCATAATTTATCATGAACTTTCAAACACAAATCATTATTAAATGATTTAAATATTAAACAATTCTATTATCATTAATATTTAATTAATATTAGATTATTAATGAAACCATTGCCAAAAATATTAAGTAATTTAAAATAACTTCAAATATTTTTAAAGTATTTATTTTACCTTTAAATGATTTTTAAAACCATTAAAATCATTTTAAATAATTACCATTAATATTAAAATATTAATGTACTATTTATCTAAATATTAAAAGTCATTAATTATAACATAAAATATTTTTAATTCATTTATATCCCTTTTAAATGATTTTAAATTAATAAAACCATTTTCAACTATTTATTTAATACAATTATTAAATAAATTTAATATCATTAATGTTAAATTAATATCATTAATATGAAATTATCCTTTAAATATTAAAAGTTATATTTTATAACTTAAAATATCTTTAAACACTTTATTTTCATTTAAAATGATTTTTATAATATTAAAATTATTTTTAAACTAATTTATTTAATATAATTATCAAATAACTTTAATATCATTAATAATAATTAATTAATGAATTTTACCTTTAAATATTGAAAGTTATATTTTATAACTTCAAATATTTTTAAATACCTTAAAATGATTTTTAATATAATAAAATTATTTTTAATTAATTTATTTAATTCATTTATTAAATAACTTAATTATCATTAATTGTTAATGAAATTTATCACAAAATATTAAAAGTCATTAAAAATAACTTAAAATATTTTCTTATATCATAATATGATTTTTCAAATATAAAAATCATTTTTAAATAATTTATTTAATAATATAATTAAATAAATTAAATACTTTTAATATTCCAAAATATTATATATTTATGAAATATATTCAAAATAATTAAAATATAATTTTGGACTTTAAACTAATTTTTAATAATTTATTTTGTATTTTTTTAAATTAAAAACTAATTAATACTAATTATTTAATAAAATAATTAATTTTTATAAATAAGCTGTCATTAAAGGGCCTATATAGTAATGACCTAACTCGCATTATAGGTGTTGTTGAGGTGTTCTTGAGCCGCCTGGAAAATCTTGTCGAAAAAGCGAGTTGGTAAGTTTTGACCATAAATCATTTCTCACACAAGAGTGTTTTTGAGCTTGTTGTTGATCCTAATATGTAGTAAAAATACACCACTACAAGGCCCAACAACAACCCGGCGTCACAAAATGCATGCATAACATAGAAGATCCAAGAGCCTAAAGTAGTATCGAGGTTTGTTCTTCATTTCTGAAACCCGAAATGAAGAACGATTTAAATAAACACTTTTGGGCTTGCACAACTTGTGATTTATGTGATGTTTAAGTGATCTAAGGGTACAGTTGTAGGAAACATGTAATACTACATATATATTACTTAACATCAACAAAAAAAACAACAACAAAATAGTTAGATTCGACTCGGTCCAAACCATGTCGAAGCGACGTGTTCAAGCGTTTTGGGTTACCCGAAAACAACTTTTCATTCTCCTCCTCTTGGTTTGACCATCGATTACTATTTGCTGATTGATAAAAAGGAGATTTTAAGGCATAATATTGGAGTTCATATATAAGACTACAACATAGATGCATACAAAACAATAAACAACTAATAACCGAGAAAGAACAAGGGCCACGAACTTCTTGTCGAACGATCTGGCATGTTCTTGGCGCCTTGATTACTTTAATTCGATGTCGATCAATGATATTTGACCGTTAATAACTTCTATTATAGACATCAAATGACCTCGATCCTTTTGCGGACTAAAGAACACATTACAAGCTACCAATAACAAATTAAAAACAACTAAAAACATAATCGAGGAAGGATCTATATGATTCGACATTCTTTTGTGAGACCTCGAAGAAATTTTTTTCCGATTTTCTTAAAAATCAAATTTGAAGACTTAGATGATATAGATCTATGTAATACCAACCCGGATCATCATAACAAACTAAAAACAACATATTCTAACACTTAAACACAAGATCCAACAACAGTTATGGATGAAAAAATCAAGCTAGGGTTTTATACCTTTTCTTTGAAAATTTACGATTCTATGTTACTTGATTTAATAAGGGTGATCGTGGGGCTTGGTTTAAAGGCGATTTATCTTGATATTTTGGAGGTGTGGGGTTTAAGAGAATTAGTTTGATTGTTGTGCAAAAATGGCTAGCAAAATGACTTTTCTCTCCTTGATCTATTTATAGAACATAAGATGCATGAATTGGGCGATATCTGAGGCTTGTCTTTGTCAATTTTGTGTCACAAAGAGTTGGTATGAGTTGGTAAACAACTTCCTCAAATGTCAAAACCTATAAACTAGCCAAAATAATACACTAGAGGCAAAATGGTCAAATTATAAATCATTTTAATGGCAACCAAGTAATTTGCCAAACCCTTAGGGTTTGACCCTTAGGGTTTAAACCTAAGGTTTAGCACATAACATAAATAGGATTTAGCAACTAGGGTTTGTAAAGAAATAAATTAATTTTATTTTCTAAAATTTCAAAATTAGGGTTTTGTTAATTATAATTTAAATTTCTAATTATACATGAAAATTAGGGCATTATAATATAATTAACCTTGCTACTTAAGTAATTAGGGTTTACAATTATCAATTAAATATCAGTTAGGGTTTTGATTTCGCAATTAGGATTTTGCGACAATAATTAGGGTTTTCCTAATTAGCGATTATATTTATAATACCAGACATTAATCACATTATCGCAATTGCCCAATAATTTTAAACTCTAATTTGTATTTTAAATTAGGGTTTCACACAATATTATTAGGGTTTATCACATAACACCATAATTGGCCAACCATCATCGGTTCACATATACAGTACATATTTTCAGCACTGAAAAATAAAAATATTATAATATTATAATATTATTATCATTTCTTGATCAAAACTCAGAATTAGGATTTGGATTCCATATCTGATTTACGTTGCATAAACAACATTATTAATTAAGTCAAAATACTTAACTTAATAATCTGAATTAAAATTCATATAAATAAATAATTATTATAATAATTACAATAATCATTCCATATATTATTTAAATAATATAATATCATATTTTTTTTGAAAATAAATAACAAAACATTTCTACAATAAAATTAATTATTATAAAAATATAATTTATAATAATCAATAATTCAAAAATAAAATTAATTGTAATAATTCATGTAATAAATATATTTTATTTATCACACATATATATATATACACATTATCTTGACATAATTCCCCATATTTTTTTTTTTAAAAAAAATTATACTTAAAATTTATGATTTATTTGTATAGAAAATATCGGATTATTACATATATATATATATATATATATATATATAAGCGATAAACGGGATATCACACTCAAGCTGAATCGAATCGAATTCGATAATAATATATATGTATAAGTATTTATATATATAGAAAAGTCGTAAACGCACCGGAGGTATTTATATATATGTATAAGTATTTATATATATAAAAGCAGTAAACGCTCCGAACATTATATTCGGGCTCAATCAAAGCATAGCTCGATAATAATATATATATATATATATATATATGAAAACAATAAAAGCCACGGATCGATGATTCGGGCATACACACACAACACGACTCTCAACGTGAGTAAGTATGTGTGGATGGAAGTGAGGAAAGGCTTTAAGAAATCTGAGATGTCTTACAGTGGGCTACTAAGAAGACTTTAGATAGTTTTAATTAAATGAATACTTGGTTTCCATAAGTAAAATATAGCAAAACACAAGCTCACAGGTATTTGGCAAAAAGAAAGCACCCAGTTTAAAGTGTGTACAAAGCAAAATGGACAGGGTTTCCTCGCCTTTTCTCTTCTTAGAATGGCCACCCCAAGCCCTCTATTTATTGAAGGGGGAGCCGTAGGTCCACCTGCGACTACTTGGGGTGCCCTGGGCTCCGTGGGTCTTGCTGCCTCGAAGTACGTGCATGCATGCAACACGTTGTCCGCTTAAACCTTCATAACTTTCAATCCGGGCATCTGATTAAGGTGTATAATACTTTTTTGGAATGTTGTTATCAAGGGCTACACAATGAAATGAGATAAGAGGTTGTACATAGCCGGGAAGATGGGTCCATGACTAGATCTTCAAGTTTTCAAATTCTATCTGATGTACTATCTTGTGTAGTAGTCACTCAGGATTTAAGCTATGGTTCTTGTGGGACACTTCTGTGTAGAATGTGGTATGAAATGATGTTGAGACAGCGTGAATGGGAGATCGAGGTGGCAAAATGACAATTTTTCCCTCACCAGGGTTATCTCTGGCTTTGGGCTGATTTAGAAGTCGTTGCTCAAGGTTATCACTAAGATTGGGTTGTTGTAAGTACTGAATGTCCTTAGGGTTGTCTCTGAGGTGTGCCTAACCTCCCGAGGCTATTTTCAGGGTTATAATTGAGTGCCTCGGGGTTATCTCTGAGGTTCAAACTGACTTCTCCGGGGTTATCTCCATAACTGAAACTGCATTCCTCAGGGTTATCTCCGAGGTTAGAACTGCATCTCCCGGGGTTGTCTCCGGGACTTGAACTGAGTATCTCGGGGTTATCTCCAAGATGAAAAACTGAGTATCCCGGGGTTGTCTTCGGGATTGAGCTTATTTAACCTCCAGGGTTATCTCTGGAAGATGATTTTGCCCTCCTACATGGTTAGTAATAGGAATGCAAAATTTTGAGTGTCTACAGATGCCCCTCTTTATCATATTCATGTAATTTAATGGCATGGATAGGATAAAAAATACTAGACACTTGAAATGTGACAAGATAATCATGATGCAATGAAATGCAACATGATGCAAATGTAATGATGAATGAGGTTTGTTGGACCATTTTCCAACGGGATGTGATGATTGTTTGCTCCCACGCCTTCTATTGGGGACTGGAGTTATCACTGATGATCCTGATAAACTACTTGGATGTCTACTCCAAAGCTCACATGAACCTCCAGGATGTTGACATTGGGGTTATCACTAAAGTCCTTAATCCTGAGTACGAACTTCCCACTGAGGATGTACCTCTTATGTACGAGAGACTCATGGGGAGTTGTTCTCTATCTGATGAAGATTTGTATAACACATTCCATCATCGCTCCTCCCTGATGAGGATAGTTTTCCTTGGTTTGTATCGCTAGGTCTTTCCAGTGTTCTGTCAAAGTTACTGCCAGTAGTTTGTGTTATCAGGGCTGCCTGGCCCTCATTGAAATGTACTTCAATGAATACCATTATCAGACTATCTCTGATGCTTCGCTGAGTTTAATTAATTTCCAATGACTGATAATGTCAAGGCTGATTGACCTTCGCTGAAATGTTCTTCAATGGATGAAATCATCGGACCACCTACGATGCTTAGCTGGGTTTAATTGCCAACGGCTGAATAACGTCAAGGTTGTTTGGCCTTCGTTGAAATGTGCTTCAACGGATGAGATCATCAGACCACTTCTGATGCTTTGTTGGATTTACTTGCCAACCGCTGAAAACATCAGGGATGCCTGACCTTCGTTGAAATATACTTCAATGGCTAAAATCATCGGATCACTTCTGACACTTCATTGGATTTACTTGCCAGTGACTGAATAACGTCAAGGTTGTTTGACCTTCCCTAAAATGTTCTTCAATAGATGATGTTGTATAAAGTCTCTGTTAGGGAGAGGTTTTCGATGAAAGGGTATGGTTGTAATTGGAATCACAAGCCCATGTTGATGGCATTGGAAGTTTGTGAGGTATTATCAAGTGTAGTTTGCAACAGATGTGATCATCGCCTTTGTGAACCCTATGTCTAGGCTAATACCAATGAGTGATATGTAGACCCGTAGTTTGGTCTCAAAAAACAAGGATTTCAGGCTTTTTCGCTTAATCGCGTAGAATTTTTTTCCTGATTTGGCCTTTTAGCTTGTGAGACCTCCTTTGTAACTCAAATTGGACCGAGCCAGAGGGGTTGGACCCACCTAAAATAGTCGCAGGTACACCTGCGAAAGCCATAGATACACCTGCGGCCATCCATGGGTGTATTTGTTGGCCATTTCCCTTTCATAAATCATTTTTAAGTCGTGCCACACAGAGAATCCGAGAGTTCTTCTTCAGATCTGCTGAGTTCAGGCTGTTTTCTGCAAAATCTGTCACCGTACAAGTGTTCTGCACTATCCTGGTAACGTATGCATTTGTTCTTTTCCTGTTTTTATCCATTTAAAAATGAGTTATCACATGAAATGCTTCTAAAAACATAGTAGTGAATATGAATGCTCATATGACTTGATAAAAATTATTCAACATAGTAAATGTTAGTATTTAACCATGCTAAACATATTCATGTGAAAAAAAATTGACTTTTAAAATAATCAAATTTACACCTTTTTCTGCTATTTCTTATCCTATTTGAGGATAAATGAGCAAAGGTTGTAAAGCAAAGTAATCCTGGTAATTAGGCTACCCTTATGGATTATAACTTTAATATTCTTATCCATTTAGGATGTTTATGACTTTGGGTTGGTGTGCTACTTAATGGCCACCTAGTCATGCCTACGTGCATATGGATAGTCCTTTTTACAAAGAAGACTCTGGCAAAAAAATTTCCAAGATTATAGGCATTAAATAGACATGCATTTTTAACTCTACTATAGTCGTATGTTAAAGTAATACATGTATGCATATAGACATAAAATGCATTTGAAAAGCTCTAGGTTAGAATTTACCACACCCTTTTTGAGGTGATTTGGAGACTTGTGTCCAGATATATGAATCCGAATCAGCCGAATAGTTCCCGCAGGACCACTTCAGGTGTGAGGAGGAGGGCTTCTGATGTGCCTCAGCCTTGCGTAGTTCGACAGTCTCGTCATTTGGTGGAGGCAATGATTTGTCCTATCCGGGTTGAGGTACCGAATGTTGAGGACGAGGAGGGAGATGTACATGTTGTGGCTTCCACTCCTACTATTCATACTCCCCGCATAGATCTTTCAGGCATTAATGTGATGATTCAAGAGCATTTGGATGATTTAAGTTGCCACCCCTCGGTCTACTTGCATGTGAACGAGGTAAATGTTGATGAGGAGCAAAGGCTCTAATGTTAATTTGCTTTTGAGATGTAGGTTCCCGGCTTTACGCAACCTCGAGGGAACTGGTTCAGTATACACTCTCTATATCAGACTCTTCATCCAGAGTATCGAGAGATTGTGCATGGTTGGGGCTTTGAGGCGTTCTTTTCCATCCTCCCCCGTCGTTGTCCCTGGGGTTACCTCAAGGCGTTGTCTAAGCGCTGGTTTCACCAGACTCAGTCTCTCTATTTGCTGGACTACGAGGTGATGATGACGTCGATGGATTCGCAGTTTATCACCGGTATGGAGTTTGGAGGGGCGCCAGTGCCTTGTGCGGCGAACATTACCCTGACTGCCATCAGATCCTTGCTAGGAGTCCTGACTAAGGTGTTTAAAGGCAGGACAGTCCGCACTGGTATTTTGAGTGTAGATGCTATGAGTGGGGCATTGAGTGAGCCTATACCATGATGTGAGAGTCAGGGATCACAATCCTTGGTGATTGTTCCAGATCATCCTCCAGGGTTATTTCATAGTGGATAAATCTTCCATGGTGTCATTCGTTTTAGTCAGCACCACACGTGAGGTGGACAGTATTGGAGAGTATGATTGGAGCTCCTACACCTTTGCATATTTCCTTAGGGGAATGCGCATGCGTTCGTAGGGCTTGACAGAGGCTTGGATAGGATTTTACCCGTTTCTACTGGTGAGTATTTCTCTTTTGATTTCCCATGTACAGGTTAAGAGTGTTGACTGACCGCAGATGTTTGCTCTTGTGTTGGCAGTTTTGGACCTATGAAAGGCTCCCATGTCTGCGTCCCATTAGCGTGTTAGGTTTAGATACCTATCCACGGGGACGACGATGGCATCACTCCACGTTGGCAGAGGTTCCTGTAGCTGAGGGTTTCACCCATTGTTGCCTACAGTTGGAGTTATTGACAGCCGATGTCATTGCATGGGTTCCCGACTGGTGTCGAGCATGTGATGTCCACTCATCGGATTCCTCTCTTCACATATGGAGGATGGGAGCTCTATTTAGGAGAGTGTGCTATCAGGAGCACCACAAGAGAGATCCGTATACCGATCTGTTCTCCTGCCAGGCATTATTGGTCTGTGTCATAGTCGCCTATCAGTGATATCCCATTGATGGGAGTTGACGACTTTACTTTGTCAAAGGGTCCATTCACTCAGGAGGTAATCTATCGCTGGTGGTCCCCTCGTACCATCGAAGCCCAAACCTACACCACTCAGTTCATGGGGGATATGGTTTCTAGATCCGTGATGATGACGGATTGGATGGCCTGCGTTTGAGAGCCTACTCATTTCACGTAAATTGATAGCGTGACCCAGCAGTTGGACCGGGCACATTTTTTCATCCGGCATTTGGGCAGAGATCCTTCCGAGGTGGATACTTTTGATCCTTCCAGCTCAGGGACTGGCCCTTCAGGTGGCCCATATGGTTTTGTCGGTGCAAATCCTCTATTGTATTGGCCTGATAACCCTCTTGTCGAAGATCCAGTGACTCAGAAGGAGTTACATCTGATGGATAGGATAGATGATGTAGACATCAACACCATTGACTTCTTCTAATGTATTTCTCGCTATATCTTTTGATAGGCCTCTGTTAGATACTGGGTGGCTGTGCCCCATTCTCATTATATCTTTTGATAGGCCTCTGTTAGTTGTTGGGCGGCTGTGCCCCATTTCCCTATATTTTCCAGCTTTACACAAAGATAATGTATTAGATGATGATGTACTTAGGAATGTATATATACTGTTTTCCATTCCCTACATCATATTGCCATTTATTATTTATCATGCATATATAATGTTATGCATATGTATGTCAAGAGATGTTCAGCATTGAGCCCTGGATGGTCTTATGATATGGCCTACATAGATGTCTTCCTCGATAGTTAGCTGCATTGATCACACCCCACAAGTATTGGTAGCATCATGTTTGAGATCATGGAATGTAGTTTGTCACCTCCAGATCGGGTGACCGTAGATTAGATGTTGCAGCACTTTATAACCCTCCTGATGTTCTAGGTTCTTTTGGGTTTTATAGAGGGCATGCTGGAGCACTAGGTACCAAAGAGGTAGGTGTTTCAGTTTGAGACCCAGGAGTTGACTCCCACCTTAGAGGAGTATGAGCGTTTGACAGCTTTGCCACTGGATAGGTCTTGCGCTCAGATAGCTATCAGAGATGTGAACTGACAGTTTATGACTCTCATCGGGTTGAGGCGTAAAGTAGCCCAGGATGAGATCACCTCCGAGCATATAGTGTCCCTGTGTTTTCTGATAGACATATTCGGCTTCTTAGACAGTTATGTATAGCACTTCGGGGATTTTACCACGTTAGAGGATGAGTGGCGTGTTGCCAGAGTAAATATACTAATTATGTATGTAGTGGCTTATCTATACACGGATCATTTAGACATTGGCATAGTTATGGCAGTGCGGGCTCTCAGGGAGGGACATACCATTATATCGATGATTGTGGTAGAGACATTGAGGTCAGCCACGTATTTCCACACCCATTCTGCAGGGGTATTCACAGGAAGCTCAGTCTTGTTGTATGTGTGGATCATGTCAAACCTGAGACTGATTAGCACCTTCCGACGCCATGGGTATTTCTTTTCCCATGAGATAGCCATGTCTTACTCCTTTCAGCTGGCGGGGTGTACAGATGCTGCATCTTGGTCAGTTTTCTTGGTAGGGATCGAGGATCCATTTGACATTTTATCGTGTTCAGGGCTTAGTTCTCCCTACAGCTTCATTACTTATGCACCTGGCATGGATTATCTTTCTCTGGCTGGTTTGAGGGGAATGACCACATATCACCCGCTGGCTGTGATGGCACAGTTCGACCAATTTCAGGATGTTCATCCTTTTAAGGGGGCATTGGGTCAGCGTTTGTCTTCTTGGCATTTGTCAGCAGAGGATAGATCTAGGGTGTATACCTGTTGGGCCTAGTGTGAGAGGGCTGAGTATACTATTAGCCATTTGGGCCGTTCTACGGAGTATTCTGCATGGATGAAGGCATAAATTACATCAGTTGGGGTTGTATCCACCGAGATGGGGATTGATTCTAACAGTGGGGATCCCATGAAGGACACTAATTCTCCCACTGAGGAGGAGCTATTTGCTGGGTTGACAGCAGCTCTGATTTATTTAGAGCAGAGTCACATCTAATAACATTTGAGAGAGATCAGGCTAGAGCCTTGATGTTGAAAGCTCTTTTTGGGAGAGATGTCGCTCTAGTAGAGAGAGATGATGCCTTACATCATAGAGACACCGCTATTGCTGAGCGAGATGAGGCTAGATCATCTAGAGATGCAGTTGCTACTGAGCGGGATGGTGTTATATCTGCCCGAGATGCCGCTATCACAGATAGTACTATATTGAGGTCCCATACTACTGATATCATTACAGAGATGAGCAAGTTCATTGATGAGCATAGTGTTATCATGCAGATGGTTGTGGATCTCTTGGCTCGTGTTAATACCGATGCCCATTACTGGCTTTAGGCCGTATGGGCCCGATCACGTTTATTCCTCACATTAAGAAGGGTTAGGGCAAACTTATATTGTGGAGCTCCCTTGGAGGGGCGTGGATAGCATTCCCATGAATTTGGCATTGGTAACATCTCTTAATGTGATCATCACAGTCAGCCTTGAGAGAGAGCCAATAATGCCCTGTTCTTAGGATTTTCTTGACAAGTAAAGGGCTGCTCATGTGTGGGTCGCATGCTCCACCATGGATATCATCCATGAACCTTTGAGCTTGGAATTTGTCTAAACATCTGAGAAGACCTAGTCCTGCATCTCTTTCATAGAGTGCATTTTCACTCAGGTAGAATTTCATAGCCATTCGATGAATCTGCTTTCTTTCAGCCTGACTCGCCTCAGTGGGTGTAGATCCATCTCATAGATACTCCTTAATATGCTAACACTAAGGGTGTTGGATGAGAGGTAGCTCATCCGATACTTCTCCAATGTAATTTTCATAGGCTGGAGCCTTTTGCTGGGCAAATTTGATGTTTGGAATGTCTTCCTTGTCAAGTATATTGATTAAGGAGGCCAAATTTGCTAGTGCATCCGCAAAGTCATTCCTATTTTGAGGAATGTGGAGTAAGGATATTTCTTCAAACTCGGAAGCCATCTGTATAACTTGCCCATGGTAAGGCACCAAATATAGCTCTTTGGTGTGATAGATCCCAGTGGTTTATTTGATTACCAGTTCAGAATCTCCAAAGACAGTTAACCGTCTGATGCCCATGGATTGGGCTAGTTTCAACCCCATAATACAGCCTTCATACTCAGCTGTGTTATTGGTGTTAGAAAAATGCAATTTGACGGCGACTGGATACTGTTCCCCCGTAATGGATATTAGAACTGCTCCAGAACCTTCCATGTTTACAGCTCCATCCAAATACATCTTCCATAATTAGTGTGTATCGTCCTAACGGTGTTGCTAAACTATCATTACCCCTTCATTAAGGAAGTATGTTTCCAAGGGTTTGAAACCCCTTCATTAAAAGATTCATCCGCAATTTCTTGACCTTTTATAGACTTTTGCGTCACGTAAACAATGTCAAATTGTTGTAGGATCAACTGCCATTTGGACAGTCGACAATTCAACATGGGTTTACTAAACACGTACTTAAGAGGATCCACGTGGGATATAAGATGGGTTGTGTGACCATGAAGTTAATGTTGTAATCTCATGGAAGCTAATGCTAAAGAAGAACAAGTTTTCTCAATCAGAGTGTACTTGTGTTCACTGCTGCTGAATCTTTTCCTGAGGTAATAGATAGCTCTTTCTTGGCCTCTATCATCTTTCTATCCCAGCATACAGCCTATGGCGTTATCATTGATTGACATGTACATGAATAGGGGAACACCATCCCTTGGAGATACCAAAATAGGAGCTTTGATTAGCTGCTCTTTAATAAGAAGGAAGGCTTTCTAACACTCATCATTCCATTTCATGGAGGAGTTCATCCTTAGCAACTTAAAGATAGGCTCACAGGTTGCTGTGAGTTGGGAGATGAATCGGCTAATAAAGTTGATTCTTTCCAAAAATCCTTGTATTTCCCTCTCTGTCTGGGGTATGGGAATTTCCGTAATGGCCTGGATTTTTGTAGGATCCAACTCAATCCCTTTGTGGCTGACTAGGAATCCTAGCAACTTGCCTGATTTAACACCAAAGGCGCACTTGGCCGGGTTCAACTTAAAGTTATGCTTACGCAACCTGTTGAAGAGCTTTTTGAGATGATCTAGGTGATCTTCCTCCCCTTGGGATTTGACAATGATGTCATCCATATAGATTTCTATCTCTTTGTGCATTGGATCGTGGAAAAGAGCCATCATGGCTCGATGATAGGTAGCTCTGGCATTAATGAGGCCGCATGACAACTATCTGTAGCAAAAGGTTCCCCAAGGAGTGATGAATGCATTTTTCTAACGATCCTCTTTAGTAACCATGATTTGATGGTACCCCGCAAAGCAGTCAGCAAAGGAGTACATGTCATACTGAGCTTGTAAATGAGTATGTGGATGAATGGCATGAGAAAACTATCTTTGAGACAAGCTTTGTTTAGATCCCTGTAATTCACGCAAACTCGCACCTTTCCTCCAGGTTTAGGAACAAGGACTTTGTCGGATAGCTACTCAGGGTATGTTGACACCATGATGATGCCGGCTTGAAATTGGTTCACAATTTCTTCTTTAACTTTTAAACTCCGCTCAGGTTTTAATCGCCTGAACTTTTGCCTGACTGGCTTGAATCCCTCTTTGATGGGGAGGTGATGAATGACAATGTAAGTGGATAAACCGACCATTCTTCATGAGACCATGCAAGCACATCCTAAAATTGGGTCAATATAGTAACCATGTCATTCCTTTGGTTTGGAGTAAGGTCCGTACCAATCTGAATTTGTTTGGGGTTTTCTGAGGTTCCAAGGTTAAAAGAGGTGGTTTGATCAGGATTTGGTTTGGGTTTGTCTTCAACCCATTCTTTGATCTCCTAATTTATCTCATAGTCCTCTTGTTCAATCTCCATCAAGTCTAAGTCCAACTTTACATCAAAGATATAGTCCTTGTGAAGAATAGGCACCTCATCAGCATGTTTAGGCACATCTAACTTTAGAATCCTGAAACAAAATGCTTTCACTTAATATATGAAACTGTTTAATCATACAAAGTGTTAGCAAGAAATGACAAAAGCAACTGCTAATACTATACAGCAAAAGTAAGCAGTTATTACTATCTACAGGGCAGAGGGAGTTTCAGCCATTTTTACCCTTGTCGGTAAATGCAAGTAGTGATGCTCCAATTGCCAAGGGAGAAGTCCTGGTGGACAGCAGTGATGAAGGGGCTGTTGTCGTCCTCCTTCTCTTGAATGATGACCATGATGTCTGGACAATCATCATCTGGGATGTCTCTGGTCATACCCTCTATATGGACTGAGATGCGCATGTTTGACAGATGTCTAGTAATCTTTTATTTGCGCCTTCGATTCCTTTCTTCCCTCTCCAGGTCTAGAATGAAGACTTCCTTTCCTTTGACAGGTATGACTTAGAAAACAACATAGCTACCACATGGGCAGGAACCTTTAATTAAGGTCGTACAGGCTCAGCCTCTGTAGGTTTAGGCAATCGCCTTGAAGATGAAGGAACCTGTTTGTGCTTGTGATGTTTCATGTGGCTGGACCCAAAAGAGTAGCCTAAACTTACTATCCCTGTCTGACTAGGAACTTGAATTGGGCATTTGATTCCTTGATGATCTTTTTCTAACCCTTGTCTTGGTTGAAAACCCAAGGATATCATCTCTTAACTTGCCAACATTACCTCGCTAGAAACTCTAGGTATCAGAGGTGGCGCCCCAAGGCGTTGATAGTGAGTGTTGCTCACCTCAAGGGCCTGGAAGCTGACAAGCTCAACTTCTACTTTGAAACTGATGAGTGGTATGTAACCTTGTACTGGACATTCTGGCTCTGCATTAACAGTGACCAGGCTACTATTAATGATGTATTTAAGTTGCTGATGAAGGGTGGATGGGACGGCTCCAGCCATATAAATCCATAATTTTTCCAAAAGTAGGTTATAATTTTCTTCTAAGCTATCAGAAGTTTGAGAATGTTTTTGAGTGAGTCCCCTAAGAGCATGAACACTCTTGTACGTTTGACTTCTCCACTTTTTTGGCAATGGAGGGTTTGAAGACTATGCTTGAAAAGGGAAATAATTTCTCCTCTGAATAGGCATGTTTTGATTGCCTTTTTGTCCTTGCAGTATCAAGGAAACATCCTCTTCTTTCTTCTTATGGACCCTCCGGGGGTTGTTTCCATAACTTCTAGACTAGATGTGCTCAGCTACAGCTTTTAAAGCGACAAGGTCTTGAATCTTCCATAATTTCAATCCCATTTTAGCCATTTCTTCGTGTTTGATCATTTTAGAGAATGGCTTGCCTATGCCAGCTAAGACCTTCTCATAAAAGGGAGCTTCTTGAATGTCTATGAAAGTCATCACCATTTCAGACTCAGTCATAGATGGGATAACTTGAGCAGCCAGACGCCTCCATCTTTGAGCATACTTTCTGAAAGACTCATTGACTTGTTTATTGACCTTGGTAATTTATACCGATTTGGAGCCATCTGAGTTTGGAAACTATATTGACTGAGGAAAGCATGGGCTAACTCCTCCTAGATGTGAATTTTGGAGTTGTCTAATCCGGTGTACCATGCTCAAGCTTCTCTAGTCAGACTCTTCTAAAATAGCTGCATTCTGAGTTTTTCATCCTAGGCATAAGATTCGAGCTCTCTAATGAATACTTTTAAGTGGGTGTAAGGATCTCCCAATCCATCACATTTCTCAAAATCGAGAGTCTTGAATTTTTCGGATAATGAACCCCAAGAAAGATACAAAGGTCTGAATATAAAACTCTCTCGCGTGCTCCAATCTCTTTGATGGACCAAATGGTCTCTTCCATTTGTAGAACTTTCTTCCAAATATCACCGGTGTCTTGATCTTCTTTAAGATGTGTGATTTCAGGGGGTTTGTTGGTTTTATCAAACTAAGACTCAGGTGCTGGAACTTCTTTGTCCGGACCCTGGGTTCCTCCATGTGTAGAGGATTCTTATGGATGGGTATTTATAGACCCTGAGTTAATTTGTGTAGTTCTTTGAGCAAAACAGCCTACTCTGTGATTTGATTGCTTAATCCTTTGAACTCCTCATGAGAGATAGGAGTAGGATTAGACTGGCCAAATGTAGCCATGCTTGGATGTAGGCTTAGTGCCTTTTTAGACTTTGAACGGGTAACAGGGCCAATTATTTCCCTACAAAAAGACTTATGTAGTTTAGTTTTAGGGAAATGTGGAAATGTTACATGCTATTTAATGTGTCCATTTTTAGGAGTATTATCCTGCAAAATGGATGTCAGCTGTTTGAATGACAGGATAGCATGACAGGGATTGATGTGAAAGGGAATGCATGTACACGTATTCCTTTAGATTCTCCATTACATTGAGATTGACGTGGAAATGAAATTACAAGTAATTCAAATGGGAAGGTATGAAGAGACGTCCCTCCACATTTGGTTTATCAGAGGCTGGCCTATCTTAGGTTAATCTCGCTGCTTTTTGACATGAAGGTTCCTAGATCATCGCAATTTACTCGACGGGAAGTTAATCCGGTCTTTCAACTGGAGCAAATCTGGGTGGTGCCTTTCCTGAGCCTTATTGGAATTAGTCTCCCTACTAGTCCAGTAATCAAACACCGATATGATAGCATTCTGGTGGAGGGACCACACAACATACATTCACATACATCGCGTCTCACCGTATGGAAATGATGACATGTGCGAAGCACTAAAATCACAGGAAGATATAGTGTTAAGCACTAAGTGCAGTAAGTAAATGCATTAGTACACATTCATTCAAATTTAAATGCAACATCCACACACAAGCAGATAAAAGTTTTGAAAAGCTTTTAGTAGTGGCTTAAGCCCTCTTACTGGATGTCCCCAGCGGAGTCGCCACCTATTTACGTCAAGATTTTTATTTGTCCCCTTCGGTTCTTGTCTTTTAATGTTCTCATGTTAAGTGAGATTTGTTTGAAAAAAAAAAGTTTGAAAAGGTTTGACATGTATATGTCGATGATTTGACTGTAAGAGTCGCCAGTTGGTATTTTTAAATGGTTGCACCAACTCAACTGAGAAATGGTTTGCATCAAGACCTAGTGATGTGACACTGCTTAACTAGTCTGTGAAACTGAGATTCGTTAGGGTCTAGGGGCTTGATTAAGCGGAAGGAAGGTGTTAGGCACCCCCCGACTTCCGTGGTGACACGGTTACCACCACTTATCAATTTAAACTTTTATCTGAATGTCTGTGTGTGTGTAGGTTAATGTGCAATTATTTGGAAGTAGTGTTATGCCTCGTTTTCACCTATATACAAAGGGTTTGAATTTTGTATAAAAGTTCAATTTTAACGAGATATGGTAGTGATGTTTTGTAAAACAGGTTTTTCAAACCCTTGTGATCAATAGTAATTGAGGCCTTTGACACTTCCATTTTATTATGTGTTCAGCTGGATTGCTTTTATTATTTTCGAGATGCGAGGCATCTTCGAGAAAATAAGATATATAGCAGTGCCAAACTCTTTATGGGCATGAAAGACATATAAGGAAATTTAGACACTGTGAATAATTTATAAGTTCGTTGCAGCTAAAAATGTCTATCACAGGAACTGAATCTAGATTCAGGAACTGAATCTTTGATCACATGATTCCTAGGTTCACATGATGATGCATTATGTATAAAAGCTGTAATATAAATATATATGAACAATCAACTGCCACGAAGTAAACTCCAAGCAAGACGTGAAATGTATATATATATATAAGCAATAAATGGCCACGAAGTGATCTCCAGGCTTGACTGGAATGTAAATATATATATATATATATGAAAGCAATAAAAGCCATAGATAAACAACCAGGGCATACACACACAACATGACTCTCAATGTGAGTAAGTATGTGTGGATGCAAGTGAGGAAAGGCTTAAAGAAATCTGACATGTCTTATAGTGGGCTTCCAAGAAGACTTCAGATAGCTTTAAATGAATGAATACTCGGTTTCCACCAGTAAAATATAGCAAAACACAAGCTCACAGGTGTTTGGGAAAAGAAAGACTTAGTTTAAATTGTGTTCAAAGCAAACTGGACATAGCTTCCTCGCCTTTTCTCTTCTTAAAATGGCCACCCCCAAAGCCCTTAGTTTATAGAGGGGGGAGCCGCAGGTCCATATGTGGCAGCCGCAGGTCCACCTGTAACTACCCGGGGTGCCCCAGGCACTGTGGATCCCATTATCTCGAAGTACGTGCATGCATACAATGTGTTGTCCACTTGAACCTTTATAACTTTCAATCTGGGCATCCGATTGAGGCGTATAATACCATTTTAGAATGATGTTATTGAGTGCTATACAATGATATGGGATAAGAGGTTGTATGAAGCCAGGAGATGGGTCCATGAAAAGATCTTCAAGTCCTCAAATTTTATCCGGTGTACTATCTTGTGTAGTAGTCACTCAGGATTTGAGCTATGGTTCTTGTGGGACACTTTTGTGTAGAATGTGGTATGAAATGATGTTGAGATGGCGTGAATATGGGATCGACGTGGTAAAATAATGATTTTGCCCCTCACCAGGGTTATCTCTGGCTTTTGGCTGATTTAGCAGTCGTTGCTTAGGGTTATCTCTGAGATTAGACTGCTTTAAGTACTGAATGTCCTCAGGGTTATCTTTGAGGTATGCCTGTCCTCCTGGGGTTATTTTCAGGGTTAGAACTGAGTGCCTTGGGGTTGCCTCCAAGGTTCAAACTGACTTCCCCGGGGTTATCTCCAGAATTGGAACTTCATTCCTCGGGGTTATCTCCGAGGTTAGAACTGTATCTCCCGGGGTTATCTCTGGGACTAGAACTGAATATCTCAGGGTTATCTTCGAGATGGAAAACTGAGTATCCCTGGGTTGTCTCCGAGATTGAGTTGATTTAACCTTCAAGGTTATCTCTGGAAGATGATTTTTCCCTCCTGCATGGTTAGTAACAGGAATGCAAAATTTTGAGTGTCTAGTTAAGTAGTTATCATGTTAATAGCAGTTATAGCAGTTATAGATTCATAATGTAAATGACAGTATGTAAAAGACACAAGGGATTTTAAGTGGTTCATAGACTCAAGCTCCTAATCCACTCTTCTGCTTCAACAAGCAGGGATTCCACTAATGGAGTCTTTACATCTTTGAATTGCTAAGATTTCTTCAAGGCCAACAGCCTTGGAACTCTAGTTCACTAAGAACTCTTCAAGTCCAGTAAACTTGGAACTTCAGTTCATTAAGAACTCATCAAGGCCTGCAGCCTTGAAACTCAGCTTAGTCCCTTGGACAAGGACCCTTCATGCTCTGGCTTCTTGTTATTGTTGTTTTTGTTATTGGTGTTGAGCTGCTAAGATGACTTGAAGCTTGTTCATCCTTGATACTTAGCAGCTTATTGTGATCCTCTTTGGATTCTACATTAAGACTTGATCACCATTGGATGGACTGCTAAGTTGTTCATGAAGTTTGATCTTAGAGTACTTAGAAGTTTATCCCTTCTTCTTTGGTGTAGCTGATGTGATCTAATACGAATCAATTGAATTATTCAACATACAACACATTAACACTTATATTCACATAAATATTTATTTCCCTTAATATATTCATTTAATAAGACGTGCAAATTCTCGGGTATTACACTGCACACCTCCACCACTTGAGGTTTGCTAAGTCTTTGCACTTTTGATAGACTCTGTCTGGCATTTAGCATCCTCTGAACCTTGGTTGGCTTGTGTATATATTTGGTTCTGTAACTGTTTTCCTTTAGCTCTTGGTGGTTCATGGTGATTCGTAGACTGGCTCTTTGAATCTTCTCTCTGATCTGCCAATCTCTTGAATGCTATTTTCTTAGCCTTCTTGGCTCTCAGCTTAGCTGACATTCTTAATGGCATTCTCATCGTTGTTGAGTGAAACCTTTTTTTGTTATAGATTTTCTTTTATTTTGCTTCACTTCTACTCTCGTAGTCTCACTGCCACTAAGACATATTCTGTTTTGCTCTGTAGAACTAGTAGAGTCAACAACTTGTCAAAACCAACAGCTTTTTCTTTTAAGCTTCTGCTGTTAAAAAGCCTTTCATAAGCTTCCCATTGGATTATAGCCATTGAAAGCTATTTGAATTGATTCACAGATCTCGAGATATTTGGTGCAGACTATAGATGTGATATGACAGCCCCTTTTTCACTTTTTGACACTACAATCTACTATTTCACCTACCCCATCAGAAATGTCACTTTAGTATGTGTCAGTCAGGTAGTCACCTTTATTTCTTCTTTCTGATTCCTTGATTAGAACATCAGGAGTTGTCCTTCTGCATCGATGCTTTCAATACCCAACGTTCGGATGTCAGTCTTTGCATTGAGACGTTGCCAAGGCTTCAATACTCAGATGACTATACTCTACGATTCAGATGCAGATGACTGAACTCTACGATTTTGAGAATGTTCTTTAAGTTTGCAATACAGAACTTCTCTTCCTTCATTCGTGTAGTGCTTTACCACTTTTGCTTACCTTGACTTGCATTAGGTACTGACAACTTGTCCGAATACTCTGGCCCTCCTTAACTTCAAGACTTATCAGATTAGTCATGTTCAGCTCTCTTTCTCCTTGTGATCTCCCATTCACATATCATCAATGGTCTGACCCATGCTTAATCTTCTTTGTCTATTCTGTATAGGTTGGTCAGTATCTCTGTTATAGACCCCATCAGTTCATACTTCTAATATGGCAAACATTATGATCATATTCACACCCAAGAACATCATCTCTTGTTTGACTGCTAATGCATTGCTGACTTCCTTTTGTCAATCAAGTTATCTAAAGTCTTCTTACTATTACTTGTGGAAGACTTCTCTTGAATGGCATCACATCTCAATTCGGGTGCTAATTGAATTGGTACTTTAATCTTATGTTTGCTTATAAGACATTTGGTGAATGCTCTCCGGCTTCTTTTAGGTAGATTGCATCCTTATAGTTCTGTCCAGAGGCTTCATTCTTTGGATTCTTTGGGAGTTCTCATGTGTTGAGAATCGTGTTAACACTACAATTCTTCCTTGGTGTTGTGAGCACTGATAGGTTTTGTCGAAGACTTTGCTCTGCAAACTATGATCTAGCTTTGATTCTACATAAACTACGACTCTGAGAATAGATTATACCCCAGACTACGATTTCTACCTTTACACTTATTGTTCTTGTCTGATCTAGCTCGATTACGATTTCTTCCTTTGGTATGATCAGTAGACTCCACGATTTCAAGTGAGATCTATGATTCTTGACTTGGCTTGGCAGGTGCTTGGACCAAATCTAGAATACTGAGTGAGGCCCTCCAAGGCAGACTATGATCTATAGCCACTTTCTCGATAATCTACAATTCTGCCTTGGCTTCTGCAATCCCTCGACTGGCTCGATGGACTATGATTCTGCCTTGATAGTCTCTGAATTCTTTGTTTCTCCTAGCAGACTTCTAAGGCTTATGCAGTACTCGACGATAAGATAGGCCTATCTATTACATCATATGAGATCAACCTAACAAGCTTGATCTTTCTATATATATAGTCCTTGTACATCATATTCTTTTAAGGACTTTACAAAGCTGTTTTGTTCATGTAGAATCAACCTAACATATTTGATCATTTCAATCTAAGTCCTTGTACATATATTCTTATTATCTATTAAAGGACTTTACATCTTATTTCACTGCAGACATATCTGCATATTCATTCATTTACTTCATCATCTTCATCAATAAATTATACGAATAAATGAATAACATTTACATGCATATTCCTAACAAGTTTCATAATCTTTTAATTTCTTCTTCCTTTACAAAATACCCTTCATAAACTTCACATAACTCGACATCTGTTCTAGGGCTTCTGGATACAAAATATTTATCTGTAGCTTTTTGAAGATTTCCAAGAACTTAAAGAACTATTTGTCTAGCTTTTGCTTTTGAACCCTATGTTGAAACGGTGAGGATAGGAAACTGGTACAACATCTGCCTGTTCCTTATTCACTTGCTTTTAATTTCTTCTTTCTTTACAAAATACCCTTCATAAACTTCACATAACTCGACATCTGTTCTAGGGCTTCTGGATACAAAATATTTATCTGTAGCTTTTTGAAGATTTCCAAGAACTTAAAGAACTATTTGTCTAGCTTTTGCTTTTGAACCCTATGCTGAAACGGTGAGGATAGGAAACTGGTACAACATCTGCCTGTTCCTTATTCACTTGTCTTTCTTCACCCTTTTGCTCTTCAACCACTCTTTCTTCACTTTCCTTAACATCTTTCATTAGCAAATTTGCTGCACTTTTCCCCACTAGATGTTTTCCGCTCTGTAATGTAATAGCTTGACACTGCTCTTGATTTCCCCTAGGATTCTTTTCATGTCACTCGGTAAAGACCCTTGAGGTCTATTGTTCAAGGCCATTGCAAGTTGTCACATTTGATTCTCCAAATTTTTAATTGCAGCCGCATATGTTTTGATTACCGCCTCATTATCGGATATATACATCAAAATTAGCTCCTCCAAATCTGACTTCTTCTCATGTTGCGGAGCTTACTATTGATGCTGATTTTGAAATCCGGGGAATATGTGTAGGTTTGTAATATTCATGAACACAATCAAATTGCAAAAATTATGCGAAAACGTGGAAAAATAGAGTTTTAAAATTTTTACAAACCATATATTCGGATCATCCTTTATGCACAATTATTAATTAAACAAAAAGATAAAGAACAAGAATCATACCCTTGAAGATTTGAGCTTCCTCATGTACAAGTTCACTTCCAAATCCTTTCGTGTTCAACTTGAATCTACTGGGTTTAGTTCCTTCCTTTTTATCAAAGTTAGCCACCCAAATGTTTGGCCTCTAGAGGTGATCCAACAAGGAAGAAGAAAGATTCAAGAAGATGAGTGTTTGGCAAAACCCTAGTTTTTCTATCTCTCATAGAAAAGGGTGTACTCTCCCAACTATTGAAATTACGTATTCACGTGTGTTGTGAAAGTGTCAACCAACCTCATCCATAATAAGACTCCTCTTATTTATAGATGTGGGCAACCCTCCTTAACAATTAAGGAATTGGGTTTTATATTAATTAATTAAAATTCTTTAATTAATTATGCTCTCAATCTTATTAGGAATAATTAATTAAACTCTTTTCATTATTTAGCCTCCTAATCTTATTAGGATATATGAGAGTACTTTTATTAATTAATTCCCAAACTCCTTTAGAAATTAAATAATAATAATAAGACTCCTCTTATTAATTTATATTTAATATTTCCAAATTATTAAATAATAATATTAAGCTATTTAATTTATTCTATCACCATAGATTAAATTAAATATACTTAACTTATTATTACGATTATGCAATTAATTTCTTAAATAATTATTATTCCTTATATGGTATGACTCTTTAGGTTCTCCATATTAAACTGGTTGTGAATAAATCAATTAGAACAATTCTAATCTTATTAAAATAAATAAATTAAACTATTAATTTATTTAAATAAATAATATTTATTCTACAATAGGGATAAGCCTCCCTAGCGATTAACAATTTTTCAGATAATATAGATTTCAACATTAATCATAAAAGAACCTTTTAGTAAATAGTTACCGTACAATTAAATCATTCCACCATGCAATGTCCCAATTAAATATAAGACATGGAATTACTTTCAAGTCTTATCTTATTTAATTATATGTATTTTAACTCTTAAATGCACAACTCCAAATAATGTAAATTAGAAACTCCTTTCTAATTTTATTCTGCCTTGGCCAAGGACTACTGGGTTGTCATTTATCAAATCACATAGGACATTTCTCTTCTTTTACTAGAAGTGGTAGATTCTTTATTGATCATACATTATCTCCATGTACAACTTATTATATCCAAGCATACCCTTTGATATACCTTAAGGGTCTTAAGGAATAAGTCAAAGTATAATTCATCATACAAAAGATACTATGATGATCTCAAGTCCAAGGATCACTTGTACTACTATCACTACAGGAATTCCTATTGATAGGCAAACAAAACTCCATTAGGTATTCCTTAGCGAGCCACGTTCAGTTAACTTATTCTCTAATAAGCACCTACATACTTGCTTTAGTGTCTCCACACAAATGATCATGAGATCAATCATCCTCGTCCAATGAGCAAGCAACGTATGTATCAATCTATCTGGATTCACTAATCCCCAATTTAGTAATCCAACGATTGGGAAATATTTTAGTTTTAAGCTTTCTAAGAATTTCGATCTTATTAGAATGATCATCATCATTATTCTAAAAGTATTGTTTAAAACTATTGATTTATCACATATTATAAAGCAGCATCATGTAGATAATTACAAGCCTTAAATAAATTAATACTTTTTATTAATAAATGAATAAGATTGTTACAAAGTATATATGCTTTATCATCAAACATGATTGGCTTGTGTGCATACTACTTTCAATATGATGGTCGTGGAGCTTGCTGCTAATTATGATTGTTGCTCCATGAAAAATTTGGGTTGTTCCTTGGCCCGGGATTGTAGGTATTCTGATATGGGTTAAGAGGTCGATTATAGCTACCAAAAAACTAAACTATTGTCGGATTTATAGCACACTGATCTGTTGGATGTTCCCCCGCACACAATTCACACACATAAACTACTTGTTAAACCTATACTCCCCTTAGGGCATCCATTTTCTTTGATACCGCAGAAATTTGAGCTGCTAAGGCTGTAACTCCATCCACTTCTAACACTCCAGTTGCCTTAGGTTGAGTCATCCTTGCAGTTGGCCACTGCTAGTTATTAGCTGCCATAGTCTCAATCAAATCATAGGCTTCCTGAAATCTCTTAGCCATAAAATGCTCCTCCCGACGCTACATCTATGCTAGTCCAAAGATTACTATTCAGCCCATTATAGAAGGTATTCATCTGCAACCACTTGGGCAATCTGTGATGTGGACACTCCCTCAATAACTCTTTATATCTTTCCCAACTTCCTATAGTGACTCCCTATGTTGTTGTTCAAACGTCGTAATCTCATTCGTCATCTTTATTGTCTTCACCGGTGAGAAGAATTTTGCTAAAAACTTTTGAGCTAGGTCATCCCAAGTAGTAATTGATCCTGATTATAGTGAATGTAACCAACTCTTTGCCTTATCTCGCAGTGTAAATGGGAACAAACGAAGTCTCACTACATCATTATATACCCCATTATACGTGAAGGTATCACATATCTCTAGAAAGCAATTATGATGCTCGTTCGGATCATCATTAGTCAATCCCCCAAACTATAGTGAATTCTGAATCATTTGAATTGTACCAGGCTTTATCTCAAAGTTGTTAGCAGTAATTGCAGGCCTGGTAATACTCGACGGAATCTTGGTTACCCTTGGTGTGGCATAATCCCTTAGTGCTTTCTGATCTTCTGCAGCGATTGTTTCTTGCTTTTTGAAGTTCTCCCTAGTCTCTTTTATCCACTTATTCAACCGTTGAAACCTTTTTTCGATATCATCCTCGTAAGGAAGTAAGTCTGGCTTCTTTGACCGAGTTTGCATGCACTATTCAAGAGAACTTGAAACAAGAAATAAAACAAAAAAAAAGAAAAATGTTTAACTAAAACTGATATAATTAAACTGATATTGAAAGTAATAAAATCAATTATCTATCCCCGACAACGGCGCCAAAAACTTGTTGGGTGTAATCTAATTATGCACAGCACACAAGTATACGTGATCAACAAGTAATATAATGATAAGTAAAGTATCGTTCCCATAGAGACAAATATTAAATTTTATCCTACTAATTACTAATCTTATATTATCTAAATTTAATTAAATTAATGATTTAATGATGAAATTAATGAAAAACTACTAAATAAAGAAAATTCAACTAACTAGCACAAATTTTAATCAAATATTGGATAATTAAGCCTACAATATCACTTTATGCTTCACTTAGATTGTCACACTTCTTTTAATTCAATTTAACTATTCCAGTTCATTAATCAAGAACACGAAAGTAGGTATAACCATCTCTCGATGCACTATATCCATATCAACTTAAATCCAGAGATGATATAATTAAGCAAAACACCCTAATTAACTAATTCACTATATCTCTATGTGAATTACAATTACAGAAGGTTTAATCCCAAGTTCTCATAAGATTACGTGTAATGCATAGGTATATCTCTATCCTAGATGTGACTCCCCCAAAATAGGTATACATCACCCATCTTGAGTCGCCAAATACATGGTACAAAATTCAAATACAACTTAATTATACAACAGTAGTGTGAAATACGACAAAACATAATCTAAGAGTTTTAATAAGAATATTGTCATCTAGACAATATCCACACTCAATGGAGTCCTCGTTACATTTATTGTCACACTATTTAACAGAATAGTGAGGACTACTAATGCTATCATCTGGACCGTCACTGCGTTCCCCGACTAGTCCCGACTACGTTCTCATTTCCTGAAGAGAACAGTGAAAGAAAGGGTAACCTCAACTAGCCCAGTAAGAAATATTATGACAAAGATAATGCAGAATAAATTTTCATTAGTCTTCAACAATGTTAAACTGATAAAATACAATAGACATCAAGTTTAACTGCAACGGAATAAGCCATCCATTAGAAGAGTCAAGTAGAGCATGATATCTACTATCTTCTATGATTTAAAATGTTTTCATCAATTTTTTTATCACTGAGACTCAGCTTAATAAACCACATCATCGAGTCATCCCTGCACCACGGGCCAAGGATATTCATTAAATCATCAATGGTCATGACTATATCGAATAATCCCTGGTCATATCAAACCAAAAACTGTCCATCAATGCACTACAGGCTACTGAGGACTTTTACCACATCATTTATAACATTACAGGTCATGATTATACCGAATAATCCCTGGTCATAATAATACCAAGTCCATCTATGCACGCAAGCCAAAGATGACTTTCATCATAATATAAGCATGAGGATGATGACAATGACATAATAATTCAATAAAACAAGTTCAAGAATAAATTTTAAAGATTTATAAGTTAATTTATCTTGAAATCAATTACGTCAAATTATCGACATGATCTTCGCTTTGTGGAGTAAAATTCAAGAATGCTCAGAAGAATATTTCCATGAAAAGATACCGGATGAAGCGCAAATATCCAGGATATTCTACTAACTTCATGGAGTATAGAAGCCAAAAGTTTAACCAAATGAGTATCATAGAATATATGAAACTGCAAATAGATTTTCACCCGCTATGCGGTAATCCACGTAGACAGATCATTTCCACAATTTAATAAGGAATGAATATGAAGGATCATTCACCATGCATGTGATAATCCACATAGATAAGTTATTTCAACAAAATAATAAAGAATGGAACTAGGTCATGCGTAATCCACACAGACAGGACATTCCAACAGAATAATAAAGAATGGAATAACAGAAGAATTCACCATGCATGCGATAGACCGCACAGACAGGTTATTCCAACAGAATAATAAAGAATGGAATAACAAAGAATTCACCATGCATGCGATAAACCGCACAGATAGGTTATTCCAATAGAATAATAAAGAATGGAACCAGGTCTAGCGTAATCCGCACAGACAGGATATTCCAACAGAATAATAAAGAATGGAATAACAAAGAAATTAACCATGTATGCAGTACTTCACATAAACAGGTTATTCCAACATAATAATAAAGAATGGAATAATAGAAGAATTTCACCATGTATGCGGTACTTCGCATAAACAGGTTATTCTAACATAATAATAAAGAATGGAATAACAGAAGAATTTCACCATGTATGTCGTACTTCGCATAGACAGGTTATTCCAACATAATAATAAAGAATGAAATAACAGAAGCTCTCTTCATGAATACGAAAGAAATAATACCCCTTACCTTAGAAAGAAACTGGATACTGGAGTAGAGATGTAACAGACTTCTCTTCTTCTTTCTCTCTATAATTTCTCTCTATAATAATTGCTCTATAGCTTTAGTGAATTGGTGAGAAATGAATGAAGAATGAGCTTCTATTTATAGGAAAATATAGTTTTGATAATTGCACATTTTGGGGCTCGAAATATTACAGTACAATACCTTCAACTTTTCTTTCATTTTTAATTTAGTCCTGCAAGTATTATCAAACTTGCACCACCTCCCGTAATAGTAAATAATGTGAATCAATAGTTATAATCATGTGAAAATACGAATTACAGTATAGTACCTCCATTTTCAACTTAGTCATTCAAGTATTATCAATCTTGCACCAACTCCCCTAATAGTAAATGAATGTGAATCAATAGTACAAACATGTGAACAAATAGTTATAATCATGTGAATTAATAGCAATTAATTGCTCATTTATCCGGTTAATTATCCGATTGGTCAATATAACCTCCAGACAATCTAAATGAAATTGAAATAAATGTCAATTTCCACTAACACTAACAATCCCAACACAATGGAAATATTTTTCTCAAAAATTTTATTTTTGAAATTTCAAAGTTTGACTTTTTCTGAAAAAGGCAACTGTTGACTTTTTTTGACCAAAAAGTCAACCCCGACAAATTTTGTGTTTATAGTCTATTTCTACTAATTTCATCGTTCTGGACTCAAATATCACGTTCGCGTCTCCAAATTCAACTCTGAACTCAACTTCAATTTTTAATAACATTCATCATTAATATTATAACTCACAATATTTAACAACCAGGTCGTTTCTAGGAAAGATGGGGCTTTCCAATAAGCATTTCTCCCTATTGGCGCACAATTAGGTGACCAAACCTCTCCTTGACAGAACTTCAAGACATTGTAAATATTGTAATTTAATAATATGAATAACTTTTTCGTCTCAATTATTGATTTAATAATATATCATATTATGCGGATGACACTTTGTGACAATAATCGAATCAATAATATGAGAGATATGATCAAAGATTCTCAGTAGTAATAATTGAGTATAACCGAGTGACTTCTCACGTAAGCATCAATAATCAATACCGGTGCTTACTACGCAACCACGCCAGACATCGTATTCTTTTTTTTACTACCGAGTAGTTCAACAGTTTTAACGGTAACACTTTCGCCGTTATTTTTATAAAAAGATAATTCTGTCATTTTCTTACTACGACAATACTTCCGTTGTGGGGTCCACCAATGATTGTATCGTCGTACGGATATTTCCCGACAAAAAGAATATTCTCCGACCAATCGAATATTATATAACAACTTGCTTACTTTGAAAAAATTATAAATATTACTCACAACTATAACATTATATCAAATCCACACCATAATATAAAAAAATATTTCGAGAAATTTAAATCTTTATTCATAAAATTTGGGGTCTCACACTAGACATAAATTATGAATTCCATCAAAACGCAAAAATCACAATCACATGTTATTATGATGAAGTCTAAACCCATGTTTCGTCTCTCGAGTTCATATAGGTTCACAAAGAATTGGTGATCAAGCAACTCATAAATTACACACAAACCATAATAGATGAACTAAAAATAGCAACATTAAATTAAAATCAAAGCATAACAATCCTAATTACGCAATCAGATCCATCATAGGCTTAATAAGTAAATTTAGTTCATAGCTAATGAATTAAAAACTGAAAAGATCAAAGAATCAAGCATCCTAGTTACAAAACTGAAATTGAAGAATGCAAACAGTAAATAAAACCACCCTTTACTTCAATTCACTCTGAAACCTTCGTGCTCCAACCTCCTTGCGTCAATTCCTCCAAAATCTTCTTCAAATTAGGCTTTGTCTATTGGTATAATGAATGATGGTTCTAGTTGATGATAATATCATCTCTATAACTGAATCTGCCTCCTATCTTGTCCCAATCACGTACTAAGTCCAAAAGTTTCGCAACATCAGAAATAGAATTGCATCAAAAGTTTTCTATCTTTGTCAGGCACCCCTGCCCCGGCGGGCGTTTTACTCATGGGAATCCCTGCCCCGATGGGTATCACAATTGTTACTGACGTGGACCCCCGCCTTGGCTGGATAATTTATGTGACGCCCCGGAATAGGTCTATACAACCCATTCTGAGTCGCCAAATACATGGTACAGAATTCAAATATAAATTTCATTTATACAACTATTAATTGTCGTGTAAAATACGCCAAAACATACGTTATGAATTTTAATACAAATATTATCTCGTAGACAATATCCAAACTCAAATAAAAACCTTATTACAATTATTGTCCCACTATTTTACAAAATAGTGAGGATTACTAAAATAACCATCTTCGACCAATACTCCATTCCCCAACTAGTCCCAGCTACATTCTCGCCTCCTATGAAGAACAATGGAACCAAAAGGAAAAGGGTGAGCTCAACTAGCCCAATAAAAGATAATTATGACTAAGATAATGTAGAAAAAAATACCCTTAGTCCTCAAAAGGGAAAAATCTGATAGAATACAATTGATAACAAGTTTTAGATCAACAACTGCAGCGGAATAAGCAATCCATTAGAAGAGTAAAGTAGAGCGTAAAGTCTGCTATCTTCTATTATTTAAAATTTTATCATCAATATTTTATCCCTGTAACAACAATCAATAAATATTTCATATCAACGAATTACTCATGTACTACGGGCCAAGGATATTCGTTAGTATCACTAGTGGTCATGATCATGCCAAACAACTGTCCATCTATGTACTACGGGCCAAAGAGGACTTTCACCACATCATTTGTCTGTAACATTACAGGTCATGATTATACCAATACAAAATTCCTAGTCATAATCATACCAATCAATAGTCTATCTAGGCACTACGGGCCAAATATGACTTTTACCGTAACATAAGCATGAGGATGATGACAATGATATAAGGAATTAGTCAAGCGAGATCAAAGATAAATATTAGTTATTTATAATTCAATTTATCCAGAGTTCAAGAATATCCAAATTGTCAACATGATAACTAATTGTGGAGTAAAATTCAAGAATGATATTCATGTATCAAAAATAATTTGGACAGAAAAGAAATTACTTTTGTCGTGAATAGTACCCCGTGAGTAGTACCCGAATGAATAGTACCAAATGAATAGTACCACATTATGCAAAGTACCCCAAATTAATAGTACCCCAAGTACCCGAATGAATAGTACCTAAATAAATAGTACCCGAGTGAATAGTACCTGAGTGAATTGTAACCTTAATGAAAATATTGAAATTCAATAAGAAAGCTCCGACCAATATTCCAATGAAACGATACTAGATGAAGCGCAAAAATCAAGGATATTCTACTAATTTTAGGGATTATAGAAGCAAAACTTACCATAGTAAGTTTAGATTTAAGAATATGAAAAGAAATAATATACGAAAATGCAAATGGATTTTCACCCATCATGCGGTAATCCACGTAGACAGATCTTTTTCATAAATAAAGAATGAGTATGAAGGGTTATTCACCATGCATACGGTAATCCGCGTAGACAGGTTATTCTCACAGATTAAAGAATGAATACGAAAAATAATATCCCTTACGAATACGAAAAGTAATATCTCTTACCTTAGTAGGAGATTGGATACTGCAATATTAAAGTAGCAAAATACTCTTCTTCTTTCACTCTATAATTTCTCTTGTGAGTCTTAGTGAATTGGTGAGAATGAAAGAAGAACTAAGCATCTATTTATAGGAAAACATATTTTTGATATTTACATGTTAGGGGATCGACTTATTACAGTTTAGTACCTCATTAATTGCACTGTGACAACCCGAGAATTTAAAAAAAAATTAAAATCATAATTGATTGATTTAAGGTTCAATATTAGAATCTAGACAAAAAATAAGTGAATGGATTTGACATTTTTGGGAAGAAATTTTGAGGATTTAAAAATTCTGTGAAGGATTTTGGTGAATTATTCAGGATTAAGGATATATGTGAATATGTTCTCTGTATTATATGTGTACAGTATGTGGTTAAGGGTCAAGGGTTGACCAGATAAGATAAATCAGTGGCAAACCCTAATATTATATTAAGAACGTCATCGTTCAGTTAGAAAATTCTTACGATTTATAAGAAACCCTAAAAACCGGTTCTGGAAACCCTAATTTCAGTTTCGGGAATTTGGAACCCAAATTTGGAATATGAAACCCTAAATTGGGAGCTTGAAGAAAAGTATAAAGGTTTTTATTTTAGTGATTATATGTTTAATTAGGGATAACCCTAATTGATTATTATAAAACACTAATTATAATGTTGAAATATTAAATTTTTATTTTGAAAACACTAATTTGGAAATCCTAAATTTTAATTTTGAAAACCTTAGGTTTTAACCCTAAGGGTTAAACCCCAAGGGTCAAACCCTAAGGGTTTGATCAAATGATAGCTTTGGCATTAAAATTTAAAGCAAAATGACTTGTGTGCCCTTTTTATATTTTTTTGTAATTTGGAGTGCAAATCTTGCCAAGATATTGGGTTGTTTACAAACTTAAGATATGCCATGTGTCTAATATCTTCCAAGATCAGCCAATCTTGCCACCTTGCACACTTAGATACATTGAATCAAAGATATAGTAGATTAAAAGTAAGAAAAATCCTTACTTTACTTAACAAGCTAACCTAGACTTTCTCTCTCTTAAAATTCTGAAAATGAGAGTGAAAGGGAGTGAGAAGTTAAACTCATATCATTCCATAGCTCTACATGATCAGCAACAAAGGATCAGATTCTAGATCATAGCTAGAAAAGGTATAAAACCCAAAATTTTAGAAATCATGCGATCTTATGTTATTTGTTATGATTTGTTGTTTAAAGTTGTGTTAGAGGGTGTTAATTAGTGATCTGGGTTGTTAGATCCTAGATCCATATCATCAAAGTGCTCAAAAATCAAGTTTTCAAAAATCTGGAAAAAGGTTGAAAAGTTGTCTGACAGCCATATGTCAGGGCTTTTAAATCAGTGTTTGTTAAGTTTTATATGTGTTTTATGTTATGGATCTGTAGTATGCCATGTGGTCTTTATTCTGCAACTAGAATCAGGATTGGATCGTGTCTAGATTTCATGTTATGATCAGTCAAACAACGTTGACCTTTCACAAAAGTGAGCTTCTGGGTAACCCAGATTACCTAGAAAAGTCTGACAAGCACTTTTAAGGCCTCTGATCTTGCATATGTTTTATATTTTGACCAATTTGTTGTTTTGATGTTGTAGTATGATATAAGGAATACCCAATCATGCTTTTAGATCACCCAGATCCGTAATAGAATCATAGATAATCGCGGTCAAAGTAGGATGACCAAACTGGCTCATGAAGGTTTCTGGGAAACCCAGATCTTCAAGAACCGTTTCCTGACAGGTGGTTTGACCGGATCAAATCTTCAATAAGCGTTGTTTTTATAATGATATGATTATATATTATTGAACCCTGACATGAGGACTACAAGATTGAACCTTAAGATCACATTAATCAAACCTGAAAAGCCTAAATTCGAGTGCTCAAAGTAAGGCCTAACAACTGTTCTTTATTTCTGGAAAACCCAGAAATGAAGAACAGCTATGACAAGACTTTCTGGACCTTAGATCTCTCTAATCTGTTGTAGAATGGCCATGAAACTTGATTTCAGTTGTAGTATTACATGAATACTATAATCTTGAAGCTTTAACCAACCTACAAACTTTAAGATCAAAGATTTATCGTTTGTCAAACTACATACCTTAGTGACTGACCATGAATGTTCTGACATGCTCAAGAACACCTATAGCGACGGTTCTGTCGCTATAGGGCCCTTTAGCGACGGATAATTTCAGAAAATTAATTATTTTAATTAATAAATAGATAAAAATAGTTTTTAATTATTAAAAATTCAAAATAAATTCCTAAAAATTATTTTAAAGCCTGAAAATTAGTTTTTAATTAGTTTAAGTATATTTCATAAATATTTAATATTTTGGAATATAAATGGTATTTAATTTATTTAATTATAATATTAAATAAATTATTTAAAAATAATTTTAATATTTGAAAAAGCATGAAAAATTATATTATGGTGTTAGAAAATATTTTAAGTTATTTCTAATAACTTTTGATATTTTGTGATTAAATTCATTAATAAATTAATATTAATTGTATTGGATTTATTTAATGAATATATTAAATAAATTATGGAAAATGCAATTAATGTTTTAAAAACATATAAAAAATGATTTAAGTGTTCTAAAATATTTTAAGTTATAAAATATAACTTTTGATATTTTGTCATGAAATTATTAATATTTTAATATTAATAGCAATTATCGAATAATAGATTTAAAGGTTTAAAAATAATATAAATATGATTTTAAGGTATTAAAATACTTTGTAATATTATAAATATATTATAATATTATGTTAAGATTTTATTATTATATTTAATATTAAATAAATATTAATGATAAATGAATTATATGGTATTTAAATTACATAAATATGATATAAAGGATTGAAAAATCATGATAAATGGTAATAATTATCTAAAAATTATTACGAGCTTATGAAAAATATTTTTACTGATAATAAATATCTGTGAACCAGTTTAGACCGAGTCTTAATGATTTTAGACTCAAGATTTATCCGACTAGACCATTGGGATGTCAGATTTGTGTTGGTTTCGACTCAAACTGATATAGTTTGAGTTGATACTGAGTCTTAGGTAGTTTATGGATTGATAGGGTTATGTGTTATGTGTTTAGGTTATTCTATGAATATATATATATATATAATCGTATTATATTGTAATGATATTATTCTAATTTGTATATCGATATTATTTATATATTAGGTCTTCCATCAAAGATTAATTAATAAATTGCTTAATAGTAATCGACCAAACAGGCAAGTTCCTAACCTTGAACTTCTAATTGTTGTACAAGTTTTCTCTAAACTCGACCTCGAGTTGTATTATTCAATTATACTTATGGTTAATCATTTATGATTTCCATGTCTAAGAATTATTAAATCGCACTCTGTGCATACTGCATGTATTCATCAGGTATGAAAGGTTGATCAGCTTCATTACCATTCGGTCCAGATATATATATATGTTCATCATCAATGTTCGTTCAGCTATGAAAGTTTGTTCATGCTAATTCACAACTATATTGTTAAATTATAGCCAGCTTATTATTCAAATTCTTTCAATCATGATATATCCTTAAATAAACTTATACTTGCTGGGCAAACTTATGCTCACCCTTGCTATATAATGATAAACATTGCAGATTAAGGCGAATACGTCGAATACAAGGAAAGGTTAAAGACAGTTCCAGCTTTAAGTTAATGTGTGCAGATAAAATTTGTAACAGTATTGTATATTACTGTTATTGTAAGTCAAATAAGTTATGAATTGTGTATAAGTTAAGGTTACACAACCTTGGGGAATAGTGTGTAAAGTTTAATGTATAAAAAATATATGTTTATATCTTCCGCAATTAGTTATAGAAATAGTATACTAGATCCGTGGTGATTTGGGACCCGGATTTGGGGATGCTACAGTTGGTATCAAAGCTATTGGTTATGAACCTAGGGTAGGATTACCTTAGTCTAATAACCACAATGATTAGGATAAGATCTAACTCACATAGAGTTAGTTGGTCGGTAAGATTCAAAGACGAATCTCGACAAGTTATAAAAGATGCGAAGTTCCCTAACTCTGATAATAAAGGTGAATAGTAGTGATGAATAGATCGAGTCTAAAAGACTAAAGGTACAGTGATAGGAGATCGTAAAATAAAACGATCATAGTATAGAAATGAAACGTAATATATACAATGAGATCACCCCGTGATCTGATAAGGAGATGGTAGGGAAAAGAATCAATCTAATGATTGAAAAGTTTACGACAAGAATGTTATATGAAAGTGGTACTATGAATTGATACAGATTCAGAAAAGGATTATGAATACGAGTTGAATAAAATTTTTATTGAGAAGGGAGTTAAGATTAAGTGGGGATTTCAATTGAGGAATCATGTCGGCAGCTGAGTTGTATGATTCGTTGTTATGGGCGGGGAATTGTACTTGGTGTAAAAACCACCTAGTTTCTGAATTGAAATGTCTGTGTTGCGCTATTTGCTATATACATGTTGAGAGGGTGATTCCTTTCTCATGTGTATAACAGATAGATATGTTATAGGTAGAGAATATAAGGTTAAGTATGAGTTCTTAAAACTCATACTTATGTTACGTTTGTGACTCATAGTTATATGAAATGTTTATGAACCCCTCAGCGAATGGACGTCAAAGGTCTGACTAGGTCAAGTTCTTAAACTCATATGATTGTGGAAAGTTCCTGAACTCATAAGTGTGGTAAGTTTGATGAACTGGGTATAGTTTTGTGTGAATGGAGTGTTAAGGATAAAAGGAATATATAGACTGTTTAAGCAATTGATCATTAGTGGAGACATAGGTTTTCAAAAACTCCTAGCTATGCTAGACTTCGAAATTTTTGACATCAAGCTAATTATGCACTATGTGCTTTTGAAAATGAATTTTTAGTCTCAACTCTTGGTGGCCATTGTTATTGCGTGGACTTCGGGCCACCAACACATTGTAGCGCCCCCAAATTCGGGTCCTAAATCACCACAAATCTGGTACACTAGTTCTAACTATTGCAAAAATATAAACATAAATTGTTTATACATTAAACATTATACACTAATCCCAAGGTCGAGTAACCATAACTTATACACAATTCAATATCCTATCTAACATACAATGTTATTATTATACAATACAGTTACAAATCTAGCTGCACACATAGTCCCAAGTTGAACTTGGCTTTATCTTTTCCTTGTATCGACGTATTCGCCTTAATCTGCAATGTTTATCATGATATAGCAAGGGTGAGCAATAAGTTTGCCCAGCAAGTTTAAGTTCAATAAAGTAAGGATATATCATGACTGAAAGATTTTGAATAATAGCTGGCTAACATTCAACAATATAATTGTGAACTAGCATAGACAAATTTTTATAGCTGAACCAACATTGAACATAAACATAACAGTTATATCTAGACCGAATGGTAATGAAGGTGATCAGCCTTTCATACCTGATGAACTCATACAATATGCACGTAATGCGATTCAACAATTCATAGACATGGTATAATAAAAAATGATTAACCATAAGTATACTTGAATAATTATAACTCAGTGTTGGGTTAGAGAGAACTTGTCTATACCGTTGATTACCGTTACGAAATATAACTTAGCTTTATCCGAAGACCTAATATAGATAATACTGATCTATAAATATTAGAATAATATCATCACAATATAAAATAACCTAAACACATTACCACATAATCCTATCAATCTATACAGCACATAAGACCTAGTATCAAGTCAAACTATTGCAGTCTGAGTTGAGTTCGATACAATTATGACTTCCCGATGGCCTAGTCGGACAATTATCGAGTTTAAGTTTAATTAAACTCTACCTAAACATTAAAAAATTATCTTAGGTAATTTATAAATCAGTCAAAAATAATTTTCATAGGCCCATAATAATTTTTAGATAATTATTACTAGTTATCATGATTTTTCAATCATTAATATCATATTTATATGATTTAAATACCACTTAATTCTATTATCATTAATATTTATTTAATATTAAATATTAATGAAATCCTTAACATAATATTATAATACATTTATAATATCTCAAAGTATTTTTAATACTTTATTATTACAATTAAATGATTTTAAATTAATTAAAACCATTATTAACTATATGCCATTAATATTAAAATATTAATACTTTTCATGACAAAATATCAAAAATTATATTTTATAACTTAAAATATTTTTATAACACTTAAATTATTTTTATATAATTTTAAAAGCATTAATTTATTTCTCCATAATTTATTTAATAGGTCTATTAAATAAATTAATTACCATTAATAATAATTTATTAATGAATTTCATCACAAAATATCAAAAGTTATTAAAATAACTTAAAATATTTTCTTATACCATAATATAATTTTTCATGATTTTTCAAGTATTAAAATCATTTTTAAATAATTTATTTAATATTATAATTAAATACCATTAATATTCCAAAAATATTAAATATTTATGAAATATACTCAAAATAATTAAAAACTAATTTTCAGGCTTTAAAATAATTTCTAGGAATTTATTTTGAATTTTAATAATTAAAAACTATTTTTATCTATTTAATAAATAAAATAATTAATTTCTATAAATAAACTATCACTAAAGGTCCCTATAGCGACAGAACCGTTGCTATAGGTGTTCTTGAGCTGTTCTTCATCAAACCCAGAAACCCATGTTAGACACCAAGGTGATAGGTTTGACCGTAATTAGATCTATGATCCTAATGTTTTCTGGGTTGTAATTTGTGTTCACGTTATAGTACTTATGTAATACTACAATAGAATACCAAGTTCATGACCATATAACAACATATCAGCAAGATCTAAGCTTGCAAAGTTACTGTCAGAGGCTTGCTGGGTTTTCTGGGTTACCTAGAAACCCAAACAGCTTCGAGTGACCACTTTGTGGCTCAAAAATCTTAGGGTTCTGGTTATTTGTATTGTGTTCTAATACTTCAAACATGTAGTTCGCATACCAAGGAACATATATGTAATACCAAATTAGTCAAACCACAGGTAATAGATCAAGGTCGGTCAAAGAGTAGGCCAGGAACTGTTCTGGGTGAATTCTGGGTTTTCTAGAAATTCATTCGGACAGTTGGTCAAAGCTCGTTTAACCACTGATTACTTTGATCCTGTGCAAGATATATTTGTTCTAAGGACTTTAGTGTGTAGTCTACATACCCGACAACAAGCTTAAAGCAACAACATGGTCTAAATATCAAACATGTGCAAGATCAGAAGCTTATAAAATGCTTGTCGAAATTGCAGGTTTCAGGTTGCCCAGATTTCGAGACCGTGATCTAATCACGATACTTTGATTGTTAATAACTTTTAATCTATACATGATCTGGGCTTGATTCATGTTCCAGATCAAAGACCTTACAACATACTACAAGTACAAACATTTAAACAACCAAAACTATAAACAAGTAAAGATCTATGGGGTCTGACATTCGGTTGTCAGACCACACTTTTCTAGTTTTCCAAATTTTTGAAATCTTTAATTTCGAGCATCGAGATGTTATGGGTCTGGGATCTAACACAGATCACTAAATGACACCCTCTAGTACCAATCTAAACAACAACTAACATAAAATCACATGATTTACAAAATTTAGGGTTTATACCTCATTCATGCTTTGGTCTTGAATCTGATCTTTGTGATCTGTTCGTGGGTTGCTAATGATCACACTAGTGACTGATTCACTTAATATTTTCGTGGCTAAGGAGAGAGAAAAGTTTGGTTGAGTGTAAGGATGCAAATGAGCGTAGTTTGGTGACTTTATCTCTCTTTGATCTATATATAAAATGATGAAATGCCTATGGCTGATCATGTGATCAGTTGTTGGCTGATTAAAGTTGATTACTAGACCACATGGCTAGCTTAGGGTTGGTCACCAACCATAAGTAGGGTTAGATCTACACTTTATCCCATTAAAATATTCAAGAATGGCAATTTGGTCATTTGACTTATAAAATTAATGGCAACTTGGTAACTTCTCACAACCCTTAGGTTTTAACCCTTAGGGTTTAACCCTAAGGTTACACAAATTTATATTCTAGGCTTTTCTAATTAAGTTTTAAAAATAAAAAATTAAGATTTCTAAATTATAATTAGGATTTTCTAATTACATTAAAATTTCTTAATCACATTCAAGCTTGCTAATTAAGGTTAGTATTTCCATAATTAAAATTGCTAGTTTAGCATTTAGGTTCCATAATTGTACATTAGGGTTTCCAGTTGAACAATTAGGGTTTTCTAATAATCAATTAGGGGTATCCCTAATTAAATATAAAATCAATAACATAAAAACCTTATACTTATTTTCAAGCTCCCAAATTTGGGTTTTAATATTCCGAATTAGGGTTTCAGATTCCCAAAACTGAAATTAGGGTTTCTATAGCCGGTAATAGGTTTTCTTATCAATCGTTAGGGTTTTCTAACTGAACGTCGAGGTTCTTAAAATATTATTAGGGTTTATGACTGATATAGTTTATCTGGTCACCCTTAACCACATACTGTACACATATATGACCATATACACAAACATTCTTAACAATGTAAACCTTCACCAAAAGTTTTTAAATTCACAAAATTCATTCCCAAAAATGTCAAATATATACACTTATTTTATGTCTAGGTCTATTATTTAACCTCTATTCAATATTTTAAGATTTTCTTAAATTGTCTAAATTCTCGGGTTATCACACACATCGTTACCTGTTGGGATTATAAAACTGATTTGCAAAGATTTTCGAACGATTTAAAGAATAGTCTATGCTACTTATTTCAGCTAGACAATAATGATTTGAAATATCAAAATATATATTTTATTTATCGCTCATGTACCATGTAACCTGGTGCAGAGATGATAAAAAGTTGATGGAGTTGTAAATACAAGAATACATAGTGTTGAATTCGATCAAAAAATCGTTGTCCCACTATTGTATGATGTGTTATGACAAAGTCCTAGAATGACGACATCCTCAAATGGACTGTTAATAAAGTACGGCATCATGACGTCATTCTCAAAAATATTTTCAAAAAATTAATTTGCCAACGGCGTTTGGCTATACACATTCGTAAATCGATTGAAATTGATTATTGATATGAGTCTACGCTATTCGATTCATCTAGACTAATGTTTATGAAAACTCTACGCGTTCTTTGAAAATTTTCCCAAACCAAATTGTTTTGGTGCAGATTTCGATAAAGACTGAGGTAAGAAATTTTGTGGGCCTAAAGCGGATAAGAGGAACAGGGAAAAATGTTTCTGACCAGCAGTACTTGGCCAGTACAGGGCATATCGGGCTAATTACCCTCTATGTCCGTAAGTTATGACTGTTTGTGGATGAATTTCCATAAAACCTTTGTGAAAATGACAGGCAATAGTCTATATAACTCCTCAGCACAATTTAAAATTTTTTACTCTTGTGAGTGGTGTATTGGGTAGCATGTGATGATGTGTATGAATGGTGTAAGCAGTGTGATGAAATATGTAAGGTGAATTTCGGGGACGAAATTCTTAGAAGAAGGGGTGAATGTGACAACCCAAGAATTTAGAAAAAATTTAAAATCATAATTGATTGATTTAAGGTTCAATTTTAGAATCTAGACAAAAAATAAGTGAATAGATTTGACATTTTTGGGAATGAATTTTGAGGATTTCAAAATTTTGTGAAGGATTTTTGTGAATTATTCAAGATTAAGGATATAATTGAATATGTTCTGTATTATATGTGTACAGTATGTGGTTAAGGGTCAATGGTTGACTAGATAAGATATATCAGTGGCAAACCCTAATATTATATTAAGAACGTCATCGTCCAGTTAGAAAATTCTTACGATTTATAAGAATCCCTAAAAACCGGTTCTATAAACCCTAATTTTAGTTACGGGAATTTGGAACCCTAATTCGGAATATGAAACCCTAAATTGGGAGCTTGAAGATAAGTACAAAGGTTTTTATGTTAGTGATTATATGTTTAATTAGGGATAACCCTAATTGATTATTAGAAAACCCTAATTATAATGTTAAAATATTAATTTTCTATTTTGAAAACTCTAATTTGGAAATCCTAAATTTGAATTTTGAAAATATTAGGTTTTAACCCTAAGGGTCAAACCCTAAGGATTTGATAAAATGATAACTTTGGCATTAAAATTTGAAGCAAAATGACTTTTGTGCCCTTTTTATAATTTTTTATAATTTGGAATGCAAATCTTGCCAAGATATTGGGTTGTTGACCAACTTAAGATATGCCATATGTCTAATATCTTCCAAGATCAGCCAATCTTGCCACCTTGCACACTTAGATGCATTGAATCAAAGATATAGTAGATTAAAAGTAAGAAAAATCTTTACTTTACTTAACAAGCTAACCTAGACTTTCTCTCTCTTCAAATTCCGAAAATGAGAGTGAAAGGGAGTGAGAAGTTAAACTCATATAATTCCATAGCTCTACATGATCAGCAACAAAGGATCAGATTCTAGATCAAAGCTAGAAAAGGTATAAAACCTTAATTTTAGAAATCATATGATCTTATGTTATTTGTTATGATTTGTTGTTTAAAGTTGTGTTAGAGGGTGTTAATTAGTGATCTTGGTTGTTAGATCTTAGATCCATATCATCAAAGTGCTCGAAAATCAAGTTTTCAAAAATCGGGAAAAAGGTTGAAAAGTTGTCTGACAGCCATATGTCAGGGCTTCTAGATCAGTGTGTGTTAAGTGTTATGTGTGTTTTAAAAATCATATAAAAATGATTTAAGTGTTCTAAAAATATTTGAAGTTATAAAATATAACTTTTGATATTTTGTCATGAAAATATTAATAGCAATTAACTGATAATGGATTTAAAGGTTTAAAAATAATATAAATATGATTTTAAGGTATTAAAATACTTTGTAATATTATAAATATATTATAATATTATGTTATGATTTTCATTAATATTTAATATTAAATAAATATTAATGATAAAGGAATTATATGGTATTTAAATTACATAAATACGATATTAATGATTGAAATATCATAATAAATGGTAATTAATAATTATCTGAAAATTATTACGAGCTTATGAAAAATATTTTTACTGATAATAAATATCTGTGAACTAGTTTAGACCGAGTCTTAATGATTTTAGACTCGAGATTTATCCGACTAGACCGTTGGGATGTCAGATTTGTGTTGGTTTCGACTCAGACTAATATAGTTTGACTTGATACCGAGTCTTAGGTAGTTTGTGGATTGATAGGGTTATATGTTACGTGTTTAGGTTATTGTATGAATATATATATATATATATATATATATATAATAGTATTATATTGTGATGATATTATTCTAATTTGTATATCGATATTATTTATATATTAGGTCTTTAGTCAAAGCTTAATAAATTGCGTAACAGTAATCGACCGAACGGGCAAGTTCCTAACCTTGAACTTCTAATTGTTGTGCAAATTTTCTCTAAACTCAACCTCGAGTTGTATTATTCAATTGTACTTATGGTTAATCATTTCTGATTTCCATGTCTAAGAATTATTAAATTGCACTCTGTGCATACTGCATGTAATCATCAGGTATGAAAGGATGATCACCTTCATTACCATTCGGTCCAGATATATATATGTTCATGTTTAATGTTCGTTCAGCTATGAAAGTTTGTTCATGCTAATTAACAACTATATTGTTGAATTATAGCCAGCCTATTATTCAAATTCTTTCAATCATGATATATCGTTAAAGAAACTTATACTTGATGGGCAAACTTATGCTCACCCTTGCTATATCATGATAAACATTGCAGATTAAGGCGAATACGTCGGATACAAGGAAAGGTTAAAGACAGTTCCATCTTTAAGTTAATGTGTGCAGATAAAATTCGTAACAATATTGTATATTAACGTTATTGTAAGTCAAATAAGTTATGAATTGTGTATAAGTTAAGGTTACTCGACCTTGGGGAATAGTGTGTAAAATTTAATGTATAAACAATATATGTTTATATCTTTTGCAATTAGTTATAGAAATAGTATACCAGATCAGTGGTGATTTGGGACCCGGATTTGGGGATGCTACATGCACCTTAGTCCAGGTGACATAATCATCATGACATCATCTTTGTGTTTCTTTAAGGATGATGTCATGCTTACATCATACTTGTTGTGACACCCCCAAAATAGGTATACACTACCCATTCTGAGTTGCCAAATACATGGTACAAAATTCAAATAAAAACTTCATTAATACAATACGACAGATGTAAGCTGAGAGTTTTAATACGAATATTGTCTCGTAGACAATATCTAAACTAGAATAGAGTCCTCATTACAATTATTATCACATTATTTTATAAAATAGTGAGGACTACTATAGCCACCATCTCGGACCATCACTCCGTTCCCCGACTAGTCCTAGCTATATTCTCATTTTCTGAAGAGAACAATGAAAGAAAAGGTGAGCTCAACTAGCCCAGTAATTAATATTATGACTAAGATACTACAGAATAAATTATCGTTAGCCTTCAACAAAGTTATACTGATAGAATACAATAGATAATAAGTTTAACTTCAGCGAAACAAATAATCCATTAGAAGAGTCAAGTAGAGCATGATATCTACTATCTTCTATAATTTAAAAGTTCATCATCAATATTTTATCGATGTAACACAGCTCAATAAATAATCCACATCACTAAATTATCAATGCACTACGGGCCAAGGATATTCATTACTATTACATTCATGAATTATCCATGCACTACGGGCCAAGCATATTTGTTAATATCACCAATGGTCATAATCATGCCAACAACTTTCCATCAATGCACTACGGGCCAATGAGGATTTTTACCACATCATTTATAACATTACAGGTCATGATTTTACCGATACATAATTCCTGGTCATAATCATACCAATCAACAGTCCATCTATGCACTACGGGCCAAAGATGACTTTCATCACAATATAAGCATGAAGATGATGACAATGATATAAGAATTTAATTAAGTGAAAGCAATGATAAATTTTAAAGATTTATAAATTAATTTATCCAGAGTTCAAGAATATCCAAATTGTCAACATGATACTGCTTTGTGGAGTAAAATTCAAGAATAATATTCATATATCAAAAATAATTTTGACAGAAAAAAAATCAATTTTTGTCATGAATAGTGCCCCAGGTGAATAGTACCCGAGTGAATAGTACCCCGTGAATAGTACCCCGACATGAAAAGATTAAAATTTCACAGGAATGTTCAGAAAAATATTTTCGTGAAAAGATACTAGATGAAACGCAAATTTCAAGGATATTTTACTAATTTCAAGGAGTATAGAAGCAATACTTAACAAAATGAGTGTAGAATTCGGAATCTAAAACGAAATAATATTACTTACATACTACAGAGTATGAAAGAAAAAATATTATTTCTTACGAATATTGAACAAAAATAATATCCCTTACGTTAAAAGGAGAGTATTTCTGACTGGTAGGGCAGGGATAATTTTGAAAAAAATTTGCACTATTTTTTACACTCAAAGCTTCCTTAAACTCTAAAGAAATACGCTCGATATTATAAAAGAAGAATTCTCTGATTCTGGTGTGATTTTTATTTCTAAACTAAGCATCCTATTTATAAGAGAATGGTAGGGTAATATTTGAAAAAGAAACTCACGGACGCACAGTAATCGAAATTCACGGGCTTTTCTTCAGTTGAAAATTTTGATTTACTATGCAGCATTATGTAATAAAATATTCTAATAAAACGAAAACTTTAAATAAAATATAATATATTCTATTTATAATCTAATAAAATAAAACTTATATAATATATATATATATACACACAAATATATATCATCCACCACCACCACACACATCAGTCACCGACACACACACCCCATTACACACACGTCACACACACACACACACCCCACCCACACACACGATATATATATATATATATATATATATATATATATAAATTTTTATCGACTATTTTAAAAAATGAGCAAGTGGGGGTCCATATAATAAGTCAAATTTATAACAAATACTTCAATAAAAACCCTTCTATTTTATCTCAATTCACTTGACTTCACTAAACACATTTTTAATAATATTTATTCATCATTAATATTATAACTCGTAATATTAACAACTAGATTATTGTGGTAATAATTGAATAAAACTAAGTGACTTCTCACGTAAGCATCAATAATCAAAGATACTGTACAATATCGTGTGCTACTATACAACCACGCGTATTACTGTACTTTTATCACTGGTATTTCAATAGTTAACGGTAAAACTTTTGCCATTATTTTTATAAAAAGTTATTTCTGTTGTTTTCTCACTTCGATAGTAATTTCGTTGTGGGGTCCACCAATGATTATGCCATCGTACAAATATTCCCCGACTAAACAAAAATTTTATGACAACTTGCTTACTTTGCAAAATTTTAAATATTAATCAGAACTAAAACATTATGTCAAATCCACACCTTATTATTCAAAATAACATTTAGAGAAAAATTAATCTTTATTTATAAAAGTTGGGGTCTTACAACCTCTCCTTCTTATGAAATTTCATCCTTGAAATTAGTGTACGTACCTGGTATGTCGAAGAGGTGAGGGTACCTTAATTTCATTCCAGATTCTAACTCCCATGTCTTTTCCTCAACATCATAGTTTCTCCACAAAATTTTGACTTGAGGTATAACTTTGGAGCGTAGAATATGTTCCTTCTTATCAAAGATTTTAATAGGTACCTCTTCATACGTTAAATCTTCCGCTATCTTGTCTGTTACTAATTCAATAATGTGGTTCGGCTCTTCCACAAATTTATGTAACATAAATATGTGAAAAATGTTATGAACACGAGACATACTTGGCGGTAAAGTAAGTCTATAGGCCACAGTTTTTACTCGATCGAGGATTTCAAATGGGCCAATGAATCGAGGATTGAGCGTTCCTCTCTTTCCAAATCTTGTAAATTCTTTCCATGGAGCAACACGTAACAACACATGATCTCCAATATTGGATTTCATGTCTCTTCGATGAAGATCCTCATAACTCTTTTGTCGATCTTGTGAGATTTTTATACATTGCCAGTGTGAGACCCCAAATTTCATGAATAAAGATTTAATTTTCTCGAAATATTTTTTTCCAAAATTATTGTGTGGATTTGAGATAATGTTATAGTTGTGGGTAATATTTATAAATTTTGAAAAGTATGTAAGTTGTTGTATAATATTCAATTGGTCGGGGAATATTCTTTTTGTCGAGAAATATCCGTACGACGGTACAATCATTGGTGGACCCCACAACAAAATTATTGTCGGATTGAAAAAACGACAATATTTTTATGAAAATAAAGACGAAAGTTTTACCGTTAAAATTGTTGAACTACTTTCGGTAAAAGTACAAAATACGATGTCGTATTGGTAAATAGTAGACATGGTATTGATTATTGATGCTTACGTGAGAAGTCACTCAGTTTTGTTAAATTATTGCTACAGTAATTATTGCATAGTATCTCACGTTATTTGATTCAATTATTGTCGATATTTTATATATTATTAAATCAATAATTGAGATAACAAAGTTATTAATATTATTATTTGCATTATTAATGATGTCTAAAAGTTCTGTCAATGAGAGGTTTGGTCACCTAATTGCGCACCAATAAGGAGAATTCTTATTGGAAAGCCCCTTCTTTCCTTGGAACAACCTGGTCGATTAATATTGTGAATTATAATAAATGTGATAAGTTTTATTTATTATTATTATAAATGCAATAAAACAGAAAACTTTTATAAAGTTATTCATTTTATTAGACTATAAATAAAATATATAATATTCTATTATGCATAGTGTTTGCATAGTGCCTACATAGTGTTTGCATAGTAAAAATTTTTTATATAAAACAAAATACTTTTATAAATTTATTCGTTTTATTAGACTATAAATAGAATATATAATATTCTATTATGCGTAGTGTTTTGCATAAGACTGCGATAATATTTGCATAGTAAAATCTTTTTATATAAAAATGAATACTTTTATAAAGTTATTCGTTTTATTAGATTATAAATAGAATATATTATATTTTATTTAAAAGATTTTGTTTTATTAGAATATTTTATTAATACTGTATAGTAAATTAATATGGACCGTCCGTTTAAAAGTAAATCAATCTGGACCGTTTATGAATTAGTTACAATTCAGTCTATTCTCCTATAAATAAAAGCTCATTCATTCATTATTTCTTAAAAATTCACTGAAACTCTAGAGAGAAAAACCATAGAGAGAAAGAAGAAAAGTATTCTGCTACACTACTACAAAACAGTAAATAGACAACGCAGAAAAAATGTTGTGGTATCAGTCAGAAAAACATCGTAGTTAAGGGTGTCATCTATTTGACACCCTTACACAACGTTTTTAAAACGTTGTAGTTAAGCACATTCCACAACGTTTTTTAAGAAAAAAACGTTGTAGATTTGTTTTTCATAAATTAACAGATGCTTAGAAACGTTGTAGAATGTATGATTCCACAACGTTTTCTGAATAAAAACGTTGTAGTTTAATATATCAGACAACGTTTAGACACTTTCACACAACATTTTTAAAATGTTATAGATTAAAAAAAAAAGGTTGTGATTCACCTATATTACCAATTACAAATAATATTACAAATAATATTACTATCCATACATCTCAAATTCAAAATACACCAATTACAAAAAATATTAATACCATACAATACGTTTACAATAAGTTCGCCTTCATGTTGAACAACTTGATTATGATGCTGGCCATCAAGAGGCATGTATTGTGACATAATAGCCATAATCTCCGAGTCCATGTAAGACTGCAGTAAAAAATAAATATCTTACATTAGTGAGTTATTGACATCCCTGAACGACAATTACATTAAAGGAAAGGAAGTATGTAAGGACAATCTTCAAAAACTAACAAGAGTCAAGGAACACTACGACCATATTATAGGTTATTTCAACCATGCAGGACAGGCTCCTGTTACCTATCAGAACTCCATCTGATACCTCAACCACTTGAGCCAACACCCAAGAAAGCACAACCATGACCTGGATAAGTAAGAAGGCTTGATAACTGAAAACACCTGTTGTTAAACTTACAGTTAAATCTTTCAACTTACCTCATGTGAAACATTATGTTGAAGTTACCTAAACATCACTTGATGACATGCATGAAAATATAAATACAAAACAATTATTTATAGTTATAAATAAGTTACACGAATTTCCCACCTTCAACTTATTTATATAAATACAAAACAATTATTTACAGTTATGACATCACTTGATGTCATAATTACTTATGTTGAAGTTACCTTCAACTTACCTCATGTGAAACATTATAAAAACTTATTTACAGTTAAATTATCTTCATCAACATTATGTTGTCAGGTGAAAGTGCTTAACAACATGCACCAGTCATGCAAATACTGTAAATATAATCAATGACAACAAATTAAAGTGATAATAATTGCGAGGCATAGCATTACCCCTTGCCATGGTTGCTTCCCATTCTCTGCTTGCCCCTACCCAAAAGAAAAAACAAAACAGGGACAAGGGAAAAAAACACACTCCATTAACAATCAAATATAAATATGCACAAGTGTCTGTGTGTTTGTGTTCCTATGCACAAAGCTAGCCAGTGCATTTGATACCTGTTCCCCAAGTGATGGAACACTGTGATGAACAATCCACTGGGCATCCACAACTCCTATCTTGTCATGAGCAGGTTACATAAAGAGAGTGACATAATCAAGCACTTAGATTCCATGGCATTACAAGATCAAATAAAGCCACTACAAATCAAAGAAGAAAAACAAGTGAGGAGGAGCGTAACTGACCTCAACACATTTTTGGAGGGCTAAGTCAAAACCCCATCCACGAACCAAGTCATTCTACAAGGCCATATCAAAGGGTTTTTAAAATTTGAAATCATGGCTGAAAGGGATAATCTTAGGACATGGGAGACTTGCAGCATGAATAAAAATTTAGCAATAATCCATACCTGAATCATATGCCACACACAGCGCCATGCGTCTCTAGAAAATACAGGAGCCATGATTTCCACAAACCTGCAACCAGAAGAGGTAAGAGAGAGATTATATCAGACACCCACTGAGAAGATCCTTCAGGAATAGCTGAAGGAATTAAGGATATAATGACAATAAAAAAAATTAAAAACAATAATGAAAATCCATACCCTGCGCAGGGAGGCAAATGTGGGTCCTAACACCATCCTGGTTTCTCCTCTGTTTCTCTTATAAAATATAATGGAAAACAAGGAAAGGAAAAAGAAAAAAAGTTAGTTCATCATTTCTTAATATTAGCATCAATAGAAAAAGGTTAGCAGTGGCTTTCGGTATAGTTGTGTCATCATTCTTATTTGTGTACTTCACGATCCCCTCTTCTTTGTCATCTACCATGCTAACCCTTTACTGCTAGGGTCCAAACCGGGCTGTGAAATATCCAAACCATGCTTTTTCACAAGTTTTATGTATCTGAAATTAGTGAGGTATAAAGATGAGTTGATTGATCTTGAAGCTGCCATAAACTTCCAACTTTTTGCAACTAATACATACTCTTCAGCATCAAAATTCTCAACCCCAAGGTCTTCATCCCAGACAAATATGTAGTCATACGCTGCAACAACATCAGGATGAAGGAATCCTTTTGCATACCACCTTGGACAAAGTTCATTGTGTTCAACATGTAAGCATGACAAAAACACCTATAACAATATAAATGCTGCAAGTAGGAAAAATCACTTTAATATTCTAATAGTTCCTCACCACTTAGTTTGCTTCTGGGCACTTATATGTATAGCCTGCTTTGACCACTCATATTCATCCCAATTGCTTGCTCGGTTATCATAATGAAACAGAAGGATTGTAAAGTTCTCTGAAAACTGCAAGAGAAACAGACTTAATAAGAGAAACAAACTTGTAAATAAGTTTTAACAAGTTCCTCACGAAAATATAAATAAGTTGAAGGTGGGAAATTCGTGTTGTGAAACTCAGTAAACACCATCACTTGATGACATGGATACTAGTCAAAACTCAAACGGTATGTACCTTGGTGTCAGATCCCGATGGATTATGGCATGTGGTTTATGCTGATGAAGATAATTCATGCCTCTGTAAGCGTAACAACAATTGGGAGTATTAGAGCAATCTAAGTATAAATTTGAAGCATTGGCCGCAGATTGTTGAAATATAGAATTTTTTTTTCTTTTTCTTTTATTAGGTCCAAAAGAGTTTAACACAGTAGAAAATCAATGTGGAACACATTCTAAACTGGAAAAGAGTTTAACATAGTGGAAAATCAATGTGGAACAAATTGAGTAACATCAGACAACCTAAAAAACTAGAAGGAAATGTGTCTTAAAAATTCCTGCAGAACACAAAGTTAAAACTGCTAGACAAACATCAATAGAATTTATCCATAATGATGTACCTTGCAATATCTAAAGCATAGGCAACAACCGTCGATTGATCAAGTCTTCCTTTCTTTCTTAAAATATCATACAAACTACCCTAGAAATCCGATTAAAGGAAACATCAGTGAATGAAAGGACAAAGACGCAAAAATCAAAGAAACATACTCACTGCTTATGAAAATCCCCAAATCCAAAATACCAGAGACAGAGGGAGGGAGAACGAGAGAGAGTTGTGGAATTTCAAAACCTAGAATTAAACAAACAAACGTACCCATCACAATCAATCGCTCAAATACCCTTAATAATCATACATACCTTTGTACCAATGAATATTTAAGCCAGAGATTTGTTGAAGAAAACCCTAGAATGGCTGCCTGATGCAATCGATCGCTCGTCGCTCACCCTCTCTCTCTCGCTCTCTAGCTCTATCTGCCTTTTGGTCCGATAGCTCTTACTCCCGCTCTCTCTGCCTTCATTAGTTTTGTTGCCGATGGCCACCTGGGCGTCTGGGCAAGCCAGTCGCTGGTGATGACGCCGTGTGAACGGCCCTAGTCTGGTAATAGGCGGAGATGTTAGGGTTAGGATTTCAAGTGAGCTCCGTGTTTTAATTTCAACTGCTCCGTGTTTTAATTTCAAGCGTGAGCTCCGTGTTTTACTAGATAGACAACGGTTTTTTTAAAAAAACGTTATTTAGTTAAAACTAAAAAAATGCCCTTTTAAATAGATAACGTTTTTGCATATATATCTGAGCTTTTTTTAAAAGCGTTATGGAAAACCATCAACGCGTTTTTATAAAAAAGCGTTGTGGCTTGCTTATTTTCTATTTAGTATTTTGTAGTAGTCTTCTTACTTCACTACTCCTATATCCAGCTTCTTACTACAGGTAAGTGTATTATTTCTTTCAGATTTATGAAGAGAATTTACATTATTCCATTTTTTATTATTACGTTGGAATAACTCATATACGCGACTACCCTATATTTGGTGAAATTCTTACATTATTCCATTCTTTATTATTATGTTGGAATAACTCATACATACATCAAGCAAAATCATACTTGGTGAAATTCTTCTGTTATTCCAATCTTTATTATTATGTTGGAATAACCTGTCTATGCGAAGTACCGCATACATGGTGACATTCTTTTGTTATTCCATTCTTTATTATTCTGTTGGAACATCCTCACAATCATGCATTTCTGAAATGACTGGTTCCATTATTTATTATTCTGTTGGAATATCCTGCATGCATGCGCGTTCTACGCACGTGACTTAGTTCCATTATTTATTATTACATTGAAATATCACGTACATGCGTTTACGCATGACCGATTTTCGTTATTTATTATTATTCTGCTGGAATAACTCATGCGTGCGCGCTTACATCGCGTGCCGGTGATTTCTTTTGTTATTCCATTCTTTATTATTATGTTGGAATAACTTTTGCATCAATCTGCACCGCATACATGGTGAAATTCTTCCATTATTCCATTCTTTATTATTCATTTGGGAATAACTCGTGCATCGGGTCTATCACACGCATGGTGAATTCTTCTATTATTCCATTCTTTATTATTCTATTGGAATAACTCGCATACATGTTGATTCTGCATTGCATGGTGAATGATCCTTCGTATTCATATGAATAGTATTTTCATTCAAAAGGGGTTTCTACCAGGGGCAGTTTTGTAATTTTTTTGACCATCAAAAGTTTTGGAAAAATTTAAAATGATAATTTGATGAGTTTTCTAGATTGTGTCCAAAAATGACGATTTTTTGGATATATAAATTAGGAGTTATAAATTTTATAGGAAAAGACTATTTTAAAAGTAAACTCTTATAACTTCTTGTGGTTAACTCCAAAATTAGTAAAAGTTTTATTGGGAGTACATGTATATAACAAGAGTATATCTTGTAAATTTCAGAATTTTTGGACAAAAGTACAATTTATGATAAATGTCTAAATATTCGGCAGTTTTAGCCATATGAAAAATATTAAATGAATTTTAAAAATTATGAGAAAAATATATGTTCAATATGGGACTATATTCTGCTAAATCCCAGAAAAGAAATATTTTTGGAACTGATTTAGTATTTTTCATGAAAATGGACTAGTTATGAGTAAATGAATTAAATATGTTATGTGAAGTAATAAAATTAGAAAATAGGATTTTATGGCTTGGGAATCCTATATAGGGTATATGCAGATTTTTAATGAGGGATTTGATCATTGATTATGAAATCTTATGTGTATGGCATTTTTGAATGATTAAATGCATTATTTGATAAAGTGTAAACAATTGAAATAAATTGTTTATAAGTTTAAGAAATGATTAAAATATTATTATAATATTAATGATATTAGATTATTAGATTATTAAGTGATTAATAACATTTGGTTATTATTGAGCAATTTGGATAAATTGTATTATAAATGTTTAATATTTATCCTTTATCTCATTTGATAGATTCTTTATATCATTGTCATTATCCTCATGCTTATATTATGATGAAAGTCATCTATGGCCTGTAGTGCATAGATAACTTGGTATGATTATGATCAGGGATTATTCGGTATAATCATGACCGTAATGTTACAAATGATGTGGTAAAAGTTCTCATCGTCTGGCAGTGAGTGTATCACGGATGACTTTTGGTATGATTATAGCTATGGATTCTCTTCGTCCAAGGGTGCAAAGATGAGTTGTTTTATGGCATGATCAGGACCGTTGATGAAAACACGATTATCTTTGGCCCGTAGTGCATAGATAATTCGTGGTCGTGATATTAACAAATATCCTTGGTCTGTAGTGCATTATTCTATGATGTGGATTAATTATTGAGCTGAGTCTGAGCAATGAAATATTAATTCATGGATATGATATTAACGAATATCCTTGACCGTAGTGCAGGGGTGATTCAATGATGTGAATTATTTATTAAGCTGAGTCTCAGCGATAAAATATTGATAATAAATTTTTAACTCATAAAAGATAGTAGATATAATGTTCTACTTGACTCTTCTAAAATACAGTTGTATGTCTTTGGCCTGTAGTGCAAAGATGAATTGTTAATGAATATCTTTGGCCGTAATGCAAAGATGAATTTATTAGTATGATTATAAGTTGAAATTATGATTTGGTATAACCATGATTTTTGATGTTTCAGGTGAAGATATGTGATGAAAATTATCTTCGTCCTGGTGAGAAGAGGAATTTAGAATCACAATTATGATTATGAGTTATTCATATTATTGTGGACATGAATTGTTGGTTGATGTTACAGGGATAAAACATTATTGGTGGACTTTTAACATGGAGAAGATAATAGATTTGATAGTCTATTTGAATCTTCTAACGGATTGCTCGTTCTGATGGAACTATGGTTGAAAAGTTTTATCATCTACCATATGTTCTAAATCTCTGATTTATTACTGATGAAGACTATTGATGATGTAAATTATCTTTAGTCACGATATTCTGTATTGGGCTAGTTGTGCTCACCCTTTTTGCTTCACAATTCCTTTCAGGTAATAAGAGTGTAGCTGGGTCGAGCGGGGATTACAGGGAAATAGAACGGTGGTCTATACCTATTGAGGTTCTCCCTAAATAGTATGGAAATGATTTTATTGATGACTTTAGATAAGTGTGTCGTATTGTATACGCCATTTGATATTTAATTTTGGTGAACCGAATAGGGTGAGGTGAACCCAACTTTGGAAGGGTGTTTTGCCACTATCATACAAGATGTCTAATGACATACAACCTCGTGTTATCATAAGACAGGGTTGTGCACATCCACTTACTGAGTATATCTACGAGCACTACCTATATGATCTTAGAGTTTATTTGAAATATAATTTTCACTTGGAGACAGTGGAGATAGTTATATGTCAAGAGAAGACTCACCATTGGAAAGAAGATGATAGTAATCTTCTCGTTTTTCTTTGGGGTCTATTGGGTGAACCAAGGATAATTCTATGGACATATGATATCTATCATAACCTAGACGCATGACCTCCCATGTACGAAGGTTTCCTTGAGCACTTCCCAAAGATTTTAATTTCTAAAACTGTTTTTGACTATACTTTTATGTAAAGTATCATTGTAAGGTTGTGGTTGAGGCACCATGAGAGTTACATACATTTGTATTAAAACTCACAATTAACTGTGGTCGTATTCTATACGATAATTCAATAGTTGTATAAATGAAGTTTGTATTTGATTTTTATAGTGTGATATCTGGCTACTTATAATGGGTCATGTGGACCTATTTTGGGGGCGTCATAAATGGTATCAGAGCTTAAGGATATGGTTGCTGGCGGAGATAAGAGTTTAGAACTAGGAGGGGAGAGACGAGTTATATACTTCGCTAGTGTGTGACTTACCTAAGCTGAAATTGTTTACTTGATAAGTTGACAAATTGTGATATGTCAATTAACCTTTGTTTTGAAGCTATATTCTATAATTATATCTGAAATACAGGAGATGAGAAATGGGAAAATCATGATAGCGAGGAAATTACTAGGAAGGTACAATCTGAAAAGAAAGCAAGGTATTCTCATCTCTTCAAATATCAGGTACGTACGTAAATTTCGAGGGCGAAATTTCATAAGGATGGGAGATTATGAGACCCCAAATTTTATGAATAAAGATTCAATTTTCTCGAAATATTTTTTTTCAAAATTATGGTGTGGATTTGAGATAATGTTATAGTTATGGGTAATATTTATAAATTTTGAAAAGTATGCAAGTTGTTGTATAATATTCGATTGGTCGGAGAATATTCTTTTCGTCAGGAAATATTCGTACGATGGTACAATCATTGGTAGACCCCACAACGGAATTATTGTCGGATTGAGAAAACAACAAAAATATTTTTATGAAAATAACGACGGAAGTTTTACCATTAAAACTGTTGAACTACTTTTAGTAGTAAAAGTACTATAATATGCGTGGTTGCATAGTAACACACGGTATTGATTATTGATGCTTACGTGAGAAGTCACTCGCTTTTGTTTAATTATTACTACATGAATTGTTGCATAATATCTCACGTTATTTGATTCAATTATTATCGATATTTTATATATTATTAAATCAATAATTGAGATAACAAAGTTATTAATATTATTATTTGCAATATTAACGATGTCTAAAAGTTACATCGAGGAGAGGTTTGGTCACCTAATTGTGCTTGATAGGAGAGAAATCCTTATTGAAAGCCCCCTCTTTCGTAGGAACAACCGGGTAGATTAATATTGTGAATTATAATAAAGGTGATAAGTTTTGTTTAATTATTATTATAAATGTAATAAAACAAAAACTTTTTATATAAAATAGAATACTTTTATAAAGTTATTAGTTTTATTAGACTATAAATAGAATATATAATATTCTATTATGCATAAGTGTTTGCATATAGTAAAATCTTTTATATAAAAACAAAATACTTTTATAAAGTTATTCATTTTATTAGACTATAAATAGAATATATAATATTATATCATGCATAGTGTTTGCATAGTACTGCGTATAGTATTTGTATAGTAAAATCTTTTTATATAAAACATAATACTTTTATAAAGTTATTTGTTTTATTAGATTATAAATAGAATATATTATATTTTATTTAAAAGATTTTGTTTTATTAGAATATTTTATTAATACTGAATAGTAAATTAATATGGACCGTCCATTTAAAAGTAAATCAATCTGGACCGTTCATGAATTAGTTACTATTTAGTCCATTCTCCTAAAAATAGAAGCTCATTCCTTCATTATTTCTTACGAATTAACTTTTAAACTCCAGAGAGAAAAACTATACAGAGAAAGAAGAAAAGTATTCTGCTACTTCACTACTCCTATATCTAGTTTCTTCTAAGGTAAGGGGTATTATTTCTTTCGTATTCATGAAGAGAACTTCTGTTATTCTATTCTTTATTATTCATTGGAATAACTTTTGTATCTGCGCGGACTACCTTATACTTGGTGAAATTCTTCTGTTATTCCATTCTTTATTATTGTGTTGGAATAACTCCGTCATATGCAAAATACTGCATACTTGGTGACATTCTTTTGTTATTCCATTCTTTATTATTACATTGGAACATCACATGCATAAGGTTTATGCATGACCTAGTTCCATTATTTATTATTCATTGGAATATCCGATTAAATGCGTTTCTGCATGACTGGTTCCATTATTTATTATTACATTGGAATATCACATACATGCGTTTACGCACGACTCGTTCCGTTATTTATTATTCGCTGGAATAACTTTATGCATGCGGTCTATCGCATGCACGGTGATTTCTTTTGTTATTCCATTCTTTATTATTATGTTGAATAACTCATCATACATCAATCTACCGCATATATGGTGAAATTAAATACATTATTCCATTCTTTATTATTCGTTAGAATAACTCATGCATCTTTATCTATCACATGCATGGTGAATTCTTCATTTATTCCATTCTTTATTATTACATTGGAATAACTTTTGTTTATGTGGATTACTGCATGCATGGTGAATGATCCTTCGATATTCATATGAATAGTATTTTCATTCAAAGGGGTTTACGCCAGGCGCTTTAAGTAATTTTTCCGACCCTCAAAAATTCTGGAAAAATTTGAAATGATAATTTGATGAGTTTTCTAGATTGTGTCCAAAAATGGCGATTTTTGGATGTATAAATTAGGAGTTATGAATTTTATAGGAAAAGACTATTTTAAAAGTAAACCCTTATAACTCCTTGTGGTTAACTCCAAAATTGGTGAAATTTTTATTGGGAGTATATGTATATAACAGGAGTATATCCTGTAAATTTTAGAATTTTTGGACAAAAGTACAATTTATGATATGTCTAAATATTCGGCAGTTACCATATGAAAAATATTAAATGAATTTTAAAAATTATGAGAAAAATATATGTTCAATATGAGACTATATTCTGCTAAATCCCAGAAAATATATATTTTTGGAACTGATTTGGTATTTTTCATGATAATGGACTAGTTATGAGTAAATGAATTAAATATGTTATGTGAAGTAATAAAATTAGAAAATAAGATTTTATGGCTTAGGAATCCTATATAGGGTATATGCAGATTTTTGATGAGGGATTTGATCATAGATGATGAAATCTTATGAGTATGACATTTTTGAATGATTAAATGCATTATTTGATAATGTGTAAACAATTGAAATAAATTGTTTATAAGTTTAAGAAATGATTAAAATATTGTTATAAAATTAATGATATTAGATTATTAGATTATTAAGTGATTAATAACATTTGGTTATTATTGAACGTTGTATAAATTGTATTATAAATGTTTAATATTTATCCTTTATCTCATTTGATAGATTCTTTATATCATTGTCATTATCCTCATGCTTATATTATGTTGAAAGTCATCTGTGGCCTGTAGTGCATAGATGGACGTGGTATGATTATGACTAGGGATTATTTAGTATAATCATGACCGTAATGTTACAAATGATGTGGTAAAAGTCCTCATTGGCCCGTAGTGCATTGATGAACAGTTTTTGGTATGATTATGGCTATGGATTCTCTTTGTCCAAGGGTGCAAAGATGAGTTGTTTTATGGCATGATCAGGACCATTGATGAAAACACGATTATATTTGGCCCGTAGTGCATAGATAATTCGTGGTCGTGATATTAATGAATATCTTTGGCCTGTAGTGCAAGGATGATTCGATGATGTGGATTAATTATTGAGCTAAGTCTCAGCAATGAAATATTAATTCATGAATGTGATATTAACGAATATCCTTGACCGTAGTGCAGGGGTGATTCGATGATGTGGATTATTTATTAAGCTGAGTCTCAGCGATAAAAATATTGATAATAAATTTTTAATTCGTAAAAGATAGTAGATATCATGCTCTACTTGACCCTTCTAAAATACAGTTATATATCTTTGGCCTGTATAATCATGATTTTTGATGTTTCAGGTGAAGATAGGTGATGAAAATTATCTTCGTCCTGGGTGAGAAGAGGAATTTAGAATCACAATTATGATTATGAGTTATTCATATGATTGTGGACAGGAATTATTGGTTGATGTTATAGGGATAAAACATTATTGGTTGACTTTTAACATGGAGAAGATAATAGATCTGATGGTCTATTTGACTCTTCTAACGGATTGCTCGTTCCGCTACAACTATGGTTGAAAAGTTTTATCATCTACCATATGTTCTAAATCTCTGATTTATTACTGATGAAGACTATTGCTGATGTAAATTATCTTTAGTCGCGATATTCTTTACTGGGCTAGTTGTGCTCACCCTTTTTGCTTCACAATTCCTTTCAAGTAATAAGAGTGTAGCTAGGTCGAGTGGGGATAACATGGGAATAGAACGGTGGTCTATAGCTGTTGAGGTTCTCCCTAAATAGTATGGAAATGATTTTATTGATTACTTTAGATAAGTGTGTCGTATTGTATACGTCATTTGATAGTTAATTTTGATGAACCAAATAGGGTGAGGTGAACCCAACTTTGGAAGGGTGTTTTGCCACTATCATACAAGATGTCTAATGACATACAACCTCATGTTATCATAAAATAGGGTTGTGCACATCCACTTGCTGAGTATATCTACTAGAACTACCTATATGATCTTGGAGTTTATTTGAAATATTATTTTCACTTGGAGACAGTGGAGATAGTTATATATCAAGAGAAGACTCACCATTGGAAAGAAGATGATAGTAATCTTCTCATTTTTCTTTGGGGTGTATTGGGTGAACCAAGGATAATTATGTGGACATATGATATCTATCATAACCTAGACGTATGGCCTCCCATGTACGAAGGTTTCCTTGAGCACTTCCCAAAGATTTTAATTTCTAAAATAGTTTTTGAATATACTTTTACGTAAAGTATTATTGTAAGGTTGTGGTCGAGGCACCATGAGAGTTACATACATTTGTATTAAAACTCACGATGAAGCGTGGTAAATATTCTATCTGACAGTTCAACAGTTGTATAAATGAAGTTTGTATTTGATTTTTATAGTGTGATATATGGCGACTCAGAATGGGTCGTGTGGACCTATTTTGGGGGCGTCACAGACGGACCATTTGAATCTTTTCCATAGTCATGCATACCCAACAACGTTGCTTCACCCACCTTGTCCTAACATACTAGAGAACGACACTTTCGTCCATACAATGCCTCGAATGGAGTCATGCCTATACTTGTTTGATAACTATTGTTGTAGGAGAATTCTACTAATGTCAAGAACTTGTCCCAACTTCCTTTGAAGTCTAGGACACAGAGTCTTAATAGATCTTCAAGAGTTTGTATAGTCCTCTCCGACTGCTCGTCCGTTTGGGAATGATATGCCGAACTGAATTGTAAATCTATGCCCATAGCTTTCTGCAAATTGTCCCAAAACCATGAAGTGAATCTTGGGTCTCGATCAAAAACTATGGATACTGGCATACCATACAGTCTTATAATCTTATTTATGTATATATGAGCAAGAAGTTCAAGTGAATAAGTTTCTCGTATAGGTAAGAAATGAGCAGACTTGGTTAATCTATCGACAATGACCCAAATTGCATCTATGCCTTAAGAAACCTTGGAAAGACCAGTAACAAAATCCATGGTAATGTGCTCCCACTTCCATTCTGGAATTTCAAGCCGTTGCAATGGACCTTTTAGTACTTGATACTCCGCCTTGACACGTTGACAAGTTAGACACCATGAGATAAACTCTGTGATCTCTCTTTTCATATTGCTCCACCAAAATGTATATTGAAGATGATGATACATTTTGGTACTCTTAGGATGGATTGCAAATGGTGTGTTGTGTGCCTCCATCATGATTTTATACTTCAATCAGGTTTGTTAGGAACACAAAGTCTGGAGTTGACTCGAAGTGTTCCTTCTTCATAGATTTTTACTTCCGGAATAACACCTTCTTGCATTTTCTTCCTCATACGCATCAGCTCCAGGTCTGTAGTTTGAGCAGCTGTAACATTATCGATTAAAGTCGGTTCTACTCGTATATTTGACATCATCATGTGGGTCTTTGGAGTCTTTAACTCTATCTCCATCCTTTGTAAGTCATACCAAATGGACCTTTACGCTGACAATATTGCACTCGTACCCACATATGATCTTCTACTTAACGCATTAGCTATCACATTCGGTTTTCTAGGATGGTATTGAATGGTATGATCGTCATCTTTCAATAGCTCGAGCTAACGTCATTGCCACATGTTGAGTTCCTTTTGGGTGAAGAAATATTTGAGGCTTTTATGATCCGTATAGATCTTCACCTTCTCCCCATACAGGTAATGCCTCCAGTATTTAAGTGCAAAAATGACTACTTCTAACTCTAGATCATGAGTAGGATAATTCCTCTCATATTGTTTGAGTTGTCGTGAGGCATAGGCTATGACTTTTCCATGTTGTATGAGAACACATCCTAACCCTCTACCTGAAGCATCGCTGTAGATGACAAATCCCTCCGAACCAGATGGTATTATCAGAACAGGTGATTCAATTCGCATAATAGGTTGGTTCAGAATATGAAAGCTAACAACTTTACAAAAATAATCAATTTTAGCATGATGAGTGGTTAGCCAATTAATCCCTAAAATCACATCAAATGTAAGTATTTTCTAAGAGATAAGATTGACAGGTAACGTGAGGGTGCCGATTTGAATCAAACAAGACTTATAAACAGTGGATGTATTGAAGGTTTCTCCCAACGAAGTTTTAACAGATAAGTCAAATTCTAATTTCTCTGGAGTTAAATTTAAACGTTGAGCACAAGTAGGTGAAATAAAAGAATGGGTAGAACCGGTATCAAATAAGGTATAGACTTTGCAAGAGTTTATGATTAGCTTACCCGTGATAACTTTGTTCAGGTTCCTCACTTTTTGGGAGGTTGCAACAAACGCTCTCCCTTGAACTACTGGCTTTGACTTGTCTGGGACGGCCTTTGGTGTCTCCATCCCAGCTGGACTTGACTTCACTACACGATAAAATCGGGTTAGTTGACCTTCTCTTCAATATTTATAACATGCTTTGGGTTGCTATGTGTAGTTTGGACTGATGTGTCCCTCCCCTCCACATTTTTAGCATACGACCAGGTCGATCTCCTCCCTTAACAATGGGTGCTGGTGCTGACGTCTTCCCATCATTATTGAACCTTCTCTTCTTGAAATTTCCACTTCTATTATCTTGGTCAGGATTACCACCGGAGTGGTAACCATTTCTAGCATGTTGATTTCCTCCACGTTTGTTATCACCGCTTCGATGACTACTACCGTTGGTATTATCATTTTGTCGGCTGCTATCTCTTGGTTGGGTTGACTCATTATCGCGCTCTAATAACTGAGCCATATTTATAACATCTGAATACAAGCAAAGTTATTGAGAAATGAGGTATTGACGTATTTCGTGTATCAAATCTCATGGAAACATTCGCGTCATTCTCTCCTCATTATCAACCAAATGGGATGCAAACTGGGATAACTCCGCAAACTTAGCCTCGTATTACGACACGATCATATTTTTTTGCTCCATCTTGATGAATTCCACCTCCTTCATGTGATGAATACTTTCAGGAAAGTCTTTGTCGTTGAACAATTCTTGGAACTTCTCCCAAGACATCTTTAGTGCGGCAGACTTAGTACATTTAACAGATTTCCACCAATAATCTGCTTCTCCTCGCAACATGAAGGTGGAAAAGGGAACCTTTTTCTCCTCGGAGAATCCCAAGACATCAAATATCTTGGTGATCTGCTTAATCCATGTTTCTGACTTAAGTTGCTCTGCCTTTCCCAAAAACTCCGGTGGTCCCAGCTCCTTAAACTGCTTAGCGGTGACCATCCGTGAGTTGCCAGTGTTTCCACCTGCATTTTGAATAAGAGTCTCTCTCGTGTGATGTTGCATGAATTGCAGAAAGCTCCTAAACATCCCATCGTTCATCATTTGGTCGGTGTTGTTGTTTACATGAGGATTATTGCCTTCCTGATGCACATTATCCTGGTTATTGATCAGCGGTGACTCAACGGTCTCATATGCTCCATTGCTTAACTCAACATTTTCAAATGCCATTTTCAAACACTGCCACAAAACAAGGGTTAATTGACATGCCACATATTATCCCTATATTCTGACCGACCAATTAAATAACAAATAAGCTTAGGTAGGTCATACTAGCGAAGGATTTACCCGTCTCTCCCCTCCTAGTTCTAGCCTCACATCTCAGCCAGGGATCGTATCCCTAAGCTTTGATACCAATTGTGACGTCCCCAAAATAGGTATACACAACCCATTCTGAGTCGAAAAATACATGGTACAAAATTCAAATACAAACTTCATTAATATAATACGACAAACCTAAGTTGAGAGTTTTAACACGTATATTGTCTCGTAAAAAATATCCAAACTCAAATAGAGTCCTCATTACAATTATTATCACACTGTTTTATAAAATAGTGATGACTACTATAGCCACCATCTCGAACCATCACTCTGTTCCCCGACTAGTCCGAGCTATATTCTCATTTCCTAAAGAGAACATGAAAGTAAAAGGTGAGCTCAACTAGCCCAGTAAAGAATGTTATAACTAAGATAATGCAAAATAAATTATCATTAGCCTTTCAACAGAGTTAAACTGATTGAATATAATAGATAACAAGTTTAACTGCAGCAGAACAAACAATCCATTAGAAGAGTCAAATAGAGCATGATATCTACTATCTTCTATGATTTAAAAGTTTATCATAATATTTTATCGCTATAACACAGCTCAATTGTAAGACCCCAACTTATTATTAATGAAATTTAATTTTCTCTATTTATTATTTTAAAATAGTAAGGGTTGATTTGATTAATGTGGATAGTTAGGGGTAAAATACGCAAATACTTCAAAATAAGCAAGTGGTTATAAAATATTCATTGTTGTTGGGAATATTCGTTTGGTCGTGGAATATTAAATGCTTCGGGAATATTAAATGCACGCCAGCGACCATGTGTGGGCCCCATAATGGAAAGCGATTGGATGAAGAAAGCGACAAATATAAGTGGTTTAAAAATAACGACGTAGTTATTCACTGATTATCTTGTTAAAATACCCTGGGTTAAAACACGGTAGCTTTACGGTATTGCACCGATTATTGATTCTTACGTGAAGACACTACTCAATAATGGTTACGATAATTCTTGCTTCGATATTTTATTGAGTTAATAATTCTTTGCGTTGATATTTTATATTCTTTTGTGTTTTGATAATTGTCATTACATAGTATTTTCATTATCGAAACAATAATTCATATTATCTCAATAATATTATTAGATAACATTATTGGCAATGTCTAGAAAGTTACATCTAAGGAGAGGTTTGGTCACCTAATTGCGCTTGAAAGAAGAAGAAATTCTTATTGGAAAGTCCCTCTTTCACAGGAACCTGCACGGTTGTCAATATTGTGATTACGTAATATTATTTGTGAATAATTAATTATTGATTCATATGATGAGGAAAATATTGATTTTATGTGGATATAGATGGAGAAAAATTTTAATGTGACAATTGTTGAAAATTGAAATTTTATCTTTTTACGATAAAATAATTCATTTAAATATATTATTATATTTTAATAATATAATAATGGTGATATTTTTACAACGAATATGGGATATATGAGTATACGAGGAGGAAGAGTATTTTTGTTGCAATAAATGTTTAAAACATGTTAAACATGTGTGGTTGGACCCCATTTATTGACCGAAATTTGATTATAAATTTTAAAAATCGTCCGTTTGTGGATTTGGTCAATTTCTATTTGGAATTTGGAAAAACTTTCTTACAGTAAAGTTGTAGAGAATTGAATATCCTATAAAAACTCATGAGATTCGAATTTTCTGATGAAAGGGATATTTATTATGAATTATTGAAGTTCCGAAGCTCCGAAATAATTGATTTTTGGAAGTTTAAAATATTTAAAATTAGAAAAAAAAAAAATTTCATTATGGTGTGTTACACATGTGGGTTGAATGAGCTGAATTCAGTTCTTGGACGGTTGGCGTAGGAAATTTTATTATAAATAATAATATTATATTAAATTTTCTGCTTTGGTGTTCTAAGCATTTTCCTATAAATAGGGTGCTTAGGTTAGAATTGAAAATCACACCGTAAATCAAGTTTTCTCTCTATATTATCGAGCATATTCTTGTGAGTATTTTGAGTATACTTTGAGTATTGTTAGGCGGTGCAAGTTCCTTGAAAGACTATACCCTAGATTCCAAATTTAGAAGTACTAATCTTTCGAGGTAAGGAATGTTATTTCTTCTCAAATGATATTATTTCTTCAATATCATTATGCTGAAATATTGGTTAAAACTTTTTATCAAATTTGGAACTTTTCCATGTCGGGGTTACTATTCATGAGTTACTATTCATGAGTTACTATTCACGAGTTACTTCATTAAGCGAGTTCTTATTCACGAGTTCTTATTCACGAGTACTATTCATGAAGCGTGAAGATGTTTTTTGGGAAATTTCTATCTTTTGGTGTCGGAGTTACTATTCACGTATACGGCACTATTCACCGAAAAATAAAATTTCTTCTTTTTGTCCAAAATATCTATTCTAGATACTAGCTTTGATTGTATCCATGTTTTGATCATTCTTGAATTTTACACCACTATGATTATTTTTGAGGTATTTTTGAACATGGATAAAACAAAGTACGAATCCTTAATCCTTAATCCTTGTCATTTTGTTTCACTAGATTCGTTTCTTTATAAATATTTTCATCATCCTCGTTCTTAAATGATGATATTATTGAATAGCTTTGGCATTAGTGCAGTGCGATGAATGATTTCTGAAGAATATCTTTGGCACATGTAGTGCAAAAGATGAATATTTGATTTCGGATATATATTGATTGATGTTACGAGGATAAAAGATGAGCGATGAACTTTTAAATTCATACATAGAAGATAGTAGTTTGCATTCTCTACTTAACTCTTCTAATGAATTATTATTTCATTGCGAATATTGATTTAAAATTTGTTGTCTATTGTATTCTATTAGATTTTTCCTGTTGAAGACTAACGATAATTTGTTGTATATTATCTTAGTCATAATATTCTTTACCGAGCTAGTTGAGCTCACCCTTTTCCTTTTTGTTCCATTTTTCTTCTCGGGGAGGCGAGAATATAAGCGAAATGCAGTCGGGTTTTGGAATGAAGGTTCTAGAGAGAGTTGCTTAGTAGTCCTCACCATTTTTGTAAAATAATGTATCAATAAATGTGATGAGGATTTATTTGAGTATAGATATTGTCTAGAAGATAATATTTGTATTCAAACTCACAGTTTTACTGTTGTAATAATAAGTTGTAGTTGTTTCTGTACCATGTATTGACAACTCAGAATGGGTGATGTATACTTATTTTGGGGGCGTCACAGTTAGTATCAGAGCTTAGGGATATGATCTCTGGCGGAGATTGGGGAATAGAACTAGGAGAGGAGAGACGAGTAAATCCTTCGTTAGTGTGTCCTACCTAAGCTTATTTTTTTGTTGGTCAGTATATAAAGGATATTATGTGATATATTGATTTTCTTAATTAACCTTGTTGTTTTATGATTTGTATTTGAGAATGTCGTGAGAATATTAACAATGGAAATTAGGCCGTGGAGACGCTTTGTACTCACTTAACGAGGAGAACGTGCAGCAGTGACAATGTTCCTCCCGTGAACAACACCATTGAGCGAGATGATGAGCGAGGGGATGTTTAGAAGTTTTTTGCGATTCATGCAAAATCGATTTAGGAGACTTCGTGTTCAAAATACGGAGGAAATGATAGCAATTCACGGGTTGTCACACCAAGCGGTTCAAAGAGTTGGGACCACCGAAATTTAAGGAAAGCCATATCCGATCATGGCGAAAACATGGGTCAAGCAAATTACCAAGATATTCGATGTCTTGGGATGCACGGAGAAACGAGAGGTTCCATTCGCCACCTTTATGTTCCGTGGCGAGGCAAAACTCTTGGTGGGAGTCGTGAAGCGTACCCATCCAATACACACTTTCGGCATGTCTGGGAAATGTTTGAAACTATTTAATGACAAATACTTTCCCTAAAAGTGTTAAATCGTATGAAGGAAGTAGAGTTCATCGATTAGAGCAAAATAACATGGCGGTGTCTCGATGCGAGGCAAAGTTTGCGAGTTATCGGTTTGCACCTCATTTGGTGGAGAATGAGGAGCGTATGACGCGGATGTTTCGAGAGGTTTGAAACCCGGCATACGTCGATATCTCATTTCTCATAAACTTTCTCTCTGATTAGGATGTTGTAAACAGGGGCTCAATTATTAGAAGCGAGATAACGAGATACAGTCAACCGAGGACCATAACCGAGGATCGTACCGGAGATAGCGATCAGCGAATAATGATAACTAGCGGAGAAAAGCAGACGGACAAAAATGGTAACCACTCTGGTGGTAATCATGGCCATGAAAATAGAAGCGCGAGTCGGGAGGAGATTTTAAAAGAGGAGATTTAACAATGACCATGTGAAGGCAGCGGTCTTGCGACAAGCGGTTCTAAGGGAGGAGAAACGACCACCCGGTCATATGTTACAAATGCGGAAAAAGGGACATATCGGTCAAAGCGCCCACAACGAGTTCAAGGTATGCTATAATTGTGGAAAGGAAGGACATATCGCTCGAGATTATGCGATGGCGAAACCTAGTTCATTGAAGACGGTGACTCAAAAGATCGTCCCGAGAAAAGTCAAAGTCAACGATTAGGGAAGAAGCGTTTGTTGTATTTGGTCATAATCGAGGAACCCAAGCGAGGTGATCACGGTAAGCTATTTATAAATTCTTGCGAAGTTTATACCTTACTTGATCTGGGGTGCTACCCATTCATTTATCTCTCATGCATGTGCTCAACGTTTAAACTTGACTCAGGAGAAATTAGACTTTGACTTATCTGTGGAAACTCAGTTAGGAGAAACTTTCATCACATCCACTATTTATAAATCTTGTTTGATTCAAGTTGGCACCATCACCTTACATTGACCTTATCTCTTTAAAGATACTTGCTTTTGATGTGATTTTAGGGATTGATTGGTTAACTACTCATCATGCCAAAATTGATTGTTTTAAATAAGGTTGTTAGTTTTCAAATTCCTAACCAACTGTATGTATGCAATTCAACAACTAAACCATTAAAATCAATCAACATCATATCTAATCATAAAGCTATTCGTTTATTAAAAAGCGGATGTCAAGCTTTCTTAGCCCATGTTATGGATTTGAATAAAGACACGTCAAATTTGAATAATATTCTTGTTGTTATTGACTTTCTGGCGTATTTCAAAGAACTTCCGGTCTACCCCGAGCGTGAAGTTGAATTCTTTATTGATCTTGAACCTAGTACAAAGCCCATTTCTAAAACCCATATCGAATGGCTCTATTGAACTTCGAGGAGTTAAAGGTCCAACTACTGAGGAATTGTTGGACATCGGTTTCATTAAATCTAGTACATCTCCTTGGGGTGCTCTATTTTATTTGTAAAGAAGAAAGAGGCGGGAGTATGCGACTTTGTATTGACTATCGGGAATTGAACCATGTCACCATCAAGAATAGGTATCCTCTACCTCGTATTAATGACTTGTTTGACCGATTTACAAGGGCACAATTCTTTTCAAAATCGATCTTAGTTACGGATATCATCATTGAAGATTAGAATCGAGGATATTCAAAGACCGCCTTTAGAACTTCGATGCGGGCATTATGAATTCTTAGTCATGTGTTTTGATCGACTAATGCTCCTATGACTTTCATGGATATGATGAACCGAGTATTCAAGGAATATTTGGATCGGTTTGTTGTTGTCTTTATTGATGACATCCTTATATATTCAAAAAGTCGTGAAGATCATGAGCACCATTTGAAGTCGGTACTCCAAAGGCTTCGTGAAAACAAACTATATGCCAAATTGAAGAAATGCGAGTTACGGCGAGGAAGTAGCATTCTTTGGGCACGTGGTGTCGAAACATGGAGTATCTGTTGATCCGAAGCGAAGATTGAAGCAATCTGAAAGTTAGGGAACAACCAAGTCGGTGTGAAAATCATCGTAGCTTTTTGGGCTTAAATGGTTATTATCGGAGATTAAGTGGAAGGGTTTTCTCTAATCGCTACTCCATTAACTTTCATTAACTCGGAAGGATACAAAATTCGTTTGGGCGCGAAGAATGCGTGAAGAGTTTCCAAGAGCTTAAGAGGAGACTTATTTGACATCTGTTCTAACAATACCATCTGGTTCGAATGGATTTGTTATCTCTGCGATGCTTGAGCAAAGGGTTAGGATGTGTTCTCATGCAACGTGGGAAAGTCATAGCCTATGCCTCGCGACAACTTAAAAAGAGTATGAGAGGAATTATCCTACTCATGATCTAGAGTTAGCGGCCGATCGTTTTGCGCTAAAGATATGGAGGCACTATCTATATGGGAGAAAGTGGAGATATATTCGGACCATAAAAAGCCTTAAATATTTCTTCACTCAAAAGAACTCAACATCTTGGCGTGACGTTGGCTCGAGCTATTGAAAGACTACGACCACACTATTCATACCATCACGGAAAAGCGAGCGTGGTAGTGACGCGTTGAGTAGAAGATCATATCACGAGGAGCGAGTGCGATGATGTCAAGTATCGCGTAAAGCCAACTTTAATAGAAAAAGTTAAGGTTGCTCAAGCCACCGGCCGGGAAATCGTATGAAGAAGAAAGTACAAGAAGGAGCTATTAGGGCGAGAATTGATGAAGAAGGAATACTTGAGTCCACTCTGAGACTTTGCGTTCCTAACGACTCGATTTGAAGTACAAGATTATGATGGAGGCACACAATACACCATTTGCAATCCATCCGGAAGTACTAAAATGTATCGTGATCTTGACATACATTTTGGTGGAACAATATGAAGAGAGATTGCAAAGTTTATCTCAATTTGTTTAACTTGTCAACGTGTAAAGGTGGAGCATCTAGTACCTAAGGGTCCGTTGCAGAACCACTTGAGATTCCGAAATGGAAGTGGGAACACATTACCATGGATTTAGTTTCACGGGTCTTCCTACTACGGTTTCTCGGGCATCAATGCTATTTGGGTTATTGTTGATAGATTAACCAAGTCCGCTCATTTCTTGTCGTCTGGGAGACTTATTCACTTGAGCGTCTTGCTAGTATGTATGCGTGAATGAGATTGTGAGGTTACATGGCATGCACATATCCATAGTTTCGGATCGTGACCCAAGATTCACTTCAAGATTTTGGGTTAGCTTGAAAAAAGCTATGGGCGCGGATTTACGATTCGATTCGGCATACCATCCTCAAAGCAGACGGACAATCGAAAGGACTATTCAAACTCTTGAAGATTTATTAAGACTACGTGTCTTAGACTTCAAGGCGATTGGGATAAGTATTTACCATTGGTGGAATTCTCCTACAACAACAGATTATCGAGCAAGTATAGGTGTAGCTCCATTTGAAGCATTATATGGACGAAAGTGTCGCTCTCCGGTCTGTTGGGGACGAGGTGGGTGAAGCAACCTTTGTTGGGACCCGAGTTGAAATGCGTATGACTACGGAAAAGATCCAAATGATTCGACAAGCGTATACAAAGCAAGACAAGATTGACAAAAGAGTTATGCGGATCTTCATCGAAGGACTTGGAATTTAGTGTAGGGGATCATGTATTATTGCGAGTTGCTCCATGGAAGGGAGTTACAAGATTTGGGAAGAGAGGAAAGCTCGATCCATGATTTATTGGTCCATTTCAAATTCTTGACCGAGTAGGAAATGTAGCTATAGACTCGCGTTACCTCAAAGTATGTCTCGTGTTCATAATGTGTTTCACATATCTCGTACTTAAATAAATATGTGAAAGACCGAACCACGTTATAGGGTTAGAACCCAGGACGAGATAGCCAAAGACTTAACGTGTGAGGAGGTACTGTCAAGATTTTGGATAGGAAGGAGCATGTCCTACACGAAAGGTCATACCACAAGTTAAAGTTTTACGGAGGAATCATGCTTTATAGAGGAAATGACTTGGGAATTGGAAGCGGAAATGAAAGCGAGGTATCCTCACCTTTTGAAACACACAGTCGTCGTCAATTTCGAGGACAAAATTTCATAAGGAGGGAGGTTGTAAGACCCCAACTTATTATTAATGAAATTTAATTTTCTCTTTATTATTTTAAAATAGTAAGGGTTGATTTGATTAATGTGGATAGTTAGGGGTAAAATACGCAAATACTTGAAAATAAGCAAGTGGTTATAAAATATTCATTGTTGTCGGGGAATATTCGTTTGGTCATGGAATATTAAATGCTTTGTCGGGAATATTAAATGCGACCAGGTAGCGACCGTGTATGGGCCCGTAATGGAAAGCGATTGGATGAAGAAAGCGACAAATATAAGTGGTTTAAAAAATAGCAGTAGTTAGTTGTTACCATTAATCTTGTTAAAATACCCGTGGTTAAAACATAGTAGCACTGCGGTATTGCACCAATTATTGATTCTTCGTGAAGAAGACACTACTCGATAATGGTTACGATAATTCTTGTTCGATATTTTATTGAGTTAATAATTCTTTGCGTTGATATTTTATATTCTTTGTTGTTTGATAATTGTCATTACACAAGTATTTTTCATTATCGAAGCAATAATTCATATTATCTGAATAATATTATTAGATAACATTATTGGCAATGTCTAGAAAGTTACATCTAAGGAGAGGTTTGGTCACCTAATTGCGGCGCCAAGATGAAGAAATTCTTATTGGAAAGCCCCTCTTTCACAGGAACTGCACGGTTGTCGATATTGTGATTACGTAATATTATTTGTGAATAATTAATTATTGATTCATATGATGAGAAAAATATTGATTTTTATGTGGATATAGATGGAGAAAAATTTTAATGTGACAATTGTTGAAAATTGAAATTTTATCTTTTTTACGATAAAATAATTCATTTAAATATATTATTATATTTTAATAATATAATAATGGTGATATTTTTACAACGAATGTGGGATATATGAGTATCTGAGGAGGAAGAGTATTTTTGTTGCAATAAATGTTTAAAACATGTTAAACATGTCGGTTGGACCCCATTTATTGGTGAGAAATTTGATTATAGCACGTAAAAAAATCGCCCGTTTGTGGATTTCGGTCAATTTCTATTTGGAATTTGGAAAAACTTTCTTCTGCAAAGTTGTAGAGAATTGAATTTCCTATAAAAACTCATGAGATTCGAATTTTTTTGATGAAAGGGCTATTTATTATGAATTATTGAAGTTTGAAGTCTCAAAATAATTGATTTTGGAAGTTTAAAATATTTAAAATTAGAAAAACATTTTTTTCATTATGGTGTGTTACACATGTGGGTTGAATGAGCTGAATTCAGTTCTTAGAAGGTTGGCGTAGGAAATTTTATTATAAATAATAATATTATATTAAATTTTCTGCTTTAGTGTTCTAAGCATTTTCCTATAAATAGGGTGCTTAGGTTAGAATTGAAAATCACACCAGAAACTGAAGTTTTCTCTCTCTATATTATCGGCGTTATTCTTGTGAGTATTTTGAGTATACTTTGAGTATTGTTAGGCGGTCTGCAAGTTCCTTCAACCTTATACACGGTATTCCAAATTTAAATACTTAATCTTTCGAGGTAAGGGATGTTATTTTCTTCTCGAATGATATTATTTCTTCAATATCATTATCTTTGAAATATTGGTTAAAACTTTTATCAAATTTGGAACTTTTCCATGTCGGGTTGCTATTCATGAGTTACTATTCATGAGTTACTATTCACGAGTTACTATTCAGCGAGTTCTTATTCACGAGTTACTATTCACGAGTACTATTCATGAAGCGTGAAGATGTTTTTTTGGGAAATTTCTATCTTTTGGTGTCGGAGTTACTATTCACGTATATTATACACTATTCATTCAATTAAAAAATAAAATTTCTTCTTTTTGTCCAAAATATCTATTCTAGATACTAGCTTTGATTGTATCCATGTTTTGATCATTCTTGAATTTTACACCACTATGATTATTTTTGAGGTATTTTTGAACATGGATAAAACAAAGTACTGATCCTTAATCCTTAATCCTTGTCATTTTGTTTCACCGGATTCGTTTCTTTAAAAATATTTTCATCATCCTCGGTCTTAAATGATGATATTATTGAATATCTTTGGCTTTGTAGTGCAAGATGAATGATTTCTGAAGAATATCTTTGGCACATAGTGCAAAGATGAATATTTGATTTCGAGATATATATTGATTGATGTTACGAGGGATAAAAGATGAGCGATGAACTTTTAAATTCATACATAGAAGATAGTAGTTTGCATTCTCTACTTAACTCTTCTAATGAATTATTATTTCATTGCGAATATTGATTTAAAATTTGTTGTCTATTGTATTCTATTAGATTTTTCCTGTTGAAGACTAACGATAATTTGTTGTATATTATCTTAGTCATAATATTCTTTACTGAGCTAGTTGAGCTCACCCTTTTCCTTTTTGTTCCATTTTTCTTCTCAGGAGGTGAGAATATAGCGAGTACGAGTCGGGGTTTGGAATGAATGTTCTAGAGAGAGTTGTTTAGTAGTCCTCACCATTTTTGTAAAATAATGTATCAATAAATGTGATGAGGATTTATTTGAGTATAGATATTGTTTAGAAGATAATATTTGTATTCAAACTCACAGTTTTACTGTTGTAATAATAAGTTGTAGTTGTTTTTGTACCATGTATTGACAACTCAGAATGGGTGATGTATACCTATTTTGGGGGCGTTACATCAATAAATAATCCACATCACTAAATTATTCATGCACTACGGGCCAAGGATATTCATTAGTATCACATCTACGAATTATCCATGCACTATGGGCCAAGGATATTCGCTAGTATCACCAATGGTCATGATCATGCCAACAACTTTCCATCAATGCACTATAGGCCAATGAGGAATTTTACCACATCATTTGTAACATTACAGGTAATGATTATACTGATACATAATTCTTGGTCATAATCATATCAATCAACAGTCCATCTATCCACTACAAGCCAAAGATGACTTTCATCACGATATAAGCATGAGGATGATGACAATGATATAAGAATTCAATTAAGTGAAAGCAAGGATAAATTTTAAAGATTTATAAATCAATTTATTCAGAGTTCAAGAATGTCCAAATTGTTAACATGATACTGCTTTATGGAGTAAAATTCAAGAATAATATTCATGTATCAAAAATAATTTGGACAGAAAAGAAATCAATTTATGTCATGAATAGTACTCGGGGTGAATAGTACCCGAGTGAATAGTACCCTGTGAATAGTACTTCGTGATTAGTAACCCGTGAATAGTACGCCGACATGAAAAGATTAAAATTTCACAAGAATGCTCAGAAAAATATTTTCGTGAAAAGATACTAGATGAAATGCAAATTTCAAGGATATTCTACTAATTTGAAGGAGTATAGAAGCAATATTTAACAAAATGAGTATAGAATTCAGAATCTGAAACGAAATAATATTACTTACATACTACAGAGTATGGAAGAAAATATTATTTCTTACGAATATTAAACAAAAATAATATCCCTTACCTCAAAAGGAGAGTATTTCTGACTGGTAGGGTGGGGATATTCTTGAAGAAAACTTGCATTGTTTTCTACACTCAAATATTCCTTAAACTCTAAAGAAATACGCTCGATATTATAGAAAAAGAATTCTCTGATTCTGGTGTGATTTTCATTTCTAAACTAAGCATCCTATTTATAGGAGAATGGCAGAGTACTATTTGAAAATAAAAATCACGGATGCACAGTAATTGAAATTCATGGGCGCTTCTTCGGCTGAAAATTTTGATTTACTATGCAGCACTATGCAATAAAATATTCTAATAAAACGAAAACTTTAAATAAAGTCTAATATATTCTCTATTTATAATCTAATAAATCAAAACATATAATATATATATATATACACACACATATATATATATATATATATATATATATATACACACACACACACACACACATATCTTCCACCACCACCACACACACACATCACCACCCACACACCCCACCCCCATTACACAAATGTCACACACACCCCACCCCACCCCACCCCCCACCCCACACACACATATACATATATATATATATTTATAACTTTCTACCAACTATTTTGAAAAATGAGTAAGTGAGGGTCTATATAATAAGCCAAATTTACAACAAATACTTCAATAAAACCCCTCTATTTATCTCAATTCACTTGGCTTCACTAAATAAATTTTTAATAACATTTATTCATCATTAATATTATAAACTCACAATATTAACAACCAGATCATTCCCAGGAAAGAGGGGGACTTTCAGATAAGGATTTCTCCTTATTGGCGTGCAATTAGGTGACCAAACCCCTTTCCTCGACAGAACTTTCTAGACATTGTCAATAATGCAAATAATAATATGAATAAATTTGTCGTCTCAATTATTAATTTAATAATTTAAAATATTGTGACAATAATTGAATCAATAATGTGAGATACTATGCAGCAATTATTGTGGCAATAATTGAATAAAACTGAGTGACTTCTCACGTAAGCATTAATAATAAAAGATATTGTACAATACCATATGCTACTATGCAACCACGCATATTACTGTACTTTTATTACTGAGTATTTCAATAGTTAACGGTAAAATATTTGCCGTTATTTTTATAAAAAGTTATTTCTGTCGTTTTCTCACTCCGACAGTAATTCTATTGTGGGGTCCACCAATGATTGTGCTGTCGTACGAATATTCCTTGACCAAACGAATATTTTATGACAACTTGCTTACTTTGCAAATTTGTAAATATTACCCACAACTATGTCAAATCCACACCTTATTATTCAAAATAACATTTAGAGAAAAATTAATCTTTATTAATAAAAGTTGGGGTCTTATATTGATGACCTGTTTGACCAGTTGCAAGGCGCTAAATTCTTTTCAAAGATCGATCTTCATTCTGGATATCATCAATTAAAGATTAAAACTGATGACATTCCAAAGATTGCTTTCAGAACTAGGTACGGGCATTACGAATTCCTAGTTATGTTTTTTGGATTGACCAATGCTCCTACTGCATTTATGGATATGATGAACAAAGTATTCAAGGAATATTTGGATCATTTTGTGGTTGTCTTTATTGATGACATCCTCATATACTCTAAAAGCCGTGAAGATCATGAACAAAACTTGAGGTTGATACTCCAAAAGCTTCGTGAATACAAGTTGTATGCCAAGTTGAAGAAATGAGAGTTCTGGCTTGAGGAAGTAGCATTCCTTGGGCATGTGATATCAAATCACGGAATATCTGTTGACCTAGCGAAGATTAAAGAAATTCAAAGCTGGGAGAAACCTATGTTAGTAACCGAAGTACGTAGCTTTCTGGGTTTAATTAGTTATTATCGGAGATTCATGGAAGGATTTTCTCGAATTGCTACTCCATTAACTAAGAAAACTCGAAAAGATACAAAATTTTGTTGGAGCGAGGAATGTGAGAAGAGTTTTCAAGAACTTAAGAGGAGACTCATTTCAGCACCTGTTCTGACAATACCACCGGTTCAGAGGAATTTGTCATCTACACCGATGCTTTAGGCAGAGGATTAGGATGTTTTCTCATGCAACATGGGAAAGTAATAGCCTATGTCTCACGATAACTCAAAGAATATGAGTGAAATTATCCTACTCATGACCTAGAGTTGGCAGCAATCATTTTTGTGCTTAAAATTTGGAGGCATTACCTGTATGGGGAGAAGGTGGAGATCTATACAGATCATAAAAGCCTCAAATATTTCTTCACCCAAAAGGAAATCAACAAGCGGAAACAACGTTGGCTCAAGCTGTTGAGAGATTACGATCATACCATTCAATACTGTGAAGCCCCCAAAATAGGTATACATCACCTATTCTGAGTCACCAAATACATGGTACAGAATTCAAATACAAATTTTATTATACAATTATCGTGTAAAATACGACAAAACATCGCTGGGAGTTTTAACACGAATATTGTCTTCTAGACAATATCCAAACTTAAATGGAGTCCTCATTACAATTATTATCACACTATTTTATAAAATAGTGAGGACTACTACAGCCACCATCTCGGACCGTCACTCCATTCCTTGACTAGTCCCGGCTACGTTCTCATTTTCTGAAGAGAACAATGAAAGCAAAAGGGTGAGATCAACAAGCCCAGAAAGAAATATTATGACTAAGATAATGTAGAATAAATTATCATTAGCCTTCAACAGTGCTAAACTAATAAATAACAAGTTTAACTGTAGTGGAACAAGTAGTCCATTAGAAGAGTTAAGTAGAGCATGATATCTACTATCTTCTACGATTTAAAAAGTTTATCATCAATTTTATTGCTGAGATTCAGCTCAATAAATAATCCACATCACTGAATTATCCATGCACTATGGGCCAAGGATATTCATTACTATCACGTCCACAAATTATTCATGCACTAAGGGCTAAGGATATTCGTGTTATCACCAATGGTCATGATCATACCAACAGCTGTCCATCAATGACTTTCATCACAATATAAACATGAGGATGATGACAATGATATAAGAATTTAATTAAATGAAAGCAAAGGATAAATTTTAAAGATTTATAATTTAATTTATCCAGAATTCAATAATGTCCAAATTATCAACATGATACTGCTGTGTGGAGTAAAATTCAAGAATAATATTGTATCAAAGATGATTTGGACCGAAAAGAAATTAATTTTTGTCATTAATAGTACCCTGGGTGAATAGTACCTAAGTGAATAGTACCCCGTGAATAATACTTCGGGAATTGTACCCCGTGAATAGTACCCCGACATGAAAAGATTAAAAATTATCAAGAATGCTCAAAATAATATATCCATGAAAAGATACTAGATGAAGCGCAAATTTCAGGGATATTGTACTAATTTCACGGAGTATAAAAGCCAAAACTTAACAAAATGAGTGTAGAATTCGGAATCTGAAATGAAATAATATTACTTATATACTATAAAGTGTGGAAGAAAATATTATTTCTTACGAATATTGAACAAAAATAATATCCCTTACCTTAAAAAGGAGAGTATTCTAACTGGTATAGCGGGGATATTCTTGAAGAAAACTTTACTATTTTCTACGCTCAAAGCTTCCTTAAACTCTAAAGAAATACGCTCAATATTATAGAAGAAGAATTCTCTGATTCTGGTGTGATTTTCTTTTCTAAACTGAGCATCCTATTTATAGGAGAATGGAAGGGCACTATTTAGACACACAGTAGAAAAATATTCATGGGTGCAGAATCGGCTGAATAATTTGATATTTACTATGCAAACACTATGTACATACTATGCAACCACTATGCATAATAAAATATAATATATTCTATTTTTCATAAAAAACAAAAGTAATATTATATATATATATATATCACATGCAAAATAACTCACGAGTTACACCCCCCCCCCCCCCCCGTGACTCCTTCCCCGCCCCCACTCCTGTGACGCCCCCAAATTCAGGTACTTGAAACTCGAACTCGGTGCTTCACGATACCATTTCTATGAGCGGAAAAATACTAATAATAATTACAATAATATAAATACCAAACTTAATTTACATATTAGAGTTTAATCCCAAGTACGCAACCTTTAATACATTACAATACATGATAATAATAAATATCATCCTTATCTTAATAAAGTCAAACTATTACATAATATAACACCAACTTATTCTGCAACCTTTACTTTTCCCTTATTCTTAGCAGAGCCTTCAGGTTGTTCACACTTAGTTGAAAACATTTAAATTAAGTAAGGATGAGTATTTGAGTGCCCAACAAGTAATAGCGAGCAATAAAAGTTAATTAAAAGAAGTAAATGTTTTCTTTGAACGACACTTCTACAGCGAATCAACAATTGTGAAGCAAGCTGAACAATTAATAACAACATATCAATTTTATATCAAAATTTTGAAACTACGTACTGACTATAATTGGGGATCAGTCGACAGACTATGAACATTGTTTTCTATTTTTAAAAAGGCTAAACAAAACACCATCTGTAAACCGTTATAACTTACAGGCACGGGGGTGATCAGCCCGTTATGCCCTGTATTGATTAATACTACATGTTCGAACGATATTTTAAATCCGGCATATCCACTTAGAAGCGTAAAAGTTTCAGTTATTCGGATGTTCATACCAGTCTAGAATTTGAACCAAAACAATTCGGTTGGATACAATAAAGTTTTTTTTTGTTCAACAATATTTTTAAATTCGTGTCTAGCTGAATCAAATAGCTTAGACGGCTTTTAAGTCAATGTATACATACTGGAAACCAATAAGTATGTGTCAACATGTGATAAAATATAATGATTATCCAAGTGAGGACACTTGTATAACCATGCTTAGAAATTAACGAATAGAATATATATCTTGATATATAATAACAGAATTAAGGAACTTGTACAACAGATTATAATCTAATAACTTACTTATACAGAATCATTGCATAAGTATATACAAAGGTTGAGATATTTGAACAATGAAAAAGAATAGTTTCGATATTTGCTTATGCATGTCCATTGCATAAAGTAAATACAAAGATAGGATACATGTCTGATCTGCTGCTTACACAACTTAGTTTTATCTTTTATATCAAGACCTATCATTAATAAGATCATTTTATCGATTAGAATAACATAACTTAACACATAGTACTGCTATTTGCAGTCGGCACATAACATAATCACATTGTCACATAAGTTTAACAAACATTAGATCACAAACAAATACATATTCAGTTAAATTATCTAAATCCAGATCAATTTCTGAAACATGTCGGTGTATCGATAGCTTTATCGGGTAATTATCGGGTCTAAAACTTTATACTGAAGTTCAATATTCATTTAGATAACTTAAATACCAGTCATATTATTTTTAAATGACTTGTAAAATTTTTTAAACAATTATTATAATTTAACATGATTTTTGAAACAACGGAATCATTATTAACTGATTTAAATATTAAATAATTCTATTGTCATTAATATTTAATTAATATTAAACTATTAATAAAAACATTGCCAAAATATTAAAGTTATTTATATTAACTTAAAATATTTTTAAAGTATTAATATCACCTTTAAATGATTTTTAAAACAATTAAAAGTATTTTTAAATAATTACCATTAATATTTAAATATTAATGCATTACTTATCAAAATATTAAAAGTCATTTATAATAACTTAAAATATTTTTAATTCATTTATAATCCTTTTAAATGATTTTCAAATCAATAAAATCATGTTTAAACTATTTATTTAATATAATTAATAAATAAATCTAATATCATTAATATTAAATTATTAATGAAATTATCCTTTAAATATTAAAAATTATATTTTATAATTTTATAGAATTATTATTTGATTGAGAAAACTGACAAAATATCTTTTATAAAAATAACTAATGAAAGTTTTACCGCTAATCGTTAGAATACCCTTAGTTAAAATATAAGTAATACTGTGCAGGGTTGCCGCGATAGCACCAGTATTGCACAATATATTTTGAATTATTGATTCTTACATAAGAAGGCACTACTCAATAATTATTACGATAATTACTATTCAATATTTTATTTTATTGATTCAATAATTGTTAGCGTTGATATTTTATATTATTGTTATTTCAATAATTGTCACTACTACAAATTATTTTCCATTATCAAATCAATAATTCATATTATTTGAATAATATTATTAGATAGCATTATTGGCAATGTCTAGAAAGTTACATCGAGGAGAGGTGCAGTCACCTAATTGCTTGGCGCCCCATGAAGGAGAAATCCTTATCGGAAAGCCCCATCTTTCCTGAGGAGCGGCACAGTTGTCATTATTGTGATTCATAATATTATTTGTGAATAATTAATTATTGATTTATATGATAAGGAAATATTTATTTTATGTGGACATAAATGATGGATAAAAAAATATTTATTTTATGTGGTTATAAATGAAGGAATTAATGTTGAGGTGTTTTATCAGTATTTTGTCGGATTGGAAGTATTAAAAAAATTAAATCGGTGTTTTTAAAGCTCTATTGAGTGAGTTATAATTTTAATCCGACCGTTGGATCGTTGTGATTTTTGGATATGTAATGCATGTATAAGTTGAGTATATGTCCACAAATTTTGAACCGTTAAAAAATTAACATATGATTTGTTATGAATTTAAAGATGTGTTGAAAATTGTCCGTTTGTGAAATTCGGATATTTTCTATTTCGAATTTGGAAAAACTTTCTTCTGCAAAGTTGTAGAGAATTTGATTTCGTGTGGAATAGACATAAAATTCACATTTTTCTGATAAAATGGCTATTTATTATGAATTATTGAAGTTTTAGAAATTAAAATGTTTTTATTAAAAATATGGGTGGGCCCCACTTTTGGTTGTTGGGAAAGGTGGCTGATTTTAGTGGGCCCCACTTGTGGTGGTTGAAATTTTTTCAAAGAAGTGTGCGTAGAAAAAAAAAATATTATTTTATTATTTAGTCTCCTATGGCGTTCTAGCATTTTCCTATAAATAGGGGCTTAAGTTAAAATTGAAAATCACACCAGAATCAGAGAATTCTTCTTCTATAATCACACCAGAAAAAGAGAATTCTATACTCGTTTTGTTAAAATTTTGGCTTCTATACTCCATGAAATTAGTAGAATATCCTTGATATTTGCGCTTCATCCAGTATCTCTTAATGGAAATATTATTCTGAGCATTCTTGATAAGTTTTAACTTTTTCATGCCGGAATACTATTCATAGGGTTACTATTCCCGAAGTACTATTCACGGGATACTATTCACTTGAGTACTATTCACCCGGGGTACTATTCATGATAAAAATTGATTCATTTTCGGTCCAAATTATTTTTGGTACAATATTATTCTTGAATTTTACTCCATAAGCAGTATCATGTTGACAATTTGGACGTTATTGATTTCTGGATAAATTAAATTATAAATCTTTAAAAATTTATACTTGAACTTGTTTTATTGAATTCTTATATCATTGTCATCATCATCATGTTTATATTATTCATTGAAAGTCAAATACATGGCACATAGTGCATAGATGTACTTGGTATGATTATGACCGGGGATTATTCGGTATAATCATGATCGTAATGTTACAAATGATGTGGTAAAAGTCCTCATTAGCCCGTAGTGCATTGATGGACAGTTGTTGGCATGATCATGACCATTGATGAATACACGAATATCCTTAGCCCGTAGTGCATGGATAATTTGTGGTCGTGATACTAATGAATATCCTTGGCCGTAGTGCAGGGATGATGTGGATTATTTATTAAGCTGAGTCTCAGCGATAAAAGTGATGAAACACCTTTTAAATCATAGAAGATAGTAGATTTTTTTCTCTACTTGACTCTTCTAATGGATTGCTTGTTCCGCTGCAGTTAAACTTGAGCAACCATTTTGCTTTCATTATCCTCTTCAGGAAATGAGAACGTAACCGAGACTAGTCGGGGAATGGAGTGAAAGTCCAGATGATAGCATTAGTAGTCCTCACTATTCTATGAAATGGTGTGATAATAAATATATTGAGGACTCCATTTGAGTTGAATACTGTCTAGAAGACAATATTCGTTTTAAAACTCTCAGTTTATGTTTTGTCGTATTTTACACGACAGTTGTATTATTAAGTTGTATTTGATTTTTGTACCATGTATTTGGCGACTCAAGATGGGTGATGTATACCTATTTTGGGGGCGTCACAGTTGGTATCAAAGCTTAGGGATATGATCCTTGGCTGAGATGCGAGACAAGAACTAGGAGGGGAGAGACGGGGAATTCCTTCGCTAGTATGAACTACCAAAGTTTATTTGGTATTTTAATTTGTCGGTCAGAGTATAGGAATAATATTTGACATGTCATTTAACCCTTGTTTTATGTCAGTATTTGAAAATGACATCTGAGAATGTTGAGGATAGCAATGGAGCACAGGAGACCGTTGAGTCTCCACAGATCAATAATCAGGATAATGTGCATCAGGAAGGCGACAATTCTCATGCAAACAACAACACTGACCAAATGATGAACGATGGAATGTTCAGAGGCTTTATGCAATTCATGCAACATCAGGTGAGAGCGGCTCCTGTCCGAAATACAGGTGGAAACACTGGCAACTCTCGGACGGTCATTGCTAAAAAGTTCAAGGAGCTGGGACCACTGGAGTTTTTTGGAGAGCCAAAACCACTTAAGGCAGAGACATGGATAAAGCAGATCAACAAGATATTTGATGTCTTGGGATGCTCCGAGGAGCAAAAGGTTCCCTTTGCCACCTTCATGTTGCGGGCAAAAGCAGATTACTGGTGGGAATCTATAAAGCGTACTCAACCTGCCGCACTGAAGATGTCTTAGGAGAAGTTCCAAGAACTGTTCAACGATAAGTACTTTCCCGAAAGTATTCGTCACATGAAAGAGGTAGAGTTCATTAAACTAGAGCAAAATAACATGACCGTGTCATAGTACGATGCTAATTTTGCTGAGTTATCTCGGTTTGCGTCCCACTTAGTTGATAATGAGGAGAGAATGACGCGGATGTTTCTAAGAGATTTGAAACCCAAGATACGTCAATACCTTATCTCTCACAAACTTTTCTTGTATTCAGATGTTGTGAATAGGGCTCAGTTATTGGAACGTGATAATGAGTCAACCCAACCAAGAGAGAGCAGTCGACAAAATGATAATACTAGTGATAACAGTCATCGAAGTGGTGACAACAAACGTGGAGGCAATCAACATGCCAGAAATGGTAACCACTTCGGTGGTAATCATGGCAAAGACAATAAGAGTGGACATTTCAAGAAGAGGAGATTCAACAATGATGGAAAGACGTCAGTACCGGCACCCGTTGTTAAGGAAGGAGAATGACCACCTATTATATGCTTCAAATACGGAGGGGAGGGATACATCAGTCCAAACTGCGCGATGTAGTCCAAAGTGTGTTATAATTGTGGAAGAGAAGGTCACCTAGCCTGATTTTGTCATGCACTAAAGACAAGTCCAGCTGGGATGGAGGCACTAAAGGCTGTCCCAGAAAAGTCAAAGCTGGTAGTTCAAGGGAGAGCGTTTGTCGTGACCTCCCAGAAAGCAAGGAACCCGAACGAGGTCATCACGGGTAAGCTTATCATAAACTCTAGCGAAGTCTATAACTCATTTGATACCGGTTCTACCCATTCATTTATTTCTCCTACTTGCGCTCAACGTTTAAATTTGACTTCGGAGAAATTAGACTTTGACTTATCTGTTGAAACTCCGTTGAGAGAAACCTTCATCACATCCATTGTTTATAAGTCTTGTTTGGTTCAAATCGGTACCCTCACATTACCTGTCGATCTTATTTCATTGAAAATACTTGCATTTGACGTAATTCTAGGGATTGATTGGTTAACTACTCATCATGCAAAAAATAATTACTCCCTCCGTCCCATAGTTATAGGCTGATTTCTTTTGGCACATAGTTTAAGAAAATCAGTTTAAGTTAATTTTTAACACAAATTTTCCACATATACCCCTTAATATAGAATTAATGAATAAATTAATTACTCCTTACTTATCACATTGAAACTCTTAACTTCATTTATTGTTGGTCCAATTGCCTTTTATACACAAAATATGTTAAACTAGTAAAGCCTAAAAAGTTGAATTCTTTTATTGAGAATACAACAACATTAAATGTAGTGATAAAAATAATGACATTGAAGGTTGTTTCTTCAAAAAAAGAGTAATAGTTGAATATTTATTATAAGGACATAAAAGTAAAATAATGAACCAACTAAATTTTATAAATAGTAAGTAGCCTATATATTGGGACATCTCAAAATGGAAAATCAGCCTATAACTATGGGACGGAGGGAGTATTTTCGTAAGGTTGTTAGCTTTCATATTCCTAACCAACCTATTATGCGAATTCAAGCAACCAAACTATTAAAATCAATCACTGTCATCTCAAGCCATAAAGCTATTCGTTTATTAAAAAACGGATGTCAAGCTTTCTTAGCTCATGTCACGGATTTAAACAAAGATACTTCAGTTTTGAATGATATTTCTATTGTTAATAAATTTCCTAACGTATTCCCTGAAGAACTTCCTGGCCTACCCCCAGAGCGAGAAATTGAATTTTGTATCGACCGTGAACCTGGTACAAAACCCATTTCTAAAGCCCCATATCGAATGTCTCCTATTGAACATCAGGAGTTAAAGACTCAATTGCAGGAATTGTTAGACATCGGTTTTATTCGTCCTAGTACGTCTCCTTGGGGTGCTCCTGTTCTATTCGTGAAGAAAAAAGATGGGAGTATGCGACTTTGTATTGATTATCGGGAGTTGAATCATGTCACCATCAAGAATAGGTACCCATTACCACGTATTGATGACCTGTTTGACCAGTTACAAGGCGCCAAATTCTTTTCAAAGATCGATCTTCATTCTGGATACCATCAGTTAAAGATTAGAACCGATGACATTCCAAAGACGGCTTTCAGAACTCAGTACGGGCATTATGAATTCCTAGTCATGTCTCTTGGATTGACTAATGATCCTGCTGCCTTCATGGATATGATGAACCGAGTATTCAAGGAATATTTGGATCACTTTGTGGTTGTCTTTATTGATGACATCCTCATATATTCCAAAAGCCGTGAAGATCATGAGCAACACTTGAGGCTGATACTCCAAAAGCTTCGTGAAAATAAGCATTATGCCAAGCTAAAGAAATGCGAGTTCTGGCTTGAGGAAGTTGCATTCCTTGGGCACTTAGTATCAAGTCGTGGAATATCTGTTGACCCAGCAAAGATTGAAGCTATTCAAAGCTGGGAGCAACCTAAATCAATGACCGAAGTATGTAGCTTTCTCGACTTAGCTGGTTATTATCGGAGATTCGTAGAAGGGTTTTCTCGAATCGCTACTCCATTAACTCAGCTGACTTGGAAAGATACAAAATTAAGTTGGAGCGTGGAATGTGAGAAGAGTTTTCAAGAACTCAAGAGGAGACTCATTTCAGCACCTGTTCTGACAATACCATCTGGCTCGGAGGGATTTGTCATCTACAGTGATGCTTCAGGCAAAGGGTTAGGATGTGTTCTCATGCAACATGGGAAAGTCATATCCTATGCCTCTTGGAAACTCAAAGAATATGAGAGGAATTATCCTACTCATGATCTAGAGTTGGCAGCTATTGTCTTCGCACTTAAAATTTGGAGGCATTACTTGTATAGGGAGAAAGTGGAGATCTTTACGGATCCTAAAAGCCTCAAATATTTCTTCACCCAAAAGGAACTCAATATGCGGCAACGACGTTGGCTTGAACTATTGAAAGATTATGATCATACCATCCAATACCATCCTGGAAAAGCGAATGTGGTAGTTGACGCATTGAGTAGAAGATCATATGCGGGTATAAGTGCGATATTGTCAATGAAAAGGCCCATTTTGTATGACTTGCAAAGGATTGAGATAGACTTAAAGACTCTAGGGACCCATGTGATGATGGCGAATATACGAGTAGAACCGACTTTAATTGATAAAGTTAAAGCTGCTCAAGCTACAGACCTGGAGCTGATGCGTATGAGGAAGATAGTGCAAGAAGGTGCTATGTCAGAAGTAAGAATCGATGAAGAATGAATACTTTGAGTTAACTCCAGATTTTGTGTTCCTAACGACCCTGATTTAAAACTATAAAATCATGATGGAGGCGCACAACACATCATTTGTAATCCATCCTGGGAGTACCAAAATGTATCATGATCTTCGACATACATTTTGGTGGAGCAATATGAAGAGAGAGATCGCGGAGTTTATCTCAAGGTGTCTAACTTATCAATGAGTCAAGGCGGAGCATCAAGTACCAAAAGGTCCATTGCAACCACTTGAAATTCTAGAATGGAAGTGGGAGCACATTACCATGGATTTCGTTACCAGTCTTCCCAAGGTTTCTCAGGGCAAAGATGCGATTTGGGTCATTGTTGATAGATTGACCTAGTCGGCTAATTTCTTACCTATACGAGAAACTTATACACTTGAACGTCTTGCTCGTATGTACATAAACGAGATTGTAAGATTGCATGGTATGCCAGTATCCATAGTTTCTGATCGAGACCTAAGATTCACTTCAAGGTTTTGGGTTATTTTGCAAAAAGCTATGGGCACAGATTTACGATTTAGTTTGGCTTATCATCCTCAAACGGACGGGTAGTTAGAGAGGAATATTCAAACTCTTAAAGATCTATTAAGACTCTGTGTCTTTGACTTCAAGGGAAGTTAGGACAAGTTCTTACCATTGGTGGAGTTTTCTTACAACAACAGTTATCAAGCAAGTATTGGCATGGCTCCATTCGAGGCGTTGTATGGAAGAAGGTGTCATTCTCCAGTATGCTGGGATGACGTGGGTGAACCAACATTGTTGGGACCGGAGTTGGTACGTATGACTACGGAAAAGATTCAAACGATCCAACAGCGTATAAAAATCTCACAAGATCGACAAAAAGAGTTATGATGATCTTTATCGAAAGGACGTGGAATTCAATATTGGAGAACATGTGTTATTACGTGTTGCTCCATGGAAAGGAGTTTGAGATTTGGGAAGAGAGGAAAACTCAATCCTCGATTCATTGGCCCATTTTTAATCCTCGAACGAGTAGGAATCGTGGCTATATAGACTACTTTCTTTACCGCCAAGTATGTCTCGTGTTTATAATGTTTTACACATATCTATGTTACGTAAATATGTGAAAAACCCGAACCACATTATTGAGTTAGAACCGGACGAAATAGCAGAAGATTTAACGTATGAAGATGTTCCTGTTAAAATCTTGGATAAGAAGGAGCATATTTTACGCTCCAAGGTTATACCTCAAGTCAAAGTTTTGTGGAGAAATCATGATGTTGAGGAAATGACCTGAGAGTTAGAATCTGAAATGAAATCAAGGTATCCTTACCTCTTCGACATACCAGGTATGTACCCTAATTTCGAGGATGAAATTTCATAAGAAGGGGAGGTTGTAAGACCCCAACTTTTATAAATAAAGATGAATTTTCTATAAATATCATTTTTGAATATTATGGAGTGAATTTGATACAATGTTATAGTTGTGGGTAATAATTATAAATTTTGCAAAATACGTAAGTTGTTATATATTATTCGATTGGTCGGGAAATATTCGTTTTAACAGGGAATATTAAATGCGACGACACAATCATTAGTGGACCCCTAGCAACGGAATTATTGTCGGATTGAGAAAACGACAAAAATATCTTTTATAAAAAATAACGGCGAAAGTTTTACCGTTAACTCGTTAGAATACACGGTGGTTAAAATATATAATATCTGCGAGGTTGCATGCGATGCTTTACGGTATTGCACGATGTATTTTGAATTATTGATTCTTACGTGAAGGCACTACTCGATAATTGTTACGATAATTACTGCTCAATATTTTATTTTATTGATTCAATAATTCTTTGCGTTGATATTTTATATTATTGTTGTTTCAATAATTGTCACTTTGCCAAATATTTCCCATTATCAAATCAATAATTCATATTATTTGAATAATATTATTGGCAATGTCTAGAAAGTTCTGTCAAGGAGAGGTTTGGTCACCTAATTGCATGCCGAAATGAAGGAGAAATTCGCGAACGGCTGGTTGTCATTATTGTGATTCTGTAATATTATTTATGAATAATTAATTATTGATTTATATGATAAGGAAATATTTATTTTATGTGGACATAAATGATGGGTAGAAAAATATTTATTTTATGTGGTTATAAATGAAGGAATTAATGGTGAGGTGTTTTATCAGTATTTTGTCGGATTGAAAGTATTAAAAAATCAAATTGGTTTTCTTAAAGCTCTATTGCGTGAGTTATAATTTTAATTTGACCATTGAATCGTTGTGATTTTTGGATATGTTATGCATATATAAGTTGAGTATATGTCCACAAATTTTGAACCGTTAAAAATTAACGTATGATTTGTTATGAATTTTAAAAGGTGTTGAAAATTGTCCGTTTGTGAAATTCGGATATTTTCTGTTTGGAATTTGGAAAAACTTTCTTCTGTAAAGTTGTAGAGAATTTGATTTCATGTGGAATGGACATAAAATTCGTATTTTTCTGATAAAAGGGCTATTTATTATGAATTATTAAAGTTTCAAAAATTAAAATATTTTTATTAAAAATATGGGTGGGCCCCACTTTTGGTTGTTTGGAAAGGTGGCTGATTTTAGTGGGCCCCACTTGTGGTGGCTGAAATTTTTTCAAAGAAGTGTGCGTAGAAAAATAATAATATTATTTTATTATTTAGTCTTCTATGGCGTTCTAGCATTTTCCTATAAATAGGCGCTTAAGTTAGAATTGAAAATCACACCAGAATGAGAGAATTCTTCTTCAATAATCTTGAGCGTATTTCTTTAGAGTTTTAGAAAGCTTTGAGCGTAGAAAATAGTGAAAGTTTTCTTCAAGAATATCCCCGCTATACCAGTTGGAATACTCTTCTTTTCAAGGTAAGGGATGTTATTTTTGTTCAATATTCGCTTGAAATAATATTTTCTTCCATACTCTATAGTATGTAATTAATATTATTTCGTTTCAGATTTTAAATTCTATACTCGTTTTGTTAAAATTTTGGCTTCTATACTCCATGAAATTAGTAGAATATCCTTGATATTTTTGCTTCATCCAGTATCTTTTCATGGAAATATTATCCTGAGCATTCTTGATAAGTTTTAACTTTTTCATGCCGGAGTACTATTCATGAGGTTACTATTCCTGAAGTACTATTCACGGGATACTATTCACTCGAGTATTATTGACCCGGGGTACTATTCATGATAAAAATTGATTCGTTTTCGGTCCAAATTATTTTTGGTAAAATATTATTCTTGAATTTTACTCTATAAAGCAATATCATGTTGATAATTTGGACGTTATTTATTTCTGGATAAATTAAATTATAAATCTTTAAAAATTTATCCTTGAACTTATTTTATTGAATTCTTATATCATTGTCATCATCCTCATGTTTATATTCTGTTGAAAGTCATCTGTGGCCTGTAGTGCATAGATGGACTTGGTATGATTATAACCAGGGATTATTCGATATAATCATGACCGTAATGTTACAAATGATGTGGTAAAAGTCCTCATTGGCCCGTAGTGCATTGATGGACAGTTGTTGGCATGATCATGACCATTGATGAATACACGAATATCCTTGGCCCATAGTGCATGGATAATTTGTGGTCGTGATACTAATGAATATCCTTGGCCGTAGTGCAGGGATGATGTGGATTATTTATTAAGCTGAGTCTCAGCGATAAAAGTGATGAAATTTTTTTTAAATCATAGAAGATAGTAGATTTTATTCTCTACTTGACTCTTCTAATGGATTGCTTGTTTTGCTGCAGTTAAACTTGATGTTTGTTATATTTTATCAGTTTAACACTGTTGAAGGCTAACGATAAATTATTCTGCAATATCTTAGTCATAATATTTCTTACTGGGCTAGTTGAGCTCACCGTTTTGCTTTCATTGTCCTCTTCAGAAAATGAGAACGTAGCCGGGACTAGTCGGGGAACGGAGTGACGGTCTAGATGATAGCATTAGTAGTCCTCACTATTCTATGAAATGGTGTGATAATAAATATATTGAGGACTCCATTTGAGTTGAATACTATCTAGAAGACAATATTCGTTTTAAAACTCTCAGTTTATGTTTTGTCGTATTTTACACGACAATTATATTAATAAGTTGTATTTGATTTTTGTACCATGTATTTGGCGACTCAAGATGGGCGATGTATACCTATTTTGGGGGCGTCACAATTTCAGTCTTATTTAAACGAATGATTTAATATAGTGATGAAAACTATGAAATTAACTCATACTAACTATCCCTAGAATGAGACTAGATAATGAAGACTTGAGAATACAATTTCATCTATTGAATCATTTAAATCAACGCACTCCTTGTTCAGCCAAATTACTTGCACTGGATTGCTAGTCGAGAACAGGAAAGTAAAGTACAACCATATCTCAATGTACCATACCCATATCACATATAATCCACAATTGATAGAATACACATGAACACCCACATTACCTAAACCACTATATGTCTACGTGATTTACAAATAATTAGGGATTAAGCCCAAATTCTCAATTGACTACGAGCGATGCCTCGGTATATGTCTATCCTAAGCACGAATCATTCATTCCATCACCATGTAGAACATACAAACATAAGCTATCAAGATCAAATCTAAACCCACACTTCGTCTTTCAAGTTCATATGGGTTATCACAGTAATTTATGGCCAATCAATTAAGCAAATAAGCATGAATCTTAATAGACAATCCCATAGCAATTAATAAGGTTAACAATGAAGTATATCAGATTAAACTAAGCAATATAATCCACTGCAATCCCAAAATAAAGTTTAACTCATAGCTAAATCAAATCTATCATCCACATATTGAATAAACATAATAAAATTACAAATAGGAATCAAAGAGAGGATAAGAGTAGAGAATTGAAGTGCAAATTTGTTTTCTTGCTCCAAGTTTGAATCTATTATGCAATCTAATTGCTTTAAATCTTCAGACCTAATCAATTCTAGAGATTAACTACTCTACCCTACTCTATTATAATATAGAAATTAAAGAGAAGAAAGTAATATTAGCTATGTGATCCCCCAAGGGGTGGAATCCCCTTTACATCTGATATATGTCTCCTATTTATATAAGCCCTAATTGAACCCTCTTCCAAATTACACTTCAATTGCATTATTTAGTGAAAAAGTCAGCTCTGGTCAACATCAGAAGTGGCGCGGCCGTGCTGGAAATGGCCTGGAGTCGGGCGCGCCCGCGCTCAAGAAGCAGATGACATTTTTTTGCTCCAGGGATTGGCGCGGCCACGCTGGAAATGGCCTAGAAGTCCACCGTGCTGTTGATTTTCTACTGCAGTGTCCTCTGGTAAAATAGCCATAACTTCTGATCTGGGAGGAGTTACGGGGCCTGCAACCTATCAAATCGAAGCTCTCAACGAGCTCTACAACTTTAATTCTTTGATAAATGAGAAATAATGGACAGAGGAAGGCTGAAATTGGGTTGGAGGTATGCAAATGGCCACCCAAAATAGTAACGTTCAACGTTCGTTGGTACAAAGGTCATAACTCTTGCATTCGAACTCCGATTAGAATGATTCAAGATGTTCCAGAAAGATAAGAAGAAGCTCTACAACATAATTCAAGTTCCAAGCTAGGAACATGAAATGAACATGAAAACCCAAATGATGTCTAGATTGTTTTTCCTTGCGTTTTCATACCAATAGTCGCTCACATCATTCCCAAGCATAAGATCTACAAAATGAACACAAAATGCATGAAAAGTAACTAAGAAACATGAGTACAAGCAACTAATTTAAGTAACAGATACCGGATAAGTAGGTATAAAACCTACTTATCAAATACTTTATTATCATTTAAAATAATTTTTAATATAATAAAATCATTTTTAATTAATTTATTTAATGCATTTATTAAATAAATTAAATATCAATAATATTTAAATAAGTACTAATATTTATGAAAAATATGCCAAATTATTAAAAGTTAATTTTTTATAACTTAAAAAATAATTTTTTTTATTATTTTTGTAATTTTTAATAATTAATTTCTATTTTTAAATGATTTTTAGAAAATAAATTAAATAAAATTATTAAATCTGTCGCTATAGCCTTTAGCGACAGAAACTGTCACCTAAAGTGTTCTTAAGGCTCAAGAACATTCATAGACAGTGTTCGAGTAGCCTACTTTGACCAATGATTATTATCAGATCTTAATGTTTCTGGGCAAGCTATGAAATTGAAGTGTAAGACTACATGATAAAACAATAAACATGACCAAAAAGCATAAAACCAATGAGATCTAAGCTTGAAAATTAGCTATTAGTGTTGTTCTTCATTTTTTGGGTTACCCAGAAATGAAGAATAGTTCAACTGCCCTACTTTGGGCTTCCACAACTTGTTATTCATGTAATGTTTTTATGATCTAATGCATTCAATGTGTACCCAACATGTAAATGAAGAGATCCATTACATAAAATCCATCTAACAATAACAAAATCAACTGTTATGATCCAATCAAACCATGTCAGAGACTGTGTTCATATATTTTCTGGGTTACCCAGAAAAAAGAACACATGATCGTGCTGCCTGGTTTGACCGCCCACTAAATCCACCATGTTTAAGGTTTTAGTGTTTTAATGACATAAGCTTGTAGTCCAAACAACATACTATAACTTAGATACAAAGACTAACACATATCATCAAACAACTGTCAGATCTGAGCCCATGAAGATCTTGTCAGAGTCTTCTGGGCACGATCTGGGTTTTCCAGAAAATTGAAAGTCATGGTCGGTCAACTATGTTTGACCACCAATAACTTTTAATCTACGGCAGATCTGACTCTGAATCAAGTTCCAGAGTAAAGACCTCACAACATACTATAAATACAATCCTTTAAATAAATAAAAACATAAATAGACTGAGATCTATGGGACCTGACATTTGGTTGTCAGACCATATTTCCCAGTTTTCCAGATTTTGAAAATCTTCAAATTCGAGCCTATAGATGTTATGGATCTAAAATCTAGCAACCCAGATCATCAATATACACTATAAACAACATGTTTTAACACAAAAATCTAACATCAAATAATGGATCAAGGATAAGATTTTAAGTTTAGGTTTTATACCTTTATGAAAAAACTTTTGATTCTTGGCTACTGATCTGTTAATGGAGGTATGTAGACACCTGAATTTTTTTGCACACTTGTTACTAACATTGTAGGAAGACAGATTCATCTTTCGAAGATAACCTTGGAAGACAGCTCACATCCATTCCGGATACTATCAAAAATTCAGTCTCAACCCCGGAACACACACCGGGGAATATCAATTCCAACCTCGGAGATAACCCCGAGTTTTGTCCTTGGAGATAACCCCAAGGAATGTTGTTGCAGTTCCGGCGATAACTCCGGAAATGCTTGTTTCAAATGCATGCGATCAACTTCAATCTCAGACCTTCCGTCGAGGCACTCATACCTAAGACCTGGAGCTAACATCGGGAAGACAGACACACTTACAGATGACCTTATGGAATTCAAACACTTGCAACAGTCCAATCTCAGATGTAACCCTGAGCAACGTCTGTTATAAGCTCAAATCGGAGATAACCCTGGTAAGGAGTCAAACTGTTGTTACGCCCCCAAAATAGGTATACATCACCCATCTTGAGTCGCCAGATACATGGTACATAAATTCAAATACAACTTAATTATACAACAGTCGTGCAAAATATGACTTCATATATACTGTGAGTTTCAATACAAATATTGTAACGTATATAATACGACAATTTTCATACTCAAATTAATACATGCCATATAAAGTACAGCAGCAAATATTTCAAGTCTCCAAAGGGACACGAGAAGATTTCTGTTTTCTTTCATTTTATCATGCACTTTTGACGCTTTCGTGGCTCTGGTTCTCATCACCCTATTGTTGTTCACCAAAATCAATAATTAAGTGACGTATAAAATACAATACACACATCTTAGGTCCTCAATACAATTATATATTGCATGTTATGTCATAGTGAGAACTATTAATGCTATCATCTGGACCGTCATCCCATCCCCACTCTAGTCACAAATTATATTCTCATTTCACGAAGAAACAATAAAAGAAAGGGTGAGCTCAACTAGCCCAGTAGGAAATATTATGACTAAGATAATGCAGAATAAATTATCATTAGTCTTCAACAATGTTAAACTGATAAAATATAATAGACATCAAGTTTAACTGCAGCAGAACAAGCAATCCATTAAAAGAGTCAAGTAGAGAATAAAATCTACTATCTTCTATGATTTAATTTTTTTTCATCAACTTAATCGCTGAGACTCAACTTAATAAATAAGCCACAACATCGAATCATCCCAGCACTACGGGCCAAGGATATTCATTAAATCATCAATGGTTATGACTATCTTAAATAACCCCGTCATAATCATACCAAAAGCGTCCATCAATGCACTTCATGTGTCACTGAGGACTTTTACCACATCGTTTATAACATTACAGGTCATGATTACACCGAATGATCCCTGGTCATAATCATACCAAGTCCATCTCTGCACGTAAGCCAAAGATATACAATTCAATAATCAACAGTCCATCTTTGCACGTAAGCCAAAGATAACTTTCATCACCATATAAACATGAGGATGATGACAATGATATAAGCATTTATCAAACGAAAGCAAGGATAAATATTAAAGACTTTAAATTTATCCAAATATTATCAACCACCTAATAAACTCATAATCTAATATTATTAATATTATAACAATATTTTAATCACTTCTTAAACTTATAAACAATTTATTTCAATTGTTTACACTTTACCACATAATGCATTTAATCATTCAAAATGCCATACTCATAAGATTTCACCACCAATGATCAAATTCCTCATCAAAAATCTGCATATACCCTATATAGGATTTTCAAGCCATAAAATCATATTTACCAATTTTTTAACTTCACATAACATATTTAACTCATATGTTCGTAACTAAACTATTTTCATGAAAAATACCAAATCAGTCCCAAAAGTATTTATTTTCTGGGATTTAGTAGAATATAGTCCCATAATGAACATATATTTTTCTCGGAATTTTTAAAATTCATTTACTATTTTTCAAAAATTAATTTCTAATTAATTCCTTAAGAAATTAGCTACCTCAAGTTTAACTCCAGAAATTCCCAAATCTTGGCAGGATCTTACACATGTTAACTCGAGCTTCATGTTTTAATTTCATGGTCATCGAAGTTATAGAACTCCAGTTATAGCGTTTTTCGTCGAAAAAACCTAAATATTGAAATGGTCATAACTTGCTCATTTTAAGTCGAAATGAGCTCATTTTTGGACAAGAGGTTTTTTATACCATATACTTTCATTTCCCAAAAGGAAGGAATTTTTCTCACAAATTAAGTGGCCGAAACAGCCCTTTTAAATTTCTGGGCAGTAACTTTTTGCTATTTTGCAGCTTTTGACTCCTTTGCTAAAAATAGTCCACACTAAAATCTACAACACCTTTTCAAGTGATTCCACTTGGATAAGTTAGTAAACTCATAGATCTAACTCTAGGACTTGACCACATTCAAAAATTCAAAATATAATAGGAGATATGGTCAATTGAATTTCATGTTCCATTTTCACCAAAATGTGATTTTCAACTCTTTGTGATTTCTAAGAAACTTTCATGTTTTCTCATAATAACCAACATAACTCATCATAACACTTACTAATAATTCATATACCCATGATTTTTATCTATCCAATGCTTTTATTATGACTCTCATCATAATCAATGTAAACAGATCATTTCCACAATTTAATAAGGAATGAATACAAATGATCATTCACCATGCATGTGGTAATCCACACAGGCAGGTTATTCTAACAAAATAATAAAGAATGGAATAACAAAAGGATTCACCATGCGTGCGATAGACTGCACAGACAGGTTATTCCCAACAGAATAAAAAATAATGGAACCAGTCCCAAGGCGTAAGCAGACGAGACGGATATTCGACGAGAATAATAAAGAATGGAATAATAACGAAAATCACCATGCATGAGATAGACCGCATGCACGCAGTTATTCTAATAGAATAATAAATAATGGAACCAGTCCAAAGATAAACGCATACAGACAAGATATTCCACGAGAATAATAAAGAATGGAATAACAATGAAATCACCGTAAATGCGATAGATCGCATGACAAGTTATTCCAATGTAATAATAAATGATGGAACCGTGTGCAGCATAAATGCACGAAAGGATATTAAATGTAATAATAAAAAAGCGGAATAATAGAAGAATTTCACCATGTATACGGTATTTGATAAAAAAGGTTATTCCAATGAATAACATTGAATGGAATAATAGAAGAATTTCACCATGTATGCGGTACCAGCATAAACAAAGTTATTCAACATAATAATAAAGAATGGAATAACAACTCTTACGAGTATTGAAAGAAATAATTCTCTTCATTAATACGAAAGAATAATACCCCTTACCTCAAAAGAAGACTGGATACTGGAATAGTGAGGTAACAAACTTCTCTTCTTCTTTATCTCTATAATTTCTCTCTATAATAATGGCTCTAAAGCTTTAGTGAATTGGTGAGAAATGAATGAAGAATGAGCTTCTATTTATAGGAAAATATAGTTTCGATAATTGCACGCGTTTGGGGCTCGAAATATTACGATCTGATACCTCGAACTTTTCTTTCATTTTTAATTCAGTCATCCAAGTATTATTAAACTTGCACCACCTCCCCTAATAGTAAATCATGTGAATCAATAGTAAATCATGTGACTTAATAGTTCTAAACATGTGAAAAAAATTAATTACAGTATAATACCTCTATCTATACCTCCATTTTTAACTTAGTCATGCAAGTATCATCAATCTTGCACCAACTCTCCTAATAGTAAGTGAATGTGACTCAATAGTAGCTCATGAATAGTAACTCGTGAATAGTAACTCATGGATAGTACTCCGACACAAAAAGTGCCCTGAATACCCGATTGAACAATGTAATCTCCAAACATCAATTATTAATGAAATAAATGTCGATTTCAACTAACACCAATAATCCCAACACAATGGAACTATCAAATTCATCTCTAATCAACACGAACTTATTCATCATTAATATTATAACTCACAATATTTAACAACCAGGTCGTTCCGGGAAAGAGGGGCTTTTCAATAAGGATTTCTCCTATTGCACGCAATTAGGTGACCAAACCTCTCCTTGGCAGAACTTCTAGACATTGTAAATATTGCAATTTAATAATATGAATAACTTTGTCGTCTCAATTATTGATTTAATAATATATCATATAACGCATATGATACTGTGATAATAATCGAATCAATAATATGATAGATATGATGCAGCAATTATTGTAGCAATAATTGAGTATAACTGAGTGACTTCTCACGTAAGCATCAATGATCAATACCATGTGCTACTATGCCACCACGCGTATTACTGTACTTTTACTACCGGGTAGTTCAACAGTTTTAACGGTAACACTACCACCGTTATTTTATAAAAAGATAATTATGTCGTTTTATGACAATACTTCCGTTGTGGGGTCCACCAATGATTGTGCCATCGTACGGATATTTCTCGATAAAAAGAATATTCCCCGACCAATCGAATATTATATAACAACTTGCATACTTTGCAAAATTTATAAATATATACCCACAACTATAACATTATATCAAATCCACACCATAATATTCAGAAAAATATTTCAAGAAATTTAAATCTTTATTCATAAAATCTGGGGTCTCATAACTGTCATCTTGCCACCTCAACCCCAGCGCACCGTCTCAATATTTCATACATACATACATACAACAATGTCCCACAAGAGCCAAGGAGTTCCAATCCTGAGTGACTATTATGCGTGACAGCACACCGGATAGTATTTGAAGCTTGAAGACCATGGGCATGGTCCCCTCTTCCTGACTTCGTACAATCTCTAATCCCATGTCATTGCGTAACTCTCAACAAAAGCAGTCTGAATATGGTCTTGTATACCTCATTTGGATGCTCGGATTGAAGTTTTGCAAGTTCAAGTGGACATCATAGTGCATGGGTGCACGTACTTCGAGACGGTGGGACCCACTGAGCCCGGGGCACCCTGGGCAGCCGCAGGTAAACCTGCGGCTCCCCCTTCTATAAATAGAGGGCTTGGGGTGGCCATATTCAAGAAAAAAAGAGGCGAGGAAGCCCTGTCCAATTTACTTTGTATACACCCCATATTGAGTGTTTCCTCATTTTAAACACATATTAGCTCACATATAACTATATTTTTACCAGCAGGAGTTGAGTGTTTATCCATCTAGAGTCATAAAAGCCTGCTTTGGCAGCCCACTGTAAGCCTTCTCACACTCTATAAAGCCTTTCTCTTCATCTTTGAACACACTATTCTTCACATTGAGAGTCGTGTTGTGTGTGCGTATGCCTTGGGACTTGATCTAGTGGTTTTAATTTCTATCGTATATATATATATATATACTTATATATGTATATATTTATATATGGACTAACATTATCGAGTTATGCCTCGATTGAGCCTAGACTTATGTCTGGAGCGTTTACTTGCTTATATATATATATATAAACTATTGTCAGACTCTGTCTGATGAGCCTCGATTTTACATCCGGAGCGTTTATTGCTTTTATATATACTGTTGTCGGACATATCCGATTAGCCTGGATTTTACATCCGGTGCATTTATTACTTATATATATATATATATATATATATATATACACACACACATTTCTGTCAGGCCTGGAGTTTACTTCGAGGCCTTTTACTGTTTTATTTACATTTGGTCCTGCTTGGAGTTTACTTCGTGGCGGTTGATCATCTTTTATAGTTTTATTTACATTTCTGATCCCCCATGGAGGTGCTTCGTGGCGGTTGATCATGTCCATATATATATATATATATATATATATTTGCCGCTTTTATATATTTACATTTTCGATCCCCCATGGAGGTGTTTCGTGGTGATTGATCATGTATGTATATATATATTTATAGCTTTTATATATATAACTGCTTACTGCTTTTTATATAAACTGTGGCATCATGTGAGCCTATGAATTATGTGATCATAGATTCAGTCTATTGAATCTAGATTCGGTTCCCGTGATGGACATTTTCAAATTATAAATGACTTATACTTTATTTACTGATTATCAAATTTCCTTGGATGGTCATGTATGCCCATGAGGAGTTCTAACGCTCAGTATATTATTTTCTCGAAGATGCCTCGCATTTTGAAAATAAAAGCAAACAAGCCGAACATTTAATCATAAAATGGAAGTATGAAAAGGTCTCAATTCCTATTGAGCACATGGTTTGAAAAACCGCTTTTACAAAACTTCATTGATATATTCTATTTAAAACTATTTTTTTTATAAATTCAAACCCTTTGTATATAGGTGCGAACTAGGCCTCACACTACTTCTAAATAATTACACATTAATCCATGCACACACACACACATTCATATAATAATTTCTTAAAAAGTGGTGGTCACCGTGGGAACAAGGATGTCGGGGGGTGCCTAACACCTTCCCTTCACATAATCAAGCCCCCGAACCCAAATGAATCTCGGTTTCACAGATCCGTTTAGGAGTGTTACATCACTGGGTCAATGTGCAAACCTTTTCTCGGCTGCGTTGGTGCAACCAGTTAAAAACACCAACTGGCAACTCTTAAAGTCAAATCGTCGACATTACACATGTCGGACCTTTTTCACTTATTTTTTCAAATAAATCTCACCTAACATGAGAACACCAAAGAACAAGTAACAAAAAGGGAAAAATAAAAATCCCGACGTCAACATGTGGCTACTCTGCTGGGGACTCCAGTAAGAGGGCTTAAGCCGCTAGTACAAGCTTTTCAAAACTGTTATATGTTTGTGTGTGAATGTTGCATTTACATTTATGATGAATGTGTATGAATGCATTTTACTTACTGCACTGTAGTATATCTATCTAAGATATTAGTGCTTCACATATGTCATCATTTTCATAAACGGCGAGACACGTTGTATGTGAATGTATGTTGTGCGGTTCCTCCACCAGGAGGCTATCCTGTCGGTGTTTGATTACTAGACTCGTAGGGAGACTAATTCCAATGAGGCTCAAGAAAGGCACCTCCCAGATTCGCTCCAGTTGAAAGACCGTATTAACTTCCCGTCAAGTAGATTGCGATGATCTGGGGACCTTCATGCCAAAAAGCCGGGAGAGTAAACCTAAGATAGGTCAACCTCTGATAAACCAAACGCGGAGGAAAGTCTCTTCATGCTTTCCATTTTTCTATTACTTGTAAAAGCATTTACTTGTAATTTCATTCCATGTTCATCTTTATGTAATGGAAAATATGAAGAATATTTGTGCATACATGACATGCTATCAAATTAACGCCCGTTTTTGCGGGATGATATTCCTAAAATGGACACATCATAATAGAATTTACATTATCCTTAAGACTAAACTACATAAGTCTTTTGTAGGGAAACAATTGGGCCTGTTACCCGCTCAAAATCCAAAAAGGCCACGAGCCTACAACCAATCATGCCTTCTTCTGACCAGTCTAATGCTGTTTCTCGAGAAGAATTTGACGGATTGAGTACACAAATTACAGATTTGGCTATTCTTCTAAAAGAATTGCATCAATCTATTCAGGGTACAAAGATGCCTACACATACAGAACCCTCTACACAAGGAGGAACACAAGGTTTGGATAAAACAAATCCAGAACCTCAGTTGGATACGACCAACAAAGACCCTGAAAACACCCATCTCAAAGGAGATCCAGACACCGATGATATCAGGAAGAAGGTCCTTCAAATGGAAGAAACTATCCGTGCTCTCAAAGGGATTGGAACACATGGAAGTGTTTCATATGCTGACCTTTGTATATTCCCTGGTGTTCATTATCCAGAGAAATTTAAAACCCTTGACTTTGAAAAGTATGATGGATTAGGGGATCCTTACACACATTTGAAGGTGTTCATTGGAGAACTTGGATCTTATGCAGAAAACGAGAAGCTTAGAATGCAGCTATTCCAGTCTGACTGAAGAAGCCCGTTCATGGTATACCAGATTAAACAACTCAAAGATCCATAGCAGGGAAGAGCTAGCTCACGCCTCTCAGATGGCTCCTTACCGGTACCAGATTACCAAGGTCAAGAAACAGTCTAATGAGTCTTTCAAAGAGTATACTCAAAGGTGGAGGCGCCTTGCTGCTGAAGTTATTCCTTCCATGACAGAATCAGAAATGGTCATGACTTTCATAGACATACAGGAAGCTCCTTTCTATGAAAGAGTCTTAACTAGTATTGGCAAACCATTCTCTAAAATGATCAAGCACGAAGAGATGGCTGAGATGGGATTGAAGTCTGGTAAGATTCAAGACCTAGCCACTCTGAAAGCAGTTGCTGAACACATCCAGTCCAGATCTTATGGAAACAACCCCCAGAGGGTCCATAAAAAGAAAGAGGAGGATATTTTCTTGATACTACAAGGTCAAAAAGGAAGTTAGAACATGTCTATATAGAGGAGAAACTACTCCCCTTTCCAAGCATAGTCTTCAAATCCTCCATTGCCTCAAGGTGGAGATACAAAGCGACCTCGAACATTCACACCTTTAGGGGACTCGCTCAAGAATATTCTTGCTCTTCTGACTACTCAGGAGAAAATTACACATCTTCTTCCACTAGCTAACCCTAATGGGAGGGGTTTCAATGCTCCTTGGAAGTGTGCCTATCATGCCGGAGCACCTGGACATGATACTCAAGATTGTTGGGCCTTGAAACACAAGAACCAAGATTTGATAGACAACGGTGAGATCGTTGTTCCCAAACCAGATCAGCCTCATGTACAAGACAACCCTCTTTCTCAACACAAAGAAGAAGAGGTCAACATGATCAGTTGGAGCGCAGGACAGAGTTCTAATTTTAATGGTGAATCATCCCAGACCATCAAAGACGGTGTTGACAGATGGGATTACGTAAAGTTTCAATTTGCTATGGAACGCAAGATGAAAGCTCTTTGTAAGCAAATTGAATAATTGGCTGAACTGGTGACTCATCAGCATCAAGTCACACGCCAGTTAGTCAGCCAGGAGCATGCCTATCTCCTTCCTTTTGTTATGAATTCTCCACCATCACCTTTAGAAAGCAAAGCTATGGATGATAAGGTTGTAAAGAGAGAAAATGCTAAAGCCCGACAGGATTTTGCCAATCAAAGGGAATTTATATACCTAGGCCAACCTATGGAGGAGATATTTCAGATGCTAATCAACGAATGAAGAGTTACCTCCATTCTACCTCCAATTAATCCTCGTTCAAGACGGTTTAACTCTGATGGAGTTTGTCAATATCATTCACATTCTCGCGGTCACAACATAGAAGAATGCTGGGCACTCTGCCACCTTATTCAGAATCTAATTGATAGCGGTGTCCTGCAACTGGCAGACGATTACACTGTGCTACTCGATAGTGGGAATACATGTCCTACCAAATGGAAGGGATTAGTAGAAGTTATATCCACTGAGGATGATAGGACTGTCAAATTATTTCCCATACAAGCAATTCAACTCAAAGGAGCTGACAATCCTTTGAAAGTGGCTACACCAGAGCCAATTTCTTTACCCTTCAGACCACAATATCCTGTTGTCAGCTTACACAAAGTCACATGGAATTATGGGGAAGTTGAAGGATCCACCTCTCATACTACTGCTACAGTGTCAAAGGAAAATCCACTGTATCTTCCTCAGCGGGTTATGAAGCCCACCTTCAAAGCAACGGGGAAGATTCCCATGGAGTAGATTGAAAAATTCCTCCGCACTATGGGCTATAATGAAGCCAACGTGGTTCTAAGCTTAAGAGAAGCTCCACATCAGATATCAATACTGGACTTGGTTTTCTCTTCCGAAGATCACATGAAGATTTTATTAAAGGTTTTGGAAGAAGCCTACTTGCCAAAATCAGTGGATGTGGAAAAATTTCAACATCTAGTTGATCACATTTTCAACAACAATGTGATAACCTTCACTAATGATGACATACCTCCCAAAGGGACCAGTCATTGCAAGCCATTGCACATTGCAGTTTTATCCTCCGGATATATGGTAGCTGGAGTTTTGATAGATAGAGGTTCGTCTCTAAATATCTGTCCTTATGCCACTTTGGTGAAGATGAACGTCAATCTCAAACGGATCCAAAGAAGCCATACGATTATCAAAGCTTTTGATGGATCCCGATGAAATTCTGTCGGAGAGATTGAGTTGCCAATTGAGATTGGTCCAAATACATTCAATGTATCCTTCCATGTCCTCAAGATAGATTCAGGATACAACCTGCTATTGGGGAGACCATGGATCCACATGGCTGGAGCCGTTCCTTCTACACTACATCAATAACTCAAATACATTGTCAATAATAGCCTAATCAAACATCGCCAATCTTTGAAATGGAATGTCCTGAACAAGGAGATCTACCAATCATCAGCTTCAATTCAGAAGTTGAGCCAGCTAGTTTTCATACTTTGGAAGTGAGTAACAAGCAATATCATCCTATCGGAGCACCTCTTCCCGTACCCAAGATTTCTGTCGAGGTTATATCGGCCACTTAAGAAATGATGTCATTGTGTCATCAGCGTGGACAAGGGCTTGGTAAAAATCAGCAGGGTATTAAGCACCCTATTCAAGTGTCCAGTCAAACTAGGACATCTGGACTAGCTTATTCTGCAAGTTCCAGTAACATGAATCCTCATAAGCACAAGCAGATTCCTCAAGCTCCCACCACACGACGATTTTCTCCACCTGCACCTTATGAGCTGATACAGTCTCCGGTAAAGGTGCCAGCCCATGTTATGGCTATGCTATTTCCCAAACTAGTACCGTTTAAAGCAAAAGTGGTGCTGATTCGTGGTCCCGAAGTGGAAGAAAGGGAGCAAAAATATAAACATGATATCGCCCTAATGATGTCAGGCATACGCATCATTGTCCATGATGAACATACAAATAGATACACCCCAGGCGATGATTGCCTAGATGTTATGGTTATCATTCGAGAGAAGGAGGAAAATGACAATTCCTCCATCACTACAGTCCATTAGGACTTTACCCTCAACAATTGGAGCAACACTCCATGCATTGGTCGACGAGGGTAAAATGGGCAGAAATCCCTCTGCCCTGTAGATAACTTTAATTACTTACTTTTCTATACAGTATTAGTAGTTATTTTTTTAGTACATGCTAACACTTTTGTATGGTTAAATAGTTTCATATAATAAGTGAAAGCATATTTTGTTTCAGGACCCTGAATTTAGATGTGCATGTACTTGTTGATGAGGTGCCTTTTCTCCACAAGGACTGTAACTTTGATGCAAAGTTGGACTTAGACTTGATGGGAATCCAAGAGGACATTGAGACACCTCAGGAGATTAAGGAATGGGTCACAGACAAACCTAAACCCAACCTTCATCAAACCACTTCTTTCAATCTTGGAACCTTAGAAAGCCCTAAGCTAATCCAGATTGGTTCAGACCTAACCCCAAACCAACGAAATGACATGGTTGCGCTATTAACCCATTTCCAGGATGTGTTTGCATGGTCTCACGAAGACATGGTGGGTTTATCCACTAACATTATCCTTCATCACCTTCCCATTAAGGAGGGATTTAAGCTAGCCAGGAAGAAGCTCAAGCAATTGAAACTTGAGTGGAGTTTAAAGGTTAAAGAAGAAATTGTGAAACAATTTCAACCTGGCATTATCATGGTGTCTATATATCCGAAATGGATATCCAATATTGTTCCTGTGCCTAAACCAGGGGTAAAGGTGCGAGTTTGCGTGGATTATCGGGATCTGAATAAAGCTTGCCTGAAAGATAGCTTTCACGTACCCTTTATCCACATTCTCATTGACAATACTACTCAATACGGCATGTACTCCTTTGCTGATTGCTTCGCGAGGTACCATCAAATTATGGTCGCTGAAGAGGACCGTGAGAAAACTGTTTTCATCAAGCCTTGGGGAACCTTCTGCTACAGACGGTTGTCATTTGGCCTCATCAATGCCGGGGCAACCTACCAGTGAGCCATGATGGCTCTTTTCCACGATTTAATGCACGAAGAGATAGAGATCTATGTGGAAGACATCATTGTCAAATCCCGAAGGGAGGAAGACAACTTAGACCATCTCAAAAAGCTATTCAATAGGTTGCATAAATACAACTTAAAGTTGAATCCAGCCAAGTGCGCCTTTGGTGTCAAATCAGACAAGTTGCTTGGTTTTCTAGTCAACCACAAAGGGATTGAGCTGGATCCCACCACAATCCAGGTCATCAAGGAAATGCCCATTCCTCAGACAGAGAAGGAAATACGAGGATTTTTGGGAAGAATCAACTTCATTAGCAGGTTTATCACTCAACTCACAGCAAACCTGTGAGCCCATCTTCAAATTTTTAAGGAAGAATTCCTCCATGAGATGGAACGATGAGTGTCAGAAAGCCTTCCTTACAATCAAAGAGCAGCTGTTTAACTATAGCGCCCCAAATTCGGGTATCTTCCAACCCGATAGATGGTGCTATACTGTACTAACATTCATACATTCATTCAATTGAAAAGCCTCAAAAGACCGAACATCTCTTCTATATTATCAAAATAATATTTACATTGTCCCAAGTTCTAAACCCATTTCAAAGGTTCATTATCATAATATCAATAACATTACAACAATAACCTATACTATTATATAGACAGCTTAATGATCTACCTTAGCTTTTTCTTTATCCTTATTCGATCCTTCGGGACGTTCAGTCTTAGCTGCATTCATATAGTTCAAGCAAGAGTGAGCATAACTAGCTTTGCAAGTATGACAATTTCAATAAACAACATGCTTGACACATACGAATCGTATATCTTCAATAACTGAACAATAGTTATGAAGTACTATTGATGATTCAAAATAGCACTTCATCTTTCTTTCAAAATGTTTTACAATAATAACAATATTCAGCAAAACATTCACTCCGGTCAAAGACCTCGATCATTTCATTCTTCTTTGAAAAGGACAACCCGGAACTAAGTCTGTAAGCCCGATATTACTTATGAGCACTTCTAGGTGATCAGCCTATTGTACTCTATGTTGATCAACACTACATTCATTAAACGTATGTACGTTTAATTGGTGGCAACCTCGCGTGCCTGTCGTTTAACGACAAAAACATTTGTTTAACATTTCAATCTTCTTTTGAAAACCATATCAAGTAATTGACAAAAGATAATAACATTTGATAACAGATTAATAGATTATCAATAATCCACTCAATATGTCAAGTCTAGCCAAAGAAATTGGCTTTAACTTCCTTGAATATCAATTTATGCGTACGGATACATGAACTTCAAAAACATGTTTAGATTGAACTGAGATAAGAGTTAAAATACTTACCTTTAGCATCGGCTACGATGTTATTACTTTACGATCAATTCTTTCAAGTCTCTACAATACATGATCACATAATGCCTCACATTAGGTCATATATAATCAAGTATATATACGACTATCTTACCCTTCATCTCAATCTAATTGTGTATTAGATTTATTTACTATTTGTTCTGGTTCATCATTATAATTACATTCATTTGACTAGGTTATCTCAACCTTTATACAACATCCTTAAGGTTTAACAAAGTCTAAACAATGTTACTTTATGTTCCTTAAAGTATGTTTACTTTTAAATCCATTACCATTCCTTCTTTATACTTATAAACATCCTTCACTGTCATTGTTCGAGATCAAGGCCATAGGCACCAACTTTATAACTACATTTCGTGACTGCGATGCGAAGTTAACGATGTAGAAGTCCCAAACTTGGCGCTGCGACGCGATTCCTCACTTAGTGGGCGCTGCCACTGCGCCACTTTCTGATAGTCATGATCATCATCTCAAGCGTACATCGCTCATTAGCTATACTTTACAAAATGTACTAGAGTTTCCAGTATGCTAAGATGCAAGTTTATAGTGTGCTTTCGACGCCATCATTTGTTTATTGGCTGAAGCCAATTGCCAACTCTGTGCACCAGAAAAAATTTTCAAACTTTAAATTTTGTGAACTTCCCGGACGCATAACTTCTTCGTTATAACTCCGAATTGGCTCGTTCAAAAGCCTACGGTTCACAAATTACGTAATCTACACGTTCATGCAAGAATTTTATCTATTTGACTTCGTTTGCTAAAAATTCAACTATTGATTCATTTTTAACGAAAACGATAAACGTCCGTGAACATTGAATGCTCGTTTCTTCGTTCTAAGTCGGAATTCGGTCATTTTGGAGTCCACAACTCTAGAATGACGAACATGAATTGTCTCCATTGGAAAATAACATTTCTGAGTTCAAACTCAAAATTTGACTTCTAATCCGGGAATTTCATAAATTTAACGATTATCTTCTAATCGTGCGATTTTCGACAAATCTTCATTCCTTAGGATTTGTTCATTACTTCACTTGCATTCATTTCATTTTATGAACACATCAATATACCTAATACAACAACTTATTTTCATTGTTGGATTTTGACTTTATTCATTCATGAGCTTATAACTTATTCAATTATAAACTACTTATAGCTTCATTGTTCATAACTTATGAAGATTATAGTCTTTTAATCATCATGCATACATGTTTTTTACATATAGTTTCATTCATATATATATGATTCATATATACATACAAATTCTTTACTTCCATTAATAAACTCATTATAAGTTCATAATACTTTCACATAAGTTTATAACTTATGCTAGCTTAAATGACTTATTACTAACTTATGTGGATTAAGTTCATTACTTACACATTCTTCTTACTTCTTAACATTCATGTTCCTTAATTCATCTTTGCTTATCAACCTATCATGAATAGAGATAGAAGATAACTAGAGAAGAAGTCTTACTTTTGAAGTCTTTGTAAGTAGTCTTTGTCTTCTTCTTATGTAAGTAGCTTATTTGTAACTTAATCTTCCTAACAATTAAGCACTTTGAGAGAGTGTGGATTGTTTGAACAACTAATAAATAGCTATCATTCCTTCTCGATTTATAGAATTCCCAAGGTTAGGGCAAATTGGACAATAAACCAATCCCACCTCCTTATGCACCTCCTTACTATTCATTACTTGGCTAACACAAAAAATTTATCCTTTTGTTTGGCCATTAATTCTTTTAATACTTGGTCATTACATAACTTGATCATTACTCATTTAACTTGGTTACCACTTATTAATCTTGGTCACCACTTTTGGTAATTTGATAACCACACATTAACCACATTAATATGGTTTGCCCCATGAGTCAAACAATTCATTGGACTTTAGTTTGGACTTAGATTAACCTACCTTTTGCGCTTGTATTAATTAACATTAACTTGTTTATTAATTAACATTAGGCCTTAACATTTAGTTTACTTGGGCTTGTACCAATTGTTAACCAATCTTCCAAGTCCATTAACATTACTTAATACATATACATATTGTCTATGTATTATTCTCGTAATATAATTCGTATACAACTTCGTTATATACGATATTCCATTCTTCTTACAAACTCGTATAATACTTCGTATTATACTCGTTTTCATTCCCTTGTACAATACATAAGTATCATACCCTTAACGATTTCTTACTAATAATTCACTTTCCTTAATATTCTCAAATTAAGTTTGCAAGCAAAATATTACGTTTTCCATAACTAGATTATGATTACATAATCCGTCTTACCTTGATATTCTATCATTACGTATTTCTCGGAAATTCAAAAGAATAATTTCCAAGCAAATATCGATGAATAGTGTTTTTCAAAAAATTTATCGAAAAACTTTTATTTTCGTCTTAGAAATTCAAACACTTTAATTCCTTTACGTAGCTCAAATACTATGACATTCCAACATCAATAGGTTATAGAATGAAAACCATCTTGATATCACATAGAATATGATTTTATTATTATTTAATTTAATAAAATTATTTTACAATAAAATTCGAATTTCTCGGTCGTTACATTCTTCCCCCCTTATAATGATTCTGTTCCCAGAATCTCGTCTTACTCAATCAAATAGATGAGGAAATTTTTTCTTCATCTTTTCTTCTAATTCCCACGTTGCTTCTTCGATGTCGTGGTTCTTTCATAATACTTTACTGATGGTATTACTTTGTTCCGCATAACTTGCTCTTTTCTATCAATGATTTGAATCGGCGATTCTTTATAGGTTAAGTCCTTCTCAATATGAATCGGCTCATAATCGATTACGTGCTTATAATCCGGCTTATACGGACGTAATACAGATACGTGAAACACGTTATGTATTCTTTCTAGGTCTGGAGGTAATGCTCTCATATAAGCTACCTCTCCCACTTTTTTTAATACCTCAAAAGGTCCTATAAACCTTGGACTTAACTTCCCTTTCTTTCCAAAGCGTATCTTTCCTTTCCAGGGAGATACCTTTAGAAACACATACGAGCCTACTTCAAATTCTCGATTTAATCTATGCAAGTTCGCATACTTCTTTTGTCTGTCCTGAGCTGTAACAAGACGTATCCGGATTAACTTTATTTCATCCGCTGTCTGCTGCACCAATTCTGGTCCTAGCATCCGGCGTTCTCCCACTTCATCCCAATATAATGGTGTTCTGCACCTTCTTCCATACAAAGCTTCATAAGGCGGCATGCCTATGCTTGCATGATAACTGTTGTTATACGCAAACTCTACAAGTGGTAGTTGATCATCCCAACTACCCTTAAAATCCATGACGCAAGACCTCAACATGTCTTCAAATGTCTGAATTGTCCTCTCGCTCTGCCCATCAGTTTGTGGATGATAAGTTGTGCTTAACTTCAACTGTGTTCCCAGCTGTTCTTGCAAACTTCTCCAGAAGTTCGATATGAATTGTGGATCACAATCTGACATTATCGATACTGGTACTCCATGTCTGGAAATAATTTCCTTGACATAAAGTTTAGCTAACTGGTCTAAGTTATACTTGACCCTAATTGGTAGAAAGTGCGCCGATTTTGTCAATCGGTCGACTATTACCCAAATCGAATCGTACCCTTTTGTCTTTGTCGGAAGTCCCACCACGAAGTCCATCGTGATATGCTCCCACTTCCATGATGGAATCTCCAATGATTGTATCAAGCCACTTGGTCTTTGATGTTCAGCTTTAACTTTTTGACAAGTTAAGCATCTACCCACGTATTCAGCTATTTTTATCTTCATATTTTGCCACCAAAAACTCTGTTGAAGGTCTTGATACATCTTAGTGCTACTAGGATGTATCGAGTACCTTGAACTATGAGCTTCTTGTAACACTTGCTCCTTTAATTCCGTCTCATTCGGAACCCAAATTCTTCCTTCAAATCTTAATAATTCTTCATTATCAAGACTATACTTAGTATCTTCCTTATCAGATATCCGCTTCTTCATTTGGTTACACTCATCAGTCTTGAGTTGTACCTCCTTGACTCTCTCTACGATGGTAGATTGCATCTCCGTCATAAAAAGTATCTGCCTAGAGTCACTTGGCATCTTCACTTCTATTTCCATCCTAGCCATCTCTGTTATTAACTCATTTTGAGGCGTTAACATAGATAACCTTTTCCGACCCTTCCTACTTAAGGCGTCGGAAACTACATTGGCTTTCCCAGGGTGATACAGGATTTCACAATCATAATCCTTTATCAACTCTAGCCATTTTCTCTGTCTCATATTCAACTCCTTCTGAGTGAAGATATACTTAAGACTTTTATGGTCCGTATATATCTCACATTTCTCCCCATAAAGATAATGTCTCCATATCTTTAGGGTAAACACAACCGCGGCCAATTCTAGATCATGAGTAGCATAAACTTTCTTATAATCTTTCAACTGTCGTGATGCATACGCAATGACTTTGCCATGCTGCATGAGAACGCAGCCAAGTCCTCTATGCGAAGCATCGCTATAAACTACAAAATTTCTCGTGTCGTCAGGTAATGACAAAATAGGCGCTTCACCTAATCTTTTCTTCAGTTCTTGAAAACTATCTTCACATTTATCCGTCCACACGTATTTCACCGTCTTCCTTGTCAAGTTAGTCAATGGGGTAGCTATCTTCGAAATTTTTTGGATAAATCTTCGATAGTATCCCACTAACCCTAGGAAACTCCGCACCTCAGTCGGCATTTTCGGTTGTTCCCAGCTCATCACTGCTTCTACCTTTACTGGATCAACTGAAATCCCTTCTTGGTAAATAACATGACCTAAAAACTGTACCTTCTCCAGCCAAAATTTACACTTAGTGAATTTCGCATATAACTTCTCCTTTCTTAGTTCTCCAACACTATTCTTAAGTGTTCAGCATGATCTTCTGGCGTCTTTGAATAGACTAGAATATCATCGATAAACACAACAACGAACTTGTCCAAATATGGTTTGAACACTCTGTTCATTATATCCATAAATACAGCTGGCGCATTCGTCAACCCAAATGACATTACCAGAAACTCGTAATGACCATAACGAGTTTTGAATGCTGTCTTTGGTTTGTCCTCCTTCTTAACCTTCAGTTGGTGATACCCCGTCCACAAATTAATTTTAGAAAAATACTTTGCCCATTTCAACTGATCAAAAAGATCATCGATCTTGGGCAATGGGTATTTATTCTTTATCGTTAACTTGTTCAACTCCCGATAGTTGATACAAAGTCTTAATGATCCGTCTTTCTTCTTGACAAACAATACCAGTGCACCCCATGGGGAAACACTCGGTTGAATGTACTTCCTATCCAATAGTTCCTGTAACTGAACCATTAGCTCTTTCATTTCCACAGGCGCCATACGATACGGTGCCCTTGAGACTGGTGCCGCTCCTGGCACAATGTCTATTATGAATTCGATCTCCCTATCCGGTGGTAACCCTGGTAATTCACTTGGAAACACATCAATGAATTCGTTTACTATGGGTATTTGTTCCATGGTTGCTCCCACTCGCTAGGTGTCAACAACATGGCATAAGTAACCCACACATCCCTTCCTTAAAAGTTTTCTAGTTTGTGTCATCGTAAGACAACACGAGCGTCCCGGTGATTTATTACCGTAAAATACTATAGGAGGTTGCTTCAACGTCCTAATGCTCACACATTTCTTTTGGCAATCTATAATTGCTCCATGGTTAATCAACCAATCCATTCCGAGAATTACATCAAATTCTCCCAACTTTATCGGTATTAAATCTACCGATAATTAACAACCCCGTATATCTATGCAAAAATTCCCATGAATATCTTCAACAAGAATTATCTCTTCATTTGCTACCTTAATAATCAAAGGTATAAACAACTTTTCAGAAAGTAATTCTAGTCGTCTTGCAAAATCATATGCTATAAACGAACAAGTAGCACCCGAATCAAATAGCACGTAAGCATTTATGTTATTGATCGGGATAATACCTGCAACTACATCCCCTGATGCCACCGCATCTTGGACCGTCATATTAAAAGTGCGGGCCATTGGTCTACCCAGCTGAGCTGGACCACTAATAGCCAACTTACCATTATTAGTTCCCTTATTTCCATCTTCCCCCTTCTTTGGACAATTCTTTGCTATGTGGTCAGTTGCTCCACATATAAAGCATCCATGGTTTTTCTTTAGATTGGGACAGTTAGGCGAAATATGCCCGTCCTGCCCACAATTATAACATACTGCCTTACCCTTAAGACATACTCCTAAATGAGTCTTTCCATAGGTTTTATAGGCCTCCATCTTCCTTTTAGGATCCCCTTGCTTTACTCCGGTATTCCCAGAGTTAAAACTCTTCCTCTTTTGACCGTCGCCACTACCACTGGCTCCCTCAGTCTTTATTCCTCCATCAACCTTGCCCTTGTTTTTCTTATCCTTGTGGTACTGGCTGGGAGCCTCATTCCCACCTTCGGCAATTATTTCCTTTTCTAATATGGTTCCAAAGGAAGTACTTACACAGAAATTCAGCTATAAAGCCAGGGTTTCAAGCCCTGTTTGAATCGTCTAGCCTTTCTCACTTCAGTGTCCACTTGATGTGGAGCAAATCTTTCCAGCTCATTAAACTTGGCAGCATATTGGGGAACAGTTATATCCCCTTGTTTCAAGTCAAGAAACCTCATTTCCATCCTCCCCTGCATACTCGTGGGAAAATAGTTCTCGAAGAAAATCTCCTTGAACCTTACCCACGTTAAGTTTTCTATTTTGGCCCTAGCTTGGTTCACCTCCCACTAGAAATTAGCCTCCCCTTTCATCATATAGGTTGCGAAAGCAACCTTTTGACCTTCCTCAACATTTGATATAACAAATGCTTTCTCGATTTTCTTCACCCAATTTTGGGCTTCTATCGGGTCCGTAGTTCCTTTGAACTCCGGCGGACCAACACTTTTGAAATCCTTAAAAGTAGTAGCTCGTACTACTCCAGGATTTATGGGTACATTAGCCCAGTTCTATTAAATGCAACCATTAAAAGATTAACGAACTCTTGCATTGGATTAACCGGACCTCCCTCTGGTTGGTTAACATTAGAATCTTGATTTCGTTGTCTCCTTCTTGGCGGCATTGTGCTGTTAAGAAAACAACACGTCATTATTACTTTCTTCTTCTTATTTTGTTATTATTTGTACTGAAATAATAACTCATACACATTACTCAATACGTTCCATAAAAAGACTTATATTGATTCATAACTTGTAGTATAACACTACATTGTTTACATTACTCAGCCTTAGCTGATTACATTACCATCCCGCAATTGCTTTCCAAAAATTGGGATTTACAAAAGACTACGCTTGATATACAAAAGAGGGTTTTATGTCACTACTAGATACATAATATTTACATATCTAAACTAGTCTAGCTATAACTAGATTACATTTGCCGAATGGCATTCTCGAAATCTTTCTTGGCCAAATCGGCAATGACATCCAGACTGATAGTGTGTCGAGTCTGTCCTGCTTCTACTGGATATCCAGTTACTTGCTGCTGGAAGTCCACGTGAGAACTCCTATGTATATAGGACATCCTCTCTATCTTCTGTTGTTTAGTCTTTAGCTCCTGCTTGAGCTCAAAGACTTCATGTTTCAACTCGTGGACCTTGTCCTTGGCTAAAATACGATCATCGTGTTCCTCCTCCCACATGCCTTCCATACTTAATTTTTCCTCTCGGATAGCTTGGAGTTCCTCTTTCAACTCCGTAACTTCTTGACAGTAGTGGACGTTTTTATCCAGAACTAACATGAATAGTGCTTTCATTGACTCATCAGTAGTCAATTCTTCTGTAGGTGGAACCTGATCAAAAGACATCACGTCCACCTCTTCCTCTAGCATGCCACCAAATATAGACATATAGTCTAAGTCGTCCGAGTCTCCAGACTCGATTGTCACTACTTCCGGTTCTACTACTATAGGATTGGGTAGTATCTCTACTTGATTAACCGAATCCTCGCTCACTACATATATATCTCTATACATATCATTTTCTCCTAACATCTACAATAAAACAATATAGTTTGATTAGTACACGTCAGTAGAATAATAAAAACACATAACATAAGATAATGCATTTTTATAAGGTTATCTTTCATCTTTTACTTCTTTATTAAGGTTATGACATAAGGTTCTAATACCCCCTAAAGTTTTATAACCTAGACTTTGATACCAACCTGTAGCGCCCCCAAATTCGGGTATCTTCCAACCCGATAGATGGTGCTATACTATACTAACATTCATACATTCATTCAATTGAAAAACCTCAAAAGAACGAACATCTCTTCTATATTATCAAAATAATATTACATTGTCCCAAGTTCAAAACCCATTTCAAAGGTTCATTCTCATAATATCAATAACATTACAACAATAACCTATACTATTACATAGTCAGCTTAATGATCTGCCTTAGCTTTTCCTTTATCCTTATTCGATCCTTCGGGACGTTCAGTCTTAGCTACATTCATATGGTTCAAGCAAGAGTGAGCATAACTTGCTCAGCAAGTATGACAATTTCAATAAATAACATGCTTGACACATACGAATCGTATATCTTCAATAACTGAACAATAGTTATGAAGTACTATTGATGATTCAAAATAGCACTTCACCTTTCTTTCAAAATGTTTTACAATAATAACAATATTCAGCAAAACATTCACTTCGGTCAGAGACCTCGAGCATTTCATTCTTCTTTGAAAAGGACAACCCGGAACTAAGTCCGTAAGTCCGATATTACTTATGAGCACTTCTAGGTGATCAGCCTATTGTACTCTATGTTGATCAACACTACATTCATTAAACGTATGTACGTTTAATTGGTGGCAACCTCGCGTGCCTGTCGTTTAACGACAAAAACATTTGTTTAACATTTCAGTCTTCTTTTGAAAACCATACCAAGTAGTTGACAAAAGATAATAACATTTGATAACAGATGAATAGATTATCAATAATCCACTCAATATGTCAAGTCTAGACAAAGAAACTGGCTTTAACTTCCTTGAATATCAATTCATGCGTAAGGATACATGAACTTCAAAAACTTGTTCAGATTGAACCGAGACAAGAGTTAGAATACTTCCCTTTAGCGTCGGCTACAGTGTAATTACTTTACGATCAATTCTTTCAAGTCTCTACAATACATGATCACATAATGCCTCACATTAGGTCATATATAATCAAGTATGTATACGACTATCTTTCCCTTCATCTCAATCTAATTGTGTATTAGATTCAATTACTATTCGTTCCGGTTCATTATTATAATTACATTCATTTGACTAGGTTATCTCAACCTTTATACAACATCCTTAAGGTTTAACAAAGTTTAAACAATGTTAGTTTATGTTCTTTAAAGTATGTTTACTTTTAAATACATTATCATTCCTTCTTTATACTTATAAACATCCTTCACTGTCATTGTTCTCGAGGCGGCGCCATGCGCACAAACTTTAACTATAGCTCTGTCGCTGCGCAAGAGTTAATAGTCACTAAGTCCTGACTTGTCATGCTGCTGTAGTCCTTTCTTAGTGAGTCAAATACGCATTCATTTTTCAATCATGTATGCATTGGCATGCATGCCCCATCATCATTAGAGTTAGTTACTCACGTGGCGCGAGTTTCCAGTATGCTAAGATACTGTTACGGTATTAAGGCATCCATCATTTGGTTTAGGGTTGGCCATGGCTGAACTCTGTGCACCAGAAATTTTTTTCAAACTTTAAATTTTGTGAACTTCCCGGACTCATAACTTCTTCGTTATAAGTCCGAATTAGCTCGTTCAAAAGCCTACGGTTCACAAATTTCGTAATCTACACGTTCATGCAAGAATTTTATCTATTTGACTTCGTTTGCTGAAAAAATCACCTATTGGTTCATTTTTAACGAAAACGATAAACGTTCGTGAATGTTCAATGCTCGTTTCTTCGTTTTAAGTCAGAATTCGGTCATTTTCGAGTCTGCAACTCTAGAATGACGAACATGACTTGTCTCCATTGGAAAATAACATTTCTAAGTTTAAACTCAAAATTTAACTTCTAATCTTGGAATTTTACGAATTCGACGATTATCGTCTAATCGTGCGATTTCAGACAAATCTTCATTACTTAGGATTTATTCATTACTTCACTTGCATTCATTTCATTCTATGAAGACATCCATATAACTAATACAACAACTTATTTTCATTGTTGGATTTTGACTTTATTCCTTCATGAGCTTATAAATTATTCAATTATAATCTACTTATAGCTTCATTATTCATAACTTATGAAAGTTATAGTCTTTTAATCATCATGCATACATGTTTTTACATATAGTTTCATTCATGTATATTTGATTCATATACATACAAATTCTTTACTTCCATTAATAAACTCATTATAAGTTCATAATACTTTCACATAAGTTTATAACTTATGCTAGCTTAAATGACTTATTACCAACTTATGTGGCTTAAGTTCATTACTTACACATTCTTCTTACTTCTTAACATTCATGTTCCTTAATTCATCTTTGCTTATCAACCTATCATTAATAGAGATAGAAGATAGTTAGAGAAGAAGTCTTACTTTTGAAGTCTTTGTAAGTAGTCTCCTTCTTCTTCTTATGTAAGTAGCTTATTTGCAACTTAATCTTCCTAACAATTAAGCACTTTGAGAGAGTGTGGATTGTTTGGATAACTAACAAATGGCTAGCATTCCTTCTCTATTTATAGAATTCCCAAGGTTAGGGCAAATTGGACAATAAACCAATCCCACCTCCTTATGCACCTCCTTACTATTCATTACTTGGCTAACACAAAATTTATCCTTTGCTTGGCCATTACTCTTAATACTTGGTCATTACATAACTTAGTCATTACTCATTTAACTTGGTTACCACTAAACTTGGTCACCACTTTTAATACTTGATAACCACACACTAACCACATTAATATGGTTTACCCCATGAGTCAAACAATTCATTGAACTTTAGTTTGGACTTAGATTAACCTACCTTTTGGGCTTGCATTAATAAACATTAACTTGTTTATTAATTAACATTGGGCCTTAACATTTAATTTACTTGGGCTTGTACCAATTGTTAACCAATCTTCCAAGTCCATTAACATTACTTAATACATATACATATTGTCTATGTATTATTCTCGTATTATAATTCGTATACAACTTCATTATATACGATATTCCATTCTTCTTACAAACTTGTATAATACTTCGTATTATACTCGTTTTCATTCCCTTGTACAATACATAAGTATCATACCCTTAACGATTTCTTACTAATACTTCGCTTTCCTTAATATTCTCAAATTAAGTCTGCAAGCGAAATATTATGTTTTCCATAACTAGATTATGATTACATAATCCGTCTTACCTTGATATTCTATCATTACGTATTTCTCAAAAATTCAAAAAAATAATTTCCAAGCAAATATCGATGAATAGTATTTTTCAGAAAATTTCTTGAAAAACTTTTATTTTCGTCTTAGAAATTCAAACACTTTAATTCCTTCACGTAGCTCAAATACTACGACAATCCAACATCAATAGGTTATAGAATGACAATCATCTTGATATCACATAGAATATTATTTTATTATTATTTAATTTAATAAAATCATTTTACAATAAAAGCTGAATTTCTCGGTCGTTACATTAACGCTCCTATTTTGGTACCACCCAGGGATGATGTTCCCCTATTCGTGTACCTGTCCATTAATGACAATGCCATGGGCTGTATGCTGGGGCAAAAAGACGATAGAGGCCAGGAACGAGCTATCTATTACCTCAGCAAAAGATTTAGCAGCAGTGAACACAAGTACACTCTAATTGAGAAGACTTGTTATGCTTTAGCATGGGCTTCCATGAGGTTACAACATTACCTCCATGGTCACACAACCCATCTCATATCCCACGTGGATCCTCTCAAGTACGTGTTCAGTAAGCCATACTGAATTGTTGGCTGTCCAGATGGCAGTTGATAATACAATAATTTGACATCGTTTACATGACGCAAAAATCTGTCAAAGGTCAAGGAATTGCGGATCAACTGGCCGCCACACCTGCAGGGGATTACAAACCTTTGGAAACATATTTTCCCGATGAAGGGGTAATGGTAGTTCAGCAACACCATCAGTATGATGCATGCCACACATGGAAAATATATTTTGATGGATCTGTTATCACGAAGGTTACGGAGCTGGAGCGCTTCTAGTGTTGATGCACGGGAGCGATATCCCATCGCCATCAAATTGCGGTTTATCGGCACCAACAACACTGTTGAGTATGAAGGTCATATCATGGGGCTAAAACTTGCCTGCTTCAATCGAGCGATTAAGCGTCTTTGGGGATTCTGAATTTGTAATCAAACAATCCACAGGGATCTATCAAACCAAGGAACTACATTTGCTGCCTTACCATCGGCAAGTTTTATAGATGGCTTTGGAGTTCGAAGAAATCTCCTTTTCACACATTCCTCGTAAAAGGAATGATTTTGCGGATGCACTAGCAACGTTGGCCTCCTTGATTCACATACCTGATAAGGAAAACATGGCAAACATCATATTTACCCTGCAAAAGGCCCCAGCCTATGGGAACTATGTTGGAGAAGTATCGAATGAGTTACCTCCCATCCAAAAGCCTTGGTATCAGCATATCAAGGAGTATCTGCGAGATTGATCTACACCCGCTGAGGCGAGCCTGACTGAAAAGAGGTGGATCCATTGACTTGCAATGAAATTCTACTTGAACGAAGATGCACTCTACAAAAGAGATGCAGGACTAGGTCTCCTCAGATGTCTGGACAAAGACCAAGCTCAGAGGCTCATGGATGAGATCCATGGTTGAGTATGTGGCCCACACATGAGCGGACCCATGCTTGTCAAGAAGATCCTCAGAACAGGGCATTATTGGCTTACGCTCAAAGCTGGTTGTGCTGATCACGTCAAGAGGTGCTATCAATGCCAAATTCAAGGGAATTCTATCCACGCCCCTCCAAGGGAACTCCACAATATGAGTTCGCCATGGCCCTTCTCAATGTGGGGAATGGACACGATCGGGCCCATCGAGCCCAAAGCCAGTAATAGACATCGATTCATATTCACCATGATTGACTACTTCACCAAATGGGTAAAAGCAACCTCCTTCCCCAAGGTTACCAAAGAAGTCATCATTGCTTTCATAAGAAACAATATCGTCTGTCGATATGGACAACCAGAGGTCATTGTGTCAGACAATGCTAAGAACCTCAACAACAAAATGATGGAGGAGTTATGCAGTAAATTCCACATCAAACACCTTAACTCCATCATCTACGGTCCAAAGATGAATGGTGTTGTTGAAGCGGCTAATAAAAACATCAAGAAGATCATGCAGAAAATGTCTGCCAATCACAAAGGATGGCCTGACCTCTTGCCTCTAACTTTATTAGCCTACAGAACTTCAATGCGTACTTCCTCTGGGGCAACCCCCTACTCATTAGCCTATGGGATGGAAGCAGTTCTCCCCATAGAGGTAGAAATGGAATCCCTCAAAGTGTTGATGGATGCTCAGTTGGATGAAGACTAGTGGGTACAAGATAGGTATCACCAATTGTCTCTAATAGATGAAAGGAGAACCGCGGCTATCTTCCATGGTCAGCTATATCAACAAAGGATCGCACGATCCTACAACAGGAAAGTCTGACTATGGCAGTTCAAACAACATGACTTGGTTTTGAAGAAGATCATTGACAACCAAGATAAATCCAAGGGAAAATTCACTCCTAACTGGGAAGGCCCGTTTGTTGTCAAGGAAGTATTGACAGGAGGTGCTCTCAAATTACAGGAAATGGACGACGATGAATTTCCACAGCTTATCAACTCGGACACCGTGAAATGGTACTATATTTGAGGTTATCATCAAGCAAACATCCTGGTTTGGATCATCAAATCACCAATCATTCCAATTTTTCTAACCCTTTATACATACTTTACTTCCCCTCAGGGAAACATAAACTTTAAACCAACAGCCTGGTTTTACCTTATTTCAAATCTTCCATACAATTTCGGTTATCCTGATGACTGGATTGAACCTTTCACATTTGCAGTTTGTCCTGAAGACGGGATCAAACTTTCTTCTCCCCACAGTATATCCTGCACATGGGATTCATAATTCTATTTGGCTTCAATTCATCATGAGGGGCGAACTACGTTGACCTGATCTCCCTGATACAAAAACAGTTCTGCCCTTTCTCTACAAAAATAAAAACAACAAAAATACTTCTACACCCTTCTTCATCAATAAAGCTTCTACACCCATCTGCCTTTCACATTCAGCGTTGAACCTCTTGCACTAGGTTTGAACTATGCAGACCTGATCTCCTCTTCAATAGGAATATGTAGACAACCATTTATGGTTCGATCTAACCTCTTACACTAGGTTCAAACTATGCAGACCTGATCTCCTCTTCAATAGGAGTACGTAGGCAGCCATTTATGGTTCGATCACACGGTACTGGGTTCAACCTTCAATCCACCACATTTCATCGGCTTCAGACCAAAGGGATGGAATTACCCAACCTCTCCTCACTAATAGAAGATTCGGTGACCATCTAAGCTGCAGCTGTGCCTTAAAGAGCAACACCAATCCATAAGAGATGGAATTACCTAGGCTTCTCACAAATAGAAGTACTGGCGACCATCTGTGGTGTGGTCAATCTCAAAGAGGAAGAGCCACACTCCTCTCGACATTTCTATACAGAAACCAGTCCCAAGACACCAAAGATGGTAGGGATACATACAGATCAATGATCTGTTCTGAAAGATCCTGTGATGGCTCAATGTCCACATATCAAGGATGAGTTCAGAATGCATCAAGATCACAAGCCCTGAAGAAATAGGAAAATATCAAGCAAGTATCAAGGCACAACTGAAAGGGAAGTAAATCAAAATATATTTCTTTGCCATATATAATACTGTTTGATATATACATATGTGTGGTACATGACAAAATGGCTAAGCTAGTCTGTGCAGGAAAAATACAAAGCTATCTACAGATCTTTGTGTATGCGGACTATCAGATCTAACATAGCATCCCTCTCTGAAGAAGGAGGTAACACTGCAAGCTACTGCCCAATGGTATCTACACGAGCTAGTAGATCCGAGGCTAATTGCATGGTGGCATGATGCTCATCGATGTAAGCACTCATGTCGGCAAGGATGCCAGTCATATGGGATCTCACTGTAGTACTATCTGTGACGGCCATATCCCGGGCAGATAGGGCAGCATCCCGCTCCACAATTAATGCATCTCTAGCTGATCTAGCCTCGTCTCTCTTTAATAGAGCTGCGTTTCTCCCATCAAGAGTTGTCAACATCGAGGCCCTAGCCTGATCTCTATCATAAGTTATCAGATGTAGACTCTGCTCCAGATACTGTGCTGAATGCTGAATGACAGTAGCACTTGTTGTGGGAGAATCCATCATAAATGCTGGCAACCAGCAGTTAAATCCTCCTCAATGGGAAAATCAGCCTCCTCCATAGGCTCCTCATCATCGAAATCAGTCCTTTGCACTATAGATACTACCGTAGCCGATGTAGTCTTTATCTCTATCCATGCGGAATACTCTGTAGAACAACCCGGATGGCTGATAGAAAACTCAAATAGCTCTCGTTGATCCCAACATGCATACAACCTGGATCTATCCTCTACTGATAAATATCGAGAAGCGAAGCGCTGACTCGATGCCCCCTCAAAAGGATAAAAATCCTGAAACTGGTCAAACTGACACATCACGACTAATGGGTGGTAAGTAATTATGCCTCTCAAGCCAGCTAGAGGAAGATAATCCATGCCTGGAGCATGAGTAATGAAGTTTTAGGGTGAACTAAGCCCTGTACACGACAGTATAGCGAACAGATCTCCAATCCCTGCCAGGAAAGCTGACCAAGATGCAACATCTGTACACTCCGCAGGCTGAAAGGAGTATGACATGGCTATGTCATGGGTGAAACAATATCCATGCCGTCAAAAAGTTCCAATCAGTCTCAAGTGTGACATAAACCACACGCATGGACACCGAGCCGCAGTAAACACCCCGTCTTGATAAGTGCAAGAATATATATAGGCGACCTCGAGTCTCTGATATGATCATCGGTATGATGGTATGACCTTGCCTGAGAGCTCTCACTGCCATAATGACGCCAATGTCCAACTCATCCATGTATCGTGGCATGTAGACATATGACAGTACGCACAATAGCAATACATCTACTCTAGCTGAATGCCAATGATCCTCCAGTGTGGTGAAATCCCCGGAATGCCGTGCATATCTATCCTCAGAGCCAAATCTATCAAACAGAAAATGCTGGGATATAACATGGCCAGTTGTGATCTCATCCTACACCACTCTACGCCTCAAGCCAGTGAGGGTCATGAACTGCCTACTCATGTCTCCCATCGCCATATGCACGCATGGTCTGTCCAATGGCATCATCGTCAAACGTGCATACTTCTCTAGAGTAGGAGTCAACTCCTGGGTCCCAAATTAGAAAACCTGCCTCTTTGATACCCAGTGCTCCAGCATGCCCTCCACGAATCCTGTGGGAACTTGAAACATCAACAGGGTCATAGTATGCTACAACAAATGATCTACAGTCACCCTGTCTGATGGTGACATGCTATCATACCACGATCGCATACTCGATGCCACCAAAAATGGTGGGGTAGGATCAATACGGCTAACTGTCAAAGAAGACATCTGGGAATGGGGCAAAACTGCCTACATCTAATAGAGGCCTAGCAAAAGATATAGCGAGGATGGGGTGAAGATACCCAATGTCTAATAGAGGCCTATCAAAAGAGATAACGAGAATATACATCAGAAGAAGTCAATGGTATCGATGTCTACATCATCAATCCTGTCCACCTGATGTAACTCCTTCTGAGTCACTGGATCTCTATCTACAGGAATGTCAGGCCTATACAAGGGAGGATCTGCACCGGTAAAGCCATATGGGTCACCTGAGGGGCCAGCGCTAGAGCTGGAAGGATCAAAAGTGTCTGCCTCTGAAGGATCTCTACCCAAGTGCCAAATAAAGAAATGTTCCCCGTCCAACTGCCGAGTCAAACTGTCAATCTGTGTCACATGAGTCGGATCTCTGACATAGGCTAGCCAATCCGTCATCATCATGGATCCTGGAACCATATCCCCCATGAACTGAGTGGCGCGGGTCTGGGCTTCAATGGTATGAGGGAACCACCAATGCTGGAGCATCTCCTGAGTGCAGGGACCTCTGATAATGTGAGACCATCAATCCCCAACAATGGGATATCAATGATGGGTGACTACGAAATAGAACAATAACGCCTGGCAGGACGCAAGATCGGCATGCGAATCTCTCCTGTAGTGCTCCTGATAGCACGCTCTCCTAAGTAGAGCTCCCATCCTCCATCTGTGAATAGAGGAATCCTACGGGTGGAAATCACGTGCTCGACACCAGTCGAGTACCCATCCTCAAATTGAGTGCTCAAATGATCTCCAGAATAGGGAACCCACGTGATGACATCTATGGTCAACAACTCCAGCTGTAGGTGGCAATTAGTGAAACCCTCAACAACAGGGACCTCCACCAGTATGGAATGATGCCATCTCCGTCCTCGTGGATAGGTATCTAAACCTAACATGCTCACATGACATAAACATGGAAGCCTCTCATAAGCCCAAAACTGCCAACACAAAGGCAAACATCTGCTGTCAGTCAACGCTCTTAACCTATACATGGGAAAAGATAAGAGAAATACTCATCAACAGAAATGGGTAGAATCCTAACCAAGCCTCAGTCAAGCCATGCGATCGCATGCACATTCCCCTGAGGAAGTAGGCGAAGGTATAGGAACCCAAATCATAGTCTCCTATATGGTCCACGTGTCGAGTGGCGCTGATCAAAGCGAAGGACACCGTATAAGAGTTATCTGCTATGAAGCAGGCCCTAATGATCATCAGAAACAATCGCCTAAGAATGCGATCCCTAACTCTCACATCATTGGGTATGGACTCACTCAATAGCCAGCTCATAGTATCTACGCTCACAAGACCTGTACGTACAGTCTTGCCCTTGAGCGCCTCAGCCGGAACTCCCAATAAGGATCTGATGGCATTAGGGGTAATATCCGCCGTACAAGTCACTGGATCCCCTCCAAACTCCATACCTATGATAAATTGCCAATCCATCGACATCATCATCACCTCATAATCCCGCAAATGGAGTGACTGAGTCTGGTGAAACCAGCGCTCAAACAATGCCTGAGGTAACCCCAGGGACAACGACGGGGAAGAATGGGAAAGAACATCCCGAATCCCCAGCCATGCACAATCGCTCTATAGTCATCATGCAAAGCGTGATACATAGAGTGGATGCTGAACCAATTCCCTCGAGGATGTGTAAAGCCGGGAACCTACATCAAATGCAGATCAACATCAGAACCCTTTACTCCTCATCAATAAGAAATAAGGAAGATTAAGATCTAACTTTATACCTCATTTGTGTGTAGGTAGACTGAAGGATGTCGACTCAAGTCGCCCAGAAGCTCTAAGTTCGCCACTTGAATACCTGGAAAATCCTTACAGGGAACACGTACAGCAGGAGCAGGAACCTCAACCGGTACATCCTCCTCCTCGTCCTCAACATTCGACACTTCAACCCAGATAGGACATTTCACCGCCTCCACCAAACGACGAGGCTGTCTAACAGAACGGGGTTGAGGCACTTCAGAAGCCCTCCTCCGTACACAAAAAGTGGTCCTGCAAGAACTACTCGGCTGATCCGGATCAATAATATCTAGACAATAAATCTCCAAATCACCTCAGAAAGGGTATGGTAAATTCTTACTTGGAGCTTTTCAAAATGCATTTTATGACTACATGCATGCATGCATTATTTTAACATACGTCTACAGTAGAGTTAAAAAGGCATGACTACCCAATGCCCACGTTTTGGAAATATTTTGCCATAGTCCCCTTTGTAAATGGGACTATCCACATGCACATAGGCATGACTAGGTGGCCATTCAGTAGCACACCTACCCACAGTCATATACATCCTACATGCATTAATACATCACAGTAAAAAATCCGTAAGTGTAGTCTAATTACCAGGATTATTTTGCTTGCCTGTACTCATTTGTCCTCAAATAGGATAAGAAATGACAGTAAAAGGTGCCAATTTAAATGTTTCAAAAGTCAATTTTTTTCACATCATTATGTTCAACATGGTTTAATACTAACATTTACTATGTTGAATATTTTTTATAAAGTCATATCATCATTCATATTCACGACTATGTGTTTAAGTGCATTTCATGTGATAAATCATTTTCCAACGGATAGAAACTAGAAAAAAATACATGCATATGTTACCATGACAGTGAAGAACACTTGTACGGTGGCAGAATGTGCAGAAAGTTGCCCGAACTCAGCAGGTCTGAAGAAGAGCTCTCAGATTTCCTTCGTAGTGCAGCTTGAAAATGACTTATGAAAGCAACCCGCAAGCAATACATACTCACGGTTGGTCAGCGAGTTCACTACTACCGTATGTCGTAGTACCTACAAAGACACCCTACATGGGTCCCACACTGCAGCTCGATCCATTTCGAGTTGCAAAAGAGGTCTCACAAGCTGAAAAGGCCAAATTAGGAATAAAAACGCGACGCGATTGAGTGGAATAGCCTAGAATCCTAGTTTACTCGGGCCAAACTCTGGCTCTGCATATCAGTCATTGGTATTCGCCTGCATACAAGGTATACTATGCCAGTAGCCTCAACTTTTACAAATCATGCTCGGCAATACCTCACAAAGGTCCGCTGCCGTTAGTATAGGGTCATAACCTTAAAACCTTCCCCGACGGGGGTTACAACGCCGAAGTTATAAATTGATAAAGTATCCCCGGCGGGGGTTACAACACCAAAGTTATAAATTGATAAAGTATCCCCGACGGGGGTTACAATGCCAAATTTATAAATTGATAACGTATCCCCAGCGGGGGTCACAACGCAGACTTTCAAGCATCCACGTATCCCGGCGGGGGTTACAATGCATTCTCGACCATTGATACACACATCAATGAAGGTCAAGCAACCTTGACGTTATCTCAGCCGATGGCAAGTAAACCCATCGAAACCATTGATACATGCATCAATGAAGATTAAGCAACCTTGACGTTACCTCAGTCGATGGCATGTAAACTTATAAGTGGGTTTTATACCTACTTATTGGATATCAATTCACGAGAACTATGCCCATCTCAAGTACATTTTAGTGTATTTTTAGTTTCATTTCATAATATTTTGCATTGCATGTACTGAGAACTCCTTTGGTGCAAAAGTGCAGGAAATGGCATGAGCTCGGCATTGGTAGATGGCATCTGATCAATGAAGGCACAACATGAGGATCGAGTGAAAAAAAGAATCTAAGCAGTGGTGAACAAAAGAGCAAAAGTTTCATGTTAAAGCATCGATGAAGCAACATGACCACGTAAGCGAAGCGAAGCGGCAGAACACGAGAATTCAAATCTGCGAAGTTGCCATGGCCAAGGTCTATCTGAGCTTCAAAACGCTGCGTGCCGCATAAGCAACCGGATAGAGCCTACTTTACACATGCGCGCCCGCGCGATGATTACAAAGGGGACTCGCGCGCCCGCGCGCGACATCTGCAGCTGCTAATTAATTTTATTTTAATTTTTAAATTGTAAGAGTTTGAGTTAGTTAAAAACTATTCTAGTTGGTACCAGACGTATCTATCATTAGTTTTTACGTGTTTTTCAGAAGAGAACTAGGGTTTACACTTTGAGAGATTTCCATTGATGAACCAAGCATAATCTTATTATTTTCTACTTCATCTTTGGGATTCCATCATTGTTTTCTGAATACGTTTATGTTGTTTGATATTATTGAGGATTTGAACGTTACTTTTGGATTATAATTGTGTTTGATCGATTCTATCTTGTCTCTTTCAATTGTTTGTTTGTCTTCCATGTGTTGTTTTGATCCCATAATGGCTTTTGGTTCAGCGATGAACTAAACTCCATTATGGGATTCTAACGGATTTTAATACGTAGTCTAACTTATGGCCTGATTGCTGGACTGTTTGTGTATCATAAGGAATTTCTATCATGATTGATTTGAATGCATGAATGATTGATCACCATTCGTTTAATGTGCTTGTATGGAATTGAAAAATAACATGCGAGTATGGATTGTAATCATGATAGCATGCGTATATGGGGCTGTTTCGCTTAGCTTTGTATTTTGTGAACCAGATAGACATATATTGTTTCACCGTATGAGTTATATAAGAGCTTGTGCTTAAATTTAATATTGCTGCGATTTCACATAGAAATATACTGAGATTGGTTTTATTGATGATTACATAATGTCTATTGTATGTGGATGTTATGTGAGTAGGTCATAATACATTGAAAAATGGTTATGTCTACATATGTGCTCTTGGCTAGTTTCCTGCGATACGTGATTAGTTTTGCATTACGATTGTTATTAGATGAATTATTAAATGAAGTTAGGATCCCATTATTTCCAGATTTGATTTATTACTTTTATATTCATCTTTTAGTTATTATTTGAGTTTAGAGTAATTTCCAATCATAAGCATTAGTTTGAGCATATAAGAATAGTGATTTAGTTGATGCATAATAATTTAATTTAGAAATCTTTCTTCGTGGATCGATACTCGACTTACTCTGTATTGCTTGTTGACACATGTATGCTTGCATGAGTTAGAGCTCTTTTGTTAGAACTAAAAAAGATGCAACAAGTTTTTGGTGGCGTTGCCGGGGAAAAGCGTATAAATTTTTATTATTATCATCAGTTTTAAGCTATATTATATAACTTAGACAAATCTAATCGTTTCTCATTTCTATTTGTGTTTTTGTTTTGGTTTCAATTACTTGTATAATTTTTATGCACACGCGATCGTCCAACTCAGAATTGATACCAGCACAGGATAATATTAACGGGAGAGGTTGGAAGGAAAGAGTGCGCAGAAATTTACAAGCACAGTTAGAGGGTACTACATCTAATATGGCAGAAGGACAAAGAGAAGAGCAAAGAGAGGAGCATAGGGCTCTGAGAGACTACTCAATGCCGAACATTAATGGACTTCAGTCGAGCATAGTCAGAACATCAATAGTAGCTATTACATTCGAGATAAAACCGGACACTATTCAGATGGTGTAGAATTCGGTACAGTTTGGGGGTGCTGCTACGGATGATCCGAATGAACACCTGTTGAGCTTTATTAAGAATTGTGATACATTCAGATACAATGGGGTGACGGAGGATGCTATCATACTTAGGCTATTTCAATTTTCATTGAGGGATAAAGCAAGAAGTTGGCTTCATTCTTTGCCTTCAGAATCGATTACTGCATGGGAGGACCTAGCACAGAAGTTCTTAGCCAATTTTTTCCCAATAGCTAAGACTGGGAAGATGAGGACAGCTATCGCTCAATTCGAGCAACAACAGGGTGAATCCTTATACAAAGCATGAGAGAGATATAAAGAGATGTTAAGGAAGTGTCCACACCATGGTGATCAACACATTTTACAATGGATTGGGATGACAGTCGAGACCTATTGTAGATGCAGCTGCAGATGGAACATTATGGGCAAAGAGCTATGATGAGGCCTACAACCTTATTGAAACAATGGCAGCAAATGATTTTCAGAACCCTACAACTAGGATGCCACATCCCAAGGTTGGAGGTTTGTTGGAAGAGGATGTTATTACTCAATTGTTGGCATAGATGGAAGCTATGGCTAAGAAAATAGATTCATTAGCAGAGAGCAAAGCGAAAACAGTTGCCTTCGTATGTGAGATTTGTGCGGGGTCACACTCGATGGATCAATGTGCCATTAGCTCGGAGTCAGTACAGTATGTGAGCAATTACAGGAAAGACCAAGGACAGTTTTAGAACACGTATAACTCCAACAACCACAATCATCATAACTTCAATTGGGCAAATAATCAAGAAAATCAGCAGAATCAGTTTCAGCCGAATAATCAGTTTTAGTCATAGCCAGCGCAGCAACAGTTTACACAAAGACCACATTTTCCACCGGGATTTTCTCAACAACAACAACATCACACTCCAGCCGCACCTCAGCAAGAAAATAAATCAAAAATGGAGGAGATGATGATGAAATACATGGCAAACACAGAGGTAATGATCAAAAGCCAAGCAGTGGCTATTAAAAATTTGGAAACTCAGATGGGGAAAATGGCGAGCATGCTTAACAACAGGCCCCAGGTTTCATTACCAAGTAATACAGAGGCAAATCCACAAAGAGAAGGGAAGGAACAGGTCGTCGTTATAACACTCAGTGCAGGAAGCGGTATCTGAGAGAAAATTCACCGGCCGATCATTGCCGGTTTTTATATCAGATGATGCCAGGCATGCAGCGCGATGCGGAAAGCGATTGGTGAAAGCGAAAAGAAAATCATGAGGATTCTGAATTGCAGCAAGTAGAGAAGCATAAAACAGGTTCAGATGAGAAGCCTAAGAGTACAGTAACACTAGTTCACCCTCTGGTTCCGTATCCGCAAAGATTGAATAAGCAGAGGGAAGATAAGTAGTTCAACAAGTTCTTGGAGGTTTTTAAAAAACTGCAGATCAACATACCTTTCATTGAGGTATTAGAACAGATGCCAAGTTATGCAAAGTTCATGAAGGGCATATTGTCAAGGAAGAGAAGATTAGACGAGTTTAAGACAGTGGCCTTGACTAAGGAATGCAGTGCAGTGCTTCAGCGTAAACTACCTCCAAAGCTAAAAGATCCGAGCAGTTTCACAATTCCATGCACGATCGAAAAGATGACCTTCGATAAATGTTTGTGTGATCTTGGTGCAAGTATCAATCTGATGCCCTTGTCAGTATTCAATCAGTTTGGATTGTTGGCTCCAAGGTCGAGAAATATTTCTTTGTAGCTAGCTGACAGATCCATCACGTATCCATGGGGAATAGTTGAGGATGTACTGGTGAAAGTGGACAAATTTATCTTTTCGGCTGACTTCATCATTTTGGATTACGAGGAAGATAAAAGTATACCAATCATGCTGGGGAAACCATTCTTAGCCACGGGAAAGACTTTGATAGACGTGCAGAAAGGGGAACTCACGATGCGTGTACATGATTAGGAGGTTACCTTTAATGTCTTCAAGGCAATGAAGTTCCCAACAGATGAAGAAGAATGTTTTAGAGTTGATTTGGTGGACCGTGTATTAAATGATGAAGTTGAGAGTCTGGTGGATTATGAACCATTGAGGAGTGTCATTGCTGAAAATTCAGAATTGGAGGATGAGGAATTCGATGAACTGGTGCAATATCTGGATACCACTCCACAATTCAGAAAGTTCAGAACACCTGTCGAGCCATTAACGAAAGCTGGAGAGACATCACTAAAATTAAAGCCATCTCTGGAGACACCTCCAGAACTAGAATTAAAACCACTTCCAGATCATCTTAGGTACGCATTTTTAAATAAAGATTCAAAGCTACCTGTGATTATTTCTTCTGCACTAACATCTTTTCAGGAAGAAAAACTGCTACGAGTGCTTAGAGAGTTCAAATCAGCTATTGGATGAACCATAGCAGATATCAAAGGGAACAGCCCTTCTTTTTATATGCATAAGATCCTGTTGGAAGATGATAGTAAGCCGTCGGTGGAGCAGCAAAGAAGGCTAAATCCGATAATGAAAGAAGTGGTCAAGAAAGAGGTATTGAAATGGCTGGATGCAGGTATAATCAATTTGATTTCAGACAGTTCATGGGTGAGCCCAGTGTAGAGTGTACCGAAGAAGGGGGGTATGACCGTAGTTTCGAATGAGACTAATGAGTTGATTCCAACACGAACAGTGATAGGGTGGAGAGTCTGGATGGACTACCGCAGGCTCAACAAAGTTACAAGGAAAGATCATTTTCCACTACCATTTATTGATCAGATGTTGGATAGACTGGCGGGTCATGAGTATTATTGCCATCTGGACGGTTATTCAAGCTACAATCAGATTCTGATAGCTCTAGAAGACCAAGAAAAGACTACTTTCACATGTCCATACGACACTTTTGCTTTTAGAAGGATGTCTTTCGGGTTGTGCAATGCTCCAGCCACCTTTCAGAGATGCATGATGGCTATTTTTTCAGACATGGTGGAACAGAATGTGGAGGTATTTATGATTGATTTTTCAGTCTTCGGGGACTCGTTTGATTTATGCCTTGAGAATTTGGTGATGGTTTTGAAGAGGTGTGTTGAGACAAATTTAGTGCTGAATTGGGAAAAGTGCCATTTCATGGTACAAGAAGGAATCATACTGGGACACAATGTTTCAAAGAAGGGACTTGAGGTGGATAGGGCTAAGCTGGAAACTATTGAGAACTTTCCACCACCTACTTCAGTAAAAGGTGTTCGTAGTTTTTTGGAACATGCACGTTTCTACCGCAGATTCATCAAGGACTTCTTCAAGATAACTAAACCACTATGCATTTTATTGGAGAAGGATGCACAGTTTAAATTTGATGAGGCTTGCGTGGCGGCATTTGAGCACTTAAAAGGGAAACTAACTTCAGCACCAGTGATTACTGCACCAGATTGGGATTTGCCATTTGAGCTGATGTGTTATGCCAGTGATTATGTCGTAGGGGCTGTTTTGGGGTAGAGGAAGGAAAAGATGTTTCATGTGATATGTTATGCCAACAAGATAGGTGGAGAGGACCGATGATGGAATATGTTATTATTACATATTATTATTGCAGGAATTTGATTTGGAGATCAAGGATAGAAAAAGCACTGAAAACCAAGTGGCGGACCACTTATGTCGACTAGAGAATCTGGAAAGGGAGGCAAACGACAAAGTTATAATTAATGAATCCTTTCCAGATGAGCAGTTGTTTGTGGTGAAAGGGGAAGTGCCATGGTTTGCAGATTACGCAAACTATTTGGTGAGTAAGATGGTACCTTCTGACTTGGTCGGTTATCAAAAGAATTTTTTTTTGCACGATGTCAAATGGTTTATATGGGATGAGCCGTATTTGTTTAAATAGTGTTCTGATCAAATGATAAGAAGGTGTATCTCGTATAGCGAGACTGAGGGGATTTTGCAGGATTGTTATTCTTCGGTGTATGGAGGTCACTATGGTGGAGAGCGAATAGCTGCTGGAGTGCTACAAGCAGGATTCTACTGGCCGACAATTTTCAAGGATGCCTATAGTTTCGTCTAGAGGTGTGATAGATGTCAGAGAGTGGGGAACATCTCGAAAAGAAAGGAAATGCCATTGAATACGATCCTCGAAGTAGAAATTTTTGATGTGTGGGGGATTGATTTCATGGGCCCTTTTATTTCTTCTTGTGGAAATCTCTACATCTTGCTCCCAGTGGATTACGTGTCGAAATGGTTAGAAGTGGCAGCTCTTCCGATAAATGATGCCAAGGTAGTCCTTAGGTTTTTACATAGAAGTATCTTTATGAGGTTTGGGACTCTAAGGGCCATCATTAGTGATGAAGGCAGTCATTTCGCAGCAGCGGTTCTGACTTTTTGTTGCCAAGTATGGGGTGAACCATCGCATTGCTACAGCTTATCACCCACAAACGAATGGCCAAGCTGAAGTGTCGAATCGAGAAGTTAAAAGAATCCTTGAAAAAGTTGTGAATCCCACGAGGAAGGACTGGTCGTTAAAGCTGAATGATGCAGTATAGGCATATAGGACTGCATACAAAACTCCGTTGGGCATGTCACCTTTTTAGCTCGTGTATGGAAAAGCCTGTCACCTTCCTATGGAGCTAGAGCATAAGGCATATTGGGTAATTTGGAAGCTCAATTTTGATTTGAAAGCTGCAGGGGAGAAATGCCTACTCCAACTCAATGAGTTGGATAAATTCAGATTACAGGCATATGAGAATTCAAAGTTGTACAAGGAGAAGGTGAAGAAATGGCATGATCAAAAGATCATAGAGAGAAAATTTGAACCAGGACAAAGAGTTTTGCTTTTTAACTCCAGACTTAAACTTTTTCCCGGGAAGCTGAAATCAAGATGGTCAGGGCCATTTACAGTGAAGACTGTCTTCCCGCATGGTGCGATTGAAGTGTTCGATAAATTCCTGGATCAACCTTTTAAAGTGAATGGGCAGCGATTGAAGCATTACTTTGGTGGTGAGGTGGACAAACAGAAAGTCACCTTAATTCTTTCTTCGACATAAGATTCAGAGACAGTCAAGCTAATTGACTCTAACTTAGTGCTTGATGGGAGGTAACCCATTATTTCTATCTCTACTTTTTACTTATTCAGTTTAGGTTGCTTTTGTTAGTTCATTTGCCTTTTTTTTATTATGATAGTAGATTACCTTTGCATGAATATCTTAGTGGCTACATTTGGATATGAGTATGTCTGTGCATAGCATCGAAATTATGGTATTAAGTTAGACATTCATGCTTACTCAGTAATTCATGCCTTAACAGTGTTTATTGATGTCTATGTAGGTATCTTGGACTGAATTCATCATTGATTTGAAGTACTGGAATTAAAAGTTGGCAGTGAAGGAAACAAGGTTGCGCGGCCGTAGTATGATAACAACACTAAACCACGCTACCATGCATGCATGTCTTCCGACTCAAAATTACACTCATCATACCGCCGCATACATGTCTATTGAAAATTACGCCGCTTGCCACACATTTATCTTGAATTTTTTTTAAGTTTTAAAACAGGTGTTGTGACTCATTGCTTCAATCATTTGAAATCACACAGAGGCGTTTTTCCATTGTTCTCTCTATAACACACGACTTCTCATCTCCAAGCCGTTACCAGTTGCTCGATTACCCACGATTCTCCCCACGTTCATCCTCTACCCACGATCAATATCTGCGATATAAAGCTAGGGTTTCAGATTGGGTTGTGCAGAATTCAGTTTGGGGGTACTCCATCATCGGCTGCCACTCTTATTCACTGCAAGGCAAGGAATCCTCATTATCTCTATCAATTTCACATGGGTCCTAAGAGAGCATGTGCTACTTCTTCTTCATCATCGTCTTCCTCTAGCAGTCAAGGGGAGGATGTTGTGGATCATACCAAATTTTTGAGTTTGGAAGCTTAAACGGAGTATTACAGAATTGTGGCAAAGACGTTTGTAAAGGAGCGCGGTTTCAAACCTGAGAGGCAAGATGGTCAGTTATGGAATATGATTCAAGAAAGGGGATGGTTTGGATTGATTGCCACTCCTATGCCTGTTTCGATGAGTATAGTCCGAGAATTCTATGCTAATGCTAAAGATACAATGAGTGGTCTATCTGTGGTTTGAGGAATTCAAATCGATTTCAGACCTCCCACAATCCGAGCAGTCTTTAGGATAACTGACACACCATCGACTGGGTCTGCTAATTGGGTAGAAGGTGCACATTTGGAAACGGATCTTGAAATGGTCATTACTGAGTTGTGCATTCCATGAACGAAGTGGACTTATAAGGCCAACATGAATTAGCCTCGTATATTCCCAACCTCAGCCTTGAATCGATATGCAAAGACATGGAATTTGTTTATATGTGCCAAGCTCGTTCCGTCGTCTCATCAGCATGAAATCACAACAGAGAGGGCAATCATTCTGTGGGGAATAATCACAGGCAAATACATTGATGTGGGCCATCTAATTAATCAAAATATGTTGCGTTATTTGTGGGGCAGTACTACGGGGAGTATTCCCTACGCGTCAGTGGTAGCTATGTTGTGTGCTCATCAAAGCTGTCATTGGGACAATGAACAAACACAAAACCCGAGCCAAGATATCACTCACACAACTATTTCAAAATTCGAGGATTGGGCAGGAGGTGTACCGCACTCGCGAGGAAAAGGTTTTATCATCCAACCCACAGTCTTAGAGCCACCACTGCAGCCCTCTCAGACAGATGAAACGGGCCCGTTAACTCAAGCAACTGCTGCCACTAGGGATCGATAGCTCCGAAGGTTGGAGGAAAAGGTCGACGCGATGTATGACAACTTCACAGCATTTGCTATGGGTCTGAAAAGGTCATTGGCGGAGGCATTTTCACAATAAGGGACCATGCTTGAGTGGCCACGGTTCGGGACGGCCATGCCATATCCACCACCGGATTCACCACCCGAAGAGGGTGGTGCAGCTGAGCACTTGGGGAGTTTTCTCTAACCCTATACCTTCATTCATTGATGCAATGAATATTATAAGTTTGGGGGTATTGGGGTAGTAGTATAGTTGCATATAATTTTTGCATGATTAGTTTAAATTTTACATGTTTATGTTGCATATAGTGTTTGCATGAGTAGTTTGTCTATCTATCTATTTATGGGTCCCACACCTTCGGCTCAGTCCAGTTCGAGTTGCAAAGGAGGTCTCATAAGTTGAAAAGGCCAAATCAGGAATAAAAACGCAACGCGATTGAGCGGAATAGCCTAGAATCCTGTTTTTCTAGGGCCAAACTCTAGCTCCACATATCACTCATTGGTATTCGCCTGTATACAAGGTATACTATGCCAGTAGCCTCAGCTTTTACAAATCATGCTCAGCAATACCTCACAAAGGTCCGTTGCCGTCAGTGCAGGGTCATAACCCTAAAACCTTCCCCGACGGGGGTTACAACGCAAAAGTTATAAATTGATAAAGTATCCCCGGTGGGGTTTACAACGCCGAAGTTATAAATTGATAAAGTATCCTCGGCAGGGGTTACAACGCTGAAGTTATAAATAGATAATGTATCCCTGGCGGGGGTCACAACGTAGACTTTCAAGCATCCACGTATCCCCGACGGGGGTTACAATGCATTCTCGACCATTGATACACACAATAATGAAGGTCAAGCAACCCTGACGTTATCTCAGCCAGTGGCAAATAAACCAATCAAAACCATTGATACACGCATCAATGAAGGTCAAGCAACTTTGACGTTACCTCAGCCGATGGCAAGTAAACCCATCGAAGCAACGTATCCCCGACGGAGGTTACAACGCCCAAGTCAGACATTAATAAAGTATCCCCCGGCGGGGGTCACAATGCAATTCAACCATTGATATACGTGTCAATGAAGGTCAAGCAAACTTGACATACTCCTTAGCAATGATCACAACATAATGCAATCATTGATACACACATCAATGAATGTCAAGCAGCCTTGATAGTTTACCCAACAGGGACCTATCCGGTGATACACACATCAACGAAGGTTAGGTAGCCCTAACAATACATATTGTTGGCAGTAACTCTAACAGGATCGTGGTATATACTGGTGACACAAACCAGAGAAGACCATCCTCATCGGAGAGGTTCGATGATGGAATATGTTATACACATCCACAAACAGACAAAGTTTTATCCCCACAGATCTCTTGTACACGAGAGGCACCTCTATGGAGTAGAAGTCTGTATCAAGGATCCAATACTTTGGTGATAGCCCCAACTTCAACATCCTTGAAGACTTGGATCGCATGTCCAAGACATTACTGATTGTCATACCCGATAGGATTAACAAGGAACCGACAATCATTCATTCATGCATCAAACATTTCAATCATGTTGCTGCATATAGCATTATGTTTATCTTGTTACATTTCAAGTGTCTAGGATTCTTTATCCTATCCATGCCTTGCATTGCATGAATATGATAAAGAGGGGCATCTGTAGACTCTCAAAATTTTCCGCACACCTGTTACTAACATTGCAGGAGGGCAGATTCATCTTTCAGAGATAACACGAATCCTCAGAGATAACCCCGAGTTTCATCCTTGGAGATAACCCCAAGGATTGTTGTTGTAGTTCTGGCGATAACTCCGGAAATGCTTGTTTCAAAAGCATGCGATCAGCTTCTTCTCAGACCTTCCGTTGAGGCACTCATACCTAAGACCCAGAGCTAACACCGGGAAGACAAGCACACTTACAGATGACCTTGCGAAATTCAAACTCTTGCAGCAGTCCAATCTCAGATGTAACCTTGAGCAACGTGTGCTATCAGCTCAAATCGGAGATAACCCCGGTGAGGAGTCAAACTGTAATCTTGCCACCTCAACCCCAGTGCACCGTCTTAACATTTCATACATACATGCATACAACAATGTCCCACAAGAGCCAATGAGTTCCAATCCCGAGTGACTATTACTCGTCGTAGCACACTGGATAGAATTTGAAGCTTGAAGACCATGGGCATGGTCTCATCTTCCTGACTTTGTATAACCTCTAATCCCATGTCATTGTGTAACTCTTGACAAAAACAGTCCGAAGATGGTCTTGTATACCTCGTTCGGATGCTCGAATTGCAGTTCTGCAAGTTCGAGCGGACATCACAGTGCACGAGTGAACATACTTTGAGACGGCAGGACCCCCCTGATCCCCTATGGAGGTGCTTCGTGGTGGTTGATCATGTCCATATATATATATATTTACCGCTTTTATATATTTACATTTCTGATCCCCCATGGAGGCCAGTGCTTCGTGGTGGTTGATCATGTCTATATATATATATTTATAGCTTTTATATATATAACTGCTTACTGCTTTTCATATAAATTGCGGCATCATGTGAGCCTAGGAATCATGTGATCATAGATTCAGTTTACTGAATCCAGATTCGGTTCCCGTGATTGACATTTTCAAATTATGGCGACTTGTACTTTATTTACTGATTATTCAAATTTCCTTGGATGGCTATCATGCCCATGAGGAGTTCTAAGATCGTCAGATATTATTTTCTCGAAGATGCCTCGCATCTCGAAAATAAAAGCAAACAAGCCGAACATTTAATCATAAAATGGAAGTATGAAAAGGTCTCAATTCCTATTGAGCACATGGTTTGAAAAACCTCTTTAACAAAACTTCATTGCTATATTCTATTTAAAACTGAATTTTTCTATAAATTCAAACCCTTTGTATATAGGTGCGAATGAGGCCTCACACTACTTCCAAATAATTGCACATTGATCCACACACACACACACATTCATATAATAGTTTCTTGAAAAGTGGCGGTTACCGTGGCAACACGGATGTCGGGGGGTGCCTAACACCTTCCCTCTGTATAATTAATTCCTCGACTCCAAATGAATCTCGGTTTCACAGATCCATTTAGCAGTGTTACATCACTGGGTCAATGTACAAACCTTTTCTCGGTTGCGTTGGTGCAACTAGTTAAAAACACAAACTGACGACTCTTAAAGTCAAATCGTCGACATTACACATGTCGGACCTTTTTCACTTGTTTTTTCAAACAAATCTCACCTAACATGAGAACACCAAAGAACAAGTAACGAAAATGGACAAATAAAAATCCCGACGTCGACAAGGTAGTGGGTCTTGCTTTTGGGACTAAATTGCAACTATAATTCATGGGTTTTAGAGAGAGAGACTGTGATAACCCAGGATTTCGAATAATCCGAATTTTATGAATAATTTTTTTTATTATTATTTAATATTAATATTGACTGTTAATATTCTACTATGTATTTGTGATGCGAGTCTCGAGAAGTGGTCAATTTGTGTATTGACTGATAAATAAGAGTAGAGTTGTGCATAACAGCTTTAGAAACCCTAACCCTAATTCTTGATAGGGATTCAATAAAAAATATAAATAAAATAATTATATTGATGGGTACATGTTTGTACTGTATTGAGTTATTGATCAATTATTGATCAGATAGGGTTTAAAAATTGTAAACCCTAATAAGGGATTAGAAACCCTAATCTCGGATTTAGAAAACCTAATGTACAGTTAGAAACCCTAAACAAATGCTGCGAAACCCTAATTTCATATTCGGGAATCCTAAACCCTAATTAGGAAACTCTAATCCTAATTAGCTAGCCTAACGTGATTATTAAACTTTAATATGATTAGGAAACCCTAATATAATTAGTAAACCCTAATTATAATTTAGAAAATTTAAATTTCCTAATTAAAACCCTAATTGGAAATTTTAGAAACTAAAGTTGTAAAACCTAAGGGTTAGGACCTTAGGGTTAAACCTTAAGGATTAAACCCTAAGGGTTGGACAAATGTCTAGATTGCCATTAAAATTATTATGCAATTGACCAAAATGCCCTTTTTACTTTCTTTAATTGGAAACTAGTAAAATTTTCTAAAACCTTTAGTTGGTGACCAACAAAATTGACTTGGTGACTTAAAAGATCAGCAATTCAGCCTCTTAATTGACAGCTATATCAGATTTTCAATGCATCTAAGTATTATAAAAGATTGAGCGAGAGAAAGTGTACTTATTGGCTCATTTTGCTCTCTAAAGCTCTTAATAACTATTTTTCTCTCCAACCCTCCGAAATTATCAAGTATCTCAGTCCCAAATACAGCCCCTAGATCACCCAAGATCAGTTAGGAAGATCAAGATCAAAGATTTGACTAGAAGGTATAAACTCAAAAATCTATTTTGATCTTGTATGCTTAGAAAAAATTGGTGTTTATGTGTTTAGGATTGTGTTATGGGATGTTTTATTATGATCTATGATTTTCTATCATAGATCTATAGCATTTAAGTGCCTTAAAAGTAAATTTTTTTTAAACTGCTCAAGAACATGGTTTGTGGTCTGACAAGCTAATGTCAGGAGCCACGGATTTGTGTCTGTTTATGATTATTGTTGTTTTGTGTTTTGGATCGGTAGTTTGTTATGTGGTCTATGATCTGGAAGTGAAATCACAGTCATTTGATGTCTAGATTTCATGTTATATTTGGTCAAAATCTGTTGACCGGGCATGACCGAAGCTTTCTAGGTAACCCAGAAAGTGTAGATTAGCGTCTGACAAGATTTTTGAAGCCCGAGATCTGTCAGGTTTTATGTTGTTTGGTGATGTTGTTATATCTAGATTATAGCCTGTTGTCTGGACTATATATACATGCTTTTAGAACATTAAAACAGTCAGTAGATCAAGTTTAGTGAGTGGTCAAACTTGACCGGTTGATCACAAAGTGCAGTTTCTGGAATTTCCAGAAACCGTTAGAACAAAACTTCTGACAGAGTTTGACCGAAGGATAATTTGTGATTCTTTTGTTGTTAGACCGATCTATTTTTTTAATCATGTACCTTGACATAACTATTATAGATTTGAACCTTAAGATCACTTGAATCAAGACTAGAACATAGAAATAATCGAGCCCAAAAATGGACCCTCGAAGTTGCTGGGTTTCTGGGTAGCCCAGAAAACCCAGAATTTATTCTGACAACAATATTGAAGGCCCGAATCTCTTTGTTGTGATGTTTGAATGAGATGAAGATGGATAACTGTAATATTACATGTCAACTACAAAATCAGTGTGTTAGCTAGCCCAGATCATGCTTGAGCTAAGAATTAAAAGAGGTCAAACTTGACATGTTAGTAACCGACCTGTAAGTGTTCTTGAGGCTCAAGAACACCAACGGCGATGGTTACTATTGCTATAGCCTATATCGACGGTTTTTATATTTTATTTTCTGATTTTCTAAAAATTAATTAAAAATAGAAAATAAATTCTAAAAATTACCAAAAATGGTTTTAAAAATTATTTTAAATTATGAAAAATAACTTTTAAGTATTTGGGATATTTTTCATTAATATTTAAAATTATTTGAATATTAATGATATTTAATTTATTTAATTAATGTATTAAATAAATTAGAGAAAAATGATTTTAATATTATAAAATTCATTTAAAATAAGAATAAAGTGTTTAAAATATTTGAGTTATAAAATGAAACTTTAAATATTTTTGGAGAATCTTCATTAATAATTTAATATTAATGATATTAGATTTATTTAAATATAAAGTTAAATAAATGAAATAAAAATGATTTTATTGAATTAAAATCATTTAAAAATGAGAAAAATAATTTAAAAATATTTTAAATTATAATTAATGACTTTTAATATTTTGATAAGGATTTCATTAATATTTAAATATTAATAGTGATGGTTTAAAAATGATTTTGATTATTTTAAAAGTCATTTAAATAGAATATTCATTGATTTTAAAATATTTTAAGTTATTATTAGTAACTATAATATTTTGACAAATATATCATTAATATTTTAATATTATTAAATATTAATGATGATGGAATTAAATAATATTTAAATAATTTAAAAATGATTCTGGTGTTTGAAAAATTATTATAAATTATAATAATTGTTAGAAAATTATTAAAAGCTTCCGAAAAATATTATAAATGATATTTGATTTATCTAAATAATATTGAAGCTTAGAGACCAAGTTTAATTGACAATAAATGTGTTAATTATCGGATAGGGTGACCAGAACACCGAGAATAGACCAAAGTCCAACTATACTGAACTAGTTGGACTTGATAAGTATTTATATAGGTTATAAACACTGATGTGGCTATGTGATAATGTGTCTAGGAGAAAAATTGACTGTTAATTACAATGTTATATGTTATAAATTATTGTGCTAATTGTGAGACCGATATTATTGGTTCTAGGTCTTTCGAACGCAAATAAGTATATTGTGTAGCAGTAATCAACGGAGAAGACAAGTTTCCTTAACTCAACTTTGAGTTATATTCATTCAATTATTATGGTGGTTAATTATTGTTAATTAGACCACGTCCAAGAATTTATTGTTGATTATTCGCTGTTAGTGCATGTTTATTAATTCAAATTGAATCAATGATTCTGAAAATATATTCGGAGAATAATTATTGTTGGATTTTTACATCCTTAGAAGTTATTATTGACAGTACATATAATTCATGCCTATTGTCAAATTGTGTTGAGAAATATCTTAGCTAATTATTCTGGCTAGACGAATATTTGTTAGAACTTGATAGGTTCGAGAAGAGAATTCAATTATTATTGACAGATTGATGCCAATTATTTCGGCTAGATCGAGAAAGTGATTAGATATTGAAATCATAGTATTTCGTTGTTAAATCAAATTCTGATTCAAAGACGAACAACCTTTTATATAAAGGGAACATTTTTGGTTGTATATTCGGCCTTTGCGCGCGTGTAAGTATTATGCATAATATAGGGTGCAAGGAGTTGCCGCTCTAAGTACTTGCAGAGGGGTATGACTTAATCTTTATGGTTATCTGATACACCTGGGTATATCAAAGTATATCTTTGATAATTACTCGACAAGTAAGTTTTAGATCCTTGTGATCACTCAACATAACTCTGGAAAATATTTCCATCTTGTTATTTGGGTATATCAAAGTAAATCTTTGATAGTTACCCAAAAAGATAATTTTAAGATCATTTAAGATCATTTAGTATTCACCTTGGAGAATATTTCTAAATTGTTATTCATTAGAATATCGTAGAAACTTTGAAAACGTTGCACTCTTTCATTATCAGATTATTTTGTTGCATAGAATGCGAGAAGACTTGTTAGTGATTAAAGCCTTGTTCAGCTATTTCAAAGTTCCCTACACTTTGGTGTTATTCTATCAAATTAGATAGACTATTCTTATTGATTCTTATACATTTACTGTATGTCTTAACTTACGGGGCAAATTTGTTTCTCACCCTTGCTAAATAAAACCTTTTAGCTAGGGATGAAGTGGCAGGAGGTGCTGTGAAGGACAAAGGAAAAGGTATTGTAATAAATTAATTATGAATAGCATTATTATTATGTTATGTTTGTAAACCCTTTTTGTATATCTAAAGGGTAAATTTGTAATGTTAAGGTTAGACTACATTGGACTAATGTATTAACAATCTCTATTAATGCTTATGTATTACTATTTCTATATAAATGGGTAGTTAGATATTATTATATTGTGGATCGTGAGCACCAAACTCGGGGGTCAGATAACCCAGATTTGGGGGCATCACAGGTTGGTATCAAAGCTGTAGGTTATAAACCTTAAGTGGGTGGGGGAAAACCCAATGATTATTGTGACGCCCCCAAAATAGGTATACATCACCCATTTTGAGTCGTCAATAAAATGGTACAGAAACAACTATAACTTTATTATTACAACATAAAAACTATGAGTTTAAATACAAATATTGTTATCTAGACAATATTCACACCCAAATAAGTCCTCATTACAATTATTGATACATAATTTTACAAAAATGGTGAGGACTACTAAACGATTTTCTAGAACCTTCATTCCATATCCCGACTAGTACTCGCTACATTCTCGCCTCCTGAGAAAAAAATGGAACAAAAAGGAAAAGAGTGAGCTCAACTAGCCCAGTAAAGAATATTATGACTAAGATAATATAGAACAAATTATCGTTAGTCTTCAACAGGGAAAAATCTGATAGAATATAATAGACAACAAGTTTTAGATCAATATTCGCAACGAAAATAATAATTCATAGATGAGTTACGTAGAGAATGAAATCTACTATAATCTATGAATTTAAAAGTCCATCATCATTATTTTATCCCTGTAACATCAATCAATATTAATCTTGAATCAAATATTCATCTTTGCACTATAGGCCAAAGATATTCATCAGTTGGTCACGTTCATCTCAACACCTGTTCATCTTTGCACTATGGCCAAAGATATTCTTCAGAAAATCATTAATCTTTGCACTATAGGCCCAAGATATTCAGTAAAATCATCATTTAGGACTGAGGATGATAAAAAATATTTTAAAGAAAACGAATCCAGTGAAACAAAAAAACAAATATTAAGGATTCGTACTTTAAACAATCTGGGTTCAAAAATACTTCATAAAAAATCATAGTGGAGAAAAATTCAAGAATGATCAAAACATTGATACAATCAAAGCTAGTATCCATAATAGATATTTTGGACAAAAAACAAAAATTTAATTTTTCTGTGAATAGTACCGTATTCGTGAATAGTACCGTATACGTGAATAGTGCCGTATACGTTAATAGTAATCCCGACACTAAAAGATAAGAATTTCATAAGAAAAATACTATCAATATTCCGGCATAATGATATTGGAAGAAATAATATCATTTTTAAAGAAATAATATCCCTTACCTTGAAAAGACTTTACTTCTAGCTGGAATACCGGATATAGTGTTGAAGGGAATTTGCACTGTATAGCAACACTCAAAGTATCAAAATACTCACAAGAATACGCTCGATAATATAGAGAAAGAAAACTTCAGTTTCTGGTGTGATTTTCAATTCTAACCTAAGCACCCTATTTATAGGAAAATGCTTAGAACAACAAAGTAGAAAATTTAATATTATATTAATATATTTTTCATAATTTCTTAGCAGCCTTCTTTGGTCAAAAACATCAGCCAACAACCCACCAAAATCACAAAAAACGCTTTTCTGATAAAAATAATAATTAAAACTTCAAAATCAATTATTCTTGAACTTCAGAATTTCAATAATACATAATAAATAGCCCTTTTATCAAAAAAATTTGAACCACAGGTCTTTCCCATAGGAAATTCCATTATCTACAACTTTGTAAGTTTAAGTTTTTCTAAATTCTAAGCAGAAGTTGACCGAAATCCACAAATAGGCGATTTTACGGGCTATAAACAAATTTCAGTCAAGAAATGGGGTCCACCGACATGTTTAACATGTTTTAAACATTAATTGTAACAAAAATACTCCTCCTTCATATATCCCACATTCATTGTAAAAATATCACCATTATTATATTGTTAAAATATAATAATATATTTAAATGAATTATTTATCAAAAAAGATAAAATAACAATTTTCAACAATTATCACATTAAAAATTTTCTCCATCTATATCCACATAAAATAAATATTTTCTTATCATATAAATCAATAATTAATTATTCTCAAATAATATTACGTAATCACAATATCGATACCCATGCAGCCTCCTAGGAAAGAGGGCTTTCCAATAAGGATTTCTCCTTATTTGCATGCAATTAGGTGACCAAACCTCTCCTTAAATGTAACTTTCTAGACATTGCCAATAATGTTATCTAATAATATTATTCAAATAATATGAATTATTGATCCGATAATGAAAATATCGTGTAGTGACAATTATTGAAACAACAATAATATAAAATATCAACGTAGCAATTATTGAATCAATAAAATAAAATATTGAATAAGAACTCATCGTAATAATTATTGAGTAATTCCTTCCTACGTAAGAATCAATAATTGGTGCAATACCGCAGTATACCGTATTTTAACCACCGGGTATTCCAACAAGATAATAGCAATAACTACGCGTCGTTATTTATAAACAAATTATACTTTTCGTTTTCTTCATCCAATCGCTTTCCGTTATGGGGCCCACATAAAGCTGCACCGTCGTACAAATATTCCCCGACAGTAAAGAATATTCCACGACCAAACGAATATTCTCCGATAAAAATGAATATTTAATAACCACTTGCATATTTGAAATATTTGCGCATTTTACCCATAACTAACCACATTAATCAAATCAACTCTTACTATTTCAAAATAATAAATAGAGGAAATTTAATTTTATTTATAATAAGTTGGGGTCTTACAACCTCCCCTCCTTATGAAATTTCGTCCTCGAAATTGACCTACGTACCTAGTGTTTCGAAAAGGTGAGGATACCTGGCTTTCATTTCTGTTTCCAACTCCCAAGTCATTTCCTCAATAGCATGGTTCCTCCACAAAACTTTAACTTGTGGTATGACCTTTGTACGTAAGACATGCTCCTTCCTATCCAAGATCTTGACAGGTACCTCCTCGTACGTTATGTCTTCAGCTATCTCATCCGTTTCTAACTCAATAACGTGGTTCGGGTCTTTCACATATTTACGAAGCACAGATATATGAAAAATATTATAAACACGAGACATACTTGGAGGTAATGCAAGTCTATAGGCTACATTTCCTACTCGGTCAAGAATCTGAAATGGACCAATAAATCGTGGATTGAGCTTTCCTCTCTTCCTGAATCTTGTAACTCCTTTCCATGGGGTAACACGCAACAATACATGATCCCCAATACTAAATTCCACGCCTTTTTGATGAAGATCCACATAACTCTTTTGTCGATCTTGTGCCGTTTGTATACATTGTTGAATCATTTGGATCTTTTCCGTAGTCATACGTACCAACTCGGGTCCCAACAATGTTGTTTCACCCACCTCATCCCAACATATTGGAGAGCGACACTTTCGTCCATACAATGCTTCGAATGGAGCCACACCTATACTTGCCTGATAACTGTTGTTGTAGGAGAATTCCACTAATGGTAAATACTTATCCCAACTCCCTTTGAAATCTAGGAGACGGAGTCTTAATAGATCTTCAAGAGTTTGAATAGTCCTCTCTGATTGTCCGTCCGTTTGAGGATGGTATCTTAATCGAATCAGAAACCCGCGTCCCATAGCTTTTTCCAAGCTAACCCAAAATCGTGAAGTGAATCTTGGGTCACGATCCAAAACTATGGATACTGGCATGCCATGCAATCTCATAATCTCATTTACATACATATGAGCAAGACGTTCAAGGGAATAAGTCTCCCGTATCGGCAAGAAATGAGCAGACTTGGTTAATCTATCAATAATAACCCAAATAGCATTTATGACTTGAGAAACTGTGGGAAGACCTGTAACGAAATCCATGGTAATGTGTTCCCACTTCCATTTCGGGATCTCAAGTGGTTGCAATGGACCCTTAGGTACTTGATGCTCCGCCTTTACACGTTGACAAGTTAAACACCTCGAGATAAACTTTGCAATCTCTCTCTTCATATTGTTCCACCAAAATGTATGTCGAAGATCACGATACATTTTGGTACTTCCAGGATGGATTGCAAATGGTGTATTATATGCCTCCATCATGATCTTGTATTTCAAATCAGAGTCATTAGGAACACAAAGTCTGGAGTGGACTCGAAGTATTTCTTCTTCATTGATTCTCGCTTTCGGAATAGCACATTCTTGTACTTTCTTCTTCATACACATCAGCTCCAGATCGGTGGCTTGAGCAACTTTAACTTTATCGATTAAAGTTGGTTCTATGCGTATACTTGACATCATCGCACTCGTTCCCGTATATGATCTTCTACTCAACGTGTCAGCTACCACGTTCGCTTTTCCAGGATGGTATTGAATGGTGTGGTCATAATCTTTTAACAACTTGAGCCAACATCGTTGCCGCATGTTGAGTTCCTTTGTATGAAGAAATATTTGAGGCTTTTATGGTCTGAATATATCTCCACTTTCTCTCCATATAGATAGTGCCTCCAGATCTTTAGCGCGAAAACGACTGCTGCCAACTCTAGATCATGCGTAGGATAATTCCTCTCATATTCTTTAAGTTGTCGCAAGGCATAAGCTATGACTTTCCCATGTTGCATGAGAACACATCCTAACCCTTTGCCTGAAGCATCGCTGTAGATAACAAATCCATCCGAACCAGATGGTATTGTCAGAACAGGTGCCGAAATGAGTCTCCTCTTGAGCTCTTGGAAACTCTTCTCGCATTCCTCGCTCCATACGAATTTTGTATCTTTTCGAGTCACCTGAGTTAACAGAGTAGCGATTCGAGAAAATCCTTCCACGAATCTCCGATAATAACCAGCTAAGCCTAGAAAGCTACGTACTTCGGTCACCGACTTCGGTTGCTCCCAACTTTGTATTTCTTCAATCTTCGTCGGGTCGACAGATACTCCATGCTTTGACACCACGTGCCCAAGGAATGCTACTTCTTCAAGCCAGAACTCGCATTTCTTTAACTTAGCATATAGCTTGTTTTCACGAAGCCTTTGGAGTACCAGCTTTAAATGGTGCTCGTAATCTTCACGGTTTTTAGAATATATGAGAATGTCATCAATAAAGACAACAACGAACTGATCCAAATAGTCCTCAATACTGCTTCATCATATCCATGAAAGTCAGCGGAGCATTAGTCAATCCAAAAGACATGACTAAAAATTCATAATGCCCGTATTGAGTTCTCAAGGCGCCTTTAGAATATCCTCGCCTCTAATCTTCACCGATGATATCCGAATCTAAGATCGATCTTTGAAAAGAATTGTGCTCCTTGCAACTGGTCAAACAGGTCATCAATACGAGGTAACGGATACCTATTCTTCATGGTGACATGGTTCAATTCTCGATAGTCAATACAAAGTTTCATACTCCCGTCTTTCTTCTTTACAAATAAAACAGGAGCACCCCAAGGAGATGTGCTAGGACAAATGAAACCGATGTCCAACAACTCCGGTAGTTGGACCTTTAACTCCTGAAGTTCAATAGGAGCCATTTGATATGGGGTTTTAGAAATGGGCTTTGTACCAGGTTCAAGATCAATAAAGAATTTAACTTCACATTCTGGGGGTAAACTGGGAAGTTCTTCAGGAAATAAGTCAGGAAATTTACTAACAACAGGAATATTATTCAAATCTGACGTGTTTTTATTCAAATCCATAATATGGGCTAAGATAGCTTGACATCCGTTTTTTAATAAACGAATAGCTTTATGACTAGATATGACAGTGATTGATTTTAATGGTTTAGTTGCTTGAATTCGTACAACACGTTGGTTAGGAATATGAAAACTAACAACCTTACAAAAATAATCAATTTTGGCATGATGAGTAGTTAACCAATCAATCCTTAAAATCACATCAAAAGCAAGTATCTTTAAAGAGATATAATTCAATGTAAATGTGATGGTGCCAACTTGGATCAAACAAGATTTATAAATAGTGGATGTGATGAAAGTTTCTCCTAACGGAGTCTCCACAGATAAATCAAAGTCTAATTTCTCCGGAGTTAAGTTTAAACGTTGAGCACAAGTAGGAGAGATAAATGAATGGGTAGCACCGGTATCAAGTAAGGTATAAACTTCGCAAGAATTTATAATTAGCTTACCCGTGATCACCTTGTTTGGGTTCCTCGCATTCTGACTAGTCACGAAAAATGCTCTTCCAGGAACCGTTGACTTTGACTTTTCTGGGACAGCCTTTTGAGTCACCGTCCCTGTAAGACCCCGAAATTTTTAAATAAAAAGGAATTTCCTTTATTTATTATTTTGAAATAGTAAGGGTTGATTTGATTAATGTGGATAGTTAAGGGTTAAATACGCAAATATTTCAAAATAAGCAAGTGGTTATAAAATATTCATTATCGTCGGGGAATATTCGTTTGGTCGTGGAATATTCGTATGATGATGAAGCAGACCGTGTGTGGGCCCCATAACGAAAGCGATTGGATGAAGAAAACGACAAATATAAGTTGTTTTTAAATAACTGCAGTAGTTGTTGCCAAGTATCTTTGTTGGAATACCCGTATGGTTAAAACACACTAATACGCTGTTGTCGAAAGGCGATTGCTGCAGTATTGCACCAATTATTGATTCTTACGTAAGAAGGCACTACTCAATAATGGTTACACGATATTACTGCTCAAAGATTTTATTGAGTTAATAATTAACGTGTTGATATTTTATATTCTTGTTTGTTTCAATAATTGTCATTACACAAGATTTTTCATTATCGAAGCAATAATTCATATTATCTGAATAATATTATTAGATAACATTATTGGCAATGTCTAGAAAGTTCTGCCTAAGGAGAGGTTTGGTCACCTAATCATGGCGCCAAGAAGAAGAAATTCTTATCGAAAGCCCCTCTTTCCTGGAACCGCACTGGTTGTCAATATTGTGATTCTCAGAATATTATTTATGAATAATTAATTATTGATTCATATGATGAGAAAACTATTGATTTTATGTGGATATAGATGGAGAAAATTTTATAGTGACAATTGTTGAAAATTGAAATTTTATCTTTTTCGATAAAATAATTCATTTAAATATATTATTTTAATAATATATTAACTGTGATATTTTTACAACGAATGTGGGATATATGAGTATACGAGGAGGAAGAGTATTTTTGTTGCAATAAATGTTTAAAACATGTTAAACATGTCTGTGAACCCCATTTATCGAAAATTTGATTTTAGCCTTAGAAAATCGCCCGCTTATGGATTTCGGTCAATTTCTATTTGGAATTTGGAAAAACTTTCTTCTGCAAAGTTGTAGAGAATTGAAATTCCTATAAAACTCGCGAGATTCGAATTTTCTGATGAAAGGGCTATTTATTATGAATTATTGAAGTTCAAGTCTCAAATAATTGATTTTTGTAAGTTTTAATTATTTATTTTATGAAAAACGTTTTTATCATTTCTTTCTAGAAGGTTGGCATGTGGGAAATGTTGGGATCTGATTTCCAAAGAGGCGAGGGAAATTTATTAATAATAATATATTTTATTAAATTTTCGCTTTGGTGTTCTAAGCATTTTCCTATAAATAGGTGCTTAGGTTAGAATTGAAAATCACACCGAAACCAAGTTTTCTCTCTATATTATCGAGCATATTCTTGTGAGTATTTTGAGTATACTTTGAGTATTGCTATACGATGCAAGTCCAAGTCATAGCCTATATCCTGTTTTCAAATTTAAAGTCTTCGATCTTTCGAGGTAAGGGATATTATTTTTTTGTAATGATATTATTTCTTCAATATCATTATGTTTGAAATGTTGATCCGAAGTTTTATCAAATTTGGAACTTTTTCATGTCTGGGTTACTATTCATGGGTTACTATTCATGAGTTACTATTCACGAGTTACTATTCATGAGTTACTATTCACGAAGTTACTATTCACGAGTACTATTCATGAAGCGAAGCGTGAAGATGTTTTTGTGGAATTTCTATCTTTTGGTGTTTGAGTTACTATTCACGTATACTGCACTATTCACGATACTGTATTATTCAATCGAAAAATAAAATTTCTTCTTTTCGTCTAAAACATCTATTCGGATACTAACTCGATTGTATCCATGTTTTGATCATTCTTGAATTTTACACCACTATGATTATTTTGAGGTATTTTTGGACGTGGATAAAACCAAGTACTGAATCCTTAATCCTTAATCCTTGTCATTTTGTTTCAATCGGATTCGCTTTCTTAAAAAAATATTTTCATCATCCTCGCCTTAAATGATGATATTATGGAATATCTTTGGCTCAGTAGTGCAAAAGATGAATGATTTCTTAAGAATATCTTTGGCCCAGTAGTGCAAAGATGAATGATTTCTCAAGAATATCTTTGGCCAGTAGTGCAAAGATGAACAGTGTTTAAATGAACATGACTAATCGATGAATATCTTTGGCAGATGTGCAAAGATGAATATTTGATTCCGTATGTATATTGATTGATGTTACAAGGATAAAAGATAGACGATGAACTTTTAAATTCATACATAGAAGATAGTAGTTTGCATTCTCTACTTAACTCTTCTAATGAATTATTATTTCACTGCGAATATTGATTTAAAATTTGTTGTCTATCAGTATTCTATTAGATTTTTCCTGTTGAAGACTAACGATAATTTGTTGTATATTATCTTAGTCATAATATTCTTTATCGAGCTAGTTGAGCTCACCCTTTTCTTTTTTGTTCCATTTTTCTCGGAGGCGAGAATATAAGCGAAAATTAAGTCTGGGGTATGGAATGAAAGTTTTAGAGAGAGTTGTTTAGTAGTCCTCACCATTTTTGTAAAATAATGTATCAATAAATGTGATGAGGATTTATTTGAGTTTGGATATTGTCTAGAAGATAATATTTGTATTCAAACTCATAGTTTTATTGTTGTAATAATAAAGTTGTAGTTGTTTCTGTACCATGTATTGACAACTCGGAATGGGTGATGTATACCTATTTTGGGGGCGTCACAGTCCCCCCTGGACTTGGTTTCGCTACCGTACAATCTTGAGCAATATATCCTTCTTTTCCACAATTATAACATACCTTGAACTGTTGTGGACAGTTTGGAATGATATGTTCCTCTTTTCCGCATTTATAGCATACGACCGATGGTCGTTCTCCTCCTTTAGAACCAGATGCTGCTGGTGTTGACGTCTTCACATGGTCATTGTTGAATCTCCTCTTTTTAAAATCTCCTCCCGACTCGCTTCTTCTATTCTCATGGCCATGATTTCCACCAGAGTGGTTACCGCCTTTGTCCGTATTCTTCTTTCTCCGCTGGTTATCTTTGTTCTGATGACTGCTGTCACCAGTATGGTCCTGGTTATGGTCCCTCGATTGAACATACTCGTTATCTCGCTCTAACAATTGAGCCCTGTTGACAACATCTGAATAGAGAGAAAATTTATGAGAAATGAGATACTGACGTATGCCGAGTTTCAAACCTCTCAGAACTACGTTCCTCATTTTCCACTAAATGAGGTGCAAACCTGGATAACTCTACAAACTTTGCCTAGTACTGAGACACCATCATGTTATTTTGTTCCAGTCTAATGAACTCCACTTCCTTCATATGACGAATACTTTCAGGAAAGTACTTGTCATTGAAAAGTTTCTGAAACGTCTCCCAAGACATGCCGAAAAGTACCGGATGGGTACGCTTCACATATTCCCACCAGTAATCTGCCTCATTACGGAACATAAAGGTTGCGAATGGAATCTTCTGTTCCTCCGTGCATCCCAAGACATCGAATATCTTGGTGATTTGTTTGACCTACGTTTCTGCCTTAATCGGATCCGGCTTTCCCCAGAATTCTGGTGGTCCCAACTCTTTGAACTGCTTGGTTGTGACAAATCGTGCGTTGTTATCATTTCCACCTGTATTTTGTACACGAGTCTCCCTCGTCTGATTTTGTATGAACTGCAAAAAGCTTTTAAACATTCCATCGTTCATCGTCTGATCAGTGGTGTTGTTTACAAGAGGAACATTGCAGGCCTGTTGCACGTTCTCCTCGTTGGTGGGTAAAGGTGTCTCCACGGTCTCAATTGGTACACTGTTAACATTCTCAGTCGACATTCTCAAAAACTGCCATAAAACAAAGGTTAATTAAATAAATCAACATATCACATAATATCCCTATATACTAACAAACCAACAAATAAGCTTAGGTAAGACACACTAGCGAAGGTTTTACTCGTCTCTCCCCTCCTAGTTCTATTCCTCGATCTCCACCAGAGATCATATCCCTAAGCTCTAATACCAACTGTGATGCCCCCAAAATAGGTATACATCACCCATTTTGAGTCGTTAATAACATGGTACAGAAACAACTACAACTTTATTAATACAACATAAAAACTGTGAGTTTAAATACAAATATTGTCATCTAGACAATATTCACACCCAAATAAGTCCTCATTACAATTATTGATACATTATTTTACAAAAATGGTGATGGCTACTAAACGATTTTCTAGAACCTTCATTCCATACCCCGACTAGTACTCGCTACATTCTCGCCTCTTGAGAAGAAAAATGGAACAAAAAGGAAAAGGGTGAGCTCAATTAGCCCAGTAAAGAATATTATGACTAAGATAATATATAACAAATTATCGTTAGTCTTCAACAGGGAAAAATCTGATAGAATATAATAGACAACAAGTTTCAGATCAATATTCGCAGCGGAAATATTAATTCATATATGAGTTACATAGAGAATGAAATCTACTATAATCTATGAATTTAAAAGTTCATCATCATTATTTTATCCCTGTAACATCAATCAATATTCATCTTTGCACTACAGGCCAAAGATATTCATCAGTTGGTGATGTTCATCTCAACACCTGTTCATCTTTGAACTACGGGCCAAAGATATTCATCAGAAAATCATTAATCTTTGCACTACAGGCCAAACATATTCAGTAAAATCATCATTTAGGACTGAGGATGATGAAAAATATTTTAAAGAAAACGAATCCAGTGAAACAAAAGAACAAATATTAATGATTCGTACTTTAAACAATCCGGGTTCAAAAATACTTCATAAATAATCATAGTGGAGCAAAATTCAAGAATGATCAAAACATGGATACAATCAAAGCTAGTATCCATAATAGATATTTTGGACAAAAAATAAAAATTTAATTTTTCTATGGATAGTGCCGTAATCGTGAATAGTACCATATACGTGAATAGTGCCGTATATTTGAATAGTAACCCCGACACTAAAAGACAAGAATTTCACAAGAAAAATACTATCAATATTCCGGCATAATGATATTGGAAGAAATAATATCATTTTTAAAGAAATAATATCCCTTACCTTGAAAAGACTATACTTCTAGTTAGAATACCGGATATAGTGCTGAAGGGAACTTGCACCGTATAGCAACACTCAAAGTATCAAAATACTCACAAGAATACGCTCGATAATATAGAGAGAGAAAGAGAGAGAAAACTTCAGTTTCTGGTGTAATTTTCAATTCTAACCTAAGCACCCTATTTATAGGAAAATGCTTAGAACACCAAACCAGAAAATTTAATATTATATTAATATATTTTTCTTAATTTCTTAGCTGCCTTCTTTGGTCAAAAACATCAGCCAACAACCCACCAAAATCACAAAAAATGTTTTTATTAAAAAATAATAATTAACACTTCAAAATCAATTATTCTGGAACTTCAGAATTTCAATAATACATAATAAATAGCCCTTTTATCAGAAAAATTTGAACCATAGGTCCTACCCATAGGAAATTCCATTCTCTATAACTTTATAAGTTTAAGTTTTTCCAAATTCCAAGCAGAAGTTGACCGAAATCCACAAACGGGTGATTTTACGGGCTATAAACCAATTTCAGTCAAGAAATGGGGTCCACCGACATGTTTAACATGTTTTAAACATTAATTGTAAAAAAAATACTCCTCCTTCAGATATCCCACATTCATTGTAAAAATATCACCATTATTATATTATTAAAATATAATAATATATTTAATTGAATTATTTATCAGAAAAGATAAAATAACAATTTTTCAACATTTATCACATTAAAAAATTTCTCCATCTATATCCACATAAAATGAATATTTTTCTTATCATATAAATTAATAATTAATTATTCACAAATAATATTATAGAATCACAATCTCGATAACTGTGCAGCCCTCAGAAAGAGGGGCTTTCCAATAAGGATTTCTCCTTACTAAGTGCGCAATTAGGTGACCAAACCTCTCCTTGATGTAACTTTCTAGACATTGCCAATAATGTTATCTAATAATATTATTCAAATAATATGAATTATTGATCCGATAATGAAAATATCGTGTAGTGACAATTATTGAAACAACAATAATATAAAATATCAACGTAGCAATTATCAATCAATAAAATAAAATATTGAACAAAGAATTCATCGTAATAATTATTGAGTAATGCCTTCCTACATAAGAATCAATAATTGTTGCAATACCGCAAATAAATCTCTGTGTTTTAACCACCGGTATTCCAACAGTATTAATGGTAACAACTACGCCGTTATTTATAAACAACTTATACTTGTCGGTTTCTTCATCCAATCGCTTTCCAGTTATGGGCCCACACAAGGTCATTTGTCTTTGTTATGAATATTCCCAAACAAGTAAGAATATTCCACGACCAAACGAATATTCTCTGATAAAAATGAATATTTAATAACCACTTGCATATTTGAAATATTTACGCATTTTACCCATAACTAACCACATTAATCAAATCAACCCTTACTATTTCAAAATAATAAATAGAGGAAATTTAATTTTATTTATAATAAGTTGGGGTCTTACAATTATAACCATAAGCGAGATAGAGAATACTCATTTAGAGTACTAAGTGAGGGATTATTGAAATGCGTCAATAAAGAGATATGTGGACACATAGTGTGAGAATTTCGTACTGGTAAAGTACTAATCAAGTTATTTAAACTGATTGTAGGATGTCGGTAGAAGACGAGATGAGTACGAAGATTCCAGTGGTTGTTGCACCAGTGCCAGTAGCTGAGGTGCCAGCGCAAAGCGAGTCAGTTGAGGAGGTAGGAAAGGATGAACCTATATGAATCTGGGGAGTGATCATGATGATTATCTCGAGATGTATCTGAGTGGTGATGAGGAGGCGGAGTCTGAAGAAGCTAAGGTGGAGAAAGGGAATAAGACTAAAGTTGGGGAGAAAGATCAAGAATTTGCAAAAGTCCAAGAACTCCGGAGTAAAGTGTAGACACTCGAAATTTTCTGCACTCCTATTACTAACATTACAGGAGGGCAGATTCGTCTTTTGGAGATAACCCTGAAAGACAGCTTACATCCATTCCGGATACTACCAGAAGTTCAGCTCCAACCCGGAACACAAACTGGGAACATCATCTCAAACCCAGAACACACACTAGGAATGTCATTTCCAATCTCGGAGATAACCCCGAGGTACGCAGATCAAAAGACCGGCGACAACACCGAAGAGGATAGTTCTGTCTCGACAATAACACCGCGACGCTCAGTTCCAGTCCCAGAGACAACACTGGGAGTAGCAACCCCATCCTTGGTGATAGTCCCAAGAGATGTCATTGCAGTTCCGGCGATAACCCCAGAAATTCTTGTTTCAAACAAATGCAATCAGCTTCAACCATAGACATCCTGTCGAGGCACACACACCTCAGACCCGGAGTTAACAACGGGCAGACAGGAACACCCACAGATGACAGTGAGACATACAAACAAGCAGTAGTCCAATCCCAGGTGTAACCTTGAGCAACGTCTGCTTTCCGTTTAAACTGGAGATAACCCCGGTGAGGAGTCACCACATCACCTTACCATCACAACAAGATGATATCGCAACATACCAACAAGTAGTCCAATCTCAGCTATAACCCTGAGCAACGTCCACTTTCAACTCAAACCGGCGATATGCCCGGCGAGGAGTCAAACATCATCTTATTCCTTCGATAATGGCACGTCGTCTCAACACTTCATATATACATACATCACACAATGTCCCATAAGAACCGAGGATTGACAATCCCGAGTGACTATTACGTGTGACAGTACTTTGGATAGAATTTGATGCTTGAAGACCATGGGCATAGACCCCTCATCTTGACTTCGTACAACCTCTAATTCATATCATTGTGTAACTCTCAACACAACCGGTCCGAAGAAGGTCAGATATACCTCATTCGGATGCTCGGATTGAAGTTCTTCAAGTTCGAGCAGACATTACAGTGCATGAGTGCACGTACTACGAGACGACGGGACCCGTGAGGCTCGAATGCATCACGACCAGCCGTAGGTACATCTGCGGCTGTCGCAGGTGTACCTGCGGCCATTCGTCTATATATACAAGCCTTGGGGTCAGCCATTTGAGAAGAAGGGGGAGGGAAAAAGGCGAAGAAGCCCTGTCCATTTTACTCTGCATAAACATCTTTTGAGTGTTTCCTTATCTTTAAACACTAGTTAGCTCATATATAGCTATCTTTTATCCGGTGGGAGCTAAGTGTTTATCCATTTAAAGTCATAAAAGTTTACTTTGGTAGCCCACTGTAAGCCTTCATATATTCTATAAAGCCTTCTTCTCATATTAGCACACACTGTTGTACACGTTGAGAGTCGTGTGAGTGTGTTTGCCCGGACTTCGGTCCGTGGTTTTCATTTTTGTCTGTATATATAAACTTATATATATATGTATATATTTCATATATGGACTAACATTATCGAGGTATGCCTTGATTGAGCCTAGACTTCGCTCTAAAGCGTTTAATTGCTTATATATATATATATATATATATATATATATATATATATATATATATATATATATATATATATATGAACTGTGGTGGAACTATCATGCGATGAGCCCGAGATTTTATATCCGGTGCGTTTAATTGCTTATATATATATATATATATATATATATATATATAATTGCTGTCGGACATATCCGATGATCCTGGATTCAGATCTAGTGCGTTTACTGCTTTTATATATATATATTTGTACATATATATATATATATTTACATTTCTGTCATGCCTGGAGTTCACTTTGTGGCCTTTTACAGCTTTATTTACATTTCGTCCTACCTGGAGTTTACTTTGTGGCAGTTGATCGCTTTTGCAGCTTTATTTATATTTTGTCCCGCCTAGAGTTTACTTCATGGTGGTTGATCATGTTTATATATATATTTATAGCTTTTATATATATATATATAACTGCTTACTACTTTCCATACAAATTGCAGTATCATATGATCCTAGGAATCATGTGATCACATGTTCGATTCTTCAATCTAGATTCTGCCTCCATGATGGACATTTTTAGTCAGTAGTAAGCTTGCATACATTATTTTACAAAGGTGTCTAAATTTCCTTGGATGGTTGTCATGCCCATGAGGAGTTCTAAGATCACAGATATTATTTTCTCGAGAATGCTTCGCATCTCGAAAATAAAAGCAAACAAGCCAAACATTTAATAATAAAATAGAAGTATGAAAAGGTCTCAATTTCTATTGAGCACAGGGTTTGAAAAACCTCTTTTACAACACGTCATTGCTATATCTTGGTTAAAACTGAATTTTTCTATAAAATTCAAACCTTGTGTATATAAGTGTGAATGATGCCTCGCACTACTTTTAAATAACTGCACATTGATCCACACACACACACAAACACACATTCATATAACAATTTCTTTGAAAAGTGGCGGTCACCGTGGTAACACGGATGTCGGGGAGTGCCTAACACCTTCCCTCAGCATAATCAAGCCCCCGGACCCAAAATGAATCTTGGTTTCACAGACCCGTCTAGCAGTGTCAAATCACTAGGTCAATGTGCAAACCTTTTTCGGTTGCGTTGGTGCAACCAGTTAAATACACCAACTGGCGACTCTTAAAAGTCAAATCGTCGACATTATACATGTCAGACCTTTTTCACTTATTTTTTCAAATAAATCTCACATTAAAATGAGAACACCAAAGAACAAGTAAAGAAAAGGGACAATCAAAAATCCCGACGTCGACAGGTGACGACTCTACTGGGGACTCCAGTAAGAGGGCTTAAGCCGCTATTACAAAGCTTTTCAAAATTGTTATATGCTTGTGTGTGAATGTTGCATTTACATTTCTGATGAATGTGTACGAATGCATCTTTATTTACTGCACTGCTAAATATCTATCTGTGATATTAGTGCTTCGCACATGTCATCATTTTGCATAAACGGTGAGACATGTTGTATGTGAATGTATGTTGTGTGGTCCTCCACCACCAGAGGCTATCCTGCTTGTGTTTGATTACCGGACTCATGGGAAGAATGATTCCCTGGGGCTCAGGAAAGGCACCACTAAAAGTCGCTCCAGTTGAACGACCGAATTAACTTTTCGTCAAGTAGATTGCGATGATCTGGGAACCTTCATGCCAAAAAGCCGCTAGAGTAACCCTAAGATAGGTCATCCTCTGATAAACCAAATGCAGAGGAAAGTCTCTTCATGCTTTCCATTTTCAAATTACCTGTAAAAATATTTACTTGTAATTCTATTCCATGCTCATTCATATGTAATGGAAAATTTGAAGATAATTTGTGCATGCATGACATGTTATCAATTAACAACCGGTTTTGCAGGGTAAAATTCCTAAAACGGACATGTTATGATAACATTTATATTACCCTAAGACTAAACTATATAAGTCTTTTGTAGGGAAGCAATTGGGCTCATTACATCTCACTAAAATCAAAAAAAGGCCATGAGCCTACAACCAATCATGTCCTCTTCTCGACTACGGCCTACATCTGCTCCCCGAAAAAATTTGACGGATTGAGTAAACAAATCACAGACTTGGTTGTTCTACTAAAAGAATTACACCAGTCTACTCAGGGTACGAAGATATCTACACATACAGAATCCTCTACACAAGGAGGTGTTCAGGGTCTGGAAAAAACAATTCTAGAACCTCAGTTGGATGCAACCAACAAAGACCCTGAAAACACCCATCTCAAAGGAGATCTAGACACCGGTGATATCAGGAAGAAGGTCCTTCAAATGGAGGAAACTATTCATGTTCTCAAAGGGATTGGAACACATGGCAGTGTTTCGTATAAATACCTTTGCATATTTCCTGTTGTTCATTATCCAGAGAAATTCAAGACCCCTGATTTAGAGAAATATGACGGAATAGGGGATCCTTATACACATTTAAAGGTGTTCATTGGAGAACTCGGGTCTTACGTGGAAAATGAAAAGCTTCGAATGTAGCTGTTTCAGAAAAGTCTGACTGGAGAAGCCCGTTCATGGTATACCAGATTAGACAACTCTAAGATCCATAGCTGGGAAGAGCTAGCTCACGCCTTCCTCACTCCATACAATTTTCAATCTCGGATGGCTCCCACGACTGGGTACCGATTACCAAGGTCAAGAAAAATCTAATGAGTCGGTTAGAGAGTATGCTCAAAGGTGGAGGCGCTTCTTTGCTCAAGTTATTCCTTCCATGATGTAATCGAAAATGGTCATGACCTTCATAGATGTACGAGAAGCTCCTTTCTATGAAAGATTTCTAGCTGGTATTGGCAAACCATTCTCTGAAATGATCAAACACGGAGAGATGGATAAAATGGGATTGAAGTCCGGTAAAATTCAAGACCTAGCTGCTCTTAAAGCTGTTACTAAGAACATCCAGTCCGGATCTTATGGAAACAACCCCCGGAGGGTCCATAAAAAGAAAGAGGAGGATGTTTCCTTGATACTACAAGGACAAAAAGGCAATCCAAGCATGCCTATGCAGAGGAGAAACTACTCCCCTTTTCTAGCACAATCTTTAAAGCCACCATTGCCTAAACGTGGAGAAGTAAAGTGACCTCGAATGTTCACACCCTTAGGGGACTCGCTCGAGAATATTCTTGCTCTTCTGACTGCTCAGAAGAAAATTACACATCTTCTTCCACTAGCCAACCCTAATGGGAGGGGTTTTAATGCTACTCGAAAATGTGCTTATCATGTCGGAGCACCTGGACATGATACTCAAGATTGTTGGGCCTTGAAACATAAGATTCAAGATCTAATAGACAATGGTGAGATCGTGGTCACTAAACCAGATCAACCTCATGTGCAAGACAAACCTCTTCCTCAACACAAAAAAGAAGAGGTCAACATGTTCAGTTGGAGCATTGTACAAGGTTCCAATTCTAATGGCGAATCATCCCAATCCATCATAGACGGTGTTGACAAATGGGATTATGCAAAGTTCCAGTTTACCATGGAACAAAAAATGAAAGCTCTTTGCAAATAAATTGAACAATTGGCAGAACTGGTGACCCACCAACATCAAGTCACACGCCAATTAATCAGGCATGAACATGCCTATCTCCTACCATTTGTTGTGAATGATGCATCAACGCCTTCAGAAAGCGAAGCTATGGAGGATATGGTTGCAAAGCGAGCAAATTCTAAAGCCCATCGGGATTTTGCCAATCAGAGGGAATTCACCTATTTGGGCCAATCTATGGAGGAGATACTTCAAATGTTGATCAACGAAGGAAGAATTACCTTCCTTCTACCTCCAATCAATCCCCGTTCAGGACGGTTCAATCCTGATGAAATGTGTCAATATCATTCACATTCTCGCGGTCACAGCACATAAGAATGTTGGGCACTCTGCCATCTCATTCAGAATCTTATTGATAGCGGTGTCCTGCAAATAGCAGATGATTACACTATGAAACCTAAGGGTGGGAATGCATATCCTACCAAATGGAAAGGACCAGTAGTAGTTATATCCGAAGTGGATGATGAGACTGTCAAAGTATTTTCCATACTACCAATTTAACTCAAAGGAATTGACAATCCTTTGAAAGTGGCCGCACCAGAGCTAATTCCTTTACCTTTCACACCACAACATCCTGTTTTCAGCTTACACAAAGTTCCATGGAATTATGGAGAAGCTGAAGGATCCACGTCTCATACAACTGCTACAATGTAGAAGGAAAATCCACTGTACCTTCCTCAATGGGTTTTCAAACTTACTTGCAGAGCAAAGGGGAAGTTGCCCATGGAGAAGATTGAAAAATTCCTCCGTACTATGGGCCACAATGAAGCCAAAGTGGTTTTAAGATTGCGAGAAGCTCTGCAATAGATTTTGATACTGAATTTGGTTTTCTCTTTCGAGGATCATCGGAAGATCTTGTTGAAGGTTTTGGAAGAAGCCTACTTGCCAAAGTCAGTGGATGTGGAAAAATTTCAACATTAGGTTGATCATATTTTCAACAACAATGTGATATCCTTCACTGATGACGACATACCTCCCGAAGGGACTGGTCATTGCAAGCCTTTTCATATTGCAGTTTTGTCTTCCAGGTACATGCTAGCAGGAGTATTGATAGATGGAGGCTCATCTCTAAATATCTGTCCTTATGCCACCTTGGTAAAGATGAATATCAATCTCAAGCGGATACAAAGCAGCCATACGGTCATCAGAGCTTTTGATGGATCCCGGCGAAATTCCATTGGCAAGATTGAATTGCCAATTGAGATTGGTCCCAATACATTCAATGTACCTTTCCACGTCCTCAAGATAGAATCAGGATACAACCTGCTCTTGGGGAGACCATGGATACACATGGCTGGAGTTGTTCCCTCCACCTTACATCAAGAACTCAAATACATTATCATTAATAGTCTAGTCACTGTCAACGCTGAGCCGGATTGTCCTGAACAAGGAACTCTATCAATTATCAGCTTCAATTCAGAAGTTAAACTAGCCAGTTTCCATACTCTGGAAGTGAGTAACACGTAATACCATTCTATTGGAGTGCCACTTCCCGTATCCAAGATTTCTGCCGAGGTTATGTTAGCCACTCAAGAAATGATGTTATTGGGTCATCAACCTGGACAATGGCTTGGTAAAGATAAGCAGGGTATTAAGCACCCTATCCAAATGTTCAGTCAAATCGGAATAGCCGGACTAGGCTATTCTTCCGCCCGATCACAGAATCCTCATAAGCACACGAGTTCCTCAAGCTTCCGCCAGACAAAGGATTTTCTTCAGACCTTTACCTCATGAGTTGATGCAATCTCCAGTAAAGGTTCCATCCCATGTTGTGGCTATGCTGTTTCCAAAACCAGTGCCAATCAAAGCAAAAAAGGTGCTGATTCCTGATCCCGAGGCAGAAGAAAAGGATTGGAAACGTAAACATGACCTTTCCTTGATGATGGCAGGTATTCGCATCATTGTTCATGATGAACATACAAACAGATACACCTCGGATGATGATTGCCCAGATGTCATGGTTATCATTTTGGAGAAGGAAGACAATGACGATCCTTCCATCACTTCAGTCCATCAGGACTTTTCCCTCGACAATTGGAGCAGCACTCCATTCATTAGTCGACGAGGGTAAAATGGGCTGCCCTGTAGATAACTTTAATTGCTTGCTTTCCTTTACAGAACTATCAGTTATTTTATCAAGTACATGTTAACACTTTTGTATGATTGAACAGTTGCATATATTAAGTGAAAGCATCTTTTGTTTCAGGACTCTGAATTTAGATGTGTATGTCCTTGATGATGACATGCCTTCTCTCCACAAGGGCTGTAACTTTGATGTAAAGTTAGACTCAAACTTGATGGACATCCAAGAGGACATTGAGACACCTCAAGAGATTAAGGAATGGGTCGCAGAAAAACCCAAACCCAATCTCAATCAAACCACTCCTTTCAATCTTGAAACCTTAGACAACCCTAAGCTAATCCAGATTGGTTCAGACTTTACCATAAATCAACGGAATGACACGGCTGCACTGTTAACCCAATTTTAGGATGTGTTTGCATGGTCTCATGAAGACATGATGGGTTTGTCCACTGACATTGTTCTTCATCGCCTTCCCATTAAAGAAGGATTCAAGCCAGTTAGGCAAAAGCTTAGGCAATTGAAACCTGAGTGGAGTTTAAAGGTTAAAGAAGAAATTGTGAAATAATTTCAAGCTGGCATCATCATGGTGTCTACATATCCGGATTGGATATCTAACATTGTTCCCGTGCCTAAACCAAGGGGAAAGGTTCGAGTCTGCGTGGATTATCAGGATTTGAACAAAGCTTGCCTTAAGGATAGCTTTCCTGTGCCCTTTATCCACATTCTTATTGATAATACTGCTCAATATGGCATGTACTCTTTTTCTGATTGCTTTGCGGGGTACCATCAAATTATGGTCGCTGAGGAAGATCGTGAGAAAACTACTTTCATCACGCCTTGGGGAACCTTTTGCTACAGACGGTTGTCATTCGGCCTCATCAACGCTGGGGCAACTTATTAGCGGGCTATGATGGCTCTTTTCCATGATTTAATGCACAAGGAGAAAGAGATCTACGTGGATGACATCATTGTCAAATCCCGAAAGGAGGACGACCATTTAGACTATCTCAAAAAGCTTTTCAACAGGTTGCGTAAGTACAACTTGAAGTTGAATCCCGCCAAGTGCGCTTTTGGTGTTAAGTCGGGCAAGTTGCTAGGTTTACTATTCCGCCACAAAGGGATTGAACTGGATCTTACCAAAATCCAGGCCATCAAGGAGATGCCCATTCCTCTGACAGATAAGGAAATACGGGGATTTTTTGGAAGAATCAATTTCATTAGTAGATTCATTTCTCAACTCACAGCAACCTATGAGCCTATCTTCAAGCTGTTAAGGAAGAACTACTCCATGAAATGGAACGATGAGTGTCAGAAAGCCTTCCTTACCATTAAAGAGCAACTGATTAACGCTCCTATTTTGGTACCTCCTAGGGATGACGTTCCCCTGTTCATGTACCTATCCATAAATGACAATGTCATGGGCTGCATGCTGGGGCAGAAAGATAATAGAGGCCAAGAATGAGCTATCTATTACCTCAGCAAAAGATTCAGCATCAGTGAACACAAGTACATTCTGATTGAGAAGACTTGTTGTGCTTTAGCATGGGCTTCCATGAGGTTTCAAAGATTACCTCCATGGTCACACAACCCATCTCATATCCCGTATGGATCCTCTCAAATACGTGTTCAAGAGTTTCCCATATCGAATTGTCGATCGTATGAGATGGCGCTTGATCCTACAATGAATTTGACATCGCCTATGTGATGCAAAAAGTCCGCGAAAGGTCGTGGAATTGCGGATCAACTGCCGCCACACCGCAGGGGGACTACAAACCCTTGAAACGTATTTCCCCGACGAAGGGGTAATGATAATTCAACAACAACATCGATCGACGATACATGCCGTGACGCGTGGAGAATGTATTTTGATGGAGCTATTAATTTAGAAGGCTCTTGAGTGGGAGCGCTTTAATATCCCAGACGAGGGAGCAAAGATCCCGTCGCCACAAATTGAAGTTTGTCAAGACCAACAACACAAATTGAGTATGAAGGTCAGATCATAGGGCTAAAACTTGCCTTCTCATGGGCATTAAAGCGCTTAATCGTCTTTTGGGGATTCCGAATCGGTAATCAAGCAATCCACAGGAATCTATCAAACCAAAGAATTACATTTACTGCCTTACCATCGGCAAGTTCTACAGATGGCTTTGAAGTTCAAAGAAATCTCCTTTACACACGTTCCTTGTAATAGGAATGATTTTGCAGATGCATTAGCAACGTTGGCCTCCTTGGTTTACATACCTGACAAGGAAAACATGCCAAGCATCACGTTTGCTCTGCAAAAAGCCCCAGTGTATGGGAATTACATTGGAGAAGTATCAGAAGAGCTACCTCCCATCCACAACCCTTGGTATCTGCACATCAAGAAGTATCTACGAAATGGATCTACACCCGCTGAGGCGAGCCTAACTGAGAAGAGGCGGATTCATCGACTTGCTATGAAATCCTACCTGAGCGGAGATGCACTCTACAAAAGAGATGCAGGATTAGATCTCCTCAGATGTCTAAATAAAGACCAAGCTCAGAGACTCGTGGATGAAATCCATGGTGGAGTATGCAGCCCTCACATGAGCGGACCCCTACTTGTCAAGAAAATTCTCAGAACGGGACATTATTGGCTTACACTCAAAGCTGACTGTGATGATCACATCAAGAGGTGCTATCAATGCCAGATTCATGGGAATGCTATTCACGCCCCTCCTAGGGAACTCCATAATATGAGTTCACCATGGCCCTTCTCAATGTGGGGAATGGACGTGATCGGGCCCATCGAGCCCAAAGCCAGTAATTGACATCGATTCATATTCACCATGATCGACTACTTCACCAAATGGGTAGAAGCGAAGATCCTTCCCGTGGTTACTAAAGAAGTCATCATTGCTTTCATCAGAAACAATGTCGTGTGTCGATATGGACAACCAGAGGTCATTGTGTCAGACATGTTAGGTTTGTAAAATTCATGAGCGCAATCAAATTGCATAAAAAGTGCGGAAGCGTGTAAAATCAGAGTTTAAAAAATTTACAAACCATATACCCGGATCACCCTTTATGCACAATTATTAATTAAACGAAAAGATAAAGAATAAATCATACCCTTGAAGATCGAGCTTCCTCAGGTACAAGTTCACCTCCAAATCCTTTTCGCGTTCAATCTTGAATCCACCGGGTTTGGTTCCTTCCTTTGATCAACGTTAGCCACCCAAATGTTTGGCCTCTAGAGGTGATCCACCAAGGAAGAAGAAAATTCAAGAAGAAGGGGTATTGGCTCAACCTTAGTTTTCTATCTCTATAGAAAGGGGTACTCTCCAACAAATTGGAATTATTACGTTGTAAAAGTCAACAACCCATATCACCCATAATAAGACTCCTCTTATTTATAGATGTGGGCAACCCACCTTAACAATTAAGGAATTGGGTTTTATTTAATTAATTAAATTCTTTTAATTAATTAAGCTCAAAATAATCTTATTAGGGATAATTAATTAAACTCCTTTAACTAATTTTCCTCCTAATCCAATTAGGAATAAATGAGAGTACTTATATTAAATTAATTCCTAAACTCTTTTAGAAATTAAAATAATAATAATTGTAATAATATTAATAAGACTCCTCTTATTAATTTATATTTAATATTTCTAAAATATTAAATAATAAATATTAAGCTACTTAATTTATTCTATCACCATAGATTAAATTAAATATACTTAACATATTATTACGATTATGCCATTAACTTCTTAAATAATTATTCTTCCTTTTATGGTGTGACCCTTTAGGTTCTCCATATTAAACCTAGGTTGTGAATAAATCAATTAGAACAATTCTAATCTTATTTAAATAAATAAATTAAATAATTAATTTATTTAAATAATATTTATTCTACAATAGGGATAAGCCTCCCTAATGATCAACGATTTTCCGTATAATATAGATTTCAACATTAATCATTAAAGAACCTCTCGAGTAAATAGTTACCGCACAATTCAATCCTTCCACCATACAATGTCCCAATTAAATATAAGACATGGAATTACTGCTACAGTCTTATTTTATTTAATTATATGTATTTCGATCCTTAAATGCACAACTCCAAATAATGCAAATTAGAAACTCCTTTCTAATTTCATTCTGCCTTGGCCAAGGACTACTGGGTTGTCATTTATCAAATCATATAGGACATTTCTCTTTTTATTAGAAGTGGTAGATTCTTTATTGATCATACATTATCTCCATGTACAACTTATTATACCCAAGCATACCCTTTGATATACCCTAAGGGTCTTAAGGAATAAGTCAAAGTATAACTCATCATACACAAGATACTATGATGATCTCAAGTCCAAGGATTACTTGTACTACTATCACTACAGAATTCCTATTGACAGCAAATAAAACTCCATTAGGTAATCCTTAGCGAGAGCCAATGCTCAAATGAACTTATTCTCTAATAAGCACCTACATACTTGCTTTAGTGTCTCCACACAAATGATCATGAGATCAATCATCCTCATCCAATGAGCAAGCAACGTATGTACCAATCTATCCGGATTCACTAATCCCCAATTTAGTAATCCAATAATTGGGAACTATTTTAGTTTTAAGCTTTCTAAGAATTTAGATCTCATTAGAATGATCATCATCATTATTCTAAAAGCATTGCTTAAAACTATGGGTTTATCACATATTATAAAACAGCATCATGTAGATAATTAAAAAGCCTTTAATAAATTAATACTTTTTATTAATAAATGAATAAGATTGTTACAAAGTATATGCTTTATCATCAAACATGATTGGCTTGTGTGCATACTACTTTCAAGACAATGCTAAGAACCTCAACAAAAAAATGATGGAGGAGTTATGCAGAAAATTCCACATCAAACATCTCAACTCCGTCATCTACCGTCCAAAGATGAATGGTGCTGTTGAAGCGGCTAATAAAAACATCAAAAAGATCATGCAGAAAATGTTCGCCAATCACAAAGGATAGCCTAACCTCTAGCCTTTGACTTTATTAGCCTACAGAACTTCCATGCGAACTTCCGTTGGGGCAACCCCCTACTCATTAGTCTAAGGGATGGAAGCAGTGCTCCCCATATAAGTGGAAATGGAATCCCTTAGAGTATTGATGGATGCTCAGTTGGATAAAGACCAATGGGTACAAGACAGGTATCACCAATTATCTCTAATAGATGAAAGGTGATCCGCGACTGACTATCTTCTATGGTCAGTTATATCAGCAAAGGATCGCACGATCCTACAACAGAAAAGTCTGACTACGACAATTCAAAAAACATGACTTGGTTATGAAGAAGATCATTGACAACCAAGATTAATCTAAGGGAAAATTCGCTCCTAACTGGGAGGGCCCATTTGTTGTCAAGGAAGTATTGACAGGAGGTGCTCTCAGATTACAGGAAATGGATGGTGATGAATTTCCACATCTTATAAACTCGGACACTGTGAAACGGTACTATGTCTGAAGTTACCATCAAACAAACATCCTGGTTTTGATTATCAAATCACCAGTCATTCCGATTTTGAACCCTTTCCTTTTTGAATACTTTTTTTCCCCTCAGAGAAATATACACTTCAAGCCAGCAGCCTAGTTTTACTTCAATTCAAACCTTTCATACAATCTCGGTTATCCTGAAGATGGGATTTAGCCTTTCATAATTTCGGTTATCCTAAAGACAGGATTAAACCTTTCACACTTGCAGTTTATCATAAAGATGGGATTAAACTTTTCTACGCTTACAGTTTGTCCTAAGGACGTGATCAAACTTTTTACACACTTGCAGTTTATCCCCATTATGGGATTAAACTTTCTTCTACCCGCAGTGTAGCCTGCACATGGGATTCATGTTTCTCTTCAGCTGCGATTCATCCTGAGGGGCGAACTACGTCGACCTGATCTCCCTGACACCCGGGGGTACGTAGGCAACTATATTCTTTATGGCCCGGTCGCAATAAAGAAAAACAACAAAAACTTTTCTGCCCTTTCTCTACAAAACAACAAAAAACAACAAAAATACTTCTACACCCATCTGCCTTCCGCATTCAGCGTTGAACCTCTTACACCAGGTTCGAACTACGCAGACTTGATCTCCTCTTCAATAGAAGTACATAGGTAGCCATTCATGGTGCAGTCTAACTCCTACCAGAACAACATACTTATCACACGGTATTGGGATCTACCTTCAATTTGCCCCATTTCATCGGTTTCAGATCAAAGGGATGGAATTATCCAACCTCTTCTCACAAGTAGAAGATTCGGTGACCATCTAAGCTGCGATAGTGCCTCAAAGAGAAATACCAACCCATAAGAGATGGAATTAACTAGGCTTCTCACAAATAGAAGTACTGGCGACCATCTGTGGTGTGGTCAATCTCATATAGGAAGAAACCACCCTCCTCTCCATTTTTCCATACAAATACCAATCCAAAGACACCAAAGATGTTAGGGATTTACAGAAATTAATGATCCGTTCTGAAAGATCTTGCGATGTCTCAATGTCCATCTATCAAGGATAAGTTCTGTAACAACCCAATATTTTCTATACAAATAAATTAGATATTTTGCGTATAAATTTTTTTTTATTTTAAATATGGGGAATAAGTGCAAAGATAATGTGTATGTATTTATGTGATATATTTATTACATGAATATTTACAAATAATTTTATTTTAGAATTATTGATCATTATAAATTATATTCTTATAATAATTATTTTATTTTATGAATTTTGTACAGATTATTAAGTTAGTTATTTTAACTTAATTAATAATATTAAGTATGACAGATAATTCTGATATGGAATCCAAACCCTAATTTTGGATTTTGATCAAGAAATGAGAATAATAATATAATATTATTTATATTTTGATTTTTCAGTGCTATAATTATATATTGTATGTATGTGGACTGACAATGATTGGTCAGTTATGGTGTATTATGTCGAACCCTAGTTTACTGTGGAAAACCCTAATTTGAAACTCAATTGTGAGTTTAAGTCTATTATATAGCTATGTTATATGAATTTATGATTAACCCTAATTAATAATTGCTAAATTAGCAAGGATAATTATAATTATTATATAATAAACCCTAATGTTCATGTATGATTAGAACCCTAATCAAATTAAAAAAACCCTAATTATAAACTAATTATATTTTATTTTAAACCCTAAATAAACAACTTGGGTAACATATATTAAAATTTTTAGACTATGATTATTACATGGCTCAAAACAATTATGGGAGAAGCCCAAAAAAGAAATCAAATTCAGGCCCAAACTTAGTCCACGTAATTAAGGGTATTTTAGACCTTTGATTTATCTAATTTATGCATTAAAATAAAATCTAAATAAAGGAATTAGTGGGTATATATATAGCTGGCCATAATAGGCCTTTTAAGGCAACAAATTAGACTAATCAAGTTCCCTTAAATAACTAATGACCTTACTTTCTTACACAAAGTACAATGTTGTCTACACCTCATTGGTGAAAATCTCACTAAGCATACTTAAGAACAAGATAAGGAGTTTTGTCTAATGGACACCATAAATATGGGGGATAATAGTTAAATCCCACATATATTTACAAGACTTCTATAAATAGATTAGGGAGAGAGAAAATGATTCATTTGCTAGCATTTTACCCAACCCTAATTCTTAACTCTCTCAAGCTCTCACCACCGAAATTTGGTAGCATATCAGTCATATATCCAAGCCCCACTAACACATATCATTAATCAGTAGCCAAGAAATCAGATCTTGTTCATTTAATGGTATAAAACCCTAGCTCTAATTTGATCTTGACATCCATGTTAAATGTTAGTTTTTATTGTTAAAACACATTGTATATAGTGTATTATGATGATCTGGGTTGGTATTATACAGATCCATAACATCTAAGTCTTCAAATTGATGATTTTCAAAAAATTTGGAAAAGTTCAATCTGTGGTCTGTCAACGAATGTCAGTGGCTACAGATTCTTGTTCATTTATGCTTTTTGTTGTTTTTAAGTTTTGATCTGTAGCCTGGCACGTTGTCTTTAACCTGGAAGTGGAATCAGTGTCATTTGATGACTATATTTGTTGTTATTATCGGTCAAAGACCGTTGACCGGCATTGACCGGGCTATTTCTGGGTAACCTAGAAAGCCTTTTTTAGACTCTGACAAGTTTTGCTACGTATAGATCTGACAGTTGTTATGTGATATGATAATGTTGTAGTAACCATGTTATAGCCTATAAAATGAACTTTAACTTCATGAATTTAGATCCTTTAAACAAGCAATAGATCAAATGGAGTGATCAGTCAAAGTAGCATCCTCGGTCACGTTTTCCATTTTCTGGAATTTCTAGAAAACATGTGAGCTCAGTTTCTAACAGCAGTTTGACCGGATAATTTATTCTTGACATGTAGTTGTTATGATGATAATTTGTAATGAATTTGTAGTATTACATGTTGTCTACAAGCTGGAACTTTTAGATTACAAAAACAACACTTAGATCACAAGTTGTGGAAGCCCAAAGATGCATGCTCGAACTGTTCTTCATTTCTGGGCAACCCAGAAATGAAGAATAGCCTCTGACAGCCACTTTGATGGCTTAGATCTTTCATTTGATGCATGTTATGAACATGTTTACTGTTGGGTCTTGTAGTGGTGCATTTGTACTACACGATTTGACCAAAAACAAGTCCAAAAACACATCACACACTGATTTACACTTGGTCAAACCAACCCACTCGGTAATTGGCTTGAAGATCTAGGCTTGCATGAAGAACATGAATAACACCTATAATGACGAGCCTGTCCGCTATAGTGGTCTTTAGCTTGACGATTATTTATAAAAATCATAGTTTTATTAAATAATTATAAAAATTAGTTTTAATTATTAAAATTATTTTAAAGTCCAAAATTATGTTTTAATTATTTTGGATATATTTCAAAAATATTTAATATTTTTGGAATATTAAAAGGTATTTAATTTATTTAATAATTATATTAAATAAATTATTTAAAAATGATTTTAACACTTGAAAAATCATTTACAATTATATTATGGAATAAGAAAATATTTTAAGATATATTTAATGACTTTTAATATTTTGTGATGAAATTTATTAATTAATTAATATTAATGAAAATTTAGTTATTTAATAAATGAATTAAATAAATAGATTAAAATGATTTTATTATATTAAAATCATTTTAAATAATAATAAGGTATTTAAAATATTTGAAGTTATAAAATATAACTTTCAATATTTAAAGGTGGATTTCATTAATTAATTATTATTAATGATATTAAAGTTATTTAATAATTATATTAAATAAATAGTTTAAAAATGATTTTATTGATTTAAAAATCATTTAAAAAGGATATAAATGAATTAAAAATATTTTAAGTTATACTTAATGACTTTTAATATTTGGATAGATAGTACATTAATATTTAAATATTAATGGTAATTATTTATAACTCGATCTTAAATGTTTTAAAAAGTCATTTAAGGGTAATATTAATACTTTAAAATATTCTAAATTATTATAAATAACTTTAATATTTTGGCAATGGTTTCATTAATAGTTTAATATTAATTAAATATTAATGATAATAGAATTGTTTGATATTTAAATTATTTGATAATGATTCTGGTGTTTGAAAATTTATGATAAATGTTTATTGAGTCATTTAAAATAATATGACTGATATTTATAGATATTGAGTTACATAATAGAGTCGTAGACTCGATAATTACCCGATAAAGTCAGCCGGTTTTGAACATATTTTAGGAATTGATCTGGACTTAGATATTTTGACTGTATTAATGTATGTTTGTGATGCAATAACTGTTGAACATGTGTGATAATGTGATTAGGTTATGTGCTGACTGCGAAATGCAGTACTATATGTTATAGTATATTGTTTTAATCAAACAAATGATCTGATTAATGATAGGTCGTGATATAAAAGATAAAACTAAGTTATGATTATAAGCGGTAGCGTCGTGCAAGTATCCTACCTTTGCATTTCCTTTATGCAATGGACATGAGTAAGAATATTTCAGAATTATATTATTACTGTACAGATTATTAACCCTATATTATATACGCTCATTGATTATCAACATGTTATTATATGGTAATTCAGATATATATTATGTTCGTTCATTTCTATAAATGGTTACTCAAGTGTCCCTACTTGGACAATCATTGCATTTAATCACATGTTGATACACCTTTGTTAATTGCACAGATATATATATATATATATATATATATATATATATATATATATGTCGAATTATAGATTATTATTGAACAAGATAAAACCTTTGGTTTGGAACCCCGACAAGTATGAACATCCCGTTCACGGGAAAATTTTTATGTGCCCAAGGCAGCCAGAGTGAACGATAATATCGTTCTTGTTATGTAGTATTGATCAATACAGGGTCCATGGGATGTACACCCTCGTGCCCGTAAGCTATGACGGTTTGCAGATGAATTTCTGCTAAACCTATTCAAAAATTGAAAACAATGTTCATAGTATGTCACCTTAACCCTATTTATAGTTAGTACGTAGTTTCAAAAAGTTGAGAGAGGGTTGTTATGATATTATTTTGGTTCAGAATTACTTCACAACTGTTGATTTGTTGTAGAAGGGTAGTATAAAGAAAACATTTAAATTCTTTCAGCTTATATATATAATTGCTATTACTTGTTGGGCACTCCAATGCTCATCCTTGCTTAATTTAAATATTTTTCAGCTAAGTGTGAACAAGCAAAAGGCTCGACTAAGAATAAAGGAAAAGAGAAGGCTGCTGAATGAGTTTTCATGATATGTTATGTAATAGTTTGCTTTGTTATGATAAGGATGATATATATATTATTATTATTATGTAATGAACGTATAAAAGGTTGCGTACTTGGGAATAGACTCTGATAACTATGTAAATTAAGTTTAATAATTATGTTATTAGTATTATTCCGCTCATAGAAATGGTATCGTGAAGCACTGAATTCGGGTTTCAAGTACTCGAGTTTGGGGGCTTTACAGGTTGGTATCAGAGCTTTAGGGTTAGAAACCTTAGGTGGGATTGACCTTAGGCTATAACCTTAGAACAGAGGGAAATGTTGAAAATATAAATAACTCATATAGAGTTTATAAAGAGATGAATTGACTGAATTCATTGTCAAACAAAATAAAAGATAACTTATACAAAACTATTATTTGATGTGTGTATATACTATATACTAATCAGGATAATTTATGGGTGTAGATGTCTGGTGGAAAAGGCTGGTTATATACTTATAGAAAACTCTTTTAGAGTATGTTAGCTAGGTGACGGGTCGAGGAGATCCGTCAAGTTTTAGTTGTACTGAATAAAATATCCTTTCATTTTATCAATGAATATATTTTATTGTAGTAGTGATGTTGTTTTGATTGTTTATTGTGGTCATAGAATGGCTGACGAGAGTGAAGGTAGCTACTTAGTGAACCAAGAGACGAGGGACTCTAGTGAGGAGTCCATGGAGCATGAGGTGATAAGAGATTTGTTGGCCAGGAATGACGAGTTAAAGGTTAGGGCTAAGCGAGTGGAGGCGCATAACCACACCTTCCAAATTTTAGAACAAGAAGACAAGGACGCCGCTACTTGCAGCAAAGTGAGTTAAGCCGAAATTACGAGGGAGGTTGGAGCAGAGAGAGCTGCAGCTGGGATAGTTGAGAGTTGAGGGGGAAGAAAAAGATGCGAGGATATATACCTTGGAACAAGCTTTAGACATCGCCTATATGCGGTTCGATGCGGAGTGGATGGAGCTGCCCTCCAGCAGTGAGAGCAGGCGTTGATTTGTATTTATATTCGATATAGTCCTACTTTTTGTTTCTATTAGGGACTGTTTAGTTGTTGTAAATCCTTATGCCTTGTTGTATGCATAGGATGGTAGTTAGACCCCAACTTTTATTTTGATGGGGGGGGGGTAGATGGTAGTGAATAGGTATATAGTATAGATTATGTCGTGTAGGTCTGTTTAATGTTAAATATGTCTGTGTAATGTAATGATCCTAACTTTTGGTATTAGTCAAGGCTGTAAATCCCGACTTTTAAGTCACAAAGGGATAAATGGATGTAAAAACAAGATGTGTTATAGAATGTCAAGTGTTATGAATATGAATCTATGATGGATTAATGAAATAAGTTGGTATGAAGATAGTAGTTTTATCTAAATATTGGTTAATACGGTAAACCAAAGTTTTCAAAAACTAATATTTTGAATACATGACTGTTTGAAAAGAAAATTTTGCGTGATATGTTAAACGTATACGATAAGGCTTAAAATGTAAGTTAATAAGGAACAATTTATGATAATGCCGCGAAGACAAAAACGAAACTAAAGGGGCAAAAGAACCTGTCAACAAAGCTGGAGGACAACCAGATCGATACAGAATTTTGCAAAATATGGACGATCAAGCTATGCAGAATGGAATGCCAGCCGTGGGAAATTAACTAAAAAATTGATTAGCTAACTTCAAAGACTTCAAGGCAGACGGAAAGCCAGGACCAACTGACCCTGTGGAAGCATTTGTGATAGCTGGGGTAAAAGAGGGACAAAAGACAACTTTTGCCACCTATACAATAAAAAGGGGGGGACAAATTTTTGGTAAGAGGCAAATCAAACTACAGCCGGAAAAGGGAGTAGTGTAGTAGGACTGAGTCACTCGGGAAAGAGTCACTCGGGAGACTGTCTTAAAGGTAAGTTTGCGTGTTATAAGTGTGGGCAGAAGGGACATATCTCTCCCAACTGCCCCAAATCCGAGAATGTATAGTGGATGTTTTATTTGTGAATCAATGGAGCATAAGGCAAAAGACTGTCCAAGAAGGATAAGGGAGGCAAGAAAAGTGAATAATGGAAAAGGCAGTAGGACATTGGCAACAACGGGACCCATTTCAACAAACAAAATAATAGAACCAACCACATGAGTCTTCAATATGACAGTTCAAGATACGGGGGCAGTGAAGGATGTAATTCAAGGTATTATTCTAATCAAATTTTATTTTCTTATATATGACTTTTTTATATATATAATAAATTATTTTATAAATAAATTTTGAAGAAGGAATTTGAGTTCTCTTAGAAATCAAATTTCCATTTAATCAGATAGACAAGCTTTACGTGATTAGGTTAAAGATCAGTACGATCATTTATGATCAAGATCTACTTGCAATGATTGTATATGCTACGTACACTTGTATGTGTAGGTTTTAAAACGGTGATTTCGGGGACGGAATCTTTATAAGGGAGGGTGAATGTAACAACCTAATATTTTCTATACAAATAAATTAGAAAATTTGTGAATAATTTTTTATTTATTTTAAATATGGGGAATAAGTGCCAAGATAATGTGTATGTATTTTTGTGATATATTTATTACATGAATATTTACAAATAATTTTATTTTAGAATTATTGATCATTATAAATTATATTCTTATAATAATTATTTTATTTTATGAATTTTGTACAGATTATTAAGTTAATTATTTTAGCTTAATTAATAATGTTAAGTATGACGATAATTCTGATATGGAATCCAAACCCTAATTTTGGATTTTGATCAAGGAATGAGAATAATAATATAATATTATTTATATTTTGATTTTTTAGTGTTATAATTATATACTGTATGTATTTGGACTGACAATGATTGGTCAGTTATGGTGAATTATGTCGAACCCTAGTTTACTGTGGGAAACCCTAATTTGAAACTCAATTGTGAGTTAAGTCTATTATATAACTGTGTTATATGAATTTATGATTAACCCTAATTAATAATTGCTAAATTAGCAAGGATAATTATAATTATTATATAATAAACCCTAATATTCATGTATGATTAGAACCCTAATCAAATTAAGAAAACCCTAATTATAAACTAATTATATTTTATTTTAAACCCTAAATATACAACTTGGGTAACATATATTAAAATTGTTAAACTATGATTATTACATGGCCCAAAACAATTACGGGAGAAGCCTAAAAAAGAAATCAAATTCAATTCCAAACTTAGTCCACATAATTAAGGGTATTTTAGACCTTTGATTTATCTAATTTATGCATTAAAATAAAAGCTAAATAAAGGAATTAGTGGGTATATATATAACTGGCCATAATAGGCCTTTTAAGGCAACAAATTAGGCTAATCAAATTCCCTTAAATAGCTAATGACCTTACTTTCTTACACAAAGTACAATGTTATCTACACCTCATTGGTGGAAATCTCACTAAGCATACTTAAGAAAAAAATAAGGAGTTTTGTCTAATGGACAACACAAATATGGGGGATAATAGTTAAATCCCACATTCATTTACAAGACTTCTATAAATAGATTAGGGAGAGAGACACTACAAGAAAATCGGCTAATTCCGACGGATCTAAGTTCGACGGACTGTATTTAGTCGTAAATAATTTAATTTTGACGAAATATTAGGTCGAAATTAATTCCGTGCAAAATAGTTTATTTTCGAGGAAAATCCGTCGGAAATATAAGGCCTCATATGGCGCCAAATTTCCAGGCATCGCGAAACTTAAGTTCGATGAAATTATAGCTATATCCGAGGGACTGTACGTCGAAGATAAGTTAATTCCGAGAGACGTATATCCGACGGAAATTCCATCAAAAATATCTTATAAAACCTATTCAACTGACTCAGGCCAGCGTCTCCCCGTATTCTCTCATTTTTAATTATCTCTCTTCTCTCTTCTCTCACTCTCTCATCTCAGTCTCTCCTTTCTCACTCTCGCAGTCTCTCCTCTCTCACTCTCTCATCTAAGCCTATGTTCTCTCATTGTCATCTCCGGCGCCCACCTGCCACCAACACCTCCATCACGACCACCACCATGCCTTCTTCTCCCCCCACCGCCAGCGCCTCTAGTCAGCCGACCACCACCACCACCACCATCTTCCTCCAGCTGCCGACCACCACCACCACCACCACCAAGAGCCACCTCCAGCCCCCACTCATTTTCGATTCTAGTCGCCGACGACCACCTCCACCACACGCTGGACAGTTTATTAGCTCTAAAAGGTATGAGTTCAAATGTTGTTTCATTTTGATGATGATGTACAAAATCAATAGATTGAATAATTTTTATATTGCATGCATATATTGATTTGAGTCTAAAAATTGGTAAATTCCTTAATTGGTTACTGTATGTGCATCAATTTGGCTTTGGCAATTGGATTTGAGGCTGAAAATTGGTATAGGGTTAAAATTTTGTTATATATTTGACTGAAATTTGGATTTGAGGCTGAAATTTGGGGCTAAAATTTGGTATATATTTTGATTGAGAATGGATAATTATGCAATATATATTGTTTGCATTGTTTATGTAATTTAATTAGTTTTCAATCTTGAATTTAACTGATTTTAGGACTGTTTTTAATTTTGATATATTTGCAATTTTTGACTGAATTTATGTGTAAATTTCATGAGGTATGCATTTGCAAGATTTTGTCAGAATTATTTTGATAATATTAGTAATTAGTCCCAATATTAAAATATAAACTAATTTGAAGTAAATTAAATAAAATCAAACAAATTTTATTTACTTTAATAAATAAATTAAATTTAATAAAAAATATTTACAAATATATAATATAATACAAATAGAATTCAATTCAATAAAGAATAAAATAAAATATAAACAAATAATTTTAATTTAATTAAAATAATATAAAATAAATTAAATTAAATAAATTAAATTAAATTTAAATAAATTAAATTAAATTAAATTAAAATAAATATAATTAAATTAAATTAAATTATATTTGAACTTATATAATATAATAAAATATAAAATAAATAATAAAAATAAATTTAATTGATTTAAATAAATAAACCAATTATATACTATAATATAATATACTACAAATTAAAATAAAAGAAAATATAATAATAAACTAAGTACCACTTACTTAGTTTATCATTGGCAAAATATAATAATAAACAAATTACTTAGTCTTTATAGATTCCTAACAATTCTCATAAACTAAGTACCACTTATATAGTTTATCATTGGTAAAATAAAATAAGTAGGAGTGAATGTCGAACAGTAGTCTTTATAGATTCTAAATAACAATTATCATAAACTAAATACCACTTACTTAGTTTATCATTGGCAAAATAAACTAAGTAGGAGTGAATGTCGAACAGTAGTCTCTATAGATTCCAAATAAAAATTCTCATAAACTAAGTACCACTTACTTAGTTTATCATCATTGGAAAAATAAACTAAGTATAGCTAGAAGTGAATGTCGAACAGTAATCTCTATAGATTCCAAATAATTAACAATTCTCATAAACTACTCTATAGATTCTAAATAATTAACAATTCTCATAAGCTAAGTACCACTTACTTAGTTTATTATCATTGGAAAAATAAACTAGGTAGCATTTGCTTAGTTTGCCATAATTTTCAATATATAAATGCAATAATACTCTCCCTACATATATGTACTCTTTCTTGTATGCAGGTTTTGACATAGTAGTTGCAGCTAAATAGTACTCCAACCGGTTCCTCGGCAATAATTAAAAAAAAAATGGGTCGTAGTTCCTGTTTGTGTCCTATACTCGAATAATAAAGGTAATTGAATTACTGCAAACATTCCTCACTGTTCCATTATAACAGATGGCAACATCTGGAAGGAGTGCTAGTAAGTTGTTGAACAAAGTTCTAGGTTAAGCAACCCTCTAAATGAGCGAACGATCACTTCTCTCATAGGAATGAATCATCTCCCCATATGGGTCCAATCCATGATATAAACAGCTTCTCACCACTCCGAATTCCTCAGATAGGTAGTTCTCATAGAATGTCTCACCTCTTGAATGAGAACTATCCATTTGAGGAATTCGGAGTGGTGAGAAGCTGTCTATATCATGGATTGGACCCATATGGGGAGATGATTCATTCCTAGCAGAGAAGTGATCGTTCATTCATCTAGAGGGTTGCTTAAGCTGAAACTTTGTTCAATAGCTTAATGTAACTCCTTCGGGATGTTGTCATCTGTTATGATGGAACAGTGAGGAATGTTTGCAGTAATTAAATTAACTTTATTATTCGAGTATAGGACACAACAGGAACTACGTCCCTTTTTTTTCCCGTTTGACGACTCAAGTAGAGATTCCATATAAATTCTCATAAACTATATACTATACTTTGAAACTTAGAAACCCGTTTGACATACACTCAATAGGGGTGAATGTCGAATAGTCCCCAGTTTGGGACTGTTATTGGATGTTATGTCTCTCACTTAGGCCGGTGCAAATACGAAATGGTACATTTTTTGTTATTTTGGGGATTAATCGACTGTTATCTCTATATGTTCTCCGAGTGCATACTTAGATTAAGTTATCTTAGTCTATTTCGTGTGCTTGGAGACCATAGGGAGGTGCTACCGAAATTTTCTTAAAACTTATGAAATGTACTCAACATGTTTGCACTAGTGACGAGACACATCCAATAACGGGATAGAAGCCTTACCCATGTCCTGTAGAGATACTAGGTAAATCTAATTCATGCATGAATATCCAAATTAACTTAATGCGTACTTCTGTGTAGTTAAAAATGTCAGCCGACCATAGTTGGATGTACCGTAGGATACCCAAAGGATGGGAGGGATTAGTCTCGACTTATCGTGTTGGGGTTTTAGATTTCTTGAACAAAGCACTAGAACATACGGATGATCCGCATGGGAAGATGCGATGCCCGTGTGTCAAGTGTAAAAATCTGATTTGAAAGAAAGTCGACGAGATTAAATTCGACTTATTTTCTCGTGGATTTGTAGATGGGTACTTCGTATGGACTCATCACGGGGAATCAGAAGTGATTGAAAATAATGTGGAACAACCAATTCCACGGGATTCATATGTCGAAAAATATTATGGAACAACAAAGTTGTTAGTTCTTTTCCTGGTTGCATCATGAATGGGTATAGATTTAGAGTCGATGACTTGCATGAACTCACATTAGTCAATTCCGGGGTTGTGGTGTTAGGAAGCTGCTATCAAGATTCTGAGTCCAATTACTATGGTCATTTACAGGATGTAGTTGTGCTCAAATATCATGGCTGCAAAAAGGTAGTTACATTTAAGTGTAGCTGGTTTGATACTGAAAAGGGGGTTAAAGTTGATCGTAATAGAATCACAACTGTAGATATCAAGTCGGTGTTAAATTCTGATGACGTGTACGTGTTAGCAAGTCAAGTGACTCAAGTGTATTATGCTCCTAATGTCGTAAATACTCAAAGCCCCTGGTACACAATAGTCACTACTAAAACACACTCATTTAATGCTGATAACATGTTTGGTATGGATGAGGCGTTGCAAGAAGATGTGAGCAACCCATTGGCTGTAGTGTTCCATACTAAAGATGTGGTGAGTACTGATGTCATTGACGTACTAACGATGAGGATGTCGAGGCCACCGTACACATGAATGATTATGTAGTCGTTGAGGATGATAACGATGACGAAACTGATCTCGAAACTGAGGATGAGGAAGATACCGAATCCGAGAATGATATACATATTGATTCTAATGGGTTTGATGACGTGCGTAATTGAAAATGAGCTTTCATATTAATCCTTACCACGTATTGTTAAAGCTTACATATTCGTAATCTACCAATTTTGTTATTGCAGTAGGATATTCATGGCTAGACATAGCGGTGGAGGTCATTGAGGTAGTGGGCGATCCGGTACTGGAGATGGTAGCCACGATGGAGGCTCTTCTTCAGGCGCGAGTAAGTTATCTTAACTAGGATTTAAATATATCTCAAGTTGCATTAATTACAATGATTATTGAAGTACTATGTTAAATACAATTATTACAGATGCACCTCGTCGACGACACCGAGGGACGAACCTCGGTATCTTTAGTCGTCTGTTTCAGTGAGTGCCACTTACATCTGCGGTGGATGTTGTTTCCCAAAGATGAAGTGTTAATATATTCGTACTATTTCTATCAGTTATTGCAAAACACAATTCACATAACACATATTGTTATACTTTTTCTGTAGTATACTAGACCCGGTGGCTAAGCACACCCTATATGCGATTTGTTTGACACATCTCCCGAGAGGGTGCATGCGGTTCAGTCAGTATGCGCGGTACGATGCCACTTTTATACAGACCATCTTGTGGGAGTTCCACGTAAGTTAAGCATATTATCACCACATAGTTGTATTGGGATGACGAAATCAAATGTTCTTAATTTTAAATAATCTTTTGTTATAGGTTTATTATCGATTTGACCCGAGCATCTCTCAGTCAGCTGGCGATGCTGTGATTGAGCATCACGTAGCTGCGAATTACTCTGGATGGCTGTATGAGATGTGACATAAGGCAGCCCGGGTAGTTGTGGACCAGCCCAGGACCACTATCAGAGCTCATCAGCCCCGCATAGTCTTCGATTTAGCCTGGGAGGCTATGTGTACGCACTGGGAGGCTGATGACTTCAAGAAAAAGTCCAAGCAGGCGAAGAAGAACCGTGGTCAGCTCTGGATAGTACACACCACTGGTTTTCAGTAGTTCGAGGAGGCGAAGACGGTAAGTGCGTTGTATTTAGTTATTTATGTGTCAAGTTCTCACACAAATACTTAAGACCTATTTTATGAATGTTTGTATTAGGCATTGGGGAGGACCTTGGACTGAGATCCTACCATGCTAAAGTTTTGGGATCGAGCCCACGCGCCTAAGGACGAAAGCGTGCTTTGTCTCGAGCGACTTTTAGCTATACTGGTAAAACTCATCTTACTATTTAGCTTTTAATAATATTCAATCGTAAATAAAATGATATAATTAACATACGTATACAGAATACATTACAGGACCAATTTCAGAAGCTTCGCGACGAGCGTATAGCTGAGCTAGAGACTATTAGGAGGGCTTCTGAGCCGTTAGATTCCGCCACCCCTCTTCCCAATATTATATTAGATCGGGATGAGGAGCTGAGACTATAGGTCACGTCTCAGGATCCTCCTACTAGCAGTACCGGCAGATATCTAGTGTTGGGTCTGCCGAGGATACCCGCATATACACTTCCTTGAGGTAATATTTTTTTATGTTTCATGAAATTATCTAAATTTATCACATTATATAAATTATTATTAGTAATCGAATTTTTATCTCTTTATAGGCTCCAAATGGGGTACTTGACTCAAGAAACACATGTCGAGACCATCTCATACACGGGTACCGGCTTGGATGACGATATCTTCCGGCAGTTGATAGGGGCCGTGTCGGATAGGTTCCATACCGATCCAGTCTTTTAGTGTCGATGAGTTGCCTTCCGGCTTCGTCTTCCCAGTTGCTCAGATATTATAGCGAGGGCCTCTGCAGAGAGTACGAGATTACCACGGAGAGCGATTCGGCGCTTGAGCGCCGAGATGCTCCGGATGGTGATTACCCTCTTGGAGGAGGCTTTTCGTCCGCCCCCACCTACTCAGGTATTCTTATTGTTTATGTTTTTCAATTAAGGCTAGTTTGTTAATTCTCTCTCACACACACACACACACACACACACACACACACACATATATATATATATATATATATATATATATATATATATATATATATATATACGAACTAATGATTTATATTTTTGATTCTATCAATAGGGTGGCTATGGCAAGTAGGCTGTCGATGATGAGCAGGAGCACGAGGCTGATTTCCATACACCAGAGCAGCGTCGTTCACCTCCACCCGATGATGATACTTTTAGTAGTTTATAGTTCATTTGTATAGTTTATAGAACTTTTGTATATATTATATTGTCTAATTGCGTCTGTACAACTATTGTAAATTATATTGTTTAACATTTATGGAACATTAGCTTATATTTGTAATTAGTTAGCTTATAATACGTTTTGGTGGATATTTAAATGTGAATGTGAATGATAATGAGTTGAAGATTACGTTTTTGTGTTACGTTGCATATTTGAATGTGAGATACAGGTTTATATTACTGTGTATTGGGTTGTGACATGTTACAGGTATATTAATGGGTTTAAACACCTAGAAACTGAACTTTTAAAATCTGTAGGAAAAAAAATCAGTTATTTCCGACGGAATAGGATATTTTTGATGGTACTTCCCTCGGAGATAATAAATAATCAATTTTTAATAAATACCGATATGGTCTAGTTTTTAGTCGAACATAAGATAACTTCGACGGAATATATCCGTCGTACTAATTATATCTCCGACGTAATGTCCGTCGAAGTTAATAAATAGACAATTTTAATAAATAGGAACTGATTTTAGTTTTTCGCCTTAAAATAGCTAATGTTCGAGGGAATTAGTCAGTCGGACATAGATACTGATATATTCGACAAAAAATTTCGTCATATATATTCTGTCGAAGATAGGCTAGGTTCGACGAACATTCGTCGGCGATAAGTTCGTCGTAGATAATAAACATCCGACGGAATTTTTGACGGAACTTATTTTCGACGAAAATAGTTACGACGGAATCTCTAACGAATATTTCTGTCGTAAATAAACTAGTTTTGACTGAATAGTATTATGTACGACGAAATATTCCGTCGGAATTAGCCGATTTTCTTGTAGTGAGAAAATGATTAATTTGCTAGCATTTTACCTAACCCTCATTCTTAACTCTCTTAAGCTCTCACCACCGAAATTTGGTAGCATATCAGTCATATATGCAAGCCCCACTAACACATATCATTAATCAGTAGCCAAGAAATCAGATCTTGTTCATTTAAAGGTATAAAACCCTAGCTCTAATCTGATCTTGACATCCATGTTAAATGTTAGTTTTTATTGTTAAAACATGTTGTATATAGTGTATTATGATGATCTGGTTGGTATTATATAGATCCATAACATCTAAGTCTTCAAATTGATGATTTTCAAAAATCGAAAAAAGTTCAATATCGCTATTCGACAACGAATGTCAGGTTACCATGCATTCTTGTTCATTTATGCTTTTTGTTGTTTTTAAGTTTTGATCTGTAGCCTGGCACGTTGTCTTTAACCTGGAAGTGAAATCAGTGTCATTTGATGTCTATATTTGTTGTTATTATCAGTCAAAGACCATTGACCGACATTGACCGGGCTATTTCTGGGTAACCCAGAAAGCCTTTTTCAGACTCTGACAAGTTTTGCTATGTATAGATTTGACAGTTGTTATGTGATATGATAATGTTGTAGTAACCATGTTATAGCCTATAAAATGAACTTTAACTTCATGTCTTTAGATCCTTTAAACAAGCAATAGATCAAATGGAGTGATCAGTCAAAGTAGCATCCTCGGTCACGTTTTCTATTTTCTGAAATTTCTAGAAAACATGTGAGCTCAGTTTCTGACAGCAGTTTGACCGGATAATTTATGCTTGATATGTTGTTGTTATGATGATAATTTGTAATGAATCTGTAGTATTACATGTTGTCTACAAGCTGGAACTTTTAGATTACAAAAACAACACTTGGATCACAAGTTGTGGAAGCCCAAAAATGCATGCTCGAACAGTTCTTCATTTCTGGGCAACCCAGAAATGAAGAACAGCCTCTGACAACCACTTTGATGGCTTAGATCTTTCATTTGATGCATGTTATGAACATGTTTGTTGTTGGGTCTTATAGTGGTGCATTTGTACTACACGATCTGACCAAAAACAAGTCCAGAAACACATCACACACTGATTTATACTTGGTCAAACCCACCCACTCGATAACTGGCTTGAAGATCTGGGCTTGCATGAAGAACATGAAGAACACCTATAGCAAACCGTTGCTATATGTGGTCTTTAGCGACAGATTATTTATAAAAATAATATTTTTATTAAATAATTATAGAAAATTAGTTTTTAATTATTAAAAATTATTTTAAAGTCCAAAAATTATGTTTTAATTATTTTGGATATATTTCACAAATATTAAATATTTTTGGAATATTAAAGGTATTTAATTTATTTAATAATTATATTAAATAAATTATTTAAAAATGATTTTAATACTTGAAAAATCATTTACGATTATATTATGGAATAAGAAAATATTTCTATATTTTTTAATGACTTTTAATATTTTGTGATGAAATTTATTAATTAATTAATATTAATGAAAATTTAGTTATTTAATAAATGAATTAAATAAATAGATTAAAAATGATTTTATTATATTAAAAATCATTTTAAATAATAATAAGGTATTTAAAAATATTTTAAGTTATAAAATATAACTTTCAATATTTAAAGGTGGATTTCATTATTTAATTATTATTAATGATATTAAAGTTATTTAATAATTATATTAAATAAATAGTTTAAAAATGGTTTTATTGATTTAAAAATCATTTAAAAAGGATATAAATGAATTAAAAATATTTGAAGTTATACTTAATGACTTTTAATATTTGGATAGATAGTACATTAATACTTAAATATTAATGGTAATTATTTATAAATGATCTTAAATGTTTTAAAAGTCATTTAAGGGTAATATTAATACTTTAAAAATATTCTAAATTATTATAAATAACTTTAATATTTTGGCGATGGTTTCATTAATAGTTTAATATTAATTAAATATTAATGATAATAGAATTATTTTGTAAGACGCCAAATTTTAATAAAAAAAATAAATTTTCTATAAATATCATTTTGATTATTATGGAGTTAATTTGATATAATGTTATAGTTGTGGGTAATAATTATACATTTTGCAAAAAGTACGCGCAATTGTTATATAATATTTGATTGGTTCGGGAATATTCATTTTAAACAGAAATATTCGATGCGACGACACAATCATTAGTGGACCCCATAATGTAATTATTGTTTGGATTGAGAAAACGATGAAATATTTTTTGTTAAAAATAACTACGGACATTTTACCGTTGATCTTGTTGAACTACTCCTTTAGTAAAAGTACGATGTCATACGTGGTTGCATAGTAGCACACTGCAGTATTGATTATTGATGCTTATGTGAGAAGTCACTCACTTGGATTCAATTATTGTCAATTAATAATATGAATTATTATAGCGATAATGAAGTTTTATTTTATTCAGTATTATTAACGTAATAATACGTAAACATCTTTTATATAAAACAAAATACTTTATTAAAGTTATTCTATAAATAGAATATATTATATTTTATTATGCATAGTGTTGCATAGTATTTGCATAGTAAAAATCTTTTTATATTAATAGAATATTATTATATTTTATTTAAAAGATTTTGCTTTAAATATGGACCGTCAGATTAAAGTAAATCAATCTGACCGCTCATGAGTTAGTTACTTATGTATTCCATTTTTCTATAAATAGAAGCTCATTCCTTCATTATTTTTTACTTAATTCAATTGAACTCCGAGAGAGAAAATTTTAGAGAGAGAAAAGAAAGAAGTCTGCTACCTTTCTTTTCCTATATTCAGCTTTCTTTTACTAGTAAGGGATATTATTCTTTTATAATCATGAAGAGAACTGTTGTTATTTCATTTCTTATTATTCTGTTGGAATAACCTGTATACGCGGAATACCCTATACTTGGTGACAATCTTCTATTATTCTGTCTTTATTATTCCATTGGAACATCCTCGTCATGCTTTTACGCCTTACCTAGTTCCGCTTTCTATTATTCTATTTTTATTATTCGCCGTAATATCCATGCGTCATGCTATACGTCGGACCTATTTCCTTCTTTTATTATTCAGTCTTTATTATTCTGTTGGAATATCCTGTCTGTGCTATACGCTGGACCTGGTTCCATCATTTATTATTTCGCATTTATTATTCTGTTGGAATATCCTGGCTTGTGAATTTCACCGACTTTGGTTCATTATTATTATTCTGTTAGAATAACTCATGCCTATCTGAAGCACCGCATGCATGGTGATTTCGCTTTTATTCCATTCTTTATTATTACATTGGAACATCCTGCTTACGTTGTGATTTTCACCGATCCGGTTCCGTTATTATTATTCTGTTAGAATAACCTGTCTATGTGAAGTACCGCATGCATGGTGATATCTTTTGTTATTCCATTAAGTATTATACTCAACCGATTAAAATTTTGACTTCTATACTCCATGAAATTAGTGGAATATCCTTGATATTTAAGGCTCATCCAAAGATTTTCATGGAAATATTCTTCTGAGCATTCTTGAATTTTACTCTACAAAGCAATATCATGTTGACAATTTGGACGTTATTAGTTCCTGAATAACTTAATTCTTGAACTTGTTTTATTGAATTCTTATATCATTGTCATCATCCTCATGTTTATATTTTTTTGAAAGTCATCTGTGGCTTCAGAGAGCATGGATGGACTTGGTATGATTATGACCAGGGATTAATCGGTGTAATCATGACCGTAATGTTATAAATGATGTGGTAAAAGTCCTCATTGGCCCGTAGTGCATTGATGGATAGTTGTTGACATAATCATGACCATTGATGAATACACAAATATCCTTGGCCCGTAGTGCATAGAATTTGTGGTCGCGACCCTAATGAATATACTTGGCCGTAGTGGTGGATGATGTGGATTATTTATTGTCGAGTCTCAAATAAAAAGTGATGAAAAGCTTTTAAATCATAAAAGATAGTAGATTCTATTCTCTACTTGACTCTTTTAATGGATTGCTTGATCCGCTACGCAGCTTAAACTTGATGTCTATTGTATTTTATCAGTTTAACATTGTTGAAGGCTAATGATAATTTATTTTGCATTATCATAGTCATAATATTTCTTGCTGGGCTAGTTGAGCTCACCCTTTCTTTCACTGTTCTCTTCAGGAAATGAGAACGTAGCTGGGACTAGTCGGGGAACGGAGAGATGGTCCGAGATGGCGTCTTAGTTGTCCTCACTATTCTGTAAAATAGTGTGATAATAAATGTAACGAGGACTCTATTTGAGAATGGATATTGTCTAGAAAACAACATTTGTATTTAAACTCACAGCATATGTTTTGTCGTATTATACACGCATCGTCAGATTTTAGTTTGTATTTGAATTTTGTACCATGTATTGACGACTCAAGATCGGTGATGTATACCTAATTTTGGGGGCGTCACAGTTGGTATCAAAGCTTAGGGATATGATCCCTGGCTAAGGTGTGAGACAAGAACTAGGAGGGGAGAGACGGGGAATTTCTTTGCTAGTATGACCTACCTAAGTTTATTTGATATTTAATTGGTCGGTCAGAGTATAGGGATAATATGTGATATGATAATTAACCCTTATTTTTGTGGCAGTGTTTGAAAATGGCATCCGTGAATGTTGAGATCATCAATGGAGCAGAGGAGACCGTTGAGTCTCCACAGATCAATAATCAGGATAATGTGCATCAAGAAGGAGACATTCCTCAGGAAAACAACAACACTGACCAAATGATGAATGATGGAATGTTCAGAGGCTTTATGCAATTCATGCAACAACAGGCGAGAGCGGCTCCTGTCCAAAATGCAGGTGGAAACACTGGCAACTCTCGGACGGTCACCGCGAAGCAGTTTAAGGAACTAGGACCACCGAAGTTTTTTGGAGAGCCAAAACCACTTAAGGTGGAGACGTGGATAAAGCAGATTAACAAGATATTTGATGTCTTGGGATGCTCCAAGGAGCAAAAGGTTCCCTTTGCCACCTTCATGTCATTGCGTCAGAGGCATTCGTGGGAATCAGAAGCGTACTCAACTCCGCCGCGACCGAAGATGTCTTGGGAGAAGTTCCAAGAATCGTTCAATGACAAGTACTTTCCGAAAGTATTCGTCACATGAAAGAGGTAGAGTTCATCAAGTCGAACAAAACAACATGGCCGTGTCGCAAAGATCGAAGCCAAGTTTGCCGAAAGTTATCTCGGTTTATGCTCCATTTGGTTGATAATGAGGAGAAATGACACGAATGTTTTTAAAAGGTTTGAAACCTGAGATACGTCAATATCTTATCTCTCATAAACTGTGTTTGTATTCAGATGTTGCTAATAGGGCTCAATTATTGGAGCGCGATAATGAGTTAAACCAACCAAAGGAGAGTAGCCGAAAAAATTATAATACCAGTAATAACAGTCATTGAAGCGGTGACAATAAGCGTGGAGGGAATCAACATGCCAGAAATGGTAACCACTTTGGTGGTAATCATGGCCAAAATAATAAGATTGGACATTTCAAGAAGAGGAGATTCAACAATGATGGAAAGACGTCAACATCAGCACCTGTCGTTAAGGAAGGAGAACGACCACCTATCATATGCTTCAAGTGTGGAGGAGAGGGATACATCAGTCCCAACTGTGCGATGCCATCCAAAGCATGTTACAACTGTGGAAGAGAAGGTCACCTGGCCCGATTTTGTCGTGCACCAAAGACAAATCCAGCTGGGATGGAGGCACCAAAGGCCGTCCCAAAAAAGTCAAAGCCGGTAGTGCAAGGGAGAACATTTGTTGAGACCTCCCAGAAAGCAAGGAACCCGAATGAGGTCATCACGGGTAAGCTTATCATAAACTCTAGCGAAGTTTATACCTTATTTGATACCGGTTCTACCCATTCTTTTATTTCTCCTACTTGCGCTCAACGTTTAAATTTGACTCTGGGGAAATTGTACTTTGACTTATCTGTTGAAACTCCATTGGGAGAAACCTTCATTACATCCACGGTTTATAAGTCTTGTTTGGTTCAAATCGGTACCCTCACATTACCTGTCGATCTTATTTCATTGAAAATACTTGCATTTGACGTAATTCTAGGGATTAATTGGTTAACTACTCATCATGCAAAAATTGATTATTTTCGTAAGGTTGTTAGATTTCATATTCTAACAAACCTATTATACGAATTCAAGCAACCAAACCATTAAAATCAATCACTGTCATCTCAAGCCATAAAGCTATTCGTTTATTAAAAAACGGATGTCAAGCTTTCTTAGCTCATGTCACGGATCTAAACAAAAATACGCCGCTTTTTGAATGATATTTCTATTGTTAATGAATTTTCCGACGATTCCCCAAGAACTTCCCTGCCTACCCCGGCGTGAAATTGAATTTTGTATCGACAATGAACCCTAGACAAAACCCATTTCCAAAGCCCCATATCGAATGACTCTATTGAACTTCGTGGAGTTAAAGACCCAATCGCAGAATTGTTAGACATTGGATTTATTCATCCTAGTACTTCTCCTTGGGGTGCTCTGCTTCTATTCGTGAAGAAGAAAGATGGGAGTATATGACTTTGTATTGATTATCGGGAGTTAAATCATGTCACCATAAAAAATAGGTACCCATTGCCACGTATTGATGACCTGTTTGACCAGTTGCAAGGAGCCAAATTCTTTTCAAAGATTGATCTTAGTTCCAGATATCACCATTTGAAGATTAGAACTGGTGACATTCCAAAGAAGGCTTTCGTAACTTCGATGCGGGCATTATGAATTCCTAGTCATGTCTTTTGGATTGACTAATGCTCTGCCTTTCATGGATATGATGAACCGAAAGTATTCAAGGAATATTTGGATCACTTTGTGGTCGTCTTTTTTTGATGACATCCTTATTTATTCCAAAAGCAAAGAAGATCATGAGCAACACTTGTGGCTGATACTCCAAAAGCTTCGTGAATATAAGCTTTATGCCAAGTTGAAGAAATGCGAGTTCTGGCTTGAGGAAGTAGCATTTCTTGGGCACGTGGTATCAAGTCAAGGAATATCTGTTGACCCAACAAAGATTGAAGCTATTCAAAGTCGGGAGCAACTCTAAATCGCTGATCAAAGTATGTAGCTTTCTCGGTTTAAATTTGTTATTATCGGAGATTCGTGGAAGGATTTTCTCAAATCGCTACTCCACTAACTCAGCTGACTCGGATAGATACAAATTTCGGTTGGAGCGAGGAATGTGAGAAGAGTTTTCAAGAACTCAAGAGGAGACTCATTTCAAAGACTGCTTACGACAATACCATCCGTTCTTCGAGGATTTGTCATCTACAGTTATGCTTCGGGAAAAGGGTTATGATGTGTTCTCATGCAACATGGGAAAGTCATAGCCTATGCCTCACCACAACTCAAAGAATATGAGAGGAATTATCCTACTCACGATCTAGAGTTGGCAGCTATTGTTTTTGCACTAAAGATTTGGAGGCATTACTTGTATGGGGAGAAAGTGGAAATCTTTACGGATCATAAAAGCCTCAAATATTTCTTCACTCAAAAGGAACTTAACATGCGACAATGATGTTGGCTTGAACTGTTGAAAGATTATGATCATACCATCCAATACCATCCTGGAAAAGCAAACGTGGTAGCTGACGCATTGAGTAGAAGATCATATGCGGGTACGAGTGCGATATTGTCAACGCAAAGGCCCATTTTATATGACTTGCAAAGGATAGAGATAGAGATAAAGACTCCAGGGACCCACGTGATGATGACGAACATACGAGTAGAACCGACGTTAATTGATAAAGTTAAAGTTGATCAAACTATAGACCTAGAGCTGATGCGTATGCGGAAGAAAGTGCAAGAAGGTGCTATGCCGGAAGCAAGAATCGATGATGAAGGAATACTTAGAGTCAACTCTAGATTTTGTGTTCCTAATGATCCTGAGTTAAAGTATAAAATCATGATAGAGGCGCACAACACAACGTTTGCAATCCATCCTAGGAGTACCAAAATGTACCGTGATCTTCGTCATACATTTTGGTGGAGCAATATGAAGAGAGAGATAGTGTTGTTTATCTCAAGGTGTCTAACTTGTCAATGAGTGAAGGCGGAGCATCATGTACCGAAAGATCCATTGCAACCGCTTGAAATTCTAGAATGGAAGTGGGAGCACATTACCATGGATTTCGTTACTGGTCTTCCCAAGGTTTCTCAAGGCATTGATGCAATTTGGGTCATTGTTGATAGATTGACCAAGTTTGCTCATTTCTTACCAATACGAGAAACTTATACACTTGAACGTCTTGCTCGTATGTACATAAACGAGATTGTAAGACTGCATGGTATGCCAGTATCCATAGTTTCTGATCGAGACCCAAGATTCACTTCACAATTTTGGGTTAGTTTGCAAAAAGCTATGGGTACGGATTTACGATTTAGTTTGGCATATCATCCTCAGACGGATGAACAATCAGAGAGGACTATTCAAACTCTGAAAGATTTATTAAGACTCTGTGTCCTTGACTTCAAGGGAAGTTGGGATAAGTTCTTACCATTGGTGGAGTTTTCCTACAACAACAGTTATCAAGCAAGCATTGGCATGGCTCCATTTGAGGCGTTGTATGGAAGAAAGTGTCGTTCTCCAGTATGCTGGAATGAGGTGGGTGAAGCAACGATGTTGGGGCCGGAGTTGGTACGTATGACTACGAAAAAGATTCAAACGATCCGACAACGTATAAAAACCTCACAAGATTGACAAAAGAGTTATGCTGATCTTCATCAAAAGGACGTGGAATTCGATATAGGAGATCATGTGTTGTTACGTGTTGCTCCATAGAAAGGAGTTACGAGGTTTGGAAAGAGAGGAAAGCTCAATCCTCGATTCATTGGCCCATTTTTAATCCTCGATCGAGTAGGAACTGTGGCTTATAGACTCGCTTTACCGCCAAGTATGTCTCGTGTTCATAACATTTTTCACATATCCATGTTACGTAAATATGTGAAAGACCCGAACCAAGTTATTGAGTTAGAACCAGACGAAATAGAGGAAGATTTAATGTATGAAGAGGTTCATGTTCAAATCTTGGATAAGAAGGAACATATTCTACGCTCCAAGGTTATACCTCAAGTCAAAGTTTTGTGGAGAAACCACGATGTTGAGGAAATGACCTGGGAGTTAGAATCTGAAATGAAGTCAAGGTATCCTTTCCTCTTCGATATACCAGGTACGTACCCTAATTTTGAAGGTGAAATTTCTTAAAAAGGGAAGGTTGTAAGACCCCAAATTTTTAATAAAAAATGAATTTTCTATAAATAACATTTTTGATTATTATGGAGTAAATTTGATATAATGTTATAGTTGTGGGTAATAATTATAAATTTTTCAAAGTACGCAAGTTGTTATATAATATTCGATTGGTCGGGGAATATTCGTTTTAAACAGGAAATATTTGTACGACGACACAATCATTGGTGGACCCCACAACAGAATTATTGTAGGATTGAGAAAACGACAAAAATATTTTATTAAAAATAATGGCGGAAGTTTTACCGTTGATACTGTTGAACTACTCGGTAGTAAAAGTACAGTAATACGTGTGGTTGCATAGTAGCACACGGTATTGATTATTGATGCTTATGTGAGAAGTCATTCAGTTGGATTCAATTATTGTCAATTAATAATATGAATTATTATAGCGATAATGAAGTTTGGTTTTATTCGTATTATTAATGTAATAATACAGTAACATCTTTTTATATAAAACAAAATACTTTATTAAAGTTATTCTATAAATAGAATATATTATATTTTATTATGCATAGTGTTGCATAGTGTTTTGCATAGTGTTGCATAGTATTTGCATAGTAAAAATCTTTTTATATAAATAGAATATATATTATATTTTATTTAAAAGATTTTACTTTAAATATGGACTGTCAGATTAAAGTAAATCAATCTGGACCGTTCATGAGTTAGTTACTATGCATTCCATTTTTCTATAAATAGAAGCTCATTCCTTCATTATTTTCTTACGAATTCACTGAACTCTAGAGAGAGAAAATTTTAAAGAGAAAGAAAAGAGAAGTCTACTACCTTTCTTTTCCTATATTCGCTTTTACTAGAAGGGATATTATTCTTTTATAATCATGAAGAGAATCATTGTTATTTCATTTCTTATTATTCTGCTGGAATAACTCAGTATACGCTTGAATACCCTATACTTGGTGACAATCTTCTATTATTCTGCCTTTATTATTCCATTGGAACATCCTCGTCAGGCTTTTACGCCTAGGACCTAGTTCCGCTTTCTATTATTCTGCTTTTATTATTCTCGCTTAATATCCTGTCTGCATGCTATACGTCCTGACCTAGTTCCTTCTTTTATTATTCGGTCTTTATTATTCTCGCTGGAATATCCTCATTCATGCTATATAATACCGGACCCGGTTCCATCATTTATTATTTCGCATTTATTATTCTCGTTGGAATATCCTGCTTGTGTGAATTTCACCGACTTCGGTTACATTATTATTATTCTGTTAGAATAACTCGCTACATATCTGAAGCACCGCATGCATGGTGATTTCGCTTTTATTCCATTCTTTATTATTCTGCTGGAACATCCTGTCGGTGTGATTTTCACCTGATCTGGTTCCGTTATTATTATTTTGTTAGAATAACCTGTCTATGTGAAGTACCGCATGTGATATCTTTTGTTATTCCATTAATTATTATACTCAGTTGATTAAAATTTTGACTTCTATACTCCATGAAATTAGTGGAATATCCTTGATATTTGCGCTTCATCCAGTATTTTTCATGGAAATATTCTTCTGAGCATTCTTGAATTTTACTCTACAAAGCAATATCATGTTGACAATTTGGACGTTATTAGTTCCGGAATAACTTAATTCTTGAACTTGTTTTATTGAATTCTTATATCATTGTCATCATCCTCATGTTTATATTTTTTGAAAGTCATCTGTGGCCTGTAGAGAATGGATGGACTTGGTATGATTATGACCACAGATTAATCAGTGTAATCATTACTGTAATGTTATAAATGATGTGGTAAAAGTCCTCATTGGCCCGTAGTGCATTGATGGACAGTTGTTGACATGATCATGACCATTGATGAATACACAAATATCCTTGGCCCGTAGTGCATGGAATTTGTGGTCGTGACTTAATGAATATCCTCGCCGAAAGTGCAAGGATGATGTGGATTTTTTATTAAGTTGAGTCTCAGCGATAAAAGTGATGAAAAACTTTTTAAATCATAAAAGATAGTAGATTCTATTCTCTACTTGACTCTTTTAATGGATTCCTTGATCCGCTGCATGTTAAACTTGATGTCTATCGTATTTTATTAGTTTAACATTGTTGAAGGCTAATGATAATTTATTTTGCATTATCTTAGTCATAATATTTCTTGCTGGGCTAGTTAAGCTCACCCTTTCTTTCACTGTTCTCTTCAGGAAATGAGAACGTATCTGGGACTAGTCGGGGAACGGAGTGATGGTCCGAGATGGTGTCTTAGTAGTCCTCACTATTCTGTAAAATAGTGTGATAATAAATGTAACGAGGACTCTATTTGAGAATGGATATTGTCTAGAAGACAATATTTGTATTTAAACTCACAGCATATGTTTTGTCGTATTATACACGACTACTGTATTATTAGTTTGTATTTGAATTTTGTACCATGTATTGACGACTCAAGATGGGTGATGTATACCTAATTTTGGGGGTGTCACATGTTTGATATTTAAATTATTTGATAATGATTCCGGTGTTTGAAAATTTACGATAAATGTTTATTGAGTCATTTAAAATAATATGACTGACATTTATAGATATTGAGTTACATAATATAGTCTTAAACTCGATAATTACCCGATAAAGTTGTTGGTACACCGACATATTTTAGGAATTGATCTGGACTTAGATATTTTGACTGTATTAATGTATGTTTGTGATGCAATGACTGTTGAACATGTGTGATAGTGTGATTAGGCTATGTGTTGACTGCGAAATGCAGTACTATATGTTATAGTATATTGTTCTAATCAAACGAATGATCTGATTAATGATAGGTCGTGATATAAAAGATAAAACTAAGTTGTGTGTTGTAAGCAGCGCATCAGGCAAGTATCCTACCTTTGCATTTCCTTTATGCAATGGACATGAGTAAGAATGTTTCAGAATTATATTATTATTGTACATATTATTAACCCTATATTATATATGCTCATTGATTATCAACATGTTAGTATATGGTAATTCAGATATATATTTTGTTCGTTCATTTCTATAAATGGTTACTCAAGTGTCCCCACTTGGATAATCATTGCATTTAATCACATGTTGATACACCTTTGTTAATTGCCCGTATATATATATATATATATATATATATGTTGAATTATAGATTATTGTTGAATAAGATAAAACCTTTAGTTTAGAACCCCGACAAGTATGAACATCCCGTTCACGGGAAAATTTTTATGTGCCCAAGGCAGCCAGAGTGAACGATAATATCGTTCTTGTTATGTAGTATTGATCAATACAGGGTCCATAGGATGTACACCCTCGTGCTCGTAAGCTATGACGGTTTGCGGATGAAGTTCTGCTAAACCTATTCGAAAATTGAAAACAATGTTCATAGTATGTCACCTTAACCCTATTTATAGTCAGTACGTAGTTTCAAAAAGTTGAGAGAGGGTTGTTATGATATTATTATTGGTTTAGAATTACTTCACAACTATTGATTTGTTGTAGAAGGGTAGTATAAAGAAAACATTTAAATTCTTTCAGCTTATATATATAATTGCTATTACTTGCTAGGCACTCAAATGCTCATCCTTGCTTAATTTAAATGTTTTTAGATAAGTGTGAACAAGCAGAAGGCTCGACTAAGAATAAAGGAAAAGAGAAGGCTGCTGAATGAGTTTTCATGATATGTTATGTAATAGTTTGCTTTGTTATGATAAGGATGATATATATTATTATTATCATGTAATGAACGTATAAAAGGTTGCGTACTTGGGAATAGACTCTGATAACTATGTAAATTAAGTTTAATAATTATATTATTAGTATTATTCTGCTCATAGAAATGGTATCGTGAAGCACTGAATTCGGGTTTCGAGTACCCGAGTTTGGGGGCTTTACAAGTTCAGAATGCATCAAGATCACAAGGCCCTGAGGAAACAGGCAAACATCAAGCAAGTATCAAGGCATAACTAAAAGGGAAGTGAATCAAAATATATTTCCCTACCATACATAATACTGTTTGATATATACATCTGTGCTGTACATGACAAAATGGCTAAGCTAGTCTATGCAGAAAAATACAAAGCTATCTACAGATCTGTATATATGCTGACTATCAGATCTAACATAGCATCCCTCTCTGACGACGGAGGAAGCACTGCAAGCTCCTGCCCAAGGGTATCTACACAAGCTAGCAGATCAGAGGCTAACTGCATGGTGGCATAATGCTCATCAATGTAAGCACTCATGCTCGTAAAGACCGACAAATCATCCGGGATCTCACCGGTGCTATCTCAGAATGGCTACATCCCTAGTAGATAAGGTGGCATCCCGCTCCCCAATCAATGCATCCCTGGATGATCTAGCCTCATCCCTCTCTAACAGAGCGGCGCCTCTCTCATCAAGAGCTGTCAACATCGCGGCCCTAGCCTGATCTCTATCATAGGTCATCAGATGTAAGCTCTGCTCCAAATGCTGTGCCAAATATTGAGCAACAGTGACACTCGGGATGGGAGAATCCATCACAAATGCTGGCAGCCCAGCAGTCAAATCATCGATGGGAATAACAGCCTCCTCTATAGGATCCTCATTGTCTGAATCAACATCCTGCACTGTGGATACTGCCGCAACCAATGCAGTCTCTGTCTCCATCCATGCGGAATACTCTGTAGAACAACCTGGATGACTGATAGAAAACTCAGCCAACTCTCGCTGATCTCAACAGGCATACAACCTGGATCTGTCCTCCTCTGATAAACGGTGTGAAGCGAAGCGCTGACTCACTGCCCCCCTATAAGGATGAAAATCCCAAAACTGGTCAAACTGACACATCACAACCAGTGGGTGGTAAGTAATCATGCCCCTCAATCCATACAGAGGGAGATAATCCATGCATGGAGCATAAGTAATGAAGCTGTAGGGTGAACTAAGCCCTAAACACGGCAATATGGCAAACGGATCCCTAATCCCTGCTAGGAAAGCTGACCATGATGCAGCATCTGTGCACTCTGCAGGCTGAAAAGAGTATGACATGGCTATCTCCTAGGTGAAACAAAACCCCTGCCATCTAAATGTGCCAATCGGTCTCAAGTGTGACATAAACCACACATACAGCATGACCGAGCTACCTGTAAACACTCTTGTCGGATAACTGCAGCAGTATGTAGCTGACCTCAGAGTCTCTGCGATGATCATCGGTACAATGGTATGACCCTCTGTGAGAGCTCTCACAGCCATAATGACGTTGATATCCAGCTCATCCATGTACCGCGACATGAAGACATATGACAATATGCATAGAAACAGTACATCCACTCTGGCTGAACGCCAATGGTCCTCCGGTGTGGTGAAATACACAGAATGTCGTGCATAGCTTTCCTCAGAGCCAAACCTGTCTATCAGGAAACGCTGGGATATCACGTGGCTGGATGTAATCTCTTCCTGGACCACTCTACATCTCAATCCGGTGAGGGTCATGAACTGTCTGCTCATGTCTCCAATAGTCATATGCATGCAAGGTCTGTCCAGCGGTAGCATAGTCAACCGTGCATACTCCTCCAAAGTAGGAGTCAACTCCTGGTTCCCAAATAGGAAAACCTGCCTCTCCGATACCCAGTGCTCTAGCATACCCTCTACAAATCCTATGGGAACCTGAAACATCAACAATGTCATAGTATGTTGCAGCAAATCATCTACGATCACCATGTCTGATGGTGATATACTATCATACCGTGAGCGCATACCAGCTACCACCACAAATGGTGGGGTATGATCAATACGACTAACTGTCGAAGAAGACATCTGTACGGGCCATGTCATAAGACCATTCAGGGGTCAATGCTGAATATCTCTTGACATACATACATATGCATAACATAATAACATACATGATACAATAGATGGCAATATGATATAGGGAATGGAAAACTGTACATACATTCCTAAGTATATCATCATCTAATACATCTCTGTACAGCTAAAATACAGGGAAATGGGGCGAAGCTATCCAACATAAAACAAAGGCCTATCAAAAGATATAGCGAGAATGGGACGAAGCTACTTAACATATAACAGAGGCCTATTAAAAGAGATAGCGAGAAATACATCAGAAAAAGTCAAGAGTGTCGATGTCTACATCATCGATCCTATCCACCTGATGTAACTCCTCCTGAGTCACTGGATCTCTACCTACAGGGATGTCGGTAGACATGAGGAGGATCTGTGACCGGCAAAACCATATGGGTCACCTGAGGGACCAGAGCCAGAGCTGGAAGGATCAAAAGTATCTACCTCTGCAGGACCTCTGCCCAAATGCTAAATGAAAAGATGTGACCGGTCCAGCTGCCAAGTCTATTTGTCAATCTGTGTCACATGAGTCGGATCTCTGACACAGGCTAGCCAATCCGTCATCATCACGGATCCTGAAACCATATCCCCCATAAATTGTGTGGTGCGGGTCTAAGCTCCAATGGTACGAGGGATCCACCAATGCTGGAACATCTCCTGAGAACAGGGGCCCTCTGACAATGTAAAACCATCAATCCCCATCAATGGGATGTCAATGACTGGTGACTACAAAACAGGCCAATAATGCCTGGCAGGAGGCAAGATCGGCATACGAATCTCTCCTGTAGTGCTCCTGATAGCACGCTCTCCTAAATAGAACTCCCATCCTCCATCTATAAAGAGAGGAATCCTACAGGTGGAAATGACGTACTCTACTCCAGTCGGGCACCCTTCCTCAAAACCAACTCCCAGATGCTCTCCAGAGTAGGGAATCCATGTGATGACATCGACTGTCAATAGCTCCAGCTGTAGGCGACAATGAGTGAAACCCTCAACAACAGGGACCTCCGCCAGTATGGAATGATGCCATCTCCGTCCTTGTGGATAGGTGTCTAAACCTAACACGCTCACATGATGCAAACAAGGAAGCCTTTCATAGACCCAAAACTGCCAACACAAAGGCAAACATCTGCTGTCAGTCAACACTCTTAACCTATACATGGGAAAAGACAAGAGAAATACTCACCAGCAGAAATGGGTAGAATCCTAACCACACCTTGGTCAAGCCCTGCGATCGCATGCGCATTCCCCTAAGGAAGTAGGTAAAGGTGTAGGAACCCCAATCATACTCTCCTATACGGTCCATGTGTCGAGTGGCGCTGATCAAAGCGAAGGACACCGTAAAAGAGTTATCTATTATAAAGCATCCCCTAATGATCATCAGGAACAATCACCGGAGAATGCTATCCCTAACTCTCACATCATCGGGTATGGGCTCACTCAATAGCCCGCTCATAGCATCTACGCTCAAAGGACCTGTACGAACAATCCTACCCTTGAGCGTCTCCGTCGGAACTCCTAACAAGGATCTAACGGCAGTAGGGGTGATATCCGCCATGCAAGGCATCGACTCCCCTCCAAACTCCATACTTGTGATAAACCGCCAATCCATTGACATTATCATCACCTCATGATCCAAAGAAATGGAGTGATCGAGTGCGTGAAACCACCGCTCAGACAATGCCCTGAGGTAACCCCAGGGACAGCGTCGGGGTAGAATGGAGAAGAACCTCCCGAATCCCCAGCCATGGACGATCGCTCTGTAGTCATCATGCAAGGCCTGATACATAGAGTGGATGCTAAACCAGTTCCCTCGAGGCTATGTGAAGCCGAGAACCTACATCAAATGCAAATCAACCTCAGACTCCTTGACTCCTCATCAATAGGAAATAAGGAAGATTAAAGATCTAACTTCATACCTCGTTTGCGTGCAGATATACTGAAGTATGCCTACTCAAGTCACCTAGAAGATCTGGGTTCGCCACTTGAATACCTAGCAATTCCCTACGGAGAACACGTACAGCAGGAGTAGGAACCTCGATCGGTGCATCCTCCTTCTCGTCCTCGACATTCGGCACTTCAACCTGAATAGGACATATCACCGCCTATGCCAAACGATGAGGCTGTCTAATAGAACGGCGCTGAGGCTCTTCAAAAGCCCTCTCTCATACACCGTGGTGGTCTTATGAACTACTACTCGGCTGATCCGAATCCATGATATCTGGACAACAAGTATCCAAATCACCTCAGAAAGGGTGTGGTAATTTCTTACCTGGAGTCTTTTCAAAATGCATTCTATGATTGCATGCATGCATGCATAGTTTTAACATACATCTACAGTAGAGTTAAAAATGCATGACTACCCAATACCTACATTTTGGGAAAATTTTGCCATAGCCCCTTTGTAAAAGGGACTATCCACATGCACATAGGCATGACTAGGTGGCAATTCAGTAGCATACCTATACACAGTCATATACATCCTGTATGCATTAATCACATCACAGTAAAAATCCGTAAGTGTAGTCTAATTACCAGGATTATTTTACTTTATGCCGTTACTCATTTGTCCTCAGATAGGATAAGAAATGACAGTAAAAGGTGCCAATTTGACTGTTTCAAAAGTCAAAAATTTTCACATCATTATGTTCAACATGGTTTAATACTAACATTTACTATGTTGAATATTTTTTATCAAGTCATATCAGAATGCATATTCACTACTATGTGTCTAAATCCATTTCATGCGATAAGTCATTTTCCAACGGATAGAAATTGGAAAAAAAATACATGCATGTGTTACCAGGACATTGAAGAACGCTTGTATGGTGGCAGAATATGCAGAAAGTTACCCGAACTCAGCAGATCTGAAGAAGAGCTCTTGGATTTCCTTCGCTGCACAACTTGAAAATGACTTATGAAAGCAACCAACCGCTTTATATATATGACGGTTGGTTTCGAGCTAACTCTCACGACTCTCGTAGGTACACCTACGACACTTTTACATGGGTCCCACACCTCTGGCTTGCTCCAGTTAGAGTTACAAAGGAGGTCTCACAAGCTGAAAAGGCCAAATCTGGAATAAAAGTGCTACGCGATTGAGCAGAATAGACTGAAATCCTGGTTTCTCGTCGGTCAGAGTTAAACTCCCGTCGTCTCAAAGGTATTCGCCTGAATGCAGGGTATACTATACCAATGAACTTAGCTTTCATAAATCATGCTCGACATACCCCACAAAGGTCCGATGCCGTCATTTGCAGGGTCACAACCCTAAACCTCCTCGACAGGGGTTACAACACAAAACCACGATATATCAAACCTCCCCGGCGGGGGTTGTAATGCCGAAGTTATCAACATCTATGTATCCCAGGCGGTCACAACACACATCCTTCAAACATCTACGTATCCCCGGTGGGGGTTACAATGCAATGCAACTATTGATACACATCAATGAAGGTCAAGCAGCCTTGACGTCATGTCAGCCGTTGGCAAGTAAACCCATCGAAGAAGCTTATCCACGTGTCCCCGACGGGGGTTACAACGCAGTGCTACCATTGACACATACATCAATGAAGGTCAAGCAGCCTTGACAATATACCCAACAGGGATTTATCTGGTGATACACACATCAGCGAAGATCAGGCAACCCTGATAACAACAAACTGTTGGCAGTAACTCCGACAGAATGAGGGAATATGTTATACTCATCCTCAAACAGACGAAGCTTTATCCCCACAGATCTCTTACACACAAGAGGTACCTCTATGGAATATAAGCCAGTGTCTAGGATTCAAGACGTTGGTGATAGCCCCAATGTCAACATCCTTGGAGACTTGGATCGCATGTCCAAGCCATCACTGATTGTCATCTCAATAGGATTACCTGACAATCATTCATGCATTCTACATACATTTGCATCATGTTGCTGCATATAGCATCATGTTTATATTTTTTGCATTTCAAGTGTCTAGTATTCTTTATCCTATTCATGCCTTGCATTGCATGAATATGATAAAGAGGGGCATCTGTAGACACTCAAAATTTTCCGCACTCTTATTACTAACATTGTAGGAGGGCAAATTCATCTTTTGGAGATATCCCTGAAAGACAGCTTACATCCATTCCGGATACTACCGGAAGTTAAGCTCTAACCCGGAACACAAACTGGGAACATCATCTCAAACCCGGAACACACACCGGGAATGTCATTTCCAATCTCGGAGATAACCCCGAGGTACGTAGATCAAAAGACTGGCGACAACACCGGAGAGGACAGTTCTATCTCGGCAATAACATCGCGATGCTCAATTCCAAACCCAGAGACATCACTGGGAGTAGCAATCCTTGGTGATAGCCCCAAGAGATGCCATTGCAATTATGGCGATAACCCCGAAAATGCTTGTTTTAAATATATGCAATCAGCTTCAACCACAGACATCCTATCGAGGCACACACACCTCAGACCTGGAGTTAACAACGGGCAGACAAGAACACCCACAGATGACAGTGAGACATACAAACAAGCAGTAATCTAATCTCAGATGTAACCCTGAGCAACATCTTCTTTCTGCTTAAACCAGCGATAACCCCGGTGAGGAGTCACCACGTCATCTTACCATCACAACAAGATGATATTGTGGCATACCAACAAGTAGTCCAATCTCAGCTGTAACCCTGAACAACATCGACTTTCAACTCAAACCGATGATAACCCCGACGAGGAGTCAAACGTCATCTTGTTCCTTCGACAATGGCACGTCGTCTCAACACTTCATACATACATACATCCAACAATGTCCCACAAGAACCGAGGATTAACAATCCCGAGTGACTATTACATGTGACAGTACTTTGGATAGAATTTAAAGCTTGAAGACCATGGGCATAAACCCCTCTTCCTGACTTCGTACAACCTCTAATCCATGTCATTGCGTAACTCTTGACACAACCGGTCCGAAGAAGGTCAGATATACCTCGTTCGGATGCTCAGATTGAAGTTCTGTAAGTTCAAGCGGACATTATAGTGCATAAGTGCACGTAATACGAGATGACAGGACCCGTAAGGCTCGGATGCCTCACGACCAGCCGCAGGTGTACCTGCGGCCATCCATCTATATATACAAGCCTAGGGGTCAGCCATTTGAGAAGAAGGGGGAGGGAAAAAGGCGAGGAAGCCTTGTCCATTTTACTCTACATACACATCTTTTGAGTGTTTCCTCGTCTTTAAACACTAGTTAGCTCACATATAGCTATCTTTTATCCGGTGGGAGCTGAGTGTTTATCCATTTAAAGTCATAGAAGTCTACTTTGGCAGCCCACTGTAAGCGTTCTTATATTCTATAAAGCCTTCTTCTAATATTAGCACACACTGTTGTACACGTTGAGAGTCGTGTGAGTGTGTTTGCCCAGACTTCAGTCCGTGGTTTTCATTTCTGTCTGTATATATACACTTATATATATATATATGTATATATTTCATATATGGAATAACATTATCGAGTTATGCCTCGATTGAGCATAGACTTCGGTCTGGAGCGTTTAATTGCTTATATATATATATTTAAATATATATATATATATATATATACTATATATATATCTGATCGTGGCGGATATTCGATGAGCCTGGATTTTATATCCAGTGCGTTTAATTGCTATATATATATATATATATATATATATATATATATTTATTTACATTTCCGTCAGGCCTAGAGTTCACTTCGTGGCCTTTTACAGCTTTATTTACATTCCGTCCTACCTGGAGTTTACTTCGTGGCAGTTGATCGCTTTTACAGCTTTATTTACATTTTGTCCCGCCTAGAGTTTACTTCGTGGTGGTTGATCATGTTTATATATATATATATATATATATATATATATATATATATATAGCTTTATATATATATATATATATATAACTGCTTACTGCTTTCCATATAAATTGCAGTATCATGTGAGCCTAGGAATCATGTGATCACAGGTTCAGTTTACTGAATCTAGATTCGGTTCCCATGATGGAAATTTTTTAGCTGTAAGTAGCCTGTACATTATTTTATAGTGTCTAAATTTCCTTGGATGGCTGTCATGCCCACGAGCAATTCAGCACTGCTGTATATTATTTTCTCGAGAATGCTTCGCATCTCAAAAATAAAAGCAAACAAGCCGAACATTTAATAATAAAATGGAAGTATGAAAAGGTCTCAATTCCTATTGAGCAAAGGGTTTGAAAAAGCTTTTTTACAAAACGTCATTGCTATATCTTGGTTAAAACTGAATTTTTCCATAAAATTCAAACCTTGTGTATATAGGTGCGAACGAGGCCTCGCACTACTTTCAAATAACTGCACATTAATCCACACACACACACAAACACATATTCATATAACAATTTCTTTGAAAAGTGGCGGTCACCGTGGTAACACGTATGTCGGGGGGTGCCTAACACCTTCCCTCCGCATAATCAAGCCCCCGGACCCAAAATGAACCTCGATTTCACAGACCCGTCTAGCAGTGTCAAATCACTGGGTCAATGTGCAAACCTTTTTCGGTTGTGTTGGTACAACCAGTTAAATACACCAACTGGAGACTCTTAAAGTCAAATCATCGACATTATACATGTCAGACCTTTTTCACTTGTTTTTTCAAACAAATCTCGCATTAACATGAGAACACCAAAGAACAAGTAACAAAAAGGGACACTCAAAAATCCCGACGTCGACATAAAGTATTTCTCTTAGAGGAGTTATGGAAGACGGAGCGAGCGTTATGCGAAATGACTGAAGAATGGAATGAGCTGAAGGCGCATGTAGAAAGGATGAAGACTGAAGGTGGTGGATCGTCTGAAGGAACACTCAAGAAGAAAGGCAAGAATAAGAGAAAGAGGGACAACAACAACGATAATTTTGAAAATTTAAACCCAAAGAAGAAGCAAGTTTGTAGCAAGTATGGAAAGACACACGTGGGAGAATGCATGATGTGGAAGAATGTATGCTTTAATTGTAAGCAGGAAAAACATATTTCCCTACATTGTCCTAAGCCGGATATGAGGAAGTTTTTTTCATGTGGGAGAACGGGTCACGGATTCAACAAGTGTCCCAACAAAAAGAAGATTGGTGAAGGGAGTGGACGGTAGACAACTTAGATATATGTGATAGTATCTTTTGGTAGAAGATTATGATATTAAGGGTTGTAATATCGAGAACGATGTGTAAGCATATGTAAATATATATGTTTGTATGAATGAAATCTTTATTTTCTATATGAATATAAGATTAAGATTAATTTGTGAGTTCTTAAAACTCATACTTATAGTAAGTTCATGACTCATAATTATATGAAATGTTTCTGAACCCCTCAGCGAATGGATACCAATGGTCTGACTAGGATAAGTTCATACACTCATATAATTGTGGTAAGTTCCTGAACTCATATGTGTGGTAAGTTTGATGAACTGGGAATAGTTATATGAGAATGGAGAATTGTAACTTTTTGTGTAAAGTTGGGGAATTATAAATTTTTATGTAAAGTTATGTGTGTTAATCATACTATTTATTTAAAAAGGGATAGTAATATTTGTTAAGTACTAAATGTACTATGTGCTATTTGAATAAATATGCGATTACATGAGAACTATGTGTTGAATTCTTATTGTGTTAAGAATTTTTGTAGAGAAAGAGAATTAATGTAAGATTATTATTTAAATCAGATTATGCCGCCTAGACAACAGATTTGAAATCAAAGAGGAGCATTCAGTGAATAATGAAGGAGGTCAAGCTGACCTAATGCAGAATTTCGTAGATATGTTAGCCCAAACTATGGGAAATAGAGCTCCAACAGCAAGAGGAAGAGCGAGAAATCAGCCAGCTGATAGATTGGCAAATTTTAAAGACTTTAAAGCGGTAGGATCGCCTGAATTCAAGGGGACCACGTATCTAATTGAAGCCCAAACTTGGGTAAAGGAGACGGAGAAAGCAATCATTTTTTCCAGAGTAGCGGAAGAGCAAAAGACAGCTTTTGCAACATATCTGATGAAGGGAGAAGCCAATTACTGGTGGGAGACAAATCAGGCGAGAGCTGGTAATGCAGTGGTAACTTGGACAAGATTCAAGGAGTTGTTCTTTGAGAACTATTTTTCGTTAAGTATGCAAGCTCGGATTGAAGTTAAGTTTCTAGAACTAAAGCAGGAGAATATGTTGATTTCTGAGTATACTGCCAAATTCAACGAATTATAGAGATTTGCACCTCATTAGGTGGACACGGAAATAAGAAAGGTGAGAAGATTTGAAAATTGAAGCCGGGTATATACAACAAAGTAGCTGTATTACAGATAAATACGTTCGCGGTTTTGTTGGAAAAAGTGTTAATTGCTAAAGGAGGGAGCAAAGCTACATCTCGATTTCACCAAAAGAAAAAGAAGAAGATAAATGATGAAGGTAGTAGTGGTGGAAGTAATTCGAACAAAAGGAAGTGGAGCGAGAATACCCAGTCGGGTAATAAGATTGAAGGGAATAAGAAAGGGAGGGAGCCATGTGCGACATGTGGAAAGAACCATTCGGGAGTTTATTTGAAGAAGAAAGGAGTTTGATATAACTGCAGTCAAGAGGGACACCTGTCACATAATTGTCCCAGTCCGAAGAAGATACAAGGTTGTTTTGCGTGTGGATCGACTGATCATATGGTTCGAAACTGTCGTAAGAGGAATGGTGAGAAGGAAAGTGTCAACAAGGAATCTGGTAGCGAAACCTTGGTGATTTGAGGACCTGAACAACCAGGAAGACCAACAGCCCGTACATTTAACATGACGACGTAAGATACAGTAGCTGCTCAGGAGGTGGCAACAAGTAATGATTTCACTTAGAATTTAAAATACGCGAGTAATCTTGGTTAGATATTACTGTGAATTATTTTCTTTTATAGATCCAAGTTACAGGTTAGAATATGAGACACAAATTAATATTGTGTTGATAAGAATGAATTGATGATACAACATTAAAAGAATGTAGAGAATAAGAAAGTGGTGATTCCGAGGACGGAATCCTTTTATGGAGGGGTGAATGTGATAACCCGGGATTTCGAATAATCTGAATTTTACGAATAATTTTTTTTTATTATTATTAAATATTAATATTGACTGTTAATATTGTACTGTGTATCTGTGATACGAGTCTCGAGAAGTGGTCAATTTATGTATTGACTGATAAATAAGAGTAGAGTTATGCATAACAGCTTTAGAAACCATAACCCTAATTCTGGATAGGGATTCGATAGAAAATATAATTAAAATAATTATATTGATGGGTACGTGTTTGTACTATATTGAGTTATTGATCAATGATTGTTCGGATAGGGTTTAAAATTTGTAAACCCTAATAAGGGATTAGAAACCCTAATCTCAGATTTAGAAAACCTAATGTACAGTTAGAAACCCTAAACGAATGTCGGGAAACCCTAATTTCATATCCTGGAATCCTAAACCCTAATTAGGAAACTCTAATCCTAATTAGCTACCCTAACGTGATTATTAAACTTTAATATGATTAGGAAACCCTAATATAAATAGTAAACCCTAATTGTAATTTAGAAATTTTAAATTTCCTAATTAAAACCTGATAAATGGATTTTATATCCACGAATCGGTGTCCATTTCATGCTTATTTGTTGCTATTTTCTTGTGTTCATGTTCATTTTTACTTGTTTTGTGTTCTTTTATGTGTAGGATGGTTGTTGCGATATTTAGCGAAGATTTGGAGTCATTTGGAATCATTTAGAGTCAATTCGGTGCAATTTTGGAAGAAGTCATGAAGCAACAATAATCATTCAGCGGAATAGACCCCCGCCAGGGCGAGGGGTCTTCATATGGAATTAGCAGAATGGTAGCCTGCCGGGGCGGGCCCTTTTAAGGCATACACCCCCGCCGGGGAGGGGGGTGTCGAATCCTGAGTGTTATGTTCTGCTTGAAATTCTGTTGGAACGTGGATGCTAAACGTTTGGATTGTACATGGACTCTACTTGATGGGGAATTTTAGCTGGGACTTGTGTGTTGGACATCTATTACTCTATCAACAAGGAATTCAACAACACACAAAGGCATATTATAAAGATTAATTCGAGTTTTCTTAGCAAGCTTTGGAGGAAGATTTTGAAGAGATTTTTGGGACGATTGCAACTCTAGGCTACGTGAAGGGTATTTTTCAATATTCTTCTTCTTATACTATTATTTATAATTAAAAGAATGTTATCTTTGATTTATTCAGTAGTTATTTCATTTATAATGAACTAATTCACTTTTTAGGCTTATGACAGATCCTTAAGTGAATCGATGATTTTGTAAACTTTGATTTCCAGTTCAATAAGTTATTTCCAGTTTATCTATATTAATTTGAACTTGAATTTATGAATTGCTTGATCAACAATTCTTTGTGGATTTGTATGGAATTGAGAGCGGATATTAAAATTTAGACTTAGTTAATATAGCATGTGTTCTTGAATTTTGTGAATAACAAAATCTTGATGAATGTTAAGGTAGAGATATGCTTGACATCGCATGTAATCGGATAGAGAACTTAATCTTAAACCTTCTTTAATTGTAATTCACATAGAGATATAGTGAGTTAGTTGATTAAGGTGTTTAACTTGTTTCTATCTAAATTATGGATTTAAGTTAATACGATATTAGTGCATCGAAAGGTGGTTAATACTACATTCGTGTTCTAGATTAATAAATTGGGATAGTGAATTGAGTTGGAATAAAAGTGTTAAAAATCAGAGTGAAGCTTAAGGTGAAATCATAAGTCTAATTCTCCATAAATTGTTTGAAATTCTAGATTTTGATATTTGTGATAGTTTTGTGGTTATTTATTTATTTCTTAATTTAGTTTTTATAATTATAATCATTGAATTGAATAGTTTAACAAAATTAGGTTAATGGGAAATTGATACATGTAAGGTTGAGTTTCTTATTACTTTGTCTCTATGGGAAAGATACTCTACTCATTACTATATTACTTGTTGACCATGTATACTTGCGTTTGTGCGTATATAGATTTTACCCAACAATTTTTTGGCGCATTTTCTGGGGACCAATTTAGTATAGATCTTAACATTTTTACAATATCAGTTTAATTAATCCAGTTTTACTTAAACATTTTTTTATTTTTTGTTTTGTTCATCTTATTTCAGGTGTTTGAAGTAGTTTATGCAAACTTGGTCCAAAAATCCAGTCATGCTGCCTTTTAAGGACGACATTGAGAAAAGGTTTCAGAGATTAAGTAAGTGGATCAAGGAATCAAGGCAAGAATTTGAAACATCTGAGAAAGAAGAGGAAATGGCAGCCGAAGATCAGAAAGCATTAAGGGACTTTGCCACACCCAAGGTGACTGAACTGCAGTCAAGCATCACCAGGCCCGCAATTGCTGCAAATACATTTAAAATCAAGCCTGAGACGATTCACTTTAGTTTGGGGGATTGGCTAATGACAATCCGAATGAACATCTAGTCAGCTTTCTGGAGATATGTGATACCTTTAGGTATAATGGGGTGTCGGATGATGCGGTGAGACTTCGCTTGTTCCCATTCACTTTACGAGACAAGGCGAAGAGTTGGTTACACTCTCTACCGCCGTGTTCAATAACTACTTGGGAAGACCTAGCCCAAAAATTCCTTGCAAAATTCTTCCCACCGGCAAAAACTGTAAAAATGAGGAACGAGATAACGATGTTTGAACAGAAACACGGGGAGTCACTGTATGAGGCATGGGAAAGATACAAAGAATTGCTCCAAAAGTGTCCACATCATGGGTTGCCTAAGTGGTTGCAAATGAACACGTTTTACAATGGATTGAATAGAAACCTCAGAATCAGTATTGATGCAGCTTCGGGTGGAGCATTTATGGCCAAGAGTTACGAGGAAGCCTACGATTTAATTGAAACCATGGAGGCCAACAACTTCCAGTGGCTCATAGCAAGAATGACACAGGCAAAGGCAGCTGGGGTGTTAGAAGTAGATGGGGTGAGAGCAATATAAGCATAAATTGTTGCGTTGTCTAAGAAGTTGGATGCCATGACAGGGGCTCAGGTACAATATGTGGCAGTAGTATGTGAATTATATGCGGGAGAGCATCCTACGGATCAATGCGCAATTAATCTAGCATTCGTGCAATTTGTGGGCAACTATAACAGAATTCCACAGAATACATACCAGAATGCGTACAATCAAGGGAATAGGAATCATCTAAACTTTTCATAGAGTAATAATCAGAATCAACAAGCTCCACGACCATCATATCCTCCAGGATTTCAGAACCATCAACAACCAGCTCCACATCAAGAAAGGAAATCAGATTTAGAGGAGTTGGTAATAAAATACATAACAAGCAATGAGGTGGCTATGAAAAATCAAGCAATGGCAATGAAATCACAAGAGATGGCCATCAAGAATTTAGAGAATCAGATAGGACATATTGCATTAGCATTGAACAATAGACCATAAGGAACATTACCAAGTGACACCGAGAGAAATCCGAAAGGTAATCACGAGCAATGTCAAGCTATTATGTTGAGAAGTGGAAAATAGCTTGAGGGTCAAGAAACCAAAATTTTGGTTACAAAGAAGGTTGAAATAGAGAAAGAAAATACAGAGGTTGAGGTCAAGAAGGGGGACAAGAAACAATTGGAAAAGAGCATACTAGTTAACAGACCAGTTGCCTATCCTCCACTACCGTTTCAGCAAAGGGCCCAAAAATAGAAATTGGATAAGCAGTTCGCTAAGTTTTTGGAAGTTTTCAAGAAACTTCATATTAACATTCCGTTTATAGAAGCCCTAGAGCAGATTCCGAGTTATGCAAAATTCATGAAAGGAATTCTGTCAAGGAAGAAGAAATGGGAAGACTTTGAAATAGTGGCACTAACAGATGAGTGTAGTGCAGTGTTACAACAAAAATTACCACCTAAACATAAGGACCCAGGGAGTTTCACTATCCCATGCATAATTGGGAACATGTCTTTTAACAAGTGTTTGTGTGATTTGGGGGCGAGTGTGAACCTTATGCCATTGTCAATATACACAGAATTGGGTTTACCCGCGCCAAAGCCTACGAATATTTCATTGCAGTTGGTGGATATGTCAATCACATATCCGAGAGGCATAGTAGAGGACATATTGGTTAAGGTAGATAAGTTTATATTCGCCACGGACTTTATCATTTTGGATTTTGAGGAGGACAAGAACATCCCAATTATCCTAGGGAGACCCTTCTTGGCCATGGGTAGGACACTCATAGACGTACAAAAAGGAGAACTTACTATGAGGGTCCAAGTTCAAGAAATCAAATTTAACGTGTTCAAGGCCGTGAAATTCCCTACGGATGAGGAAGAATATTTTCGGATGGATTTAATTTAGCAAATCATCAGTGAAGATATGGGCAAGAGTTTGGTCAACGATCCATTAGAAACGACTTTATTGGGGGATGAAGAGTTTGACGACCTATAATTTGTGGACTACTTACAGATGTTAGATTCATTGCCACGAGTTAGCCGATTCAGAGCACCGTTTGAACCTTTGCACCCTGAGGAGATAGCCACAGAAAAACTGAAACCGTCATTGGAGGGGCCATCAACTTTGGAACTTAAGCCACTCCCTAAACACCTCAGGTATGCGTACTTAGGCAATTCAAATTCTTTACATGTTATTATTTTTGCTGCACTTAACGATTTGCAGGAAGAAAAGTTGCTGAGGGTGCTTAGGGAACACAAGTCGGCGATTGGGTGGACGATTACGGATATAAAGGGAATTATCCCTTCATTTTGCATGCACAAGATTCTGATGGAAGATGATGCAAAACCAACGGTGGAGCAACAACGTCGACTCAACCCTATTATGAAGGAAGTTATGAAGAAGGAAATTTTAAAGTGGTTGGATGCCGGTATCATCTACCCGATTTTCGACAGTAAGTGGGTTAGTCTGGTCTAGTGCACGCTCTTGAAAAAGGGAGGAATAAGCGTAGTGCGAAGATGAGGATAACGAGTTAATCTGAAACAAAAACGGTGACGAGTTGGAGGGTTTGCATAGATTATAGGAACTTGAATAAGGTAACCCAAAAAAATCATTTTCCATTGCCCTTTATTGATCAAATGTTGGACAGATTGGTGGGACATGAATATTATTGTTTATTAGATGGGTACTCGGGCTATAACACGATAGTCATCGCTCCTGAGGATCAAGAGAAGACTACATTTACATGTCCATATGGCACATTTGCGTTCAAGAGGATGTCATTCGGGTTATGTAATGCACCTGCGACCTTTGAACGGTGTATAATGGCCATTTTCTCAGACATGGTGGAGAAAAATGTTGAAGTCTTCATGGACGACTTTTCTGTCTATGGGGACAACTTTGATACTTGCCTAAAAAATTTGGTAATGGTGTTACAGCGATGCAAGGATATAAATCTCGTGCTTAACTGGGAAAAATGCCACTTCATGGTTGAGGAGGGCATAATTTTGGGCCACAAGGTATCGGTTCAAGGATTGGAAGTCGACAAGGTGAAGCTGGAAACAATCAAGAAATTGCCTCCACCGAGCTCAGTTAAGGGTATTAGAAGTTTTTTGGGACACGTTGTGTTCTACAGGAGATTTATAAAGGACTTCTCAAAAATTGCGAAGCCTTTATGCAGTCTGTTAGAGAAGGATTCTGTTTTCAGTTTTGACGAAAAATGTAAGGAAGCCTTTGAGTTGTTGAAAAAGAAGTTGACTACAGCCCCCGTGATCGTCGCATCGGATTGGAATATGTCATTCGAGCTGATGTGTGATGCAAGCGACTATGCGGTTGGGGCTTTTTTGGGTCAACACCGAGACAAGGTGTTCCGCGCCATATACTATGCAAGCAAAACACTCACGGAGACTCAAATGAGCTATACAACCACAGAAAGGGAATTGCTTGCAGTAGTGTATGCGTTTGACAAATTCTGGGCATACTTGATCGGGACTAAGGTGATAGTCTACACGGACCATTCGGCGATTCGGTACCTAATTGCAAAAAAAGATGCTAAGCCACGCCTTATCCGATGGATTCTCCTACTTCAAGAGTTTGACTTAGAAATAAAGGATAGAAGGGGGACGGAGAATCAAATAGCCGATCACTTGTCTAGGCAGGAAAACCATGGGAAAGCGAAAGAAGACAGGTGTGAAATTAACGAATCATTCCCGGATGAGCAATTGTTTGGGATTTTTGCAAAATTTCCTTGGTATGCGGATTATGCAAATTTTCTTGTGAGCAACATTCTTCCACCTGATCTCATAAGACAACGGAAAAAGAAGTTTCTTCATGATGTAAAATGGTACATGTGGTACGAATCGTATTTATTTTGTTCAAGCGCGGTCTTGTAAAAAAATGATTAGAAGGTGCGTGCCCTATAGTGAAATGAAGAACATTATGTATGAGTGTCATTCATCTGCATATGGCGGACATTATGGTAGCGAGAGGACAGCAGCAAAGGAGCTGCAAGTCGGGTTTTATTGGCCTACATTATTCAAGGACGCCCACCATTTTGTCAAACAATGCAGTAGGTGTCAAAGGGTGGGTAACATTTCGAAACGGAATGAGATGCATCTACAAACAATTCTTGAAGTGGAAATCTTTGATGTATGGGGCATCAATTTCATGGGGACATTCCCTTCGTCTTTGAACAATCAGTATATTCTACTCGCAGTGGATTACGTATTAAAGTGAGTGGAAGCTGCAGCACTACCATCAAACGATGCCAAAGTGGTCCTCAAATTCCTATAGAAAAACATTTTCACGAGGTTTGGCACGCCAAGAGCAATAATCCGTGATGAAGGTAGTCACTTCTACAATAAGTCCTTCACAGCTCTTTTGGCTAGGTATGGGGTCAACCACAAGGTAGCGACAGCTTATCACCCCCAAACCAGTGGGCAGGCTGAGGTTTTAAACAGGGAAGTCAAGAAAATATTAGTGAAAGTGGTGAATCTGAATCGTAAGGATTGGTCACTTCAATTGGACGATGCGTTATGGGCATACCGAACTGCGTACAAGACACCGATCCGGATGTCACCATATCAACTACTATACGTAAAGGCATGTCATTTACCAGTCGAGCTACAACATAAGGCTTATTGGGCAGTTTAAAAACTTAATTTTGATCAAGCAGTTATAGGAGAAAAGAGACTACTTCAACTGAATTAGCTCGACGAATTTCACCTCCACGCCTACGAGAACTCCAAATTATACAAAGAAAAGGTATAAAGATGGCACGACCAGAAAATTATGCATCGAACATTCGAGCTGGGTCAATCAGTCCTTTTGTTTAACTCACGGCTGCGATTGTTCCCAATAAAGCTTAAGTCGAGATGGTCGGGACCATTCACTATAAAGCGGGTATTCTCACAGGCGCCGTTGAATTCTATAGTCGCAATCCTTTAGAAACATTCAAGATCAACGGTCATCGTTTAAAGCATTATTGGGGTGGTGAGGCAAACACTGATGTCATCGCCATCACCTTGGCCGACACACCATGAACAGGAAGTAGTCAAGCTAAACAACTTAAAATCAAGTGCTAATTGGGAGACAACCCAATCTTTAGTTTATTTCTCGTATTTTTCATTCATAATTGTAGAATATAGTTTTATTAAGTTATTAGGTAGTATTATATAATAAAAGTCTTATTAATCTTTCCATAATACATTATGTTATCAACAATCCACTAATGCTTATGTTTTATATCTTATAGGATGGAAAAAGGATCATTGAGTGGGTTACAATGAAGCAAAGTTGAGAAACAGGGAAATTTAGCAGAAGTGATGCCCGCTAGGGCGGGCCCAAAAAGCACTACAACCCCCGCCGGGGCGGGGGTCTCCCCAGGTTTTTAACAGAAGGCATGCCCGCCGGGGTGGGACTTTTTTACCTTACACCCCCCGCCGGGGCGGGGGTCCTCAATGCCAATTATAGTAGCCATGCTCGCCAGGGCGGGCTGTCTAAGACTAATACCCCCCGTCGGGGCGGGGGTCCTGGAACTCAACTGACTTTTCGGTAGTTATGTAAGTGCTAGACTCCACAACTTCCACCTCAATTAAATCTCCCCATCACCTTCAACCACCACCCACTACACCCACGATTTCCAATGCTCCACTACCTCTCCCCACCTCTTCAATCCACCAATAAAACCCCTCACACAACCTCTATATATAATTACCACATCTCATCCCATATTCCTCACAACACTCTTCAACTACACTCATCAAATTTCGAAGTAGGACATTCATAGAGGCTACTTGTGAGCAATTGAGAGGCAAACATATCACTATTTTCAAGTTCCTCAACTTCATTCACCTTAATTACCACATACAATTACCAAATTTGGGGGATAGTCATCAGTGCACACTAAGTGTTCGACGAAGTGGGTGAACCACGTTTGGAGGGGCTAGGTATTGTGAGTCAAGCAATAGCGAGAACATGTCTTTCCAACCAACATTGAAACGTCAAAGGGGAGAGAGTTCAAGGCCCACACAACCAACTCGGATCTTTGATCGCCGAAAATTTTTGAGAGCCGCCGCCGCCGACCGGTATGAGTATATGCTCACCAAAGCCCTTTCACCGGAGCGGGGGTTGGCACCGGAACCCAGTGATGGGGAGATGATGCCTCAAATCTATCAGAAGGGGTGGACAAAATTCACAGAAGAGCCGGAACCCGCTGCGGTCAACATTGTCAAGGAATTCTATACAAACGTTGAGGATAAAGCTCCATTCAACGCATTTGTGCGGGGTCGCTTGGTTCCATTCAGTGTCGATGCAATAAACACCTACTATCAACTACGGGTACCTCGTCAATGCTAATATACTCAATTACGAGATTTTGATCTGGATTATGAGGCAATACTCAAGGAGATGACTAAGCCGGGAACAACATGGATCAAAGGTCGGAAGGGAGGAACAGTGTTCTATAGCAAAGACCTCAGTCGGTATGGAAAAATCTGGTACGCATTCCTATGCGCTAAACTGTATCCACCCCAACACACCTCGGACGTGACCAAAGAGAAGGCATTGCTGCTAGACGCAATTGTGCAAGACTTCATCATCGATGTCGGGGCCATTATTTGTTTCTCCATCCGCCGGTGTTTACGTGGAAATTTTTCGGGAGGCTTGCCACACCCATCACTCATATGTGGGTTGTGTCATCAAGCAGGGGTGAGATGGTCCGATGATGAGCCCACACAGATGTCGCTTGCGTTGCTTGACTCCAGAATGATAGCGCGATATTCTGTGTGGGCGGGAGGCGATTTACATCATCGTGGACTAGACTTTATTTTTCTGTCGGCTTCGGAAGACGAAGTTGATGCTACAGAGACATCAGAGGATGATGATGAAGGTATGGGAGATCAAGGGGCCGAGCAGGTACCACAGACCGAGGCACTTTCTAGTCCTCAGTTCCTTGATTTTCAAAATCAAATGAATGCGCACAATAAGGCAGCACGTCGGGAGATGCGATGACTCGCATTGAGGCAAGATCACATATTTGATGCTATGAACGCATCTTTTGCCTCCCTCAACACAACCCTTCAGAGTTTCAACCCGATGGCCCAATTTCCATATCAGCAACCCGTGCCAATGCCGAGTTTCCACCAAGTGATTCAGAAGAAGAAGCTCAACAACCACCTCCTCAAACTTAAGAGATAGCAGGGAAGTCCTCACGTACTTAATTTTGGTTATTGATCCAATGAGGGCATTGTATTACTTAAGTTTGGGGGATTTAAATTCATGTTTGCATGCATATATAGTACTTAGTTTTAAATTTGTCATTTTAATTCTAGTGTTGCATAGTAATTTAGGAAGAATTACATGATAGCTTAGGTGCATACATAGTAGCTTAGGTTATTTTTGTCATTGCATTGTTTTTAGTTTTGTAAATATTGCATTTTGTTATATAAAAAAAATTAGTTAAATATTGTGTTTGCATATGTCATGCAATGTTGTAGTTTATGTTATTTGGGGGCCAATGATGAGATTGATAATAAGTTAACCAATACAGCATTGATTACTAGAACTGTGATACAATTTTTGTTATTAATCAAATCTTACACTCGTTTGAAACTGGTATAAAAAGGTTAGCACGCTAATAATATCTTTGTTGACTGGTCAATTCAAATTAATACATAAATAGTCTCTAAAGGATAATGCTAGAGTAAATGAGAAATCGACAAGGATAGGCAATAAAGGAGAAAATTAGGCAAGAACCTAAGTTTGGGGGATTATATGTGGGGTATATAAGCTTTATCTAAAAAAAGAGTATATATTGTGACTAGTCTTGTTTCGGGGCCTTTGTTACTTGAGCAAGTACGCCCGAGGGGATTGTCTTTACACCTAGCGCCCTAAGGTCTTTTATGATCTGAGAGTCGTTGGTCGAAAGCTCGCTAAGGGGTAGCACTATCAACCTAATGGGATGAGACATTGCACAGTAATGTAAAAAAAACAATAAAACGGGAAAAGAGCAAAAAGCCCCCGTGTGAAAAAAGAAAAAAAATATAGATAAATGAAATATAAGTACCCTGCATGAACCCTTGAGTTTGGTATTGCTTAGTTTTAGTTGGAATGAGCTTATTCTTGACAATTTTGAGTTTTCACTGTGTGATTCCTTCTAAGAATTTAATTATGTATTGAATTTGAGTCTGTAATAGTTATCATGGATGTTGAACACACACACACACACACACTATACCAGTGATGATGGTTTAAGATTTGAGAATTAATATGGAATTATAGATTGGTTTTGGTGATTGATATTGTAGCGTTTGCTTGTTTTCTCTAAGGCCGTTATAATAATTTTGATTTTGCGATACTGTTGGATTTGGAAGCATATAGATTAGATCATATTCATTTCATCTCATTGTATTGCATTGCATAGTATGTGGTTGTTTTGTGCTCGAGGACTAGCACGGTTTAAGTTTGGGGGATTTTGATAAGTGGATTTTGTATCCATGAATCGGTGTCCATTTCATGCTTATTTGTTGCTATTTTCTTGTGTTCATGTTCTTTTTTTCTTGTTTTGTGTTCTTTTATGTGTAGGATGGTTGTTGCAACATTTAACGAAGATTTGGAGTCATTTGGAATCATTTGGAGTTAATTCGATGCAATTTTGGAAGAAGTCATGAAGCAACAGCAATCATTCAGCAGAATATACCCCCGCCGGGGTGGGCCTATTTGCCTTGTACACCCCCGCCGTGGCGGGGGGTCTTCATAGGGAATTAGCAGAATGGTAGCCCACCGGAGCAGGGGGTGTTGAATCCTGAGTGTTGTGTTCTGCTTGAAATTCTGTTGGAACATGGATGCTAAGCGTTTGGATTGTACATGGACTCTACTTGATGGAGAATTTTGGCTAGGACTTGTGTGTTGGACATCTATTACTCTATCAACAAGGAATTCAACAACACACAAAGGCATATTACGAAGATTAATTCCAGTTTTTCTTAGCAAGCTTTGGAGGAAGATTTTGAAGAGATTTTCGGGACGATTGCAATTCTAGGCTACGTGAACGGTGTTTTTCAATGTTCTTCTTCTTAAACTATTATTTGTAATTGAAAGAATGTTATTTTGATTTATTCAGTAGTTATTTCATTTATAATGAACTAATTCACTTTTTAGGCTTATGACGGATCCTTAAGTGAATTGATGATTTTGTAAACTTTGATTTCCAGTTCAATAAGCTATTTCCAGTTTATCTATATTAATTGGAACTTGAATTTATTAATTGCCTGATCAACAATTCTTTGTGGGTTTGTATGGAATCAAGAGAGGATATTCAAATCTAGACTTAGTTAATATAGCATGTGTTCTTGAATTTTGTGAATAGCAGAATCTTGATAAATGTTAAGGTAGAGATATGCTTGACATCGCATGTAATCAGATAGAGAACTTAATCTTAAACCTTCTTTAATTGTACTTCACATAGAGATATAGTGAGTTAGTTGATTAAGGTGTTTAACTTATTTCTATCTAAATTGTGGATTTAAGTTAATAAGGTATTAGTGCATCAAGAGGTGGTTAATACTACATTCATGTTCTTGATTAATAAACTGGGATAGTGAATTGAGTTGGAATAGAAGTGTTAAAATCAGAGTGAAGCTTAAGGTGAAATCATAAGTCTAATTCTTTATTATTTGTTTTAAATTCTAGATTTTGATACCTATTATAGTTTTGTGGTTATTTATTTATTTCTTAATTTAGTTTTTATAATTATAATCATTGAATTGAATAGTTTAATAAAATAAGGTTAATAGGAAATTGATACTTGTAAGGTTGAGTTTCTTACTACTTTGTCTCTGTGGGAACGATACTCTACTCATTACTATATTACTTGTTGACCACGTATACTTGCGTGTTGTGCGTATATAGATTTTACCCAACAAAAACCTAATTGGAAATTTTAGAAACTAAAGTTGTAAAACCTAAGGGTTAGGAACTTAGGGTTAAACCTCTAAGGGTTAAACCCTAAGGATTGGACAAATGTCTAGATTGCCATTAAAATTATTATGTAATTGACCAAAATGTCCTTTTTACTTTCTTTAATTGGTAACTTGTAAAATTTTCTAAAACCTTTAGTTGGTGACCAACTAAATTGACTTGGTGACTTAAAATATCAGCAATTCAACCTCTTAATTGACAGCTATATCAGATCTTCAATGCATCTAAGTATTATAAAAGATTGAGAGAGAGAAAGTGTACTCATTTGCTCATTTTGCTCTCTAAAGCTCTCAACAACTCTTCCTCTCTCTAACCCTCCAAAATTATTAAGTATCTCAGTCCCAAATACAGCTCCTAGATCACCCAAGATTAGTTAGGAAGTTCAAGATAAAAGATTTGACTAGAAGGTATAAACTCAAAAATCTATTTTGATCTCGTATACTTAGAAAAAATGGTGTTTATGTGTTTAGAATTGTGTTATGGGATGTTTTAGTATGATCTATGATGATCTATCACAGATCTATAGCTTCTAAGTGCCTTAAAAGTAAGAATTTTTAAAACTGCTCAAGAACATGGTTTGTGGTCTGACAAGCTAATGTCAGGAGCCACAGATTCGTGTCTGTTTATGATTCTTGTTGTTTTTTTGTTTTGGATCGGTAGTTTGTTATGTGGTCTATGATCTGGAAGTGAAATCACAGTCATTTGATGTCTAGATTTTATGTTATAGTTGGTCAAAACCCATTGACCTAGCATGACAGAAGCTTTCTCGGTAACCCAGAAAGTGTAGATTAGCGTCTAACAAGATTTTTGAAGCCCGAGATCTGTCAGGTTTTATGTTGTTTGGTGATGTTGTTATATCTAGATTATAGCCTGTTGTCTGGACTATATATACATGCTTTTAGAACATTAAAACAATCAGCAGATTAAATGTAGTGAGTGGTCAAACTTGACCACTTGATCACAAAGTGCAGATTTTGGAATTTCCAGAAACCGTTAGAACAAAGCTTCTGACAGAGTTTGACCAAAGGATAATTTATGATTCTTTGTTGTTAGACCGATCTGTTGTTTTAATCATATACCTTAACATAACTACTATAGATTTGAACCTTAAGATCACTTGAATCAAGACCTGAACATCAAAATAATCAAGCCCAAAAATGGACCCTCGAAGCTGCTGGGTTTCTAGGTAGCCCAGAAAACCCAGAATTTGTTCTGACAACAACATTGAAGGCCCGAATCTCTTTGTTTTGAACGAGATGAAGATGGATAACTGTAGTATTACATGTTAACTACAAAATCAGTGTCTTAGCTAGCCCAGATCATGCGCCTCGAAATGAGAAATTAAAAAGCTGACGAAACATGGCATGTTGGTAACCGGCCTGTCAGTGTTCTTGAGGCTCAAGAACACCAACAACGACGATTACTATCGCTATAGCCTATAACGACGGTTGTAATATTTTTATTTTATGATTTTCTGAAAATTAATTAAAAATTACCAAAAATAGTTTTAAAAATTATTTTAAATTATGAAAAATAACTTTTAAGTATTTGGGATATTTTTAATTAATATTTAAAATTATTTGAATATTAATGGTATTTAATTTATTTAATTAATGTATTAAATAAATTAGAGAAAAATGATTTTAATATTATAAAAATTATTTTAAATAAGAATAAAGTGTTTTAAAATATTTTGAGTTATAAAATGTAACTTTTAATATTTTTAGAGAATTTTCAAGATTAATTTAATATTAATGATATTAGATTTATTTAATTATAAAATTAAATAAATGAATTAAAAATGATTTTATTGATTTAAAAATGAGAAAAATAATTTAAAAATATTTTAAGTTATAATTAATGACTTTTAATATTTTGATAAGGATTTCATTAATATTTAAATATTAATGGTGATGGTTTAAAATGATTTTAATTATTTTAAAAATCATTGAAATAAAATATTGATGATTTAAAAATATTTTAAGTTATTATTAGTAACTTTAATATTTTGACAAATATATCATTAAAATTTTAATATTATTAAATATTAATGATGATGGAATTAAACAGTATTTAAATCATTTAAAAATGATTCTAGTGTTTGAAAAATTATTATAAATTATAATAATTGTTAGAAAATTATTAAAAGCTTCCGAAAAATATTATAAATGATATTTGATTTATCTAAATAATATTAAAGCTTAGAGACCAAGTTTAATTGACAATAAATGTGTTACTTGTCGGATAGGGTAACCAGAACAACGAGAATAGACCAAAGTCCAACCAGATCGAACTAGTTGGACTTGATAAGTGTTTATATAGGTTATAAACACTTATGTGGCTATGTGGTAATGTGTCTAGGAGAAAAATTGACTGTAATTTACAGTGTTATATGTTATAAATTATTGTGCTAATTGTGAGACCGATATTATTGGTTATAGGTCTTTCGAATGCAGGTAAGTATATTGTGTAACAGTAATCAACGGAGAAGGCAAGTTTCCTTAACTCAACTTTGAGTTATATTCATTCAATTATTATGGTGGTTAATTATTGTTAATTAGACCACGTCCAAGAATTTATTGTTGATTATTCGTGGTTAGTGCATGTTTATTAATTCAAATTGAATCAATGATTCTGAAAATATATTCGGAGAATAATTATTATTGGATATTTACATCCTTAGAATTTATTATTGACAGTACAGATAATTCCTGCCTATTGTCGAATTGTGTTGAGAAATGTCTTTGCTAATTATTCTGGCTAGACGAACATTTTTTAGAACTTGATAGGTTCGAGAAGAGAATTCAATTATTATTGACAGATCGATGCCAATTATTTTGGCTAGATCAAGAAAGTGATTAGATATTGAAATCATAGTATTTCGTTGTTAAATCAAATTCTGATTCAAAGACGAACAACCTTTTATATAAAGGGAACATTTTTGGTCGTATATTCGGCCTTTACGCGTGTGTAATTATTATGCATAATATAGGGTACAAGGAGTTGGTCGCTCTAAGTACTTGCAGAGGGGTATGACTTAATCTTTATGGTTATTTGATACACCTGGGTATATCGAAGTATATCTTTGATAGTTACTCGACAAGTAAGTTGTAGATCCTTGTGATCACTCAGCATAACTCTGGAAAATATTTTCATCTTGTTATTTGGGTATATCAAAGTAAATCTTTGATAGTTACTCGAAAAGATAATTTTAAGATCATTTAAGATCATTCAGTATACACCTTGGAGAATATTTCTAAATTGTTATTCATTAGAATATCGTAGAAACTTTGAAAGTGTTGCACTATTTCCTTATCAGATTATTCTATTGTATAGAATGCGAGATGACTTGTTAGTGATTAAAGCCTTGTTCAGCTATTTCAAAGTTCCCTACACTTTGGTGTTATTCTATCAAATTAGATAGTCAGTTCTTATTAATTCTTATACATTTACTATATGTCTGAACTTGCGGGGAAAATTTGTTACTCACCCTTGCTAAATAAAACTTTTCAGCTAGGGACGAAGTGGCAGGAGGTGCTGTGAAGGACAAAGGAAAAGGCATTGTAATAAATTAGTTATGAATAGCATTATTATTATGTTATGTTTGTAAACCCTTTTTGTATATCTAAAGGGTAAGTTTGTAATGTTAAGGTTAGACGACCTGGGACTAATGTATTAACAATCTCTGTTAATGACTTATGTATTACTATTTCTAAATAAATGTGTAGTTAGACGTTATTATATTGTAGATCGTGAGCACCAAACTCGGGGGTCAGGTAACCCGAATTTGGGGGCATCATAGAGACTTGGTAAGGAGTTTGTGTAAAAATAAGGCTAACAAATGAAATTTTCTCTCTCTCAATCTATATATAATTGGATACAATGCATGTAGATGTATTATAAGGCTGATATGCTTTAATTTCCAGCACATGCACAATCTAATTAGGTCACCTACTACATATTTTGGTAAGATTCACAAGTAATCTAATAAAGAATGGCAAAAGGGTAATAAGGTCATTTGACTTAAAAATTTAATGGTATTTTGGTAATCTTGGCAAATCCTTAGGGTTTAACCCTAAGGTTTTGTGTATTAGCTTTTAAGGATTTCTTGATAAGGCTAAAAATGGAAATTTAAGTTACTAAAAATGAAACATTAGAGTTTCCTAATTACCTTGGGTTTTCTAATTACTTAAACTTATAAATTAGGTTTAACAATTTACTAATTATCATTAAGCGTGCCAAATTAGTGATTAGGATTTATAATTAGCAATTATGGTTTATAATTTTGAAGTTAGGGTTCCTAATTTAGAAATTAGGATTTCTAATAATTAGGATTTTCCCTAATTAGGGTTATATTCTATATTACCTGTCATTAGACACATTAACGCGATTACATAACAGTCTAGAGCTCCTTATTGAGTTTTAAATTAGTATTTAGCATAGTAATACTAAGTTTTCTACTGTTATACCATAATTGGCCAACCATTATCGATCTAAACATATAACACATAGTTATAGCACTGAAATAAAAATAATAGAATATTATTATTCTCTGTCCTTATTCAAAACTAGAATTAGGATTTGGATTTCATATCCCATTTATCTTACATATATAACATTATTAATTAAGTTAAAATAATTAACTTAATAATCTAAACTAAAAATCATATAATAAAATAATTATTATAATAATTCTAATAATCATTCCATATATTATTAAATAATATAATAATCATATTTTTAAAAAATTAATTAATAAAATATCATTACTACCAAATTAATTTATTATTAGAATATAATTATAAAAAATTCTAAAATTTATTTAAAATTATTTATCTAATAAATAAATTTTATTTATCACATATATACATATACTTTACCTTATACACATTCCCACCTTTAAAATAAAAAAAATTATACGTAAAATTTCTGTTTTAGTTATATAGAAAATATCGGGTTATTACATTCACCCTCCTTTATAAAGATTCCGTCCCCGGAATCACCATTTCAGAACTTATACCTATTAGGGTACGTAGCATACACAGTCATTTCAAGTAGATCTCGATCAGATTCGATCGAACTGATCTTTAACTAATTAACATAAAGCTTGTCTATCTAATTAAACGAAAATTTGATTTCTAATAGAACTCAAATTCATCCTTCAAAATTTTCCTTATAAAATAATTTACTACATATAAGAAATTCATGTATAAGAAAATAAAAGTTATACAAATAATACCTGGAGTTCAATCACTTGCTGCCACGGTATCCTGGACCGTCATGTTGAAGACTCTTGCGGTTGATTTTGTTGGCTTGCTTGATGAAGTTGGTCATGTGATCGCTTGAGTCCCGCTGCCTTTCCCCGTGTTCACGCTTCCTGCCTCCATTCTCCTTTTTGGACAGTCTTTCACCTTATGTTCCGTCAACCCACACAGAAAACACCCACTGTTCATTCTTGGATTGGGGCAGTTGGGAGAGATATGACCCTCCTGCACTCACTTGTAACACACAAACTTACCCTTTAAACATTCACCAAAATGATTTTTCCCGTAGTTCTTACACTGAACCACCTGCTTCTTCACACCTTCCTACTTCACCTGAACATTCCCAAAAGTGCTCCCTTTTCTCTTTTCACCCCTACTCCCACTATTAGTTTCCACATTCATAGCTCTCTCGACTTTGCCTTTATTCTTTTTGTCCTTATTATAGAGGCTCATGGCCTCACTCCCTTCCTCAGGTATAATAATAGCTTTTTCTAAAAGTGCAGTAAAGGTATTGATCTGCAATACTGCCACCTTGTTGTAGAGCTAGGGTTTTAATCCCAGCTCAAACCTCCTCGCCTTCCTAGCCTCCGTATTAACTTGATGTGGAGCGAACTTTGCCAACTCATTAAACTTTACGGTATACTCCGCAACAGTCATATTATCCTACTTTAACTCCAGAAACTTCACCTCCATCCTAGCCTGCATACTAGATGAAAAATAGTTTTCTAAAAACAAAGTTTTAAACCTAGCCCAAGTTACTACACCCTCTCATGCCCTTGCTTGATTTGCCTCCCACCAAAAATTCGCCTCCCCTTTCATCATGTAGGTGGCAAAAGCTGTCTTTTGCCCTTCAGCTACCCTAGCAATCACAAACACTTTTTTAATTTCCTTAACCCAAGTTTAGGCTTCTACAGGGTCAGTTGTACCTCTAAATTGAAAGATCCTACGACCTTAAAAATCTTTGAAGTTTGCCCGATTGTCATTTGATTTCCTCTGGTGGCATTCCTGTTTGCGTAGCTTGAGCTATCATGTTTTCAAAGTTTTTGATAAGTAGGTTTTATACCTACTTATTGGATATCAATTCACGTGAATTATGCCCATCTCGAGTACATTTTAGTATGTTTTTAGTTGCATTTCGTGTTATTTTGCATTGCATGTACTGAGAACTCCTCTGGTGTGAAAATGCAGGAAATGGCATAGCTCGGCATTGATAGGTGGCATGAGAGCAGTGAAGGCATGACACGAGGGTCGAGTGGAGAAAAGAAACTAAGCATTAACAGACAAAGAAGCAATAGTAACATGTCAAAATATCATTAGCAGCATGATAAGGAAGCAGCAATAGCAGAACACAAGAATGCAAATTGCAGGAGCCTCGCAGCCGCGCGGCTGTATAAGCTGGAACATGCGCGGTCGCGCCATCAACCGAAAAAGCTTAATTTGTATGTACGAGCGCCCGCGCCTGTTTAGTATGGGGATCGCGCGTGGCTACGTACATCATCGATTGCAGTTGTTGACTTTATTGTAATTTTAAAGTTTGAAGTGTTTGAGTTGGTATAAAGTACTCTGGTTGATACCAGACGTGTACGACTATTGTTTTGATGAGTTTTTGATAGATAGAACTAGTGTTCTACGCTTTGAACGAATTCCAACGAGGATCCAAGCATAGACCTAATATTTTATACTTCTTTTTTAGAATTCGATCATTGATTACGAACTACTTTTATGTTGCTAGATATTATTGAGGATTTGAACAGAACTCTTGGAATATAATCAGCAATTGGGTTTGATCGATTTTATCTTCTCTTAATTATTTTTATTTATTTTCCATGTGTTGCTTTAATCCCATAATGGCTTTCGGTTCAGCGATGAACTAAACTCCATTATGGGATTCTAACGGATATTGATGTGTAATCTAATATTAATGGCCTGAATGCTTGATTGTGTAGTTATCATGGAAATTCTATTATGATTGAATTGATTGCATGAATGTCTGATCACCATTCATTTTATGTACTTATATGGAATTGAAAAATGACACGTGAGTATGGTTGTAATCATGATAGCATGCGTTTATGAGGCTGAATTGTTTAGCTTTATATTTCGTGAACCAGATAGAAATATATTGTTTCACCGTGCGTAGTTATATAAGAGCTTATGCTTCAAGTCAGTATTATTGCAATGTCTCATAGATATATAGTGATGTTGGTTTTATTGATGATTACATGATTTCTATTGCACGTGGATTTTATGTATGTAGGTCGTGATGCATTGAAAAATGGTTATGTCTAGTTTTATGTTCTTGGCTAATTTTCCATGGTATATGAATGATATTGCATGAGAGTATTATTTAGATGAAATATGAATTGAAGTTAGAATCCCATTATTTCCAAACTTGATTTATTATTCTATTATTTTTCTTGTAGTCATTACTTGAGTTAGATTAATTCAAAAATTATAGCATTTGTGACACCCCCAAAATAGGTCCACACGACCCATTCTGAGTCGCCAGATATCACATTATAAAAATCAAATATAAACTTTATTTATACAACTGTTGAACTGTCGTATAGAATACAACCACAGTTAACTGTGAGTTTTAATACAATATTGTCTCATAGACAGTATCCAAACTCAAATGATTACAATGCCATATAAAATACAGCAGCAAATATTTCAAGACCCCGAAGAAGAACAAGAAGATTACTATTTTGTTCATTCTAATGAGGTGCACTTTTGACGCTTCCAAAGTTGGGTTCTCATCACCCTATTGTTGTTCACCAAAATCAATTATTAAGTGACGTATAAAATACGACACCCACATCTTAGGTCCTCAATACAATTATATATTGTATGTCATGTTTTTTTATAATGTATTAAGAAACTTCGAACGTCTCGGACCATCACACTATTCCCCTGTTATCCCCGCTCGACCCAGCTACACTCTTATTACCTGAAAGGAATTGTGAAGAAAAAGGGTGAGCAAAACTAGCCCAGTAAAGGATATCATGACTAAAGATAACTACATTATCAATAGCTTTCATCAATAATAAATCAGAGATTTAGAACATATGATAGATGATAAAACTTTTCAACCATAGTTGCAGCGGAACGAGCAATCCATTAGAAGAGTCAAATAGCCATCAGATCTATTATCTTCTCTGTGTTAAAAGTCCACCGATAATGTTTTATCCCTGTAACATCAATCAACAATTCTTGTCCACAATCATATGAATAACTCATAATCATAATTGTGATTCTAAATTCCTTTTCGCACCCAGGACGAAGATAATTTTTATCACCTATCTTCACTTGAAACATCAAAAATCATGGTTATACCAAATCACAATTTCTGCTCATAATCATACTAATTAAATCATCTTTGCACTACGGCCAAAGATATTCATTATTATCACATCAATGAACTAATATTTCATTGCTGAGACCCAGCTCAATAATTAATCCACATCATCGAATCATCCACACTTTCTACGGGCGAGGATATTCTTTAGTATCACGACCACGTATTATCCATGCACTACGGTCCAAAGATAATCGTGTTTTCATTAACGGTCCTGATCATGCCATAAAACAATTCATCTTTGCACCCTTGGCCGAAGAGAATCCATAACCATAATCATACCAAAAAGCGTCCCATCAATGCACTATGGGCGATAAGGACTTTTCCACATCATTTGTAACATTACGGTCATGATTATACCGAATAATCCCTGGTCATAATCATACCAAGTTCATCTATTTACTACAGGCCACAGATGACTTTCAACATATATAAGCATGAGGATGATGACAATGACATAAAGAATCAATCAAATGAGATAAAGGATAAATATTAAACTTTTATAATACAATTTATCCAGCGTTCAATAATAATCAAATGTTATCAATCACTTAATAATCTCATAATCTAATGTCATTAATATTATAATAATATTTTAATCATTTCTTAAACTTATAAATAATTTATTTCAATTGTTTACACTTTACCAAATAATACATTTAATCATTCAAAAATATCACACTCATAAGATTTCATCACCAATGATCAAATCCCTTATCAAAAATCTGCATATACCCTATATAGGATTCCCAAGCCATAAAATCCTACTTTCCAACTTTGTTACTTCACATAACATATTTAACTCATTTACTCATAACTAGATCATTTTCATGAAAAATATCAAATAAGTTCCAAAAATATTTCTTTTCTGGGATTTAGCAGAATATAGTCCCATATTGAACATATATTTTTCTCGGAATTTTTAAAATTCATTTACTATTTTTCAAAAATCAATTTATAATTAGTTCCTTAAGAAATTAGCTACCTCAAGGTTAACTCCAGAAATTCCCAAATCTTGGCAAAATCTTACACATGTTAACGTGAGCTTCCAGTTTAAATTTCATGGTCATCGGAGTTATAGAACTCCAGTTATAGCGTTTTTCGTCGGAAAAACCTAAATATTGAAATGGTCATAACTTGCTCATTTTAATTCGGAATAAGCTCATTTTTGGACAGGAGGTACTTTATACGATATATTTCCATGTCCCAAAAGGCCAGAATTTATCTCATAAATTAAGTGGCCGAAAATGCCCTTTTAAAATTTTGGACAGTAGCCATTTTGGAAATTTCGGTTTTTGACTCCTTTGCTAAAATCAGTCAACACAAAAATCTACAACACCTTTTCCAGTGATTCCACTTTGATAAGTTAGGAAACCCATAGATCTAACTCTAGAACTTGACCACACTCAAAAATTCGAAATATAATAGGAGATATGGTCAATTGAATTTCATATTCCATTTTCACCAAAATCTGATTTTTCAACCCTTTGTGATTCCAAAGAAACTTTCATGTTTTCACATAATAACCAACATAACTCATCATAACACTTACTAATACCACATATACCCATGATTTTCATCAGTCCAATGCTTTTATTATGACTTTCATCATAATCCACGTAAATGAATCATTTCCACAATTTAATAATGAATGAAATCTGAAAGGATCATTCACCGTGCATGTGGTAATCCACATAGACAGTTATTCAATAGAATAATAAAGAATGGAATAACGAAAGATTCACATGCGTGCGATAAGACCTTGCATGACGTGTTATTCCCAATAGGATAATAAATAATAGAACCAATCCCGCGTAAACACACGCAGACGTGATATTACGGCGAATAATAAAGAATGGAATAACAAGAAAAATCACCATGTATGCGATAGACCGCACAGACAGGTTATTCCAACAGAATAATAAAGAACGGAACTAGGTCAGGGGAAATTTTCACCGACAAGATATTCCAATAGAATAATAAAGAATGGAATAACAACAGAAATCACCATGCATGCGATAGATCGCATGCAGACGAGTTATTTCAAGAATAATAAATAATGGAACCCAATTCAGTAGCGTATATGCCCGCGTAAGCGAGATATTCCGACAGAATAATAAAGAACGGAATAATAGAAGAATTTCACCAAGTATGCGGTACTTCGCATAAATAGGTTATTCCAACAAAATACTAAGGTATGGAATAACAAAAGTTATCTCCATGAATATGAAAGAAATAATACCCCTTACGGGTACAACAAATAATATCCCTTACCTTTGAAAGAAGAGTAATCTGACTGGTAGGACGAGGATATACTCGAAGAAAACTTGTACTACGCTTAAAGCTTTCTTAAACTCTAAAGAAATACACTCAAGATTATAGAAGAAGAAATCTCTCTATAGTTTCTCTATCTAAAGTTTCAGTGAATTCGTAAGAAATAATGAAGGAATGAACTTCTATTTATAGAAGAATGGATACATATAGTAACTAATTCATGAGATTATCCAGTTTGATTTACTTTTAATCGGACGGTCCATATTTAAAAGTAAAATCTTTTAAATAAAATATAATATATTCTATTTAAAATCTAATAAAATGAATAACTTTATAAAAGTATTACATTTTATATAAAAAGATTTTACTATGCAAAACACTATACAATACTATGCATAATAAAATATAATATATTCTATTTATAGAATAACTTTATAAAAGTATTTTGTTTTATATAAAAAGATTTTACTATATGCAAAATATCGTGCATAATAGAATATAATATATTCTATTTATAGAATAACTTTATAAAAGTATTCTATTTTATATAAAAAGCTTTTACGCTTTTATTACATTAATAATACTAATAAAACAAAAACGGTGACTTATCACGTAAGCATTAATAATCAATACTGGTGTGATCTTACTATGCAACCATAGCAGTATTCTTTGTACTTTTACTATATCGAGTAGTTCAATAGTTTTAACGGTAAAACTTCCGCCGTTATTTTCATAAAAATATTTTTGTCATTTTCTCAATTCGACAATAATTCCGTTGTGGGGTCCACCAATGATTGTACCGTCGTACGGATATTCTCCAACAAAAAGAATATTTTATATAAACTTACTTACTTTGCAAAAAAATTTCACATATTACCCTGAACTTTAAACTTTTATCAATTTAACTATTTACCAAAATAGAAAAAATTGAATACTTTTATTTCATAAAATTCGGGGTCTCACAATCTCCCCTCCTTATGAAATTTCGCCTTCGAAATTTACGTACGTACCTGATATTTGAAGAGATGAGAATACCTTGCTTTCTTTTCAGATTATATCTTCCTGGTAATTTCCTCGCTATCATGATTTTCTCATTTCTCATCTCTTGTATTTCAGATATCATTCTAGAATATAGTTTCAAAACAAAGTTTAATCGACATATCACAATTTATGAACATATCAAGTAAACAATTTCAGGTTAGGTAAGTCACACACTAGCGAAGTATATAACTCGTCTCTCCCTTCCTAGTTCTAGACTCTTATCTCCGCCAGTGACCATATCCCTAAGCTCTGATACCATTTGTGACGCCCCCAAAATAGGTCCACACGACCCATTCTGACTGGCCAGATATCACATTATAAAAATCAAATACAAACTTTATTTATACAACTGTTGAACTGTCGTATAGAATACGACCACAGTTAACTGTGAGTTTTAATACAATATTATCTCATAGACATTATCCAAACTCAAATTCTTACGATGCCATATAAAATACAACAACAAATATTTCAAGACCCCAAAGAAGAACGAGAAGATTACTATTTTGTTCATTCTAATGAGGTGCACTTTTGACACTTCCAATGTCGGGTTCTCATCAGCCTATTATTGTTAACCAAAATCAATTATTAAGTGATGTATAAAATACGACACCCACATCTTAGGTCCTCAATACGATTATATATTGTATGTCATGTCATTTTATAATGTATTAAGAAACTTCGACAGTCTCGGACCATCACACTATTCCCCTGTTATCCCCGCTCGACCCAGCTACACTCTTATTACCTGAAAGAAATTGTGAAGCAAAAGGGTGAGCACAACTAGCCCAGTAAAGAATATCATGACTAAAGTTAACTACATTATCAATAGCTTTCATCAATAATAAATCAGAGATTTAGAACATATGGTAGATGATAAAACTTTTCAACTATAGTTGCAGCGGAACGAGCAATCCATTAGAAGAGTCAAATAGACCATCAGATCTATTATCTTCTCTATGTTAAAAGTCCACCGATAATGTTTTATCCCTGTAACATCAATCAACAATTCTTATCCACAATCATATGAATAACTCATAATCATAATTGTGATTCTAAATTCTCGTTCGCACCCAGGACAAAGATAATTTTTATCACCTATCTTCACATGAAACATCAAAAATCATGGTTATACCAAATCATAATTTCTGCTCATAATCATACTAATTAAATCATCTTTGCACTACGACCAAAGATATTCATTATTATCACATCCATGAAGTAATATTTCATTGCTGAGACTCAGCTCAATAATTAATCCACATCATCGAATCATCCCTGCATTACAGGCCAATGATATTCTTTAGTATCACGACCACGTATTATCCATGCACTATGGGCCAAAGATAATCGTGTTTTCATTAACAGTCCTGATCATGCCATAAAACAATTCATCTTTGCACCCTTGGCCGAAGAGAATCCATAGCCATAATCATACCAAAAACTATCCATCAATGCATTACGGGCCAATGAGGACTTTTTCCACATCATTTGTAACATTACAGTCATGATTATACCGAATAATCCCTGGTCATAATCATACCACGTCCATCTATGCACTACAGGCCACATATGACTTTCAACATAGTATAAGCATGAGAATGATATCAATGACATAAAGAATCAATCAAATGAGATAAAGGATAAATATTAAACTTTTATAATACAATTTATCCAGCGTTCAATAATAATCAAATGTTAGCAATCACTTAATAATCTCATAATCTAATGTCATTAATATTATAATAATATTTTAATCATTTCTTAAACTTATAAACAATTTATTTTAATTGTTTACACTTTACCAAATAATACATTTAATCATTTAAAAATGCCATACTCATAAGATTTTATCACCAATGATCAAATTCCTCATCAAAAATCTGTATATACCCTATATAGGATTCCCAAGCCATAAAATCCTATTTTTCAACTTTGTTACTTCACATAACATATCTAACTCATTTACTCATAACTAAATCATTTTCATGAAAAATATCAACTCAGTTCTAAAAATATTTTTTTTCTGGAATTTAGCAGAATATAGTCCCATATTGAATATATATTTTTCTCAGAATTTTTAATTTTCATTTACTATTTTTCAAAAATCAATTTCTAATTAATTCCTTAAGAAATTAGCTACCTCAAGGTTAACTCCAGAAATTCCTAAATCGTTGCAGAATCTTACACATGTTAACGTGAGCTTCCAGTTTAAATTTCATGGTCATCGGATTTATAGAACTCCGATTATAGCGTTTTTTGTCAAAAAAATCTAAATATTAAAATAGTCATAACTTGCTCATTTTAAATCGGAATAAGCTCATTTTTGGACAGGAGGTACTTTATACCATATATTTCCATGTCCCAAAAGGCCAGAATTTTTCTCACAAATTAAGTTGCCGAAAATGCCCTTTTAAAATTTTGGACAGTAGCCTTTTTAGAAATTTCGGTTTTTGACTCCTTTGCTAAAATCAGTCCACACGAAAATCTACAACACCTTTTTCAGTGATTCTAGTTGGATAAGTTAGGAAACCCATAGATCTAACTCTAGGAGTTGACCACACTCAAAAATTCGAAATATAATAGGAGATATGGTCAATTGAATTTCACATTCTATTTTCACCAAAATCTGATTTTTCAACCCTTTGTGATTTCTAAGAAACTTTCATGTTTTCACATAATAATCAACATAACTCATCATAACACTTACTAATACCACATATACCCATGATTTTCATCAGTCCAATGCTTTTATTATGACTTTCATCATAATCCACGTAAACAGATCATTTGAACAATTTAATAAGGAATGAAATACAAAGGATCATTCACCGTGCATGTGGTAATCCACATAGGCGAGTTATTCCAACGAATAATAAAGAATGGAATAACGAAAGGATTCACCATAAATGCGATAGATAGATGCAGACGAGTTATTCCCAACAAAATAATAAAGAATGGAACTAGGTCTAGCATAAACGCACAGACAGGATATTCTGATAGAATAATAAAGAATGGAATAACAACAGAAATCACCATGCATGCGATAGACCGCACAGACAGGTTATTCCAACAGAATAATAAAGAACGAAACTAGGTCAAGTGAAATTCGCACCGACAAGATATTCCAATAGAATAATAAAGAATGGAATAACAACAAAAATCACCATGCATGCGATAGATCGCACAGACAGGTTATTCCAACAGAATAATAGATAATGGAACCAGGTCAGGTGTAGTACGCAACGATAGGATATTCCGACAGAATAATAAAGAACAGAATAATAGAATAATTTCACAAAGTATGCGGTACTTCGCATAAACAGGTTATTCCAACATAATACTAAGGAATGGAATAACAGAAGTTCTCTTCATGAATACGAAAGAAATAATACCCCTTACGGGTACAACAAATAATATACCTTACCTTTAAAAGAAGAGTATTCCAAATGGTAGGACGAGGATATACTCGAAAAAAACTTGTACTACGCTCAAAGCTTTCTTAAACTCTAAAGAAATATGCTCAAGACTATAAAAGAAGAAATCTCTCTATAATTTCTCTATCTAGAGTTTCAGTGAATTCGTAAGAAATAATGAAGGAATGAGCTTCTATTTATAGAAGAATGGACTGCATAGTAACTAATTAATGAACAGTCCAGATTGATTTACTTTTAATCAGACGGTCCATATTTAAAGCAAAATCTTTAAAAAAAATATAATATATTCTATTTATAATCTAATAAAACGAATAACTTTATAAAAATATTCTGTTTTATATAAAAAGATTTTACTATACAAAATACTATGCAACACTATGCATAATAAAATATAATATATTCTATTTATAGAATAACTTTATAAAAGTATTCTGTTTTATATAAAAAGATTTTACTATGCAAAATACTATGCATAATAGAATATAATATATTCTATTTATAGAATAACTTTATAAAAGTATTTTGTTTTATATAAAAAGCTTTTCTGTTTTATTACATAAATAATACTAATAAAACAAAACTAAGTGACTTATCACGTAAGCATCAATAATCAATACCGTGTGCTACTATGCAACCACGCGTATTACTGTACTTTTACTACCGAGTAGTTCAATATTTTTAACGGTAAAACTTCCGCCATTATTTTCATAAAAATATTTTTGTCGTTTTCTCAATCCGACAATAATTCCGTTGTGGGGTCCACCAATGATTGTATCGTCGTACGGATATTCCCCGACAAAAAGAATATTTTATATCAACTTGCTTACTTTGCGAAAAAATTTCACATATTACCCTGAACTTTGAACTTTTATCAATTTAACTATTTACCAAAATAGAAAAAAATTAAATACTTTTATTTCATAAAATTCGGGGTCTCACAGCATTCGTTTAAGCATACAGAAATAGTGATATAGTTGATGCATAATAATTTAATATTGAAGCCTTTCTTCGTGGATTGATACTTAACTTACACTGTACTACTTGTTGACCCATGTATACTTGCATGAGTTAGAGTCCTTTTGTTAAAACTAAAAAGGAGGCAACAAGTTTTAATACCCCCAAACATGAACTATTACTTGCCCTCAAGCAATGCATACGATATAAAACACTAAAAATGCATCGTAATCTAGTTGCATAGCAGTTTTTCATCGGGTATGGTTGTTGTCCCCCAGCGTTGTTGACAGATTCTTATGCCCTTTGATTTCGAGTTTGACGTCTTGGCGGCATTATCTGATTAAATAAGACCATAAATTATTCTTTATATTCTAAACCTTATCGTATAATTTTAATATATAAAACTTTTTTTATGAATCAAACATAGATTCATATTCATTCAACTATTCGTAGTACTTTACATAATATAACACATACTACTATCCCTTTGTGACCATAAAGTCGGGATTTACGGCTTTGACTAATACAAAAGTTGAGAATATTATATTACATAGACATATTAATCATACATATTACATTAAACACACCTACTCAAATAGTACCTATACTACTTATTCACTACGCCTTTTTCTTGATCTTGGATAACTTTTCACCTGATGACCTTCTATCCCACAAATAAAACAGACGCCTTGCTTTGGATTGGTACAATGAGGAGAAAAATGTCCCTCATGTCCGCAATTATAGCAAATATTTTCTCTTTTCCGGCACAAGCCTTCATGTTTCTTGTTACAGTTTGTACGCTTTTCTATTCGGTTAAGGTTCCTTTGGTTGTTAGCGGAATTTCCTATATCGCGGTCTTTCATCTTTTTTTCCCCTTCTTGCTCTGAGTTGCACACTCTTTATTTCTTTTGGTTCCCATTTGATCAATTTGGATTTTAAGCTTATCTTGTTCTTTCATTGTTTCTATTAATGCTTTCCGAAATTGACTATTTAACAGCTTTTCAATTTCCAACAGCTTATCCAGAGAAGAAACCTTGTTCCTCAGATTCTGCACCTCCGTTGATGCTTGATCAGCTCCAACTTTAGTGTCTGAATCACTATCTGTCAGTTCCATAATTTCTGAATCAGGTACTATGTTTTCCATAATAACCATCTCATCGAGGTTGCTTTCACTTTGAGCCTCTATTTTAGCTATTGGCTTTGATATTGGCTCCTTCTTTACGATTCGAGGGTATCCTATTCCTTTTTCACCTGACATCTACACACATAAATTATCCTGATTAGCAGATAGTATATACACACTTAAAAAATAATGGTTTTATATAAGTTATCTTTTATTTTGTTTGACGATGAATTTATTAGATTTATCTCTTTTTAAACTCTATATGGGTTATTTGTATTTTCAACGTTTCCCCCTATGTCCTAAGGTCTATCCCACCTAAGGTTTCTAACCCCAAAGCTCTGATACCAACTTGTGATGCCCCCAAATTCAGGTACTTGAAAACAGAACTCGGTGCTTTACAATACCATTTCTATGAGCAGAATAATACTAATAATAATAACAATAATATAAATACCAAACTTAATTTACATATGAGAGTTTAATCCCAAGTACGCAACCTTTAATACATTACAATACATGATAATAATAAATATCATCCTTATCTTAATAAAGTCAAACGATTAAATAATATAACACCAACTCATTCTGCAACCTTTCCTTTTCTCTTATTCTTAGCAGAGCCTTCAGGTTGTTCACACTTAGCTGAAAACATTTAAATTAAGGAAGGATAAGCATTTGAGTGCCCAGCAAGTAATAACGAGCAATAAAAGTTAACTGAAGGAAGTAAATATTTTCTTTGAATGACACTTCTACAACGAATCAACAGTTGTGAAGTAAGCTGAACCAATAATAACAAAATATCAATTTTATATCAAAATTTTGAAACTACGTACTGACTATAATTGGGGATTAGTCGATAGACTATAAACATTATTTTCTATTTTTGAAAAGGTTAAATGAACTTCATTCATCACGTGGTATCATAACTTACGAGCACGGGGTGATCACTTATGCCTGTATTGATCAATACTACATGTTTGAATGATATTTTCGTCCAGCATATCTGTTTTAGGCGCATAAAAGTTTCTTAGATTCGGGATGTTCATACTAGTCTAGATTCTGAACCAAAATAATTCGGTTGGATACAATAAAGTTCTATTTTGTTCAATAATATTTTTAAATCTGTGTATAGCTGAATCAAATAGTTTAGATGGCTTTTAAGTTAATGTATACATATTGGAAACCAATATATACATATCAAAATGTGATAAAATATAATAATTATCCAAGTGAGGACAGTTGTATAACCATGCTTAAAAATTAACGAATATAATATATGTCTTGATCTATAATAACAGAATTAAGGAACTTGTACAACATATTATAATCTAATAACTAACTTTTACAGAATCATTGCATAAATATAAACAAAGGTTAAGATATTTGAACAATGAAAAAGAATAGTTTCGATATTTGCTTGCGCACGTCCATTACTTAAAGTAAATACAAAGGTAGGATACTTGCTTGATCTGCGGCTTACACAACTTAGTTTTATCTTTTATATCAAGACCTATCATTAATAAGATCATTTTATCGATTAGAATAACGTAACTTAACACATAGTACTGCTATTTGCAGTTAGCATATAACCTAATCACATTGTCACATAAGTTTAACAGTCATTGGATCACAAACAAACACATATCCAATCAAATTATCTTAATCGAGATCAATTTCTAAAATATGTCGGTGTACTGATGGTTTTATCGGGTAATTATCAGGTCTAAAACTTTATACTGAAGTTCAATATTCATTTAGATAACTTAAATATCAGTCATATTATTTTTAAATGACTTATAATAATTTTTAAATAATTATTATAATTTATCATGATTTTTGAAACACCGGAATCATTATTACCTGATTTAAATATTAAATAATTTCATTATCATTAATATTTAAATAATATTAAAATATTAATGAAACTGCTACAAAATATTAAAGTTATTTATAATAACTCAAAATATTTTTAAAGTATTAATATTACCCTTAAATGATTTTAAAATAATTAAAATCATTTTAAATAATTACCATTAATATGTAAATATTAATGCATTATTTTCAAATATTAAAAGTCATTTATTATAACTTAAAATATTTTTAATTCATTTATATCCTTTTTAAATGATTTTAAATAAATAAAATCCTTTTTAAACTATTTATTTAATATAATTAATAAATCTAATATCATTAATATTAATTTATTAATGAAATTTACTTTTAAATATTAAAAGTTATATTTTATAACTTAAAATATTTTTAAACACTTTATTTTCATTTAAAATGATTTTTATAATATAATAAAATCATTTTTAATTAATTTATTTAATGCATTTATTAAATAAATTAAATATCAATAATATTTAAATAAGTACTAATATTTTTGAAAAATATGCCAAATTATTAAAAGTTAATTTTTTATGACTAAAAATTATTTTTGTAATTTTTAATAATTAATTTTAATTTTTAAATGATTTTTAGAAAATAAATTAAATAAAATTATTAAATTTGTCGCTATAGCCTTTAACGACAGAAACTGTCGCCTAAAGTGTTCTTGAGGCTCAAAAACATTCATAGACAATGTTCGAGTAGCCTACTTTAACCAATGATAATTGTCAGATCTTAATGTTTTTGGGCAAGCTATAAAATTGATCTTGTAGTACAAGTGTAAGACTACATGATCAAACAACAAACTTCACCAAAAAGCATAAAACCAATGAGATCTAAGCCTGCAAAGTAGCTGTTAGAGCTATTTGTAGACACTCAAAATTTTTCTGCCTACCTGTTACTAACATTTCAGGAAGTGCGGAATCGTCTTTTAGAGATAACCCTGGAAGACAGCTCAGCTTAATCCCGGATACCACAGGAAGTTCGGTTTCAACCCCAGAAAACACACCAGGAGTATCCTTTCCCTATCTCGGAGATAACCCCGAGGATATTATGAAAGTAGTATGCATACAAGCCAATCATGTTTGATGATAAAGCATATACTTTGTAACAATCTTATTCATTTATTAATAAAAAGTATTAATTTATTAAAGGCTTTTAATTATCTACATGATGCTGTTTTATAATATGTGATAAACCCATAGTTTTAAGCAATGCTTTTAGAATAATGATGATGATCATTCTAATGAGATCTAAATTCTTAGAAAGCTTAAAACTAAAATAGTTCCCAATCATTGGATTACTAAATTGGGGATTAGTGAATCCGGATAGATTGGTACATACGCTGCTTCTTGCTCATTGGATGAGGATGATTGATCTCATGATCATTTGTGTGGAGACACTAAAGCAAGTATGTAGGTGCTTATTAGAGAATAAGTTCAATTGAACGTGGCTCGCTAAGGAATACCTAATGGAGTTTTATTTGCTGTCAATAGGAATTCTCAGTAGTGATAGTAGTACAAGTAATCCTTGGACTTGAGATCATCATAGTATCTTGTGTATGATGAGTTATACTTTGACTTATTCCTTAAGACCCTTAGGGTATATCAAAGGTATGCTTGGGTATAATAAGTTGTACATGGAGATAATGTATGATCAATAAAGAATCTACCACTTCTAATAAAGAAGAGAATGTCCTATGTGATTCGATAAATGACAACCCAAAGTAGTCCTTGGCGAAAGCGTAAATGAAATTAGAAAGGAGTTTCTAATTTGCATTATTTGAGTTGTGCATTTAAGGATCGAAATACATATAATTAAATAAAATAAGACTTGACGATGAATTCCATGTCTTATATTTAATTGGGACATTGTATGGTGGAAGGATTGAATTGTCGGTAACTATTTACTCAAAGGTTCTTTTATGATTAATGTTGAAATCTATATTATTTGGAAAAGTCGTTGATCGCTAGGAGGCTTATCCTTATTGTAGAATAAATATTATTTAAATAAATTAATTGTTTAATTTATTTATTTAAATAAGATTAGAATTGTTCTAATTGATTTATTCACAACCGGTTTAATATGGAGAACCTAAAGGGTCACACCATAAAAGGAAGAATAATTATTTAAGAAGTTAATGGCATAATCGTAATAATATATTAAGTATATTTAATTTAATCTATGATGATAGAATAAATTAAATAGCTTAATATTTATTATTTAATATTTTAGAAATATTAAATATAAATTAATAAGAGGAGTCTTATTAATATTATTACAATTATTATTATTTTAATTTCTAAAGAGTTTAGGAATTAATTTAATATAAGTACTCTCATTTATTCCTAATAAGATTAGGAGGTTAAATTAATTAAAAGAGTTTAATTAATTATCCCTAATAAGATTAGGGAGCTTAATTAATTAAAAGAATTAATTAATTAAAACCCAATTCCTTAATTGTTAAGGTGGGTTGCCCACATCTATAAATAAGAAGAGTCTTATTATGGGTGGTATGAGTTGTTGACTTTAACAACTACGTAATAATTCCAAGTTGTTGGGAGTATGCCTTTTCTATAGAGATAGAAAACTAGGGTTTAGCCAACCACCCTTCTTCTTGAATTTTCTTCTTCCTTGGTGGATCACCTCTAGAGGCCAAACATTTGGGTGGCTAACGTTGATCAAAGGAAAGGAACCAAACCCGGTGGATTCAAGTTGAGCGAAAAGGATTGGAGGTGAACTTGTACACGAGGAAGCTTCGATCTTCAAGGGTATGATTCTTATTCATCTTTTTTCGTTTAATTAATAATTGTGCATAAAGGATGATCCGGTATATGGTTTGTAAAATTTTAAACTCGATTTTTACACGCTTCAAGACTTTTTATGCAATTTGATTGCATTATGAATATTACAAACCTAACGGTGGTATCGAGCCAAACCTTTATGCTAATTATTAATTATTTTAATTTATATATTGATATGTGTTTAGAAACAATTTAATTGGGCATAATTTAATTATATAAAATTTATTAAATAAAAAAAAAAAAAAAAAAAAGACGATCACGGATTAACAAGGAAATGGGCACTAAGCGTGTGTCCTATTCAAAGGCAACAAAGGATTGTGCACTAATTCATGTGAAAAAATTAATCAATGATTTTTTTTTTTTTTGCCAAGGAACGATTATATATATATTAGTTACAACAAGAAAATAAAGGAATGGCACAAAATCAGGAACTTGGCGTGAGTCACCTAAGTTAACATGATATCAGGCAACATGTTTCGTAATATAATATATATATATAATATATTTACCGTATTATATATATATATAATATATATATACCGTAACTAATATATATATATATATTATTATATATACGGTTAATATATATATATATATATTATTATTCAATAATTTTATAATTAAAATAAAATGTTTATTTTAATTTTAAATAAAAGTTTATTTTAATTTTAAAATAATAGTTTTATTTTAATTTTAAAATTAGAATTTCATGCTAACTAATTAGAGTTGGAATTGGATTCCATAATAACTAATTGGAATTGAAATTGGATTTTATTTTTCCTAAAATAAAGGAGTTTATTTGTAAATAGGGAAGTAAATCCATCTTTCCTTAAATAAAGGAGTTTGTTTAGATATGAAATAAGATTTCATGTTATTCAAAATAAAAGAGTTTATTTGTGAATAGGAAAGAGAATCCTAATTTCCTTAAATAAAGGAGTTTATTTAAATATGGAATAAGATTTCATATTATTCAAAATAAAGGAGTTTATTTGTGAATAGGAAAAAGAATATCCGTGTTTCCTTTAAATTTTTTTTTTTTTTTATGGAATTGGATTCCATAATTAATTAAAATAAAAGAGTTTATTTTAATCAAATTTTTTTTTACATGGAATTGGATTCCATAATTAATTAAAATAAAGGAGTTTATTTTTATTAAAATTTTGATTAAAATAAAATAGTTTATTTTATTCAAAATTGGATAAATTAAAATAAAATAGTTTTATTTTGATTTAAATTTGGATTAAAATAAAGGAGTTTATTTTGATTCAAAAATAGATTTTATACTAACTAAATTTGCCCATTAAATGATATCAATATATATATTAAATGTTTATTATTCATGAGATGAATGTTATTTATTGATGCATATGGTGATGTGTATGATAATAAATGGGATTGATTATGGACTATTGACCAATGCGATTGATTTTTTATTTTAGTTGGATGCATGAATGTATGGGTTTTATTAAATGGGGTCTGCAGACTTCGCCTTCTCTAATTTTTCTTAATGTAAATTCTATCTCCTCCTATGTATTCCCCTCGATCACGATCAAGGTTTCTATTTATTTTCAATAGTTTTGTAATAGGAATATTTAGAATTAATTTTGAAGAATTAGAGATCAAGGAACAAGAAGCGCTTGAAGTCCCGTTTGTAATAGAGCCCCAGGTTTAAATGTAATAGTTATATTTAAATATTATTTCTTGCACCCCTAGGGTTTGACCTTTTGGTTCACTTGGTGGCTCTAGTGAACCAAACTAGAATAAAAGTCCATAATCAATCCGGGTAGAATATAGTATTCTATATGTGCATGCTTATACTATATATATTATATATTATGCAAACACGCTTCGCATGTTCATTAATATAACGCGCGTATTTTATATATATATGCATGCACGCTAAACAAGATGAGACAAAATTAATAACAAACCCTCAATTTTTATATTAAGTCCTAAGCGTTCTCAAGATATTTGGAATATCGAACGTCGCCTTTCTACATGATAAAATTAATAGAGTATTAAATATTTAATATGAGTTTGTTGTGTCACCACAAGGCAAGTATTAAGTATTTGAGATGTTAATTTATCACATTTGATGCTTATAAAGAAAATTGAACAATATTGTTTTGTTGTGTCACCACAAGGATGATATTTTTCTTTTTGAATATATGGAGTGCTAGGTCGGACTTAACTTGGATAATTTTGATTCTGGATGTGTCACCACTTGATCAAAATAATCTAAGAGGCAAAATACAAGGAGTTGCATAGTTGATGTAATTGACAAAAGTTGTCTACCTATTTATTTATATATAGTTTGTTGTGTCACCACAAGGCTATATACATTTGAAATGGGATCCTTATTCTCACTAGCAAATCTTTAATTAGATTTTGCTTAACTATATAAGTGAGGGTAATATAGTTTGAAGAAAATAGTGGGAGATACCAATTTAAAACAAGACCTAAATTATTTTGGTAATTAATAAAAGAATGTATGTTAAAATGTTGTTAATTACAAATTCATTTACGAAATTTTACAATGTCTAAATTACTATCATCACAGCGTAGCATATTAGATGCTAAATTAACTGCACCAAATTAAATCGGATTGGTTAAGGAATTTGAGAATAGTTCTCATAGTCGAAAAAGCTATCTTATGTCCTTAATACGCCTATCCTCGCAATGGTTGCGAATAATGCCTCCCGAGGAAGAGATTGCTACTTTTAGAAAGTGGCAAGATGATGCACAGATTGGCTCAATGCATTATGCTCGTATCCATGAGTAACAAGCTTGACGTCACACCAAACTATGGATACTTCTACTATACTCTGCACGTCAAGTAGTTGATGGTGAGGAAAGTAGGACTGATAGATATCAGATATCTAAGGAGCTCTTCCGATCTAGAATGGCCAATGACACTTTAGTAGAGACAAAAGTTCTTAACATAATCAATTTGATTGATCAATTAGGACAACTGGTTTTGTCATGGATGGAAAGTTGAGCCAAGATTTGATCTTGCACTCACTCCCGGACTCCTTTCACAATTGTTGTGAATTTTTCATATAAACAAGCTAGATATCAGCTTCGCTGATTTGCTTAACATGTTGAAAAATGTTGAGAGTCACTTTCCAACCAAGAAAAATCATGTCTTACTAGTAGGGGCCAAAGGATCTTCTGAAAAGAAGAACGATTCAAAGAAGGTAAATAGAAAGGCAAAAATAAAGGATAATAAGAACAAAACTGATACGGATAGCAAAGGAGTTTGCTTTTACTGCAATAAGCCTGGACACTGGATAGAAACTGCAAGAAGTATATTGCAGAGGCTAACCAAAGAAGCTTAGTGAAGTTTCGGTTACAATACAGTTTTTGTTCATGATTGAAATAAATTTTTCTTTAAGTCAAGGTTCTACTTGGATATTGGATATCGACTTTGGTTATCATAAATATAGATTTATGAAGGACCACAGCGTAAGTAGAAAGCTAAACAAATATAAGTAATCCTAAGTGCGGAAATGTAGCAAAGGTTCTTTGCGTTAGCTATAGAAACTTATAGTTTAAGATCGCTTACTTCAGCAAATCTATTAAGTCAATAAGTTGTTATTGTATTCCAATTCTTGTTAGAAACATTATTTCCATTTTATTGTTGGACAATAAAATTTTTGGTATTATAATTAAGAACAATTGTTGTTCTATTTATAATAATAATGTTTTGTATAGAACTGGAATATTACTTAATAAATTTTGTATACTTGACTTACGTGAAAAATAATTTTGCATATTGAACAAATTAGTATAAGAAAAGGAGATGATCATTCAAAGAGTTGAATGTATGTATTTGTTGAAATACAAGTGTGAATTATTTGAAAGGTTCAAAGAATTCAGAAGTGAAACAAATTGGCAAAGTATTAAGATTCTTTGATTAGATCAAGGAATAAATACTTGTGCAATAAGTCTCTAGATCATCTCAAATGGTTTTCTCACAATGGACGCCTCCTGATATGCAATAATTGATTGATGTATCTGAAAGGTAACATCGTACCTTGTTGGACATGGTGCGGTCCATAATGATTTTACCGACATTCCAAAGATCCTTCGGGATAATGTCCTAGAAATGGTCACGATATCTCACGAAAATGGTAACCTCAAAATTATTTCCAAGACTCCATAAAAGTTATGGATGGGGAGGATTCCTAATCTTAAGTTTGTTAAGATAAGGGGTTGTCCAACTTATGTGAAAAGGTTTCGAAGGATAAGCTTGGGACAAGATTTGACATGTACAGATTTGTGGGACATCCTAAAGTAAGTTTAGGGCATGTGTTCTGTAATCCTACTTAGCAAAAGGTGTTTGTTGCGAAACACGCGCTTCTAAGATAAAGGTGTTTATCATTGAAAGGGCTAGTGGGAGGATAATAGATCTTGAAAAGTTCAAGAACCACAAAACACTATAAGTCGAATAAGAGGAACTCAGTAGATGTAACCTATTGTACCACAAATCGAATCGTAAATCCGGAATAGTACCAAGATACCTAGGAGGTATGGATTCATCATGGATGATGATGATGAGGTACACATCATAGAAGATGATGATCCAAAGTTACATACGATGATGAGGTAAGAGTTCTAGTGTGTACAAAAGGGTCGATTGGGAGCGTCGTGAAATTTCTAGTATTATATGTTGATATACTACGGATAAGGAATGACATACCAATGCTACAATCAGTAAAGATAAAGTTGTCTAAACATTCCTCCATGAATGATTTGGAAGAGTATCTTAATTGGGGATATAAATCTATATAGATAGATTTAAGAGGATGCTCGACTTAACCCAAGGAACGTATATTCATTTGATGCTAAAGTCGCTTTAGCATGGCAAACTCAAGAGATGTTTCATGTCGATGAGCTATGGAGTGTATTTCTCTTAATAGTCCCCATATACTCCAAAGAAGAGAGATCGCATGAGTGACAATCATGTATGCAATGAAATATACGAGACCTGATGTTGATCGGTCATATTCTGGAGAAGATCACTGTAAGACAGTGAAAAACATCTTAAAGTGCTTAACCGGCACTAAGGATGTGAGCATACATGGTGGATCTGAATTAAAACTAGAGGGCCTAACAGACTCAAGTTTTTCGAATGCACTAAGATGATGAAAAAATCCACTTTAAGGTAAAGCGTTATCTTGAATAGTGGTGCGATTGAATTGAAAGGTTCCAAACAAAGAAAGAGTTCTTGGTTTAGTGATAAAGACAAAGTATATAGCTATAAATGAAGCTGCAAGTTGATTGTTTGGATTAAAAGTTCATTACAGAACTAGGAATAGTTCCTAAATCTCATCTTAGATCTAAACATGTGTTGTGGCACTTTCATTTGATTATTAGAATCATTGAAAGATGGGAAATCACTATAGAGATAGTGGACTCTCATGAACAACATTACATATCCATTAACTAAAGCTTATCCAACAGCAGGATAATCGTCACTTAGAGAAGAAGAGTATAAGATACCATGACGATTGGCTTTAGTGCAAGTGGGAGATTGAAAGTAGTATGCATACAAGCCAATCATGTTTGATGATAAAGCATATACTTTGTAACAATCTTATTCATTTATTAATAAAAGTATTAATTTATTAAAGGCTTTTAATTATCTACATGATCTTTGTTTATAATATGTGATAAACCCATAGTTTTAAGCAATGCTTTTAGAATAATGATGATGATCATTCTAATGAGATCTAAATTCTTAGAAAGCTTAAAACTAAAATAGTTCCCAATCATTGGATTACTAAATTGGGGATTAGTGAATCCGGATAGATTGGTACATACGTTGTTTGCTTATTGGATGAGGATGATTGATCTCACGATCATTTGTGTGGAGACACTAAAGCAAGTATGTAGGTGCTTATTAGAGAATAAGTTCACTTTGACGTGGCTCGCTAAGGAATACCTAATGGAGTTTTATTTGCTGTCAATAGGAATTCTCAGTAGTGATAGTAGTACAAGTAATCCTTGGACTTGAGATCATCATAGTATCTTGTGTATGATGAGTTATACTTTGACTTATTCCTTAAGACCCTTAGGGTATATCAAAGGGTATGCTTGGGTATAATAAGTTGTACATGGAGATAATGTATGATCAATAAAGAATCTACCACTTCTAATAAAAGAAGAGAATGTCCTATGTGATTCGATAAATGACAACCCAAGAGTCCTTGGCAAGGCGAATGAAATTAGAAAGGAGTTTCTAATTTGCATTATTTGAGTTGTGCATTTAAGGATCGAAATATATATAATTAAATAAAATAAGACTTGACAAGAATTCCATGTCTTATATTTAATTGGGACATTGTATGGTGGAAGGATTGAATTGTCTGCGGTAACTATTTACTCAAAGGTTCTTTTATGATTAATGTTGAAATCTATATTATCCGGAAAGTCGTTGATCGCTAGGAGGCTTATCCCTATTGTAGAATAAATATTATTTAAATAAATTAATTGTTTAATTTATTTATTTAAATAAGATTAGAATTGTTCTAATTGATTTATTCACAAATGGTTTAATATGGAGAACCTAAAGGGTCACACCATAAAAGGAAGAATAATTATTTAAGAAGTTAATGGCATAATCGTAATAATATATTAAGTATATTTAATTTAATCTATGATGATAGAATAAATTAAATAGCTTAATATTTATTATTTAATATTTTAGAAATATTAAATATAAATTAATAAGAGAGTCTTATTAATATTATTACAATTATTATTATTTTAATTTCTAAAAGAGTTTAGGAATTAATTTAATATAAGTACTCTCATTTATTCCTAATAAGATTAGGAGGTTAAATTAATTAAAAGAGTTTAATTAATTATCCCTAATAAGATTAGGGAGCTTAATTAATTAAAAGAATTAATTAATTAAAACCCAATTCCTTAATTGTTAAGGTGGGTTGCCCACATCTATAAATAAGAAGAGTCTTATTATGGGTGGTATGGGTTGTTGACTTTAACAACTACGTAATAATTCCAAGTTGTTGGGAGTATGCCTTTTCTATAAAGATAGAAAACTAGGGTTTAGCCAACCACCCTTCTTCTTGAATTTTCTTCTTCCTTGGTGGATCACCTCTAGAGGCCAAACATTTGGGTGGCTAACGTTGATCAAAGGAAGGAACCAAACCCGGTGGATTCAAGTTGAACGCGAAAAGGATTGGAGGTGAACTTGTACTTGAGGAAGCTCGATCTTCAAGGGTATGATTCTTATTCATCTTTTTCGTTTAATTAATAATTGTGCATAAAGGATAATCCGGGTATATGGTTTGTAAAATTTTTAAACTCTGATTTTTACACGCTTCCGCACTTTTTATGCAATTTGATTGCGTTATGAATATTACAAACCTAACATATTAGTGCAAATACCAGAAATTCTGTGACGCCCCCAAAATAAGTATACATCACCCATCTTGAGTTGCCAAATACATGGTAGAAAATTTAAATACAACTTAATTATACAACAGTCGTGTAAAATACGACAAAACATAATATAAGATTTTTAATACATATATTGTCATCTAGACAGTATACAAACTCAATGAAGTCCTCATTATATTTATTATCACACTATTTAACAGAATAGTGAGAACTACTAATGCTATCATCTGGACCGTCACTCCGTTCCCCAACTAGTCCCGGCTACGTTCTCATTTCCTGAAGAGAACAGTGAAATAAAGGGGTGAGCTCAACTAGCCTAGTAAGAAATATTATGACAAAGATAATGTAGAATAAATTATCATTAGTCTTCAACAATGTTAAACTGATAAAATATAACAAACATCAAGTTTAACTGCAGCGGAACAAAAAATCCATTAAAAGAGTCAAGTAGAGAATAAAATCTACCAACTTTTATGATTTAAAAGGTTTTTCATCACTTTTATCGCTGAGACTCAGCTTAATAAATAATCCATATCATCCCTGCACTACGGCCAATGATATTTATTAGTATCACAACCACAAATTATCCATGCACTGCGTGCCAAGGATGTTCGTGTATTCATCAATGGTCATGATTATGCCAATAATTGTCCATCAATGCACTACGGGCCAATGAGGACTTTTACCACATCATATCATTTGTAACATTACGGTCATCATCATACCAAGTCCATCTATGCACAACAGGCCACAGATGATTTTCAATATAATATAAGCATGAGGATGATTAAAATGATATAAGAATTCAATAAAACAATTTCAAGAATTAATTTATCCAGAATTCAATAACGTCCAAATTGTCAACATGATACTGCTTTGTAGAGTAAAATTCAAGAATGCTCAGAAGAATATTTCCATGAAAAGATACTGGATGAAGCGCAAATATCAAGGATATTTCACTAATTTCATGGAGTATAGAAGTCAAAGCTTTAACCAACTGAGTATAACAGAATATATGAGACTGCAAATGGATTTTCGCCCGCCATGCGGTAATCCACGTAGACATATCATTTCCACCATTTAATAAGAAATGAATACAAAGGGCCATTCACCATGCATGTGGTAATCCACATAGATAGGTTATTCCAACAGAATAATAAAGAATGGAATAATAGATGAATTCACCATGCATGCGATAGACCGCACAAACAGGTTATTCCAACAAAATAATAAATAACGGAACCAGGTCAGGCGAAATTCTCACCGACAGGATATTCCAACAGAATAATAAAGAATGAAATAACAACAGAAATCACCATGCATGCGATAGAATCGCATGCATAAAGTTATTCCAATGAATAATAATTAATGGAACCAAATCGGTAATACGCACCCGCCACAAGATATTCCAACGAGAATAATAAATAACGGAACCAGTCATGAGTAAACTTATGCATGGGATGTTCCAATGAATAATAAAGAATGGAATAATAGAAGAATTTCACCTTGTATGCGGTACTTCGCATATACAGCTTATTTCAACATAATCATATGAATGGAATAACAAAAGAATTTCACTATGTATGCGGTACTTCACATAGATAGGTTATTCCAACATAATAATAAAGAATGGAATAACAGAAGAATTTCACCAAGTATAGGGTAGCCCACGATACAAAAGTTATTCCAATGAATAATAAAGAATGGAATAATAGAAGAATTTCACCACGTATACTACAGACTTGTGATGGATGTTTATTCCAATGTAATAATAATTAATGGAACCAATCGTGTGTAATACGACCGCCAAGTGATATTCAACGTAATGATAAAGAATGGAATAATGTAAGAATTTCACCATGTATAGGGAGTCCGCGTATCTGAAAGTTATTTCAATGTAATAATAAAGAATGGAATAACAGAAGTTCTCTTCATGAATACAAAAGAAATAATACCCCATATGAGTACAACAAATAATATCCCTTACCTTAGAAGAACTGGATATTGGAAAAGAGAGGTAGCAGAATACTTTTCTTCTTTCTCTCTATAGTTTCTCTCTCTAGAGTTTCAGTGAATTCGTAAGAAATAATGAAGGAATGAGCTTCTATTTATAGGAGAATGGACTGAATAGTAACTAATTCATGAACGGTCCAGATTGATTTACTTTTAAACGGACGATCCATATTGATTTACTATGCAGTATTAATAAATTATTCTAATTAAACAAAATCTTTTAAATAAAATATAATATATTCTATTTATAGTCTAATAAAACAAATTTTTTTATAAAAGTATTCTGTTTTATATAAAAAGATTTTACTATGCAAACACTATGCATGCACTATGCAAACACTATACATAATAAAATATAATATATTCTAATTATTATCTAATAAAATAAATAACTTTATAAAAGTAATCTATTTTATATAAAAAGATTTTACTATGCATAATAAAATATATTATATTCTAATTATTGTCTAATAAAACAAATAACTTTATAAAAGTATTCTTTTTTTTATATAAAAAGTTTTTCCTGCTTTTATTACATTAATAGTACTAATAAAACAAAATTTATATAATATATATATATATATATATATATATATATATATATATATATATAAACTTCATGACTTCATAAAAAGACACCTCAATATATTTAACAACATTTATCATCATTATTATAATTCACAATATTAATTAACCAGTCATTCCTGGAAGAGGGGTTTTCCAATAAGGATTTCTCCTATCATGCGCAAGCAATTAGGTGACCAAACCTCTCATTGGCAGAACTTCTAGACATCGTTAATATTGCAAATAATAATATTAATAACTCTGTCATCTCAATTATTGATTTAATAATATATAAAATATCGACAATAATTGAATCAAATAACGTGAGATACTATGCAATAATTATTGAAGCAATAATTGAACAAAACTGAGTGACTTCTCACGTAAGCATCAATAATCAATACCGTGTGCTACTATGCAACCACGCGTATACTGTACTTTTACTACCGAGTAGTTCAACAGTTTTAATGATAAAACTTTCACCTTTATTTTCATAAAAATATTTTTGTCGTTTTCTCAATCCGACAATAATTCCGTTGTGGGGTCCACCAATGATTGTGTCGTCGTACGAATATTTCCTGTTCAAACGAATATTCCCCGACCAATCGAATATTATATAACAACTTGCATACTTTGCAAAATTTATAAATATTACCCACAACTATAACATTATATCAAATCCAGCCCATAAATTTGAAAAAAATATTTCGAGATATTTAAATCTTTATTTATAAAATTTGGGGTCTCACAATCTCCCCTCCTTATGAAATTTCGCCCTCAAAATTTATGTACGTACCTGGTATGCCACAGAGATGAGGATACCTTGACTTCATTTCAGATTCTAACTCTTGAGGTATAACCTTTGAGTGTTGAATACGATCCTTCTTATCCAAGATTTTAGCACGTATCTCCTCATACGTTAAAACTTCTTCTATCTCGTCTAGTTTTAATTCAATAATGTGGTTCGAGTCATCCACATATTTACGTAACATCGATACGTGAAAAACATTATGAACACGCGACATACTTGGCGGTTAAACGAGTCTATAGGCCACAGTTTCTACTCGATCAGGGATTTCATACGGGCCAATAAAATCGAGGGTTGAGATTTCCTCTCATCATCGATTCTTGCTTCTAGAATAACGCCCTCTTGAACCTTCTTGTTCACATTCATCAGCTCTGAGTATGTAGCTTAAGCGGCTTTAACTTTATCGATTAAAGTAGATTCTACTCGTATATTCGTTATCTTCACGTGGGTCGCTAGAGTCTTTAACTCTATCTTCATCATTTGTAAGTTATACAAAATGGGTTTTTGTGTTAACAACATTGCACTCGTAAACGCATACGATCTTCTACCCAATGCATCAGCTACCACGTTCGCTCTTCCACGATAATATTGAATGGTATGATCGTAATCTTCAACAGTTCGAGCCAACGTCTTTGGCGCATGTTACGTTCATTTTGGTTGAAGAAATATTTGAGGGTTTAAGAAATGGGTTTTGTACTGAGGTCAATACAAAATTCGATTTCGCGCTCTATGGGTAGGCTAGGAAGTCTTCATAGAATACGTCATAAAATTTATTAATAATAGAAATGTCATTCAAAACTGTGACTCTCATCCAAGACTTGGATAGCACGTCACATTGATACCTATTAAGTTGCCACCATTATTCACGACGTCCCCTGCGGATATTCTGGCTTCGGTGTATTCCAAGACTTAGAAGTCACCAGCGAAAGGTTTGGGGCTCTTTATTTATGGCTTGATATGACAATGATTGACTTTAGTGGTTTAGTTGCTTGAATTCGTATAACAGGTTAGTTAGGAATATAAAAGCTAACAACCTTACGAAAATAATCAATTTTAGCATGATGAGTAGTTAACCAATCGATTCCTCAAATCACATCAAAGGCAAGTATTTTTAAAGAGATAAGATCGATAGGTAACATGAAAGTGTCGATTTGAATCAACAAGATTTATAAACAGTGGAGTTAATGAAGGTTTCTACTAATGAAGTTTTAACCAATAAGTCAAAGTTTAACTTCTCTGGGGTCAAATTTAAACGTTGAACGCAAGCAAGAGAGATAAAATAATGGGTAGAACCGGTATAAGGTATAGAATTCGAATTTTTTTTTTATAATTAACTAACCCGTGATAACTTCGTTAGGGTTACTCGCTTTTTGAGAAGTCACAAAAAACGTTCTTCCTAAAACCATCGACTTTGTTTTGTCCGTATCCGCCTTTGGTGCTACCATCCCAGCTAGACTTGACTTCACTATACGACAAAATCGAGCTAAATGACCTTCTCTTCTTGAAATTTCCACTTCTATTATCTTGGCCATGATTACAACCGAAGTGATTACCATTCTTGGCATGATAATTTCCCCCACGATGGTTATCATTGTTCCGATGGCCGTTGCCACCGGTACGATTATTATCGTGTTGTTGGTCGTTACCTTTTGGTTGTGCTAATTCATTATCGCGCTCCAATAACTAAGCCCTATTCAAAACATCTGAATATAAACAAAGTTTATGAGAAAGGAGGTATTGACATATATCGGGTTTCAAACCTCTTAGAAACATTCGCGTCATTCGCTCCTCATTATCTACAAAATGGGATGCAAACCTAATAACTCAAGAATTTTAATCATCACAAAAACAAGGGTTAATTGACATATCACATATTAACCCTATATTTTTTGACCCACCAATTAAATACCAAATAAACATAGGTAGGTCATACTAGCGAAGGAATTCCCGCCTTTCCCTCCTAGTTCTTGTCTCACATCTCGGCCGGGATCATATCCTAAGCTTTGATACCAATTGACACCCCAAAATGTGTATACATCACCCATCTTGGGTCACCAAATACATGGTACAAAATTCAAATACAACTTAATTATACAACAGTCGTGTAAAATACGACAAAACATAATCTAAGAGTTTTAATACGTATATTGTCATCTAGATAATATACAAACTCAATGAAGTCCTCATTATATTTATTCTCACACTATTTAACAAAATAGTGAGGACTACTAATGCTATCATCTGGACCGTCACTCCGTTCCCCGACTAGTCCCGGCTACGTTCTCATTTCCTGAAGAGAACAGTGAAATAAAGGAATTAGCTCAACTAGCCGAGTAAGAAATATTATGACTAAGATAATGTAGAATAAATTATCATTAGTCTTCAACAATGTTAAAATGATAAAATATAACAAACATCAAGTTTAACTGCAGCGGAACAAGCAATCCATTAAAAGAATCAAGTAGAGAATAAAATCTACTATCTTTTATGATTTAAAAGGCTTTTCATCACTTTTATCGCTGAGACTCAGCTTAATAAATAATCCATATCATCCCTGCACTACGACCAAAGATATTCATTAGTATCACAACTATAAATTATCCATGCACTACGGGCCAAGGATATTCGTGTATTCATCAATGGTCATGATCATGCCAACAACTGTCCATCAATGCACTACAGGCCAATGAGGACTTTTACCACATCATTTGTAACATTACAGTCATGATTATACCGAATAATCCCTGGTCATAATCATACCAAGTCCATCTATGCATAACAGGCCACAGATGACTTTCAACGTAATATAAGCATGAGGATGATGACAAAGATATAAGAATTCAATAAAACAAGTTCAAGAATTAATTTATCCAGAATTCAATAACGTCTAAATTGTCAACATGATACTGCTTTGTAGAGTAAAATTCAAGAATGCTCAGAAGAATATTTCCATGAAAAGATACTGGATGAAGCACAAATATCAAGGATATTTCACTAATTTCATGGAGTATAGAAGTCAAAGCTTTAACCAACTGAGTATAACAGAATATATAAAACTACAAATGGATTTTTGCCCGCTATGCGGTAATCCACGTAGACATATCATTTCCACCATTTAATAAGAAATGAATATGAAGGGTCATTCACCATGCATGTGGTAATCCACATGATGTTTATTCAACGTAATAATAAAGAATGGAATAACGTAAGAATTCACCGTGCATGCGTCGATAGAAGCCTTACAGACATGAAGTTATTCCAACAGAATAATAAATAATGGAACCGGTCGAAGTGCGTAAATTAAATGCAAGCGGGATATTCAACGAGAATAATAAAGAATGGAATAACAATGAAATCACCATACATGCGATAGACCTTCGCATGCATGTGTTATTCCAACAAGATAATAATTAATGGAACCAGGTCAGACATAATACGCACCGATAGGATATTCCAACCGAATAATAAATAACGGAACCAGGTCATGCATAAACGTACAGACAGGATGTTCCAATAGAATAATAAAGAATGGAATAACAGAAGAATTTTACCATGTATGCGGTACTTCGCATATACAGGTTATTCCAACATAATAATAAGAATGGAATAACAGAAGAATTTCACCATGTATGTGGTACTTCGCATAGACAGGTTATTCCAACATAATAATAAAGAATGGAATAACAGAAGAATTTCACCAAGTATAGGGTAGCCCACGTATACAGGTTATTCCAACAGAATAATAAAGAATGGAATAATAGAAGAATTTCACCACGTATACGGTACTTCGCATAGACATGTTATTCCAATAGAATAATAATTAATGGAACCAGGTCAGGCGTAATACGCACCGACAGGATATTACAACAGAATGATAAAGAATGGAATAACAGAAGAATTTCACCATGTATAGGGGAGTCCACGTATATAGGTTATTCCAACAGAATAATAAAGAATGGAATAAAAGAAGTTCTCTTCATGAATACAAAAGAAATAATACCCCATACGAGTACAACAAATAATATCCCTTACCTTAGAAGAACTGGATATTGAAAAAGAGAGGTAGCATAATACTTTTCTTCTTTCTCTCTCTAGAGTTTCAGTGAATTCGTAAGAAATAATGAAGGAATGAGCTTCTATTTATAGGAGAATGGACTGAATAGTAACTAATTCATGAACGGTCTAGATTGATTTACTTTTAAATGGACGGTCCATATTGATTTACTATGCAATATTAATAAATTATTCTAATAAAACAAAATCTTTTAAATAAAATATAATATATTCTATTTATAGTCTAATAAAACAAATAACTTTATAAAAGTATTCTGTTTTATAAAAAAAGATTTTACTATGCTAACACTATGCATAATAAAATATAATATATTCTAATTATTGTCTAATAAAACAAATAACTTTATAAAAGTATTCTATTTTATATAAAAAACTTTCTATTTTATTAAATTAATAATACTAATAAAACAAAATTTTTTATATATATATATATATATATATATATATATATATATAAACTTTCGTGACTTCATAAAAAGACACCTCAATATATTTAACAACATTTATCATCATTATTATAATTCACAATAATAATCGACCAGGTCGTTCCCAGGAAAGAGGGGGCTTTCCAATAAGGATTTCTCCCTATTGGCGCGCAATTAGATGACCAAACCTCTCCTTGGCAGAACTTCTAGACATCGTTAATATTGCAAATAATAATATTAATAACTCTGTCATCTCAATTATGGATTTAATAATAAATAAAATATCGACAATAATTGAATCAAATCACATGAGATACTATCCAACAATTACTGAAGCAATAATTGAACAAAACTAAGTGACTTCTCACATAAGCATCAATAATCAATACCGTGTGCTACTATGCAACCATGCGTATTACTGTACTTTTACTACCAAGTAGTTCAACAGTTTTAACGGTAAAACTTTCACCATTATTTTCATAAAAATATTTTTGTCGTTTTCTCAATCCGACAATAATTCTGTTGTGGGGTCCACCAATGATTGTGCGGTCGTACGAATATTCCCTTTTAAAATGAATATTCCCCGACCAATCGAATATTATATAATAACTTGCATCCTTTGCCAAATTTATAAATATTTCCCACAACTATAACATTATATCAAATCCACACCATAATTTTGAAAAAAATATTTCAAGAAATTTAAATCTTTATTCATAAAATTTGGGGTCTCAGAAATTCCACTGGAGAAGGCCGAGTCATCTTGGAGATAACCTCGAGATGTTCAGTCTCAGTCCCGGAAACAACACCGGGAAAGATCATGTCAACCTTGGAGATAACCCCAAGGAGTGCAGTTGTAGTTCTGGAGATAACCCCGGAAATGCTTGTTTCAAATGCATGCAGTCAGCTTCAACTTCGGGACTCCCACCGAGGCAATCAATTCCCAAACTCGGAGATAAACCCGGGAGGACAGGCACACCTCAAAGATAACCCTGAGGGCAATCAACACTTGCATCGGTCAAATCTCAGAGATAACCCTGAGCAACATCTACTTTATCTGCCAAAACCTCAACCCCACATGGCGCCATCTCAACAAACCATAATCAACATACATTCTACACAACAATGTCCCATAAGAACCAAGGAGTTACAATCTCGAGTGACTACTACGCAAGGCAGCACACCGGATAGAATTTGAAGCTTGAAGAGATAGGACATGGTTCCATCTTCCTGACTTTGTACAACCTCTAATCCCATGTCATTGTGTAGCTCTCGACAACAGCACTCCGCAACAGGTCTTATACACCTCAAATTCTCGGATTGAAAGTTCTGTAAGTTCGAGTAGACATCACGTTGCACGCGTGCACGCATTTCTTAAACAAGCGGGACCCATGAAGCCAGGGCACCCACTACGGTATCACGGTATACACTGTGTCTCCCAGCTCTATAAATATAGAGCTTGGGGTGGCCATATTCAAGAAGAAAGGCGAGGAAGCCCTTTCAAATTTGCTCTGTACACACCCCATATTGAGTGCTTTCTCATTTTAAACACTTGTTAGCTCACATATAGCTATATTTTTATCGACGGGAGCCAAGTGTTCATCCAGTTAAAGTCATAGAAGTCTTCTTTGCCAGCCCACTGTAAGCCTTCTTACACATTATAAAGCCTTTCTCTTCATCTTTGCACACACTCTTCTTCACATTGAGAGTCGTGTTGTGTGTGTATGCTCGGACTTCGGTCTGTGATTTTCATTTCTGTTTGTATATATATATTTATATATATATATATATATTTATATTTATATATATGGACTAACATTATCGAGTTATGCCTCGATTGAGCCTAGAATTATGTCTGGAGCGTTTATTTGCTATATATACTTATATATATGAACTGTTGTCGAAATTTGTTCGATGAGCCTGGATTTTATATCCAGAGCGTTTACTGCTTTTATATATATATATATATATATATTTATTTATTTCTGTCAGGCCTGGAGTTTATTTCGTGGCTTTTACTGCTTTATTTATATTTCGTCCCGCTTAGAGTTTACTTCGTGGTGGTTGATCGCATTTACTGCTTTATTTTCATTTCTGATCCTCCATGGAGGTGCTTCGTGGTGGTTGATCATGTCTCTATATATATATTTACCGCTTTTACATATTTACATTTTCGATTCCCCCATGGAGGTGCTTCGTGGTGGTTGATCATGGCTGTATATATATTTTTATAGCTTTTATATATATAATTGCTTACTATTTTCATATAAACCGCAGCATCATGTGAGCCTAGGAATTATGTGATCATAGATTCAGTCTACTGAATCTAGATTTGGTTCCCGTGATGGACATTTCAGCTGTAAGCAGCTAGTAAATTATTCACGGTGATTGAATTTCCTTAGATGGCTTTCATGCCCATGAGGAGTTCGGCACTGTTATATATTATTTTCTCGAAGATTCTTCGCATCTCAAAAATAAAAGAAATCAAGCTGAACATTTAATAATAAAATGGACGTATTAAAAGGTCTCAATTACTATTGAGCACAGGGATTGAAAAAAATCTCTTTTATAAAACCTCACTGCTATATCATGTTTAAAATTGAATTTTTCATACAAATTCAAACCCTTCGTATATAGGTGCAAACGAGGCCTCGCATAACTTCCAAATAACAGCACATTGATCCATACACACACACACACACATTCATATAACAGTTTCTTAAAAAGTGGCGGTCACCGTGGTAACACGAATGTCGAGGGGGGGGGGTGCCTAACACCTTCCCTCCGCATAATCAAGCCCCCGAACCCAAATGAATCTCGGTTTCACAGACCCATTTAGCAGTGTCACATCACTGGGTTAATGTGCAAACCTTTTCTCGGTTACGTTGGTGCAACCAGTTAAAAAAATCAACTGGAGACTCTTACAGTCAAATCTTCGAAATATACATGTCGGACCCTTTTCACTTATTTTTTCAAACAAATCTCACATAACATGAGAACACCAAAGAACAAGAATAGAAAAGGGACAAATAAAAATTCTGACGTCGATAGGTGGCGACTCTGCTGGGGACACCAGTAAGAGGGCTTAAGCCGCTACTACAAGCTTTTAAAAACTGTTATATGCTTGTGTGTGAATGTTGCATTTACATTATTGATGAATGTGTACGAATGCATTTTACTTACTGCACTACAAAATATCTATCTATGATATTAGTGCTTCGCACATGTCATCATTTTCATAAATGGTGAGACACGTTGTATGTGAATGTATGTTGTGTGGTTCCTCCACCAGGAGGCTATCCTATCGATGTTTGATTACTGGACTTATAGGAAGACTAATTCCAACGAGGCTCAGGAAAGGCACCGCCCAGATTTGCTCCAATTGAAAGACTAGATTAACTTCCCATCAAGTAAATTGCGATGAACTGGGAACCTTCATGCCAAAAAGTCACGAGAGTAACCTAAGATAGGTCAGCCTCTGATAAACCAAACACGGAGGAAAGTCTCTTCATGCTTTTCCTTTTCAAATTACTTATAAAGACGATTACTTGTAATTTTATTCCATGCTCATCTATATGTAATGGAAAATATGAAGAATATTTGCACATGCATATTAAGACATGACATGCTATTAAATGACACCCATTTTGCAAGATAATATTCCTAAAATGGACACATTATGATAGCATGTAAACATTTATACATTCCTTAAGACTAAACTACATAAGTTTTTGTAAGGAAACAATTGGGCCTGTTACCTGCTCAAAATTTAAAAAGGCCACGAGCCTATAGTCAACTATGTCTTCGTCTAACCAGTCTAATCCTACTCCTGTCTCATGAGATGTGTTTGATGGATTAAGCAAGTAAGTCACAGATTTGGCTATTCTTCTTAAAGAATTACACCAATTTACTTAGGGTTCACGAATACCCATACATACAGAATCCTCTGCACAAGGAGGAACACAAAGTTCAGATAAAATAAATCCTAAACTTCAGTTGGATATGACCAACAAAATTCCTGAAAAACACCGATCTTAAAAAAGATCCAAACACCGGTGATATTAGGAAGAAAGTCCTTCAAATGGAGGAAACCATCTGTTCTATCAAAGGGATTGGAACACACGAGAGTGTTTCATATGCTAACCTTTGTATATTCCCTGGTGTTCATTATCCAGAGAAGTTTAAAACTCCTGACTTTGAAAAGTATGATGGGTTAGGAGATCCTTACACACATTTGAAGATATTTATAGGAGAACTTTGATCTTATGCAGAGGACGAGAAGCTCAAAATGCAGCTATTCCAGAAGAGTCTGACTGGAGAAGTCCGATCATGGTATACTAGATTAGACAACTCAAAGATTCATAGCTGGGAGGAAAAAGCTCATGCCTTCCTCACTTAATACAACTTTCAATCTCAGATGGCTTCTGACAGGTACCAAATTACCAAGGTCAAGAAACAGTCTAATGAGTCTTTTAGAGATTAAACTCAAAGGTGGAGGCGCCTTGCTGCTAAAGTTATTCCTTCCATAACAGAATCAGAAATGGTCATGACCTTCATAGACATACAAGAAGCTCCTTTCTATGAAAGAGTTTTAGCTGGCATTGGCAAGCCATTTTTTAAAATGATCAAGCACGGAGAGATGGCTGAGATGGGATTGAAGTCAGGAAAGATTCAAGACCTAGCCACTCTTAAAGTAGTTGTTAAGCACATCCAATCTGGAACTTATGGAAACAACCCCCGGAGGGTTCATAAAAAGATAGAGGAAGATGTTTTCTTGAGACTACAAGGTCAAAAAGGCAGTCAGAATATGCCTATTCAGAGGAGAAACTACTCCCCTTTGCAAGCACATTCTTCAAACCCTCCATTGCCTAAAGGTGGAGAAATCAAATGCCCCCAAGTGTTCACACCCTTAGGGGACTCACTCTAGTATATCCTTGCTCTTCTGACTACTCAGAAGAAAATTACACATCTTCTTCCGCCAGCCAACCCGAATGGGAAGTGTTTCAATGTTACTCAGAAGTGTGCTTATCATATCGGGGCACCAAGACATGACACTCAGGATTGCTGGGCCTTGAAACACAAAGATCCAGGACTTAATCTACAATGGGGAGATTGCTATGACTAAACCCGACCAACCTCATGTGCAAGACAATCCTCTTCCTCAACACAAAGAGGGAGAGGTCAATATGATTAATTAGAGCAGTGGAAAGAGTTCCAATTACGTTGTTAAATCTTCCCAGACCAGCAAAGATGGTGCTGACAGATGGGATTATATGCAATTACAGTTTATGATGGAGCGAAAGATTAAGGCTCTTTGCAAACAAGTAGATCAGTTGGCAGAACAGGTGATTCATCAACACCAAGTCACACGCCAATTAATCAGTCAGGAGCATGCTAGTCTCCTTCCTTTTATCATGAATATTCTATCACCGCCTTCAGAAAGTGAAATGTTGGAGGATAAAGTTGTGAAAAGAGCAAGTGCCAAAGCCCGTCGGGATTTTGCCAACAAACGAGAATTTACCTACCTTGGCCAACTTATGGAGGAGATATTTCAAATGTTGATCAATGAAGGAAGAATTACATCCCTTCTACCTCTAATCAATCCTCGTTCCAGACGGTTTAATTCTGAGGGAGTATGTCAATATCACTCCCACTCTCGCGGTCACATCACAGAAGAATACTGGGCAATCCACCACCTCATTCAGAATTTAATTAATAGCGGTGTCCTGCAAATAGCAGATGATGACAATTTGTTACTCGAGAGTGGGAACACGTGTCCTATAAAATGGAAGGAAGACATAGCAGTTATCTCAGCTGAGGATGATTTGGCTGCCAGCCCATTCACAATATAAGCAATTCAACTCAAAGGAGCTGATGAGTAGGTTTTATACCTATGAATCCGATATTATTAAACTTAATTATTGTTATCTTTAATTATTTTTTTAGTAACTTTTTATGTGTTTTGTGTTTATTTCTTGTAGGTTGGAGCTGGAGGGACAAATTGGTCATTTCGGAGAAGAAAAAGGTCAAAAATCATGAAAATTAGAGCTGAGTGACATTTTTGTAATTACATGTATCTGACAAAGGCGCGCTTTAAAGCTTGAAATAAACTTGTGATGGCGCTAAGGCGCTCATCGTATGCGAAAAAAGAAGAGATTTTCTCTTCTTAAGTGGGTTTTGAAGCGAAAAAGGAATTTAAATGAGGTGGAGACTAATACATAGGAAGACTTTAAAAAAGGCGGATCACTTAATTTTTCAAGGGATTCGCAGAGAGAACAACAAAGAAAAACACAAAGGAGAATTGCAAGGGCTGGAGATCAAAGAGAGAGTATTAGAGAAAATTCAGAGTTTCTTCTTCTCTTCTCTAATTTCATCTTTTGTAATTATCTGGGATGTTTGGATTATTAATTTGGATGATGTTTTTCTTTATTATTATTATGAACTAAATTTTCATTAAGATTTCAACGGAACTTGGTATGTAGTTTAAATTGATCATTCCCATTGAATGAAAGTTGGTTTTTATTGAATTGTTTATCATATCTTATGTTTATTGATTAATTGTTTGGCCAACAATTACTGTGATAATCTATATAAAATTGGAAGATGGAGTATAGATTGAGATCTGGATATGATAACATCTGTTCATATAATCTGAATAGGGTTAATATGATTAGCATGTAGGATAGGAATATACCTATGTGTCTTTTGTATCCATTGAAAGAATTTGTGTGTAAAACCTTCATTAATTTGATTTGCATAGGAATATAGTGAGTTGATTAACGGGGTGTTCCTTGTAATTCCGCGTCTTAAAGATTGGATTTAGGAGGATTTGTTCATGTGTCTTTGGAAGAAGTGCGTGAATTTTATAAAGCATTCTTGGATAATGATTCATATTAACTAATTTATTTAAATGGGAAGTAATTGGTTTAAATGAAATACCAAGGGAAGTTGTAATCTTAACCTGTTAAATCTGCAGTTATTCTTGTGAAATTTTGATTTTAGTTATTAGTTTTGTTAAGTTTATTTTTTTTAAATCACAAACAATATTTCGTAGTTTAAAATAGGATTAATTGCATTGGAATTAGTAATTGATAAATATTAGTCTATTTCCTCATGGAACGATATCCTTGCTTGCTGAATATTACAATTGAACGCGTATACTTGCGTGTTAAAGTGTTATTAAGAAATTAGGCAACAAGTTTTTGGCGCCGTTGCCGGGGAAATTAGTTTAATATTTTGTCATTATTAATTTTGATAGAGTTAATCTTAATTTAAACTTTTTCTTTTCTATTATATTCAGGTGTTCTTGACTAGTGTATGCAAACGCGATCGAAGAAGCCAGATTTATTGCCTCACGAGGATGACATCGAGAAAAATTTCAGCGGTTGCGTAAGTGGGTTAAAGAAACCAAAGAGGCACTTGATAAGAAAGATACTATGGTTGAAGAAGAGTAAAAAGCACTACGGGATTATGCTTTCATGCGGGTTATTAAAAATTGATCCGAGTATTACGAGGCTGCCATTCTTATTACAAGTTTTGAGATAAAATGGGACAATACAAATGATTCAAAATTCATGTATGAGGTTTGGAGGGTTCTTAGAATGATGATCCGAAACGATCACATAGTCGACTTTATAGAAATCTGCGATACTTTCAAGTACAATAATGTGTCGAGGGATGCAATAAGGCTAAAATTTGTTTCCATTTACTCTCGGAGATAAGGCTAAGAGTTGGCTCCATTCACTACCATCGAACTCGATTACTACATGGAATGACTTAGCCCAAAATTTCTTGCAAAGTTTTTCCCTTTTGCCAAAAACAAAGAAGTTATTGAATGATATCTTCTCTTTCTTTTTCGTACGATTCGGAATCACTATATGAAGCTTGGGAGAGATTCAAAGACTCATTGCGAAAATGTCCACACCATAGGATTCCTAAATGGCTTCAGGTGCAAACTTTTTATAACAGTTTATTTAGCATAGTGAGATCGAGTATAGATGCTGCAGCGGGAGGAGCTATTATGGCTAAGAATTGTGATGAGGGGTATCATTTGCTTGAAACCATGGTAGCTAATAATTATCGATGTGTGATGAAGAAGAACGAATTAGCCAAGGGCGGTCGGGTGTATATGAATGGATGCGATGACAACAGATTATCGGCTCAAGTGATGACTTCAGTTTACTGCTCTTACAAAGAAGATAGATGCACTTGGGGTACAACCAGTTCAGAAAATGGAAATGATCTATGAAATATGTGTGGGTAGCCACTCAAGTGATCAATGTGCAATAAATCTGAGTCGATCCAAAGATGTTTCCGATTATAACGAGATAACAGAGGAAGTTATCCAAACAACTACAATCCGGTGAGAAACCACCCAATTTTTCTTGGAGTAATAATCATTCACATGCTCAAACCACAAGCTCCAAGGAAATCATATCCACCGGATTTCAGCCACATTAACAATCTCAACAACACCCACAACCTCAACAACACGATAAGCTATCACAAATGAAAAATTGTTGGCAAGATTGGCAACTCGGTTTGAAACCACAACGAAGAACCAATCAATTTGCAATAAAGAACCTTGAGAACCAAATTAGGCGAGATAGCTAGTGCTTTGAATACTAGAACTCGGGTTCTTTACCTAATACTAGAGAAAAATCCTGATGGAAATGAAGCAATTCTTTACCTGGGAAGTTGACTCTGAGATCTGAGATAAAAATCTCAAGGAATGATGAAAATGAGAGTGGAAATTGAAAAAGTAAATCTGAGGAAAAAGTTATCGAAGAAGGGAAGGAGTTGACTTACCACATCTAGACCTCAAAGAAAAAAAGAAAATAATTTAGGCAGGATGGAAATTTTTAAAGTGTTAAAAAGAGAGAGTGGAAATTCAACATTCCGTTCGCGGATGTAAATATGGGGAAAAAGTTATGAAAAATAAGCAAGAAGAAGAAGCGAGGGAGTTTGAAGCTGTAGTGTTGATAGAAGAATGTAAGCCTTGATTACGCAAGAATTTCCTCAAAGATGAAGGATCCGGTAGCTTCACCGAAATTAGATTGGACAATTTTTTAAATTTTGTGTGAGAAGTGTTCAAATTAACTTGATGCCACTTTGATCGCAAATCACAAATATATCTTTTAACTCGCGAGATACCGGTGACATACCTAGGGGGCATTGTGGAAGACATATTAGTGAAGGTGGACAAATTCATATTTCCAGCCGACTTCATTGTGTTGGACTATGAAGAGGATAAAGACATACCCATTATCCTTAGAAGACCGTTTTTAGCCACTTGAAGGACATTAGAGTTAACAATGAGAGTCCAAGATGAAGAAATAACTTTTAATGTTTTCAAGGCTACGAAATTTCTGAAGGGAGAGGAAGAGTGCTATAGAGTTGATCTGATTGAAGAAGCAATTGGAGAGGTATTTAGTGAATCTGTGAATGAAGACCCTCTTGAATCCGCATTGGTTAGTGAAAATTTATTTGATGATTCAACTGTGCTAGAATGGGTTCAAATGTTAGATTCAGCTTCGAAGTTCACTCGATGTTTGCAAAAATTTGAACCTCTAGATTATTGGGGAAAGCCAGATGAAAAGGTGAAATCATCCTTAGAAGAACCGCCTACCTTGGAACTTAAGCCATTGCCTAACCATCTACGATATGCCTACCTTGGTTCTTCTTCCTCCTTTCCAGTCATTATTTCTGCTTCACTTGATAAGGTTCAAGAAGAAAAGCTACTAAGGGTACTTTGGCAATACAAGACTACTCTTGGGTGGACTCTTGTAGATATCAAGGGGATAAGCCCATCAATTTGTATGCATAAGATTTTGTTGGAAGATGAAGCGAAATCGACTATTGAACAACAACGAAGACTCAATCCCATCATGAAGGAAGTTGTCAAAAAGGAAATCATTAAATGGTTGGATGCGGGAATTATCTACCCTATCTCAGATAGCTCATGGGTAAGTCCGGTTCAATGTGTGCCAAAGAAAGAGGGAATGACAGTAGTTGCAAATGAGCATAATGAATTGATCCCGACTCGAACAGTTATGGGTTGGCGGGTGTGTATGGATTACAGAAAGTTGAATAAGGCCACTCGTAAGGACCATTTTCCTCTACCATTCATAGATCAGATGTTGGACAGGCTTGTAGGGCATGAGTATTATTGTCTCTTGGATGGATACTCGGGTTATAACCCATTGCCATTGCAGAGGATCGGGGAGAAGACAACATTCACATGCCCATATGGTACCTTTGCTTTTCGCAGAATGTCTTTTGGATTATGTAATGCGCCGACGACATTTCAACGGTGTGTGATGGCTATTTTTTTTGATATGGTCGAACAAAATCTCGAGGTATTTATGGATGATTTTTCAGTTTTTGGGGATTCGTTTGATTATTGTTTAGAAAATCTCACTCTCGTGCTCAAATGGTGTATGGAAATGAATTTGGTTTTAAACTGGGAGAAATGTCATTTTATGGTGCACGAGGGAATAATCTTGGGTCATCGAGTGTCATCAAAAGGTATTGAGGTTCATAGAGCTAAGATCAAAACCATTGAGAGCTTGCCACCACCTATTTCCATAAAGGGTATTCGAAGTTTTTTGGGACACGCTAGTTTCTATAGACGATTTATAAAAGACTTCTCTAAAATCACGAAACCACTTTGTAATCTTTTGGAGAAGGATGTCCCATTCAACTTTAATCAAGCATGTCTAGAAGCTTTTGATGTGTTGAAGAAGAAACTAGTTTCTGCTTTTTATAATCATAGCGCCCAGATTGGAGTATCCCGTTCGAATTAATGTGTGATGCTAGCGACTTTGCGATTGGCGCAGTTCTTGGCCAACGAAAGGATAAAATTTTTCACCCTATATACTATGCTAGTAAGACATTAAAAGATGCCCAACTGAATTATACCACTACCGAGAAGGAGCTATTAGCAGTTGTTTATGCATTTGATAAATTTTGCTCATATTTGATTGGGACAAAGGTGATCATGTTTATAGATCATTCGGCAATTAAGTACTTAATAGCAAAGAAAGACGCGAAGCCGAGATTAATTAGATGGGTATTATTGCTACAAGAGTTTGACTTGGAGATCCGGGACCGAAAAGGAACAGAAAAGAAGGTTGCTAATCATTTATCACGATTAGAGAATTCAGAACTAAAAAAAATGACACAACAGTGATCAATGAATATTTTCCAGATGAACAACTATTTGAGATAAGGATGGATACACCATGGTATGTAGATTATGTAAATTTCATTGTGAGTAAGGTGTTTCTGCCAGATTTGACAAGTCAGCAGAAGAAGAAATTTCTCCATGATGTGAAACAATATTTATGGGATGAGCCATTTTATTTAAATAGATGTGGCGATCAAGTAATAAGAAGGTGCGTTCGAAAGTTGAAATGGAGAATATTCTATACCAATGTCATGCATCGACTATGGTGGACATTTTGGGGGAGAAAGAACGGCTGACTAAAGTGCTTGATGTGGATTTTTAAGCCAACACTCTTTAAGGATGCCCGTGTGTTTTCATTGAAATGTGACAGATGCCAAAGAGTTGGTAATATATCAAAGCGACACGAGATGTCACTTAATATGATCCTAGAAGTCGAATTGTTTGATGTTTGGGGCATCGACTTCATGGGACCATTTCCATCATCTTTTAGTAACTCCTATATACTTCTAGTGGTGGACTACGTTTCGAAGTGGGTTGAAGCTATAGCATCGCCCACCAATGATGCTAAGGTTGTGGTTAAGTTCATTCGGAAGAACATTTTCTCTAGATTCGGTACTCCTCGCGCAATCATTAGTGATGAAGGCACGCACTTCTGTAATAAGCAGTTCTCAGTTATTCTCGCTAAGTATGGAGTCACTCATAAGATAGCTACTGCTTACCATCCACAAACAAGTGGTCAAGCCGAGGTATCTAACCGAGAAATGAAACGAATCCTCGAGAAGATAGTGAATCCTAATCGAAAAGATTGGGCTAGCAAGTTAGATGATGCTTTATGGGCATACCGTACAGCTTACAAAACTCCGATAGGGATGTCTCCTTACAGGTTAGTATATGGGAAGGCATGCCATCTTCCAGTTGAACTAGAACATAATGCTTATTGGGCAATTCGAAAGTTAAACTTTGATATGTCTGTTGCGGGAGAGAAGCGCCTCTTACAATTGAACCAAATGGATGAATTCAGACTCCAATCGTACGAGAACGCGAAGTTATATAAAGAAAATATTTAATAGGTGGCATGATGTAAATTTTTGGAAAGAAAGTTTGAAGTAGGGCAAACATTGCTATTTTACAATTCAAGGCTTAAACTGTTTCCAGGAAAGTTGAAATCCCGTTGGTCAGGGCCATTTATCATAACAAAAGTTTATCCTCACGGAGCTATGGAGGTGGAAGACCCGGATGCCAAACTTAACTTCAAAGTCAACGGTCAAAGATTGACGCACTACTATGGAAGTTGTGTTGATCGTGAAAAGACATCGGTCTACCTTACTGATTAGAACAGAGAAGAAAGTCGGGATGAAGACTATAAACCAAGCGCTAACTGGGAGGCAGCCCAAGAACTTTTATTGTTATTTTTTATTTTTACTTTTATTTATTTTTATTTTATTTACTTTACTGTTAGTTTATTTAGTGGTTAAACTTTTATAGTTTAGGATTTGTTACACCCATGACGTTCTCTAACACGATATTCAATTGATTGCAGGATAGGAAACAAGATTTCTTATTTGGCGGGTTTGACTAATGGCCACTACGACTAAGCCAAGCATTTCTGAGCTTAATTGATGAATGTCCATTTGTCAAAATCTCAAATTTCTAATCATTTCCTTCATTTTAATGTTATTGAATTGCTTAATGGTGTAGGGTATCTTGTTTTTGTTTTTCTTTCTTAGTATGTTAGTTTAGTTAATTATGTAGTTTATCTTAGTTTAGGGTTTTTAAAATAAGTCTTAATCTCCTTGCAAACAAACACTAACAATTGAAGTTCTGCAGGTTGGAAAAAAAAATTTAAGACATGCCCAAGCGCCTAGGTGCCCAAGCCAGGCACAATCCAAGCGCCTAGGCGCCTAATTGCAGTAGCTGAGATAAGGGACAAGCACCTAAGCACCCCAAGTCAAGCCAAATCAAGCACTGGCGCCTAAAGTCGATAGCCATAATGCGCCCCAAGCGCTGGCGCTCTACATAGAAGCCAAACCAAGCGCCTAGGCTCTCCAAGCTTACAACGCATCTTTGCTTTCAACCGCCTGGCGCGATCCAGACAATGCAATCCCAAGCGCAGGCGCTCTTGCTGTACCCTAGAAAAAAAAAGAAACCTAATCGGGCATAACCAGTCACACACCCAATTCAAACTCTCTTGTGCTCTCCCACTCCAACACAAACTCACTCAATTCGCATCACTCCTCTAATCTAGCCACGATAATCAACTTCTTCTTGTATATGCATAACCAAACACTCAATCTCTTCCCCAAACTAAGGCAATCAATCTCCATCTTGTCATCCTTCCTTACCAATTTGGTCACCAACCTACAATTCAACTCCATCTATCCGAAGTCAGTGTTCAACGCTCAAATTGCTCCTACAACTTTGATTGGAACATCATATTTGGCTATAACCAAGTAAGTGTGCAAGATTTTATTGCAAAATTGTGTGGATTTGCTTGGATAATAGCTAAGTCAGTAATTTGAAGATAGTTTCTTTCATTGTGTTGGCTCAAGTGGGTTTGGGTACTCTTAATTGTTGCTTGTATTGCATTGGAAGGATAGTGTGCTTAGTAATTGACAAATTTGGTAAAAATTAAGTTTGGGTGAGTGCTTCACAATAGTGTTCAAAATTTTTGCACACCAAGTCTTCGATAATTTGTCACAAAGAGGATTTGGCCATCCTAAGCCACTGAACATCATTTGGTTGGGCAAGAAAATATCACATAAGACTTATGGCTACTAAGAGGCATAGAGGAGAGACTTCGGGCACTTCACAAAAGTTTGACAAAAAGAGATTTACAAGTGCTAAAGCGTCCGAAAGATATTACAATTCACTTTCTAGTAAAACGCTAATTCCCGAGCGTGGATTATTGCCAGAGATAGAAGATGGGGAATTACTACAAATGATTGGGAGTAGAAGATGGGCGAACTTTACAGCCCAACCGAATTCATCGGTCGTTAAAATTGTCAAGGAATTCTACGCCAATGTAAAAGATTATATTGGTAACATGATTTGGGTTCGCGGAAAATCAGTGGAAGTCAGTTCCAGGTCAATAAATGCTTACTACGACTTGAACACAATACCCAATAATGGCTTCATGCAATATTTAGAGCACGAGCTGGACTACAGTGAGGTCATTCAAGCTTTGTGTGTACCTGGAACACAATGGAAATTGACAGATCAACAAGAAGCTATTTTGTTCCCTACATCTGCACTAAGTCGTTATAGGAAAGCATGGCATGCCTTTATTTGTGCCAAGTTGATGTCGTGTAGACATACAAGTGATGTTATAAATCGACGGGCAGCGTTGCTTTTCTATATTGCACAAGGAAAATCTATAGATGTGGGTTAGGTTATACATGATTCTATTGACAGAGCAATTCAAGGAGGGACCTCAGGTGGACTACCTCATCCATCTTTGATTACTGGACTATGTCGACAAGCTGGAGTAAAATGGGATGCCGAGGAAGCTACACAACCTCCTTTAGCCCCAATTGACCACTCAGTGATAAAAAATACAAGATATGGGGTGGGGGTACATCACACCCGAGAGGGTTAGGTTTCATTATTGTGCCTCCCGAGCCTGCAGATGAGCCTAATCAATAGTCATATGATAATCCTTCTGCAGCTGGAAGTTCTGGGCCTCAACCAATTTGTTTTTGAAGATATTCATCGAGAATTAAGAAATCAAACTAGAAGGATTGACATGGTGGCTACTCGAGTTAAGCAGGGTTTTAACCAAATGGAAAGAAATCAGGATAGCTAGCTTCGGTGACAAGCGGAGGTGTATCGAAGCGTAGTCAAAACATTCTTAGAGATGTTTGCCCGCATGAATCCAGCTGCCGCTCCCTACCAATTTCCACCATTGTCTGCGTACCCCCCGGCTGATGATGAAGAAGAAGAAAAAGAAGAAGAGGATACTGACGAGGAATAAGGCTCCGATCTTTCAGGGAAGTCCTCAGTGCCTAATTTCTTATGTTTTGTTTGTTATATACATTGAGGACATTGCATAGGTTAAGTTTGGGGGTGCATTCTTCCAGTTCCAGTTGCATTCATGTAGTATTCATTTAGTAGTTTTTCATGTAATTTTCATTCTAATTAATCTTAAAAAATGGAAAAAGAAAAGAAAAATTCAAGTATTTGCATGTTTCCAGCTGTTAGATAGTTTAAGTCTGTTTTGGCCAGTGATGAGATTGGAATTGAGTAGACAAGTATAGTATTAACTGTTAAGACTGTGATGTGATTTCTTGTTATGATTTGAATCTTTACCTGTTTGAAACTGATATAATAAGGATAGCACAGTAAAAATAACTATGTTGACTGATTGAGTCGAAATTGACACATAATGGACTTCTTGAGGATAATACTAGTTTGAATGAATGAAAGACATGAATAGGCGGAGATGACTAATTTAGAAAAAAACTTAAGTTTGGGGGAAAAATTTGGGATATATAAGCTTAAAAAAAACTTGAAAAAAAAATGTTGAAACAAAATATTGTGGCTAGTCTTGTTTCGGGGCCTTTGTTACTTGAACAAGTACGCCCGAGGGGATTGTCTTTACACGTAGCGCCCTAAGGTCTTATATGGTCTTGGAGTCGTTGGTCGAAAGCTCTCTAAGGGGTATACTTTGTTAGCTAATGGAATGAGACATTGCCTGATCGTGGTTAAAAAAAAAAATATATATGAAAAAAAGCAATAAAAGCGGGAAAAGAGCAAAAAGCCCCCGTAAAGCAAAGTAAAGCATAAGTATCCCGGATTGGACTCTTGAATTTGGTGGAAGTTTGACTTTAGTTTGATTTAGCTTGTTCATGAAATTTGTGAGTTTCAACTGTATGATGCCTTTAAAGAGATCTATTATGTCTTGTATTTAGCATTATATTAGTTAACATTGTTGTTGAGCACACACACACACACTATATCAGTAATAACAGGGTAAGATTTGATGATTGACTAGGAAATTATTGATATATCTTGATATGATGTACTAACATGTTTATTGTGATTTCTCTGAGGCTTGATGAATAGATTTTGTTCTGTTTGACTGCTGGAATTTTAGGCATGTAGATAGCTGCATTTGCATTGCATATTTAGTTATTACATTGTGTTGTGTTGCTTGGGGACAAGCAATTGGTTAAGTTTGGGGGTATTTGATGAGTAGGTTTTATACCTATGAATCCGATATTATTAAACTTAATTATTGTTATCTTTAATTATTTTTTAGTATCTTTTTATGTGTTTTGTGTTTATTTCTTGTAGGTTGGAGCTGGAGGGACAAATTGGTCATTTCGGAGAAGAAAAAGGTCAAAAATCATGAAAATTAGAGCTGAGTGGCATTTTTGTAATTACGCTGTCCTGGGCAAGCGCCTAGGCTCTTGGAAATGGCTTGTGATTAGCGCTTAGGCGGTCATGTGCGGAAAAAAAGAGATTTTCTACTACCAAGTGGGTTTTTGAAGCCAAAAAGGAATCTGAATGAGGTTGGAGACTAATACAAATAGGAGAAGACTTTAGAAAAGATGTATCACTTAATTTTTCAAGGGATTAGCAGAGAGAACAACGACGAAAACCACAAAGGAGAATTGCAAGGGCTGGAGATCAAAGAGTGAGTATTAGAGCAAATTCAGAGTTTCTTCTTCTCTTCTCTAGTTTCATCTTTTGTAATTATCTGGGATGTTTGGATTATTAATTTGGATGATGTTTTTCTTTATTATTATTATGAACTAAATTTTCATTAAGATTGCAACGGAACTTGGTATGTAGTTTAAATTGATCATTCCCATTGAATAAAAGTTGGTTTTTATTGAATTATTTATCATATCTTATGTTTATTGATTAATTGTTTGGCCAACAATTACTGTGATAATCTATATAAAATTGGAAGATGGAGTATAGATTGAGATCTGGATATGATAACATCTGTTCATATAATCTGAATAGGGTTAATATGATTAGCATGTAGGATAGGAATATACCTATGTGTCTTTTGTATCCATTGAAAGAATTTATGTGTAAAACCTTCATTAATTTGATTTGCATAGGAATATAGTGAGTTGATTAACTGGGGTGTTCCTTGTAATTCCGCGTCTTAAAGATTGGATTTAGGAGGATTTGTTCATGTGTCTTTGGAAGAAGTGTGTGAATTTTATAAAGCATTCTTGGATAATGATTTATATTAATTAATTGATTTAAATGGGAAGTAATTGGTTTAAATGAAATACCAAGGGAAGTTGTAATCTTAACTTGTTAAATCTGCAGTTATTCTTGTAATTTTCTGATTTTAGTTATTAGTTTTGTTAAGTTTATTTTTTTTTAAATCACAAACAATATTTTGTAGTTTAAAATAGGATTAATTGCATTGGAATTAGTAATTGATAAATATTAGTCTATTTCCTCGTGGGAACGATATTAGTCTACTTGCGTGTTATGCTACCTTGGAGAAGATTAATATCAACCCCAAGAGGATCAAAAACAGCCATACTATTATCAAAGCTTTTGATGGGTCCCGACAAAATGCCATTGGAGTAATTGAAATACCAGTGGAGATTGGTCCACATACATTCAATGTATCCTTTCATGTGCTCAAAATAGCCACAAGATACAACCTGCTATTGGGAAGACCATGGATTCATATGGCTGGAGATGTCTCTTCCACCCTTCATCAGCAACTCAAGTACATTATCAACAATAGCCTAGTCACTGTTAATGCTGAGCCGGAATGTCCAGAACAAAGTGATATACCACTAATCAGCTTCAATTCAGAAATTAAGCCAGTCAGTTTCCACGCCTTGGAGGTGAGAAACACTCATTACAATCCCATTGGGGTGCCACCGCTCACACCCAATATTTCTGCCGAGGTTATGTCGTCTACTCAAGAGATGATGTCATTGTGTCATTAACCTGGACAAGGGTTGGGCAAACAGCATCAGGGTATTAAGCACCCGATTCAAGTGCCCGGTCAAAAAGGGACAGCTGGATTAGGCTATTCTGCTAGCTCCAGTCACAAGAATCCTCATAAGCACAAATAGATTCCTTCAAATTCAGCCATATGGCGATTTTCTCCACCTACAACTCCTGAGCTGATACAATCTCCAGCTAAGGTGCCAGCCCATATTATGGCTATATTATTTCCCAAACCTGTACTGGTTAAAGCAAAAGAGGTCCTGATTCCTGATCCCGAAGTGGAAGAGAAGTAACAGAAACGTAAACAAGACATCGCCCTGATGATGTCAGGCATATGCATCATTGCCCATGATGAACATACAAATAAATACACCCAGACGATGATTTCCCAGATATCATGGTCATCATTAGGGAGAAGGAGGACGATGATAGCCCCTCCATCACTGCAGTCCATCAAGACTTTACCCTCGACAATTGGAGCAGCACTTCATGCATTGGTCGACGATGGTAAAATGGGCAAAAAATCCATCTACCCTGTAGATAACTTTAACTGCTTTTTTTCTTTACAGTATTAGCAGTTATTTTATCAGTACATGCTAACACTTTGTATGATTAAACATTTTCATATATTAAGTGCAAGCATATTTTATTTCAGGACTCTGAATTTAGATGTACATGTACTTGTTGATGAGGTACATTTTCTCCACAAGGACTGTAACTTTGATGAAAAGTTGGACTCAGACTTGATGGAAGTACAAGAGGACATTGAGATACCTCAGGAGATCAAGGAATGGGTCAAAGACAAACCTAAATCTAATCTTGATCAAACCACCTTTTTCAATCTCGGAACCATATAAAACTCTAAGCTAATCCAGATTGGTTCAGACCTCACTCCAAACCAACGGAATGACATGGTTGTGCTACTAACCTAATTCTAGGATATGTTTGCATAGTCTCATGAAGACATGGTGGGTTTGTCCACTAATTCAAGCCAATTCAAGCCAGTCAGGCAGAAGCTCAGGCAATTGAAACCAGAGTGGAGTTTAAAGATTAAAGAATAAATTGTGAAATAATTTCAAGCAGGCATCATCATGGTGTCTATATACTCAGAATAGTTATCAAACATAGTTCACGTGCCTAAACTAGGAGAAAAGGTGCAAATTTGCGTGGATTACCGGGATCTGAACAAAGCTTGCCTTAAGGATAGCTTTCCCATGTTATTCATCCACATTATCATTGACAATAATGCTCAATACGACATGTACTCCTTTGCGGATTGCTTCGTGGGGTATCATCAGATTATGGTTACTGAGGAGGATCGTGAGAAAACTACTTTCATCTTGTGTGACGCCCCCAAAATTAGGTATACATCACCCATCTTGGGTAGTCAGATATATGGTATAGAATTTAAATACAACTTACTAATATAACTGTCGTGTACAATACAACATAAACTGTGAGTTTGAATACAAATATTGTCTACTAGATATTATACAAACTCAAAAGGAGTCCTCATTACAATTATTATCACACTATTTCACAGAATAGTGAGGACTACTAATGCTATCCTCTGGACCATTACTCCGCTCCCAGACTCATCCCGCCTATGTTCTCATTTCACGAAGAGAACGGTGAAAGAAAGGGTGAGCTCAACTAGCCCAAAGAAGAAATATTATGACTAAGATAATGCGAGAATAAATTATCAATAGCCTTCAACAAAGTGTTAAACCGATAAAATATAATAAACATCAAGTTTAACTGCAAATGAACAAGCAATCCATTAAAAGAGTCAAGTAGAAAATAAAATCTACTATCTTTTATGATTTAAAAGGTTTTTTCATCATCATTAAAGTTTAGACTCGACTTTAATAAATAATCCACATCATCGAATCACCTCGCACTACTACTGAGGAGAGGATATTCTTTAGTATTACGACCACAATTATTCATGCACTACGGGCCAAGAATAGTTGTGTATTCATTAATGGTCATGATCATGCCAACAATCGTCCATCAATGCACTACTGCCCATCGAGGATTTTTACCACATCATTTGTAACATTACTACCATGATTACACCAATAATCCCCGGTCATAATCATACCAAGTCCATCCATGCTCTACAAAGCCACGTATGACTTTAAAAAAAATATAAACATGAGGATGATGACAATGATATAAGAATTCAATAAAACAATTTCAAGAATTATTTTATCCAGGAATTATTAACGTCCAAATTGTCAACATGATACTATTTTGTAGAGTAAAATTCAAGAATGATCGGAAGAATATTTCCATGAAAAAATACTTTGGATGAAACGCAAATATCAAGGATATTCTACTAATTTCATGGAGTATAGAAGTCAAAGTTTTAACCAACCGGGTATAATAAAGAATGGAATAACAAAAGAAATCACCATGCATGCGCGGTATTTACTTTGCATAGACAAAGTTATTCCAATGAATAATAATAATTAACCAGTCGTGAAATTACACCGCGAGGATGTTCCAACAGAATAATAAAGATGGAACCAGGATCGGTGTAAAACACACATAGATAGGATATTCCAACGAGAATGATAAAGACGGAACCAGTGTCCTGTAAAACACACTGCCATTGTCATTTAATATTCCCGATAAACCGAATATTCCCCACCAATCGAATATAATATAACCACTTGCATACTTTGCAAAATTTATAAATATTACCCACAACTATATCATTATATCAAATTATTCCATAATATTCAAAAATAATATTTATAAAAATTCATCTTTATTTATAAAAGTTTGGGTCTTACAACCTCCCTTCTTATGAAATTTCGCCTCAAAAATTAGGGTACGTACCTGGTATGTCGAAGAGGTAAGGATACCTTGATTTTATTTCAGATTCTAACTCCCAAGTCATCTCCTCAACATTGTGGTTCCTCCACAAAACTTTGACTTGAGGTATAACCTTGGAGCGTAGAATATGTTCCTTCTTATCCAAAATTTGAACAGGAACCTCTTCATACGTCAAATCTTCCGCTATTTCGTCCGGTTCTAACTCAATAATATGGTTCGGGTCTTTCACATATTTATGTAACATGGATATGTGAAAAACGTTATGAACACGAGACATATTTGGCAGTAAAGCGAGTCTATAGGCCATAGTTCCTACTCGATCGAGGATTAAAAATGGACCGATGAATCGAGGATTAAGTTTTCCTCTCTTTCCAAATCTTGTAACTCCTTTCCATGGAGCAACTCTTAACAACACATGATCTCCTATATCAAATTCCACGTCCTTTCGATTAAGATCATCATAACTCTTTTGTCGATTTTGTGAGGTTTTTATACGTTATCGGATCGTTTGAATCTTTTTCGTAGTCATACGTACCAACTCCGGTCCCAACAACGTTGCTTCACCCACCTCATCCCAGCATACTGGAGAACGACACTTTCTTCCATACAACGCTTCGAATGGAGCCATGCCAATACTTGCTTGATAACTGTTGTTGTAGGAAAACTCCACCAATGGTAAGAACTTGTCCCAACTCCCCTTGAAATCAAGGACACAGAGTCTTAATAGATCTTCAAGAGTTTGAATAGTCCTCTCCGATTGTCCGTCCGTCTGAGGATGATATGCCGAGCTAAATCGTAAGTCTGTGCCCATAGCTTTTTGAAAACTAACCCAAAATCGTGAAGTGAATCTTGGGTCTCGATCAGAAACTATGGATATCGGCATACCATGCAGTCTTACAATCTCGTTTATGTACATACGAGATAGACATTCAAGTGTATAAGTTTCAGATCGGTGAAAATGAGCGGACTTGGTCAATCTATCAACAATGACCCAAATCGCATCAATGCCTTGAGAAACCTTAGGAAGACCGGTAACGAAATCCATGGTAATGTGCTCCCACTTCCATTCTAGAATTTCAAGTGGTTGCAATGGACCTTTTGGTACTTGATGCTCCGCTTTAACTCGTTGACAAGTTAGACACCTTGAGATAAACAAATACTATCTCTCTCTTCATATTGCTCCACCAAAATGTATGATTTAATATCATGATACATTTTGGTACTCCTGTGATGGATTGCAAATGGTGTGTTGTGCGCCTCCATCATGATATTATACTTTAAATCGTGGTCGTTAGGAACACAAAGTCCGGAGTTGACTCAAGTATTCCTTCTTCATCGATTCTTGCTTCCAAAGATAGCACCCTCTTGCACTTTCTTCCTCATACGCATCGACTCTCCAGTGCAGCAGCTTGAGCGACTTTTAACTTAATCGATTAAAGTCCTGTTTACTCAGATATTTGCTATCATCACATGCGTCCCCAGGAGTCTTTAACTCTATCTCCATCCTTTGCAAGTCACACAAAATGGGCCTTTGTGTTGACAATAACGCACTCAGATTTCTTGCATACGATCTTCTACTCAATGCGTCGCCTACCACGTTCGCTTTTCGGGATGGTATTAGATGGTATGATCATAATCTTTCAACAGCCAAGCCAACGTCGTTGTCGCATGTTGAGTTCCTTTTGAGTGAAGAAATATTTGAGGCTTTTATGATCCGTAAAGATCTCCACTTTCTCCCCATACAAGTAATGCCTCCAAATTTTAAGTGCAAAGACAATAAATGCTAACTCCGGATCATGAGTAGGATAATTCCTCTCATATTCTTTGAGTTGTTATGAGGCATAGGCTATAACTTTTCCATGTTACATAAGAACACATCCCAACCCTTTGCTTGAAGCATCACCGAGATGACAAATCCTCCGAGCCGATGGTATTGTCGTAACAGTCTTTGAAATAAGTCTCCTCTTGAGTTCTTGAAAACTCTTCTCACATTCTTCGCTCCAACCGAACTTTGTATCTTTTCGAGTCACCGAGTCAATGGAGTAGCGATTCGAGAAAATCCTTCCACGAATCTCCGATAATAACCCACTAAACCGAGAAAACTACGATTCGCAGATCGATTTAGGTTGTTCCCGCCTTTGAATAGCTTCAATCTTTCTTTGGGTCAACAGATATTCCATGACTTGATACCACGTGCCCAAGGAATGCTACTTCTTCAAGCCAGAATTCACATTTCTTCAACTTGGCATAAAGCTTATATTCACGAAGCTTTTGGAGTGTCAGCCTCAAGTGTTGCTCAAGATCTTCACGGCTTTTGGAATAAATAAGGATGTCATCAATAAAGACGACCACAAAGTGATCTAAATATTCCTTGAATACTCGCCATCATATCCATGAAGGCGTGAGAGCATTAGTCAATCCAAAGGACATGACTAGGAATTCATAATGCCCGCATCGAGTTCTCGGCCGTCTTTGGAATGTCGTTGGTTCTAATCTTCAATTGGTGATATCCGGAACGAAGATCAATCTTTGAAAAGAATTTGGCTCCTTGCAACTGGTCAAACAGGTCATTAATACGTGGCAATGGATACCTATTTTTGATGGTGACATGATTCAACTCCCGATAATCAATTCAAAGTCGCATACTCCCATCTTTCTTCTTCAAGAATAGAACAGGAGCACCCCAAGGAGAAGTACTAGGATGAATAAAGCCAATGTCTAACAATTCCTGCAGTTGGGTCTTTAACTCCTGAAGTTCAATAGGAGCCATTCGATATGGGGCTTTGGAAATAGGTTTTGTACCGGGTTCAAGGTCGATACAAAATTAAATTTCACGCTCTGGGGGTAGGCCAGGAAGTTCTTCGGGGAATACGTCAGGAAATTTATTAACAATAGAAATATCGCTCAAAACCGGCGTATTTTTGTTTAAATCATGACATGAGCTAAAAAGCTTGACATCCATTTTTCAATAAACGAATAGCTTTATGGCTTGAGATGACCATGATTGATTTTAATGGTTTGGTCGTTTGAATTAAGATAATAGGTTGATTAGGAATATGAAAGCTAACAACCTTACGAAAAACAATCAATTTTTGCATGATAAGTAGTTAACCAATCAATCCCTAGAATCACGCCAAATGCAAGTATTTGTAATGAAATAAGATCGACGGTGTAATGTGAGGGTACCGATTTGAACCAAACAAGACTTATAAACAATGGATGTAATGAAGGTTTCTCCCAACGGAGTTTCCACAGATAAGTCAAAGTCTAATTTCTCCTGAGTCAAATTTAATCGATGAGCGCAAGTAGGAGAAATAAAAGAATGGGTAGAACCCAGATCAAATAAAGTGTAGACTTCATTAGAGTTTATGATAAGCTTACCCGTGATGACCTCATTCGGGTTCCTTGCTCTCTAGGAGGTCACAACAAACGCCTCCTCAGACTACCGGGTTTTGACTTTTCTCGGGACGACCTTTGGTGCCTCCATCCTAGTTGAATTTGTCTTGATGAACGACAAAATCGAGCTAAGTGACCTTCTCTTCCATAATTATAACATGCTTTGGACTAAGCATGGCACGATTCGGACCGATGTGTCCCTCTTCTCCGCATTTGAAGCATATGATAGGTGGTCTTTCTCCTTCCTTAACAACTAAAAATGTCTTTGGTCTTGACGTCTTTCCATCATTGTTGAATTTCCGCTTCTTGAAATGTCCATTCTTATTGTTTTGGCCCGATTACCACCGAAGTGGTTACCATATCCGCCCGTTGATTCCCTCCATGGTTGTTGTCACCGCTTGATGACTACTCATTGGTATTATAACTTTGCGCACCGCTCTCTTTTAGTTAGGTTGACTGCGTTATCGCGCTCCACTAATCGAGCCCTATTTATAACATCCAATACAAACACGCTTTATGAGAAATAAGATGTTGACGTATCTCCCACTTCAAACCTCTTAAAAACATTCGCGCCATTCTCTCTCATTATCCACCAAGTGGGACGAACCGTGATAACTCCGCAAATTTTGCCTCGTATTGCGACACGGTCATATTGTTTATTTCCAACTTGATAAACTCCACCTCCTTCATGTGGCGAATACTTTCAGAAAGTATTTGTCGTTGAATGTACTCTGGAACTTCTCCCAAGATATCTTCAAAGACAAAGAGTTGAGTATGTTTTACCGATTCCCACCAATAATTTGCCTCCGCCAAGCAAATAAAAGCGTGAAAGGGAACCTTTTGCTCCTCGAGCATCCCAAGACATCAAATATCTTGGTAATCTGCTTTATCCATGCTTTAGCCGTAAGTGGTTTTGCTCTCCCTTAAACTCCGGTGGTCCCAGCTCCTTGAATTGTTTAGCGGTGACCGCCCGAGAGTTTTCCGTGTTTCCACCTACGTTTTGGATGGAGTCGCTTCTCATTGCCAGCATAAATTGCATAAAGCCTCCGAACATTTGATCATTCATCATTTGGTCGGTGTTGTTGTTTGCATGAGGATTGTCTCCTTCCGATGCACATTATCCTCGATTATTGATATGTGGTGAATCAACGATCGCTGTGCTCCATTGCTATTCTCAACATTCTCGATGTCATTTTCAGATCTCGCCACAAAACAAAAGGTTAATTGACATATAACAAATTATCTTTATATTCTTCGACCGAATAATAAAATAATACACATAAACTTAGGTAGGTCGGACTAGCGAAGGTATTCCCCGCCTCTCCCTCCTAGTACTTTTCTCACATCTTAGCCAGGATCATATCCCTAAGCTCGATACTGTTGTCGGACGCCCCCAAAATTAGGTATACATCACCCATCTTGGGTAGTCGATATATGGTACGTAATTTAAATACAACTTACTAATATAACTGTGCGTATAATAATACGACATAAACCGTGAGTTTGAATACAAATATTGTCTACTAGATATTATACAAACTCAAAAGGAGTCCTCATTACAATTATTATCACACTATTTCACGTAATAGTGAGGACTACTAATGCTATCCTCTGACCATTACTCCGCTCCCAGGACTCGTCCCGCCTATGTTCTCATTTCCGAAGAGAACGGTGAAAGAATGGGTGAGCTCAACTAGCCCAAAGAAGAAATATTATGACTAAGATAATGCGTAATAAATTATCAATAGCCTTCAACAAAGTTAAACCGATAAAATATAATAAACATCAAGTTTAATCTGCAATGAAACAAGCAATCCATTAAAAGAGTCAAGTAGAAAATAAAATCTACTATCTTTTATGATTTAAAAGGTTTTTCATCATTGTTAAAGCTTGAGACTCACTTTTAATAAATAATCCACATCATCGAATCACCCCGCACTACTACCAAGGATATTCTTTAGTATTACGACCACAATTATTCATGCACTACGGGCTAAGAATAGTTGTGTATTCATTAATGGTCATGATCATGCCAACAATCGTCCCATCAATGCACTACTACCAATCGAGGATTTTTACCACATCATTTGTAACATTACTACCATGATTACAATCGAATAATCCTCGGTCATAATCATACCAAGTCCATCCATGCTCTACGTGCCACGTATTGACTTTAAAAAAAAATATATAAACATGAGGATGATGACAATGATATAAGAATTCAATAAAACAAGTTCAAGAATTATTTTATCCAGAATTATTAACGTCCAAATTGTCAACATGATATCGTTGTTGTAGAGTAAAATTCAAGAATGATCGTAAGAATATTTCCATGAAAAATATCGGATGAAACGCAAATATCAAGGATATTCTACTAATTTCATGGAGTATAGAAGTCAAAGTTTTAACCAACCGGGTATAATAAAGAATGGAATAACAAAAGAAATCACCATGCATGCGATACTTTGCATGTACAAAGTTATTCCAATGTAATAATAATAACGGAACCAGTCGTGAAATTCACAATTATAGATGTTCCAACAGAATAATAAAGATGGAACCAGATCCGGTGTAAAACACACGATAGGATATTCCAATGTAATGATAAAGATTTTAACCAGTCCTGTGTAAAACACATGCATGTGATGTTCCAATGTAATAATAAAGATTTTAACCAGTCCTGTAAAAAACATGCGCATGTGATGTTCCAAATGAATAATAGAAGAATGTCACCAAGTATAGGTAAACAAGCAGATATACAAAGTTATTCCAATGTAATAATACGCAATGGAATAACATAAGGATTTCACCAAGTATAGGGTATGCCAGCATTATAAAAGTTATGTATAGGGTATGCCACTTTTACAAAGTTATTCAACAATGTAATAATAATGAATGGAATAATGTAAGTTCTATTCATGAATAAGAAAGAACAACACCCTTTACGGGTACAACAAATAATATTCCCTACCTTAGAAGAACCAATATTGGAAAAGTGAAGTAGCGAGAATACTTTTTTCTTTCTCTCTCTATAGTTTCTCTAGTTTCAAGTTTGATTGAATTAAAAGAAAATAATGAAGGAATGAGCTTCTATTTATAGGAAAATAGAATGCATAGTAATTAATCCATGAATCGGTCCAGATTGATTTACTTTAATCGACGGTCCATATTTAAAGCAAAATCTTTTAAATAAAATATAATATATTCTATTTATATAAAACATTTTACTATGCAAACACTATGCAAAACACTATGCAACACTATGCATAATAAAATATAATATATTTTATTTATAAAATAACTTTAATAAAGTATTCTGCTTTTATATAAAAGATGTTTCGCTTTTATTACGTTAATAATACTTAATAAAACAAAACGTCATTATCGCTATAATAATTCATATTATTAATCGAATAATAATGGAATCAAACCGAGTGACTTCTCACATAAGCATCAATAATCAATACCGTGTGCTACTATGCAACCACATGTATTCTCGCACTTTTACTACCTAGTAGTTCAACAAAGATCAACCCGTGAAAAACTTCCGCTGTTATTTCAATAAAATATTTTTGTCGCTTTCAATCCGATCAATAATAATTCTATTGTGGGTCCACCAATGATTGAGTAGTTGTACGAATATTCCCCGCTAAACCGAATATTCCCCACCAATCGAATATAATATAACCACTTGCATACTTTGCAAAATTTATAAATATTACCCACAACTATAACATTATATCAAATTATTCCATAATATTCAAAAATAATATTTATAGAAAATTCATCTCAGATTTATAAAAGTCGGGGTCTTACAACCTCCCTTCTTATGAAATTTCGCCCTCGAAATTAGGGTACGTGCACTGTATGTCAAGAGGTAAGGATACCTTGATTTTATTTCAGATTCTAACTCCCAAGTCATCTCCTCAACATTGTGGTTCCTCCACAAAACTTTGACTTGAGGTATAACCTTGGAGCGTAGAATATGTTAATTCTTATCCAAAATTTGAACAGGAAGCTCTTCATACGTCAAATCTTCTGCTATTTCATCCGGTTCTAACCCAATAATATGGTTCGGGTCTTTCACATATTTACGTAATATGGATATGTGAAAAACGCATGAACACGAGACATATTTGGCAAGAAAGTTTAGTCTATAGGCCATAGTTCCTACTCGATCGAGGATTAAAAATGTACCGATGAATCGAGGATTAAGTTTTCCTCTCTTTCTAAATCTTGTAACTCCTTTCCATGGAGCAACTCTTAACAACACATGATCTCCTATATCAAATTCCACGTCCTTTCGATGAAGATCATCATAACTCTTTTGTCGATTTTGTGAGGTTTTTATACGTTGTTTGATCGTTTGAATCTTTTCCGTAGTCATACGCATCAACTCCGGTCCCAACAACGTTGCTTCATCCACCTCATCCCAAAGATACCGAGAACGACACTTTCTTCCATACAACGCTTCGAATGGAGCCATGCCAATACTTGCTGATAACTGGTTGTTGTAGGAAAACTCCACCAATGGTAAGAACTTGTCCCAACTCCCTTTGAAATCAAGGACACAGAGTCTTAATAGATCTTCAAGAGTTTGAATAGTCCTCTCCGATCGTCTGTCTGTCCGAGGATGATATGCCGAGCTAAATCGTAAGTCTGTGCCCATAGCTTTTTGAAAACTAACCCAAAATCGTGAAGTGAATCTTGGGTCTCGATCAGAAACTATGGATATGGGCATACCATGCGGTCTTACAATCTCATTTATGTACATACGAGAAAGATGTTCAAGTGTATAAGTTTCAGATATCGGTAAGAAATGAGCGGATTTGGTCAATCTATCAACAATGACCCAAATCGCATCAATGCCTTGAGAAACCTTAGGAAGACCGTAGAATCTAAATCCATGGTAATGTACTCCCACTTCCATTCTGGAATTTCAAGTGGTTGCAATGGACCTTTTGGTACTTGATGCTCCGCTTTAACTCGCTGACAAGTTAGACACCTTGAGATAAACAAATACTATCTCTCTCTTCATATTGCTCCACCAAAATGTATGATTTAATATCATGATACATTTTGGTACTCCCAGATGGATTGCAAATGGTGTGTTGTGCGCCTCCATCATGATATTATACTTTAAATTAGGGTCGTTAGGAACACAAAAGTCCGGAGTTGACTCAAGTATTCCTTCTTCATCGATTCTTGCTTCCCAGCATAGCACCCTCTTTGCACTTTCTTCCTCATACGACGATCACCTCCAGTCCAGTAGCTTGAGCGACTTTTAACTTTATCGATTAAAGTCGGTTCTACTCAGTATATTCGCTATTATCACATGCGTCCCCTCGAGTCTTTAACTCTATCTCCATCCTTTGCAAGTCACACAAAATGGGCCTTTGTGTTGACAATAACGCACTCGTCATTTCTTGCATACGATCTTCTACTCAATGCGCCGCCACCACGCTCGCTTTTCCGTGATGGTATTAGATGTTATGATCATAATCTTTCAATGAGCTTCAAGCCAACGTCGTTGTCGCATGTTGAGTTCCTTTTGAGTGAAGAAATATTTGAGGCTTTTATGATCCGTAAAGATCTCCACTTTCTCCCCATACAAGTAATGCCTCCAAATTTTAAGTGCAAAGACAACAAATGCTAACTCCGCATCATGAGTAGGATAATTCCTCTCATATTCTTTGAGTTGTTGCGAGGCATAAAGCTATAACCTTTCCGTGTTGCATAAGAACACATCCAAACCTTTTTGCTCGAAGCATCACCAGAGATGACAAATCCTCCGAGCCGATGGTATTGTCGTAACAGTCTTGAAATAAGTCTCCTCTCGAGTTCTTGAAAACTCTTCTCATATTCTTCGCCCAACCGAACTTTGTATCTTTTCGAGACAAATTGAAATCAATGGAGTAGCGATTCGAGAAAATCCTTCCACGAATCTCCGATAATAACCCACTAAATCGAGAAAGCTACGTGCTTGATCGATTTAGGTTGTTCCCACTTTGAATAGCTTCAATCTTTCTTGGGGTCAATGATATTCCATGACTTGATACCACGTGCCCAAGGAATGCTACTTCTTCGCCGTAATTCGATTTCTTCAACTTGGCATAAAGCTTATATTCACGAAGCTTTTGGAGTGTCGACCTCAAGTGTTGCTCATGATCTTCACGGCTTTTGGAATAAATAAGGATGTCATCAATAAAGACGACCACAAAGTGATCTAAATATTCCTTGAATACTCACCATCATATCCATGAAGGCAAAGAGAGGAGCATTAGTCAATCCAAAGGACATGACTAGGAATTCATAATGCCCGCATCGAGTTCCGAAAGCCGCCTTTGGAATGTCACGGTTCTAATCTTCAATTGGTGATATCCTAACGAAGATCAATCTTTGAAAAGAATTTGGCTCCTTGCAACCGGGTCAAACAGTCATCAATACGCGGCAATGGATAACTATTTTTGATGGTGACATGATTCAACTCCCGATAATCAATACAAAGTCGCATACTCCCATCTTTCTTCTTCACGAATAGAACGAGGAGCACCCCAAGGAGAAGTACTAGGACGAATAAAGCCAATGTCTAACAATTCCTCGCAGTTGGGTCTTTAACTCCTCGAAGTTCAATAGAGCCATTCGATATGGGGCTTTGGAAATAGGTTTTGTACCAGTGTTCAAGGTCGATACAAAATTAAATTTCACGCCTGGGTAGGCCAGAAGTTCTTCGGAATACGTCGTGAAATTTATTAACAATAGAAATATCGCTCAAAAATCGACGTATTTTTGTTTAAATCATGATATGAGCTAAGAAAGCTTGACATCCATTTTTCAATAAACGAATAGCTTTATGGCTTGAGATGACCGTGATTGATTTTAATGGTTTGGTCATTTGAATTCGCATAATAGGTTGATTAGGAATATGAAAGCTAACAACCTTACGAAAACAATCAATTTTTGCATGATAAATAGTTAACCAATCAATCCCTTGAATCACGCCAAATGCAAGTATTTGTAATGAAATAAGATCGACGGTAATGTAAAGGGTACCGATTTGAACCAAACAAGACTTATAAACAAGGGATGTAATGAAGGTTTCTCCCAACGAGTTTCCACAGATAAGTCAAAGTCTAATTTCTCCTGAGTCAAATTTAATCGATGAGCGCAAGTAGGAGAAATAAAAGAATGGGTAGAACCGGATCAAATAAAGTGTGTAGACTTCATTAGAGTTTATGATAAGCTTACCCGTGATGACCTCATTCGGGTTCCTTGCTCTCCGGGAGGTCACAACAAACGCTTCTCCTCAGCACTACCGGGTTTTGACTTTTCTGGGACTGCCTTTTGGTGCCTCCATCCTAGTTGAATTTGTCTTCCAGTAACGACAAAATCGAGCTAAGTGACCTTCTCTTCCATAATTATAACATGCTTTGATGGCATGGCACAGCTTCGGATCGATGTGTCCTCGCTCCGCATTTGAATCATATAATAGGTGGTCTTTCTCCTTCCTTAACAACGGTGCCGGTGCCGACGTCTTTCCATCATTGTTGAATCTCCGCTTTCTTGAAATGTCCATTCTTATTGTTTTGGCCGATTACCACCGGAAGTGGTTACCATATCCGCCCGTTGATTCCTCCACGCTTGTTGTCACCACTTCGATGACTACTCTCATTGGTATTATAACTTGCTCACCGCTTCTTTTTAGTTGCGTTGACTCGTTATCGCGCCTCCACTAATCGAGCCCTATTTACAACATCTCCAATACAAACACGCTTTATGAGAAATAAGATGTTGACGATTCTCGACTTCAAACCTCTTAAAAACATTCGCGCCATTCTCTCTTCATTATCCACCAAGTGGGACGAAACCGTGATAACTCCGCAAAATTTTGCCTTGTATTGCGACACCTGGCCATATTGTTTTGTTCCAACTTGATAAACTCCACCTCCTTCATGTGGCGAATACTTTCGGAAAGTATTTGTCATTGAATGTTCTCCCGAACTTCTCCCAAGATATCTTCAAAGACAAAGAGGTTGAGTACGCTTTCTACCGATTCCCACCAAAGAATCAGCCTCTCCCGCAAAGAATATAAAGGCGTGCAAAGGGAGCCTTTTGCTCCTCGAGCATCCCAAGACATCAAATATCTTGGTAATCTGCTTTATCCATGCTTTCGCCAAGTAAGTGGTTTTGCTCTCCTTAAACTCCGATGGTCCCAGCCTGAATTGTTTAGCGGTGACCGCCGAGAGTTTTCCGTGTTTCCACCCACGTTTTGGATGAGTCGCCTCACTTTCTTTGTTGCATAAATTGCATAAAGCCTCTGAACATTTGATCATTCATCATTTGGTCGGTTGTTGTTGTTTGCATGAGGATTGTCGCGTTCGGATGAACATTATCCTCGATTATTGATATGTGGTGAATCAACGATCGCCTGTGGCTCCATTGCTATTCTCAACATTCTCGATGTCATTTTCGAGACATCGCCACAAAACAAAAGGTTAATTGACATGTAACAAATTATCTTTATATTCTCGACCGACCAATAAAATAGCACATAAACTTAGGTAGGTCATACTAGCGAAGGTATTCCCGCCTCTCCTCCTAGTACTTTTCTCACATCTTAGCTGTGGATCATATCCTAAGCTCGATACCAACCGTGACGCGCCCCAAAATTAGGTATACATCACCCATCTTGGGTAGTCGGATATATGGTATGTAATTTAAATACAACTTACTAATATAACGTGCTGGTATACAATACGACATAAACCGTGAGTTTGAATACAAATATTGTCTACTAGATATTATACAAACTCAAAAGGAGTCCTCATTACAATTATTATCACACTATTTCACGTAATAGTGAGGACTACTAATGCTATCCTCTCGACCATTACTCCGCTCCCCAACTCGTCCCAAAATATGTTCTCATTTCTTGAAGAGAATAAAGAAAGAAAGGGTGAGCTCAACTAGCCCAAAAGAAGAAATATTATGACTAAGATAATGCGTAATAAATTATCAATAGCCTTCAACAAAGGTTAAACCGATAAAATATAATAAACATCAAGTTTAACTGCAACGGAACAAGCAATCCATTAAAAGAGTCAAGTAGAAAATAAAATCTACTATCTTTTATGATTTAAAAGGTTTTTCATCACTGTTAAAGCTGAGACTCAGCTTTAATAAATAATCCACATCATCGAATCACCCCTGCACTACGGCCAAGGATATTCTTTAGTATTACGACCACAATTATTCATGCACTACGGGCCAAGAATAGTTGTGTATTCATTAATGGTCATGATCATGCCAACAACTGTCCATCAATGCACTACTACCAATCGAGGATTTTTACCACATCATTTGTAACATTACTTGGCCATGATTACAATCGAATAATCCTCGGTCATAATCATACCAAGTCCATCCATGCTCTACAAGCCATGTAGATGACTTTAAAAAAATATAAACATGAGGATGATGACAATGATATAAGAATTCAATAAAACAATTTCAAGAATTATTTTATCCGAGAATTATTAACGTCCAAATTGTCAACATGATCTTTGTTTTGTAGAGTAAAATTCAAGAATGATCGAAGAATATTTCCATGAAAAATATCGGATGAAACGCAAATATCAAGGATATTCTACTAATTTCATGGAGTATAGAAGTCAAAGTTTTAACTAACCGGGTATAATAAAGAATGGAATAACAAAAGAAATCACCATGCATGCGGTACTTTGCATGACGGTGTTATTCCAACGTAATAATAATAACGGAACCAAGTCGTGAAATTCACACCGATGTGATGTTCCAATGTAATAATAAAGATGGAACCGGATCGTGTAAAACACACGATAGGATATTCCAACAGAATGATAAAGATTTTAACCAGTGTCCCGGTGTAAAACACACGCATGTGATGTTCCAATGTAATAATAAAGACGAAACGAAGTTCGGTGTAAAACACATGCATGTGATGTTCCAATGTAATAATAGAAGAATGTCACCAAGTATAGGTAAAAGCCATGATATGAGTTATTCCAATGTAATAATAAGCAATGGAATAACATAAGGATTTCACCAAGTATAGGGTATGCCATGTATACTGAGTTATGTATAGGGTATGCCACTTTTACAAAAGTTATTCCAATGTAATAATAATGAATGGAATAATGTGTTCTCTTCATGAATAAGAAAGAATAACACCCTTTACGAATACAACAAATAATATTCCCTACCTTAGAAGAACCTAATATTGGCAAAGTGAAGTAGCAGAATACTTTTCTTCTTTCTCTCTATAGTTTCTCTCTCTAGAGTTTCAGTGAATTCGTAAGAAAATAATGAAGGAATGAACTTCTATTTATAGGAAAATAGAATGCATAGTAATTAATCCATGAACGGTCCAGATTGATTTACTTTAATCTGACGGTCCATATTTAAAGCAAAATCTTTTAAATAAAATATAATATATTCTATTTATATAAAAACATTTTACTATGCAAACACTATGCAAAACACTATGCAAAACACTATGCAACACTATGCATAATAAAATATAATATATTTTATTTATAAAATAACTTTAATAAAGTATTCTGTTTTATATAAAAAGATGTTTCTGTTTTATTACGTTAATAATATGAATAAAACAAAACGTCATTATCGCTATAATAATTCATATTATTAATCGACAATAATGGAATCAAACCGAGTGACTTCTCACATAAACATCAATAATCAATACCGCGTAATACTACGCAACCACACGACATGTATTCGCATTTTTTTACTACCGAGTAGTTCAACAAGATCAACCAGTAAAACTTCCGTCGTTATTTCAATAAAATATTTTTGTCGCTTTCTCGATCCGACAATAATTACATTAGGGGTCCACCAATGATTGAGCCGTTGTACGAATATTCCCTGCTAAACCGAATATTCCCCGACCAATCGAATATAATATAACCACTTGCATACTTTGCAAAATTTATAAATATTACCCACAACTATAACATTATATCAAATTATTCCATAATATTCAAAAATAATATTTATAGAAAATTCATTTTTATTTATAAAAGTTGGGGTCTTACATCTTGCCTTGGGGAACCTTTTGTTATAGACGGTTGTCATTTGGCATCATCAATGCCGGAGCAACCTATCAGCGAGCTATAATGGCTCTTTTCCACGACTTAATGTACAAAGAGATAGAGATCTAAGTGGATGACATCATTGTCAAGTCCCGAAGGGAAGAAGACCACTTAGACCATCTCAGAAAGCTTTTCAATAGGTTGCGTAAGTAAAACATGAAGTTGCATCCAGCCAAGTGTGCCTTTGGTGTTAAATCAGGCAAGTTACTAGGTTTCCTAGTCAGCCATAAAGGGAATGAGCTGGATCCCACCAAAATCTAGGCCATCAACGAAATGCTTATCCCTCAGACAGAGAAGGAAATACATGGATTTTTGGGAAGAATCAACTTCATTAGCAGGTTTATATCTCAACTCATAGCAACCTGTGAGCCCATCTTTAAGCTGTTAAGGAAGAACTCCTCCATGAAATGGAATGATGAGTGTCAGAAAGCCTTCCTTACAATCAAAGAGCATTTGATTAGTGCTCCTGTTTTGGTACCTCCCAAGGATGATGTTCCCTTGTTCATGTACCTGTCTATTAATGACAATGCCATGGGCTGCATGCTAGGACAGAAAGACGATAGAGGCCAAGAACGAGCTATCTATTACCTTAGTAAAAGATTCAGCAGTAGTGAACACAAGTACACTCTGATTGAGAAGACTTGTTATGCTTTAGCATGGGCTTCCCCGAGGTTACAACATTACCTCCATGGTCATACAACCCATCTCATATCCCGCATGGATCCTCTCAAGTACGTATTCAGTAAGCCCATATTGAATATTCGGCTGTCCAGATGGTAGTTAATTCTGCAATAATTTGACATTGTCTACGTGATGCAAAAGTCCATTAAGGGACAAGGAATTGCAGATCAACTGGCAACCACACCTGCACGGGATTACAAACCCTTAGAAACATACTTCCCCGGTGAAGGGGTCATGGCAATTCAGCAACACCATCAGTACGATGCATGCCATACGTGGAAAATAAATTTTGATGGAGCTGTTAACATGGAAGGTTCTGGAGCTGGAGTAGTTCTAATATCCGGTACGGGGGAGCAGTATCCTATCGCCGTCAAATTGCAGTTTGTCAGCACCAACAACACAGCCGAGTATGAAGGTTGTATCATGGGGCTAAAACTTGCTCACTCAATGGGCATCAGACAGTTAACTGTCTTTGGGGATTCAGAGTTGGTAATCAAATAAATAATGGGAATCTATCAAACCAAAGAGCTACATTTGCTGCCTTACCATCGACAAGTTTTATAGATGGCTTCGAAGTTTGAAGAAGTACATTTCCTCCATATTCCTCAAAATAGGAATGATTTTGCAGATGCGCTAGCAACTTTGGCCTCCTTGATCAATGTACATGACAAGGAAAACATGCCAAACATCCCATTTGCCCTACAAAAGTCTCCAGTCTATGGGAATTATGTTGGAGAAGTATCGGATGAGCTACCTCCCATCTAACAGCCTTGGTATCAGCATATCAAGGAGTATCTGTGAGATGGATCTACACCTGCTGAGCCAAGCCCGACTGATAAAAGGTGGATCCATCGAATGGCTATAAAATTCTACCTGAGCGGAGATGCACTCTACAAAAGAGATACAGGATTAGGACTCCTTAGATGTCTGGACAAAGACCAAGCTCAGAGGCTTATGGATGAAATCCATGGTGGAGTATGTGGCCCACACATGAGCGAACCCCTACTTGTTAAGAAAATCCTTAGAATAGGGCATTACTGGCTTACGCTCAAAGCTAACTATGATGATCATGTTAAGAGGTGTTATCAATGCCAAATTCTTGGGAATTCTCTCCATGCCCCTCCAAGGGAACTCCACAATATGAGTTCGCCCTTGCCTTTCTCAATATGGGGAATGGACGTGATCGGGCCAATCGAGCCTAAAGCCAATAATGGGCATCGGTTTATCTTCACCATGATCGACTACTTCACCAAGTGGGTAGAAATAGACTCCTTCCCCAAGGTTACTAAAGAAGTCATCATTGCTTTCATCAGAAATAATGTCATTTGTCGATATGGACAACCAGAGGTAATTGTGTAAGACAATGCTAAGAACCTCAACAACAAAATGATGGAGGAGTTATGCAATAAATTCCACATCAAACACCTTAACTCAATCATCTACCATCCAAAGATGAATGATGCTATTGAAGCGGTTAATAAAAACATCAAGAAGATCATGCAGAAGATGTCCGCCAATCATAAAGGATGGCCTGACCTCTTACTTCTGACTTTATTAGCCTATAAAACTTCAATGCGTACTTCCACTGGGCCAACCCCCTACTCATTAGCCTTTTGGATGGAAGCAGTGTTCCCCATAGAGGTGAAAATGGAATCCCTCAGAGTGTTGATGAACGCTCAACTAGATGTAGACCGATGGGTACAAGACAGATGTCACCAATTATCTCTAATAGACTAAAGGCGAATCGTGGCTATCTTCCATGGTCAATTATATCAATAAAGGATCTCCAGATCCTACAGCAGAAAAGTCCAGCTACGGAAGTTTAAACAACATGACTTTGTTTTGAAGAAGATCATTGACAACCAAGATCAATCTAAGGGAAAATTCGCTCCAAATTGGGAAGGCCCGTTTGTTGTCAAGGAGGTATTGATAGGAGGTGCTCTCAGACTACAGGAAATGGAAGGTGATAAATTTCCACAACTCATCAACTCAGACACCGTGAAACGATACTATATCCGAGGTTACCATTAAGCAAACATCCTGGTTTTAGATCATCAGATCACCAGTTATTCCAGTTTTTTAACCCTTTTTACATACTCTTCTGCCCCTCAGGGAAACATACACTTTAAGCCAACAGCCTGGTTTCACCTCATTTCAAACCTTTCATACAATTTCGGTTATCCCACCAGGGATTGAACCTTTCACGTCTGCAGTTTGTCTTGAACTTAGGATCAAACTTTTTCACGCTTGCAGTTTGTCCTGAACTTAGGATCAAACTTTTTCACACCTGCAGTTTGTCCCAAGCATGGGATCAAACTTTCTTTTCCTCGTAGTATAGCCTGCACATGGGATTCAAATTTCTCTTCAGCTACAAATCGTCTTGAGGGGCAAACTACGTCGACCTGATCTCCCTAATACCCAGGAGTACGTAGGCAACCATATTCTATATGGCCCAGTCGCAATAAAAAAAAACAAAAATATTTATGCCCTTTCTCTATAAAAACAAAAAAAAAAAAACATTTCTACCTTTTCTCTACATAAACAAAAACATTCCTACACCCTTTTACATTCAGCGTTGAACATCTTACACCGTGTTCAACTACACGCAGACTGATCTCCTCTTGATTGAGTACATAGCGCGCCATTTATGGTTCGGTCTAACCCCCTACCAGAACACAAATACTTGTCATACGGTAATGGGATCAAACTTTAATCCACCACATTTCATCGGCTTCAGACCAAAGAGATGAAACTACCTGACCTCACCTCACAAATAGGAGATCTGACAACCATCTAAGCTGTGGTTGTGCCTCAAAGAGCAACACCAATCCATAAGAGATGGAATTAACTAGACTCCTCTTAAATAGAAATACTGGCGACCATCTGTGTTGCGGTCAATCTAAGTGAGGAAAAGCCACACTCCTCTCCACATCTACATACAGAAACAAGTTCCAAGACACCAAAGATGGCAGGGATACACACATATCAATGATCCATTCTGAAAGATCCTACGACGTCTCAATGTCCACACATCAATGATGAGTTCCAAATGCATCAAGATCACAAGCCCTGAAGAAACAGGCAAATATCAAGCAAGTATCAAGGCACAACTAAAAGGGAAGTGAATCAAAATATATTTCCCTGCCATATATAATATTGTTTGTTGATATATACAATAGGTGTTGTACATGATAAAATGGCTAAGCTAGTCTGTGCAGGAAAATACAAGTCTATCTACAGATCTGTATGTATACGAACTATCAGATCTAACATAGCATCCCTCTCCGAAGAAGGAGGTAATGTTGCAAGCTCCTACCCAATGGTATCTACACGAGCTAGTAGATTTGAGGCTAACTGCATTGTGGCATGATGCTCATCAATGTATGCACTCATATCGACAAGGATGCCAGTCGTAAGGGATCTCACTGAAGTACTGTCTGTGACAACTACATCCCGGGTAGATAGGGCAGCATCCCACTCTACAATCAATGCATCTCTAGCTGATCTGGCCTCGTCTCTCTCTAATAGAGCTGCGTCCCTCCCATCAAGAGCTGTCAACATCAAGGCCCTAGACTGATCTCTCTCAAAGGTCATCAGTTGTAGACTCTGCAATAGATATTGTGCTGAATGCTGAATCATAGTAGCACTCGTAGTGGGAGAATCCATCATAACTGCTGGAAATCCAATAGACAAATCCTCCTCGATGGGAATCTAAGTCTCCTCCATAGGCTCCCCATCATCAGAATCAATCCCCTGCACTATGGATACTGCCATAGTCAATGTCGTCTCTGTCTCCATCCATGCAGAATACTCTACAAAATAACCCGGATGGCTGACGAAAAACTTAGCTAGCTCACGCTGATCCCAACAGGCATACAACCCGGATCTATCTTCTGCTGATAAGTGGCGAGAAGCTAAGCGCTGACTCAATGCCCCCTCAAAAGGATAGAAATCCTGGAACTGGTCAAACTGACACATCACAGCCAGTGGGTGGTAAGTAATCATGCCCCTCAAACCAGTTATAGGGAGATAATCTGTGACGCCCCCAAAATAGGTAAACATCACCCATCTTGAGTCACCAAATACATGGTACATAAATCAAATACAAACTTAATTATACAACTGTCGTGCAAAATACGACAATACATAGTTGAGAGTTTAAACAAGAATATTGCCTTCTAGACAATATCCACTCTCAAAGGAGTCCTCATTAAAATTATTATCACACTATTTCACAGAATAGTGAGGACTACTAAAGCCACTTATCCTGGACTATAACTCCATTTCCTAACTCGTCCCAGCTATATTCTCATTTCCTGAAGAGAACAGTGAAAGAAAAGGGTGAGCTCAACTAGCCCAGTAAGAAATATTATGACTAAGATAATGCAGAATAAATTATCCTTAGCCTTCAACAATGTTAAACTGATAAAATACAATAAACATCAAGTTTAACTGCAGCGGAATAAGAAATCCATTAGAAGAGTCAAGTAGAACATAATGTCTACTATATCCTCTAGATTAAAAGTCCATCCTTAATATTTCATTCCTGTAATACTCATCAATAGTTCATTGTTATACCCAAGACAAAAAGAACTATCATCACCTGTCTTCACCTGAACCACCAAAGATTATAGTTAAATCCATAATTCATTTTTATAATCATGTAAATAAAAAATTTCTCCTTGCCACAAAGGCTTAATAAAACTTTACTCGATATCTTTACCCCAAAGGCTAAAGATATTCAAATGTAATAACAATGATCATACCAATCAGTTGTCTACCATTGCACTACAGGCCAAAGATATTATGTAGCGCCCCTAAATTCGGGTCCTCTTACCCCAGTTCGGTCATCACGATAAAATACTAGCATTCACCTCTAAACAATCATACGATAACTAAAATGCAGAATATAATAAATGTACGTCATTCAATCAAAAGGTGTCACTAGTCCCAAGATACGATAACCTTAATATCATCTTACAAACATACCCTAAAATAATCATTAGGTTCATATTACATAACAGTAATTTAAACTAAGCGCAAGGTAAAATCTGCTCCTTGCCACTAGTTTACATCTTTCCTTTACCCTTGTCCTTCCCTGAGGTCTTGGGCTTAGCTACAATATATTCATGATATAGCAAGGATGAGCAACAAGTTTGCTCAACAAGTTTAAATACAACAATAAGGATATATCATGATGAATGGAAAATATCTAGCAATGGATTCAACAATATGAATATCTGAAGGATTCAGCAATATGAATATCGCAAGCGAAGATAATGTTTGCTATTAGAATAACTGCTAGTTAAATAGACTTTAAACTATAACACTCCAATGGAATCAATAGCTAATTGACCCTTTGGTTACTGGCTACAGAATAAGTACTTGAGGGGATCAGCCTCACGTACTCTATGTATATGCATAACATTTAAATCGTCTCTGTTTTATCTTATATTAGATACATGGGGTACTCCCCTATCATAAGAGGGGTGTTCTTTCAGTCTAAGAATCCTTACCATCAATTGGTTTGGATAGCTTTTAGAAAACTTCATACGCTTGTCTGACCGAACAAAGATTCAGACTCTATTTACCATAGTTCAAGAATTATTGAACTTTAAATGATGTACAAATGCAAGACTGTACGAACTTGAGTGCACTAAGTGCGAATATCAATAACATCGATGTGGAATAACCTTAAAGTAATTAAACCACTTAATAACATGCTTGGAAATAAGATTCAAGCTTTAATGAATAACTTTTAATTCAACAATATCCTGCTCAATGCAATATGAGGAGGATAGGAAAACTTTCACAAACTCAATGTTGTGTAAGTTAAGAAACTTGCAACACAATAAATTCGGATACTTGCTCAATATAATTTAGGGTAAGTTTAGGGAAACTTGCTTAACAAAAGTAGGGTTCTAGGAACTTGCACAATTAAATAGTGAAGTTAAAAGAAAACATGCTTACGATATGCGTCGAATAAAGTAATGCAAGGGTTTAGGATACTTGCCTGCTTGCTCAGCTATAATATAATTCTAGCTTTAATTACTTGCGTTGAAATGACCTAATATTAACAAGTCGGTCTTTCATTTAGTATGTGTAAACTAGTACGAGTCTACACTTAAAGAATCAAATCATCACATATCATGCTTCTATACATGTATCATTACATTACTCGATTAGTTTCTAACTATGTCATAGTTGAAATCACCATTTAGTAATTCATCATAGGATTCTTTCAATAACATGCTTATTATCATATGACTACTATACTGGACATGTATTACATATTATAGCAACCATATAAGCATGCATCAGTTCTCAATTTATTAATAAAACTCGAGACATCGCACTGGACTAATATGACGCCGCTTGGTTTGTACTAAGGAGTATGCGCGGTACCGCTGCTCTGGTGTGCAAACCAAGACATGGTCGCTTCGAGTGAAACCGGTCGCATACTAACTTGCACATAAATGAACAATCATGCACAACACACATGTTATTATATGAATAACTAACTTTTAACCCTTCATCAAACATATCAAAGGTCATTATTCATTTTCACTTAATCAAGACTTCACATGTTAAGCTAACAAGGTCGATCATGTCTAGTCATTATACATATGCTACATAGTCCTTCAGCCTCAACTATACATTCATATGCTAGATATCAAAGCATACTTACAAGTTCTCAACTTATAGTTTATCAAATTTATTTTCAAAACTTTAAGTCTCCATAGTAAATTCATTCAAACATGCAAGGTGAGTTTGCATAGTCTAAATCATGCTTTTATAATCATATAATAAAACACATTAACATCTCTTTTAATTTCAAAAACTTAGTGTATACATAGTTTGTTTATACATAGCAAATATAGTCCTTATTCTTGAAATTCCTATCTTAATCATGCTTGAATATCTTATAATATCTTCAACCATGTAACAAACATATTGACCCATGTCAAGACATATCAAAACGTAATACACTTGCATCCGAGGTTAGAACTTGTTTTGCAAAAATGTTTATCAAAACTATTTTCAAACTCTTTAAGTCCTCTTTGAATAATCCAATTAAAATCAACTAACATGGCTTACTATATACATAACTACCTTAGCCCACAAGTTCAAGTCGTTTGTATGCATATAGTAATCAAAGTAACATGTTCAAAATATCTTAAGGAGCTAACATGAGCAACTGAGATCGGCTACCCGCGCGGCCGCGCGGTGAAATGCTAGGGAAGTGGCGCGACCACGCCACTTCATTCAGACAGAAAAAAATGGCCTCTGTTTCTGCAGAGGCTCAACTCCAACCAATGGCAAACATCTAATTGTTCCAACTCAACTACTTCTAATACTTCTAAGCATGCATATTAACTAAAACAACACAACCTTAAGCCAAATCATATCACCTTACCAAGAATTCTTGAGAATTACAAGAAATTGACAAAAACCAAATCAAGAACATAAGCTTAGGATTTTATACCTCTTGAAGTAATTGGGCAGCAATACACTCACTCCTTACAAGTTCGTTAGCAATAATTCTCAGCAATTGCAACAAGGAAGGTGAAGGTCTTATTTATAGAAGATTGGTTAACTAGATAATACCATTACCTCACAAATCAAACCATTGGCTTTCAAGAATGCACAAGGGTTAAGGGAGAGTTGTTGAGAGTTGGTAATCTTAATCATGAATCCCACTCCCCATCCATCCATTAATCATGAATCCCACTCCCCATCCTTTCCAGGGAGAAACTTTCAAAAATGCATAGCTTCCTACTTCAAAATCTCTCTTCTTTCGATATAAATATGCATATTTCTTCTAGCGATCTTGATCGGCTACTAATCGTGCTCTTATCACCTTGATGATTTCTACCGTCTATTGTACTAATTCTGGTCCCAACAGTTAACGTTCTCCAACTTCATCCTAGCATAAGGGCGTTCTACATTTCTTCCCATACAGTGCTTCGTACTGTGGCATTCCAATACTGGCGTGATAACTATTGTTATATGCGAACTCTCCTAATGGAAGGTGATCCTCCAAACTACCCTTGAATTCCATCACACAAGCTCAGAGCATGTCTTCAAGTGTCTGAATCGTTCTCTCACTTTACCCATCGGTCTGTGGATGATACGCGGTACTCATTTGTACTTGTGTCCCCATTCTTTCTTGAAGACTCTTCCAGAAGTTTGACGTGAATTGCGGATCTTTATCTGATACAATAGATACCGTCATCCCATGCCTCGAGATAATTTCCTTAACATATAATTTGTCTAACTAGTCCAAAATCCTAATCGGCAAAAAGTGAGCTAACTTAGTAAGACGATCTACAATTACCCAAATGGCGTCGTGCACTTTCTACTTTGCTGGAAGTTCCACCACAAAGTCCATTGTGATGTCCAATTTCCATTCTGGAATCTCTATTGGTTGTAATAACCCGCTTGGTTGTTGGTGCTCTGCCTTGACTCTTTGACAAGTTAGGCATCTACTTACGCATTCCGAAACCTCTCTCTTCATGTTTGGCCACCAGAAGTGGTAACGCAGATCTTGCTACATCTTCGTGCTTCCTGGGTGTATCGAGTATCTGATACTATGTGCTTCTTGTAAAATCTCCTCTCTCTGTTCGGGTACTAGCGGTACCCAAATTCGTCCCTCAAATCTTAGCAGTCCAGTGCTATCAACCATAAATTTTAATTTATCACCTTTAGTCAATCGCTTCTTGACGTTAATGCAATCTTCGTCCTTTTCTTGTGCTTCTTTAACCTTATCCAATAAAGTCAGACTCACTGTCACTGTAAATAATTATTCGTTGGTCTCCATCAGATACTTAATCTCCAAATCTAGTCGTTCAAAATCTTTCACCAATTCATCTTGAATGGTCAATTTCAATAACTTTTCTCTGCCTTTTCTGCTTAAGGCATTTGCCACTACATTTTCTTTTCCTGGATGGTACAGAATCTCACAATCATAATCTTTGATCAACTCTAGCCATCGGCACTGTGAGACCCCAGATTTTATCAATAAAGATTTAAATTTTGTCAAAATAATTTTTTAATATTATGGTCTGAATTTGAGATAATATTATAGTTGTGGGTAGTATTTATAAATTTTGCAAAGTATGCAAGTGGTTATATTATATTCGATTGGTCGGGGAATATTCGGTTTAGCGAGGAATATTCGTATAACTACTCAATCATTGGTGGACCCCATTAATGTAATTATTGTCTTGATTGAGAAAACGACAAAATATTTTATTGAAATAACGGTAGGAAGTTTTACCGTGGTTACTTGTTGAACTACTTTCAGTAGTAAAAGTACGATAATAAGTGTGGTTGCATAGTAGCAAGACCAGTATTGATTATTGATGCTTATGTGAGAAGTCACTCAAATTTGATTCCATTATTGTCGATTAATAATATGAATTATTATAGCGATAATGACGTTTTTGTTTTATTCAGATTATTAACGTAATAAAATGTAAAAACATCTTTTTATATAAAATAGAATACTTTATTAAAGTTATTCTATAAATAGAATATATTATATTTTATTATGATATAGTGTTGCATAGTGTTTTTGCATAGTGTGTTGCATAGTATTGCATAGTGTTTGCATAGTAAAATGTTTTTATATAAATAGAATATATTATATTTTATTTAAAAGATTTTTCTTTAAATATGGACCGTCGATTAAAGTAAATCAATCTGGACCGTTCATGGATTAGTTACTATGCATTCCATTTTCCTATAAATAAAGCTCATTCCTTCATTATTTTATTACTTAATTCATTGAAACTCTAGAGAGAAAATATAGAGAGAAGCTATAGAGAAAATTATAGAAAAGAAGAAGAGTATTCTCGCTACTTCACTACTTCTATATTCAGCCTCTTTTACTGTAAGGGATATTATTTGTTGTACCTGTAAGGGGTGTTATTCTTCTTCTTGAAGAGAACTTCATTATTCCATTCATTATTATTTTGTTGAATAACTCGTAGTAAAAGTTGTATACCCTATACATAACCTCAGTATATGCGGCATATCCTATACTTGGTGAAATCCTTATGTTATTCCATTCTTATTTATTCTCATTGGAATAACTCAGTATACGCTGCCATTTACCCTATACTTGGTGACATTCTTCTATTATTCTCGCTGGAACATCCCGCTCATGCATGTGTTTTACACCGACTGGTTCCGCTTTTTTATTATTTTGTTGAAACATCCTGCATGCATGTGTTTTACATCGGACTGGTTCCGCTCTTTATCATTCATTGTTGAAATATCCTATCGCGTGTGTTTTACACCTGGATCCGGTTCCATCTTTATTATTCTGTTGGAACATCCTCGCTTGTGAATTTCACCGACCTGGTTTCGTTATTATTATTACATTGAAAAACTCGTCCCATGGGCGTACCGCATGCATGGTGATTTCTTTTGTTATTCCATTCTTTATTATACCCAATTGGTTAAAACTTTGACTTCTATACTCTATGAAATTAGTAGAATATCCTTGATATTTGCGTTTTCATCCAAAGATCTTTTCATGGAAATATTCTTCCGATCATTCTTGAATTTTACTCTACGAAAACAAAGATCATGTTGATAATTTGGAAGTTAATAATTCATGGATTAAATAATTCTTGAACTTGTTTTATTGAATTATTATGTCATGGTCATCATCCTCATGTTATATTATGTTATCTTTGGCTTACGTGCATAGATGAACTTAGTATGATTATGACCAGGATCATTCTAAGATAATCACGACTTGATATAAATGATGTGACAAAAGTCCTCGAAGTGGCACATGTAATGCGTTGATGGATAGTTTTGGTATGATTATGACCAAGGGTGATTCGAAGATAGTCATAACCATTGATAATTTGATGAAAATCCTTGACCGTGGTACAGGGGATGATTAGATGTGGTGGTTTATTTATTGTCGAGTCTCGTGATAAAAATTGATGAAAACCTTTTAAAATCTAAAAGATAGTAGACTTTATTCTCTACTTGACTCTTTTAATGGGTTGCTTATTCCGTCAGCAGCTTAAACCGGTTGTCTATTGTATTTTATCGCTTAACATCATGTTGAAGGCTAATGATAATTTATTCTCGCATTATCTTAGTCATAATATATCTTCTTCAAGCTAGTTGAGCTCACCTTTCTTTCACTTTGTTCTCTTCGTGAAATGAGAACATAGCCGGGACGACAGTCGGGAACGAAGTAATGGTCCGAGGATAGCATTAGTAGTCCTCACTATTCGTGAAATAGTGTGATAATAGTCAGAATGAGGACTCCTTTTGAGTTTGTATAATATCTAGTAGACAAAATTTGTATTCAAACTCACGCTTTATGTCGTATTGTTGCACACGGCGCTTATATTAGTAAGTTGTATTTGAATTTATGTACCATGTAAGTGGCGACCCAAGATGGGTGACGATACCTAATTTTGGGGCGCCACAACAGGTATCAAAGCTTAGGATATGATCCTGGCTAAGATGTGAGATAAGAACTAGGAGGGAGAGACGGAAATTCCTTCGCTAGTATGACCTACCTAAGTTTATTTGGTATTTAATTGGTCACGTAGTATAGGGATAATATTTGATATATTAATTAACCTTTGTGTTGTGGCGGTGTTTGGAAATGGCAAATTGAAATATTCACAATGGAGTGAATGTGACCGCTTGTGACACCTTTAATCACTAATCGTGTTAATGCAAAGGTCGACGAGGAACAAATTAGAGATATCCACGTAGTAAATGAAGAACTAATTGTTGCACCTTGAGCTAGTTGCGAGGTAGCAAATTGAAAGTGAGGAAGAAGAGGAAGAAGTGGAAGAAGAGGAACCCGAGGAGAATTGGTTAGAAGAAATTTATGATCAAAACTTAGAATTACAAAATCGTGTTCGTGAGCTAGAAGAACAAAGTTGAAGAACGATAAACGGTCGTGGAACAAAGGGATACAACAATAATTCAAAATTGGGTTACCCGATATGTGATGCTCGAACAAAATCACGCTTTGGCAAGGTGTAAGATATTAAAGTTGGAATCTGAGAATTTAAAAATCAAAGATCAGCTGAAAGAAGAAACAACTGAACGAAGGAGAATAGACGATGCATGGGTAAAAGCTGCACAACGCGTTGATAGTGTAGAAAAAGACGTCCGATCCAATAAAGCCAAAATAGATGAAATGGACTTTGCTTTTTGGACAGCAATTGGGAGAACCCAACATCGAATTCGAAATTACCCTGTGCATAGCGGTCAACCCGAATTCGATATGGATCGGAGAATAATGATTCAAATCATGGATCAGGAATGTGAAGAAGCACTTAAGGGTGGAATGTACCCTATAGTAAAGTCAAACTTGGTAATTTAAGCGAGAGCGTTTGTCGAGAAACCCGAACGAAGTTATTACGGGTAAATTAATTATTGCGAAGTCTATACTTTATTCAATACAAGTTCTACCCACTCTTTTATTCTACCTAGTTGTGTTCAATGTTTAAATTTGACTCCGAAAAAAAATTAGACTTTGATTTATCTATTGAAACTTCGTTGGGAGAAACCTTCATTACCTCCACTGTTTATTAATCTTGTTGTTTCTAATAAACACTTTCACGATCTTATATCTTTAAAAATTCTTGCCTTTGAGGTAATTTTTGAAAACGATTGATTAACTACTTATTATTCTTTTTGTAAGGTTATTAGCTTTCATATTCCTAACCAACCTGTTATACGAATTCAAAGTAACCAAACCCTAAAGTTAATCACTGTTATATCAAGCCATAAGTAAAGAGCCCCGATCCTTTCGTTGTTGACTTCCTTGTATGGAATGCACCGAAGCCGGACTTTCTGTAGGCGACATCGTGAATGAAGATGGCAAGTTTATAGGTATCATTGTGAGGTGCTATCTAGGTTAAGGGATAGAAGTCACAGTTGGTATCAATGTAACGTACTATCCAAGTCTTGGATAAGAGTAGCAGTTTTGAATGATATTTCTATCATTAATAAATTTCTTGACGTATTCTTGAAGATTTCCTAGCCTACCCTAGAGCGTGAAATCGAATTTTGTATTGACCCTAGTACAAAAACCCATTTCTTAAACCCTCAAATATTTCTTCAACTAAAATGAACAGTTTACGTGGTTTATGATGAAAGTCATAATAAAAGCATTGGAATAATGAAAATCATGGGTATATGAAGTATTAGTAAGTTTTATGATGAGTTATGTTGGTTAGTATGTGAAAATATGAAAGTTTCTTAGAAATCACAAAGAGTTGAAAATCAGATTTTGGTGAAAAACGTAACATGAAATTCAATTGACTATATCTCTTATTATATTTTGAATTTTTGAATGTGGTTAAGTCCTAGAGTTAGATCTATGAGTTACCTAACTAATCCAAGTGGAATTACTGGAAAAGGTGTTGTAGATTTTTGTGGGGACTGATTTTAGCAAAGGAGGCCAAAGCTGTAAATTTCGAAAATGCTACTGCCCAGAAACTTTAAGGGACTGTTTCGGCCACTTAAATTATGAGAAAAATTCTGGCCTTTAGGGACATGAAGGTATATGGTATAAAGTATCTCCTGTCCAAAAATGAGCTCATTCTGACTTAAAATGAGCAAGTTATGACTCTTTCAATATTTAGGTTTTTCCGACGAAAAACGCTATAACCGGAGTTCTATAACTCCGATGACCATGAAATTTAAACTAGAAGCTCACGTTAACATGTGTAAGGTCCTGCCAAGATTTGGGAATTTTTGGAGTTAAACTTGAGGTAGCTAATTTCTTAAGGAATTAATTAGAAATTGATTTTTGAAAAATAGTAAATGAATTTTAAAAATTCCGAGAAAAATATATTTTCATTATGGGACTATATTATGCTAAATCCCAGAAAAGAAATATTTTTGGGACTAATTTGGTATTTTTCATGAAAATAGTTTAGTTACGAACATATGAGTTAAATATGTTATGTGAAGTAACAAAGTTGAAAATATGATTTTATGGCTAGAGAATCCTATATAGAGTATATGCATATTTTTTTTGATGAGGGATTTTATAATTGGTGATGATATTTTATGAGTATGATATTTTTGAATGATTAAATGCATTATATGGTAAAGCGTAAACAATTGAGATAAATTGTTTATAAATTTAAGAAGTGATTAAAATATTGTTATAATATTAATGATATTAGATTATAAGATTATTAAATGATTGATAACATGGGGATATTCTTGAATCCTGGATAAATTATATTATAAATGTTTAATATTTATCCTTTATCTCATTTGATTGATTCTTTATATCATTATCCTCATGCTTATATTATGTTGAAAGTCATCGATTAGTAGTAGTGCATTGATGGATGATGGTTATTTGATCATGACCATTAATGAATACACAACTATTCTTGGCCCGTAGTGCAGGAATAATTGTGGTCGTGATACTAATGAATACACAATTATCTTTGGCCATAGTGCATGGCTAATTTGTGGTCGTGATACTAATGAATACAAGATTATCTTTGGCCGTAGTGCATGGATAATTTGTGGTCGTGATACTAATGAATACACGATTATCTTTGGCCGTAGTGCATGGATAATTTGTGGTCGTGATACTAATGAATACACGATTATCTTTGGCCGTAGTGCATGGATAATTTGTGGTCGTGATACTAATGAATACACGATTATTCTGCTACTTCACTACTTCTATATTCAGTTCTTTTACGGTAAGGGATATTATTTGTTGTACCCGTAAGGGGTGTTATTCTTTCTTCTTGAAGAGAACTTCTGTTATTCCATTCATTATTATTTTGTTGGAATAACCTGTAAAAGTGGTATACCCTATACATAACCTTTGTATATGCGTATCCTATACTTGGTGAAATCCTTATGTTATTCCATTCTTATTTATTCATTGGAATAACTCAGTATAAGCGGTTTACCCTATACTTGGTGACATTCTTCTATTATTCTCATTGGAACATCCTGCATGCGTGTGTTTTACACCGGACCGGTTCCGCTTTTTTATTATTTTGTTGAAACATCCTCGTGCATGTGTTTTACACCTACTTCACAGTTCCGCTCTTTATCATTCTCATTGGAATATCCTATCTGCATGTGTTTTTAGACCGATCTGGTTCCATCTTTATTATTCTGTTGGAACATCCCGCCGCTGTGAATTTCACCCGACCGTTCCGTTATTATTATTACATTGAAAAACTCGTCCATGCGGCACCGCATGCATGGTGATTTCTTTTGTTATTCCATTCTTTATTATACCCAAATTGGTTAAAACTTTGACTTCTATACTCTATGAAATTAGTAGAATATCCTTGATATTTGCGTTTCATCCAAAGATCTTTCATGGAAATATTCTTCCGATCATTCTTGAATTTTACTCTATGAAACAAGATCATGTTGATAATTTGGACGTTAATAATTCATGGATTAAATAATTCTTGAACTTGTTTTATTGAATTATTATGTCATTGTCATCATCCTCATGTTATATTATGTTATCTTTGGCTTACGTGCATAGATGAACTTAGTATGATTATGACCAGGATCATTCGGTATAATCATGACTTGATATAAATGATGTGACAAAAGTCCTCGAAGGCTTTGTAATGCAAATGATGGATAGTTTTTGGTATGATTATGACCGGGGGTGATTCTAAGATAGTCATGACCATTGATAATTTGATGAAAATCCTTGACCGTGGTAGTGCAGGGATGATTAGATGTGGTGGTTTATTTATTGTCGAGTCTCAAATGATAAAATTGATGAAAACCTTTTAAAACCTAAAAGATAGTAGACTTTATTCTCTACTTGACTCTTTTAATGGGTTGCTTATTCCGCATGCAGCTAAACTGGTTGTCTATTGTATTTTATCGCTTTAACATCG